>JAWNPD010000679.1:9802500-11002500 GCA_035045305.1 Drosophila maculinotata | reverse complement strand
TAAATGATAATACATTAGAGTGAATATAATAAGTAGAAATATATAAAAGCAATCGGGATCTTATCTCATTCGAATGCCAAATAAAAAGATATCGCCGTTGTCCCTGCTCTCATCTAAGATTTCTTTGGAATTGTAGAATTGCGTTTGGAGTTTTTTTTCTTTTTTTTATAGTTTTTAGTTGTTTTTTTTTCCTGGTAATTTATGCTTAATTAAGTTGGAAAAAGGGGGCGCTAGTCATAAGTGTGGGGCTACTCAAGCTTGTCGTTGTTCCGCATTTTCATAAGCATTCGCTCAGTGCTTGGTTTAGTTAATTATTGTTTATTGCACTATTGACGGGCACCAGCTCCGGCGCCGATGAGGATCCAGCACTGCTCTGGCTGATAGTGCGCACACGATCCACATGGTTGCTAATTGCTGCTGTTGCTGCTGCTGCCGACGCCGCTACCGATATTTGTGTAGATATTGCTGCTGTTGCTGCTGCTGCCGATATTTGTGTAGATATTGCAGCTGCAGCTGCAGCCACCGGCGACGAGGGCTCGGGCGTTTCAGCAATGACAGGCTCAACGGTCGGGAATATGGGCGGTGTGGCCGTGGACACCACTGGTGTCTGTATCATGGGCGTAGGCGGCGAACGATTCGCCGGCAGCTGATGAGACGTTTCGCCAGACATTTGCATGTGATATCTGTGAAATTGGATTGCGGATGTGAGAGAGCAGCGTAGGGAAAGTGGGATGACCTTGACTCACTTGTAAATGTTTTCGGTACTCTCGACAACGCCCTGGGTCAAGTTGAGACTGCGACCCTTGATGCCCGACTCCTTGGCGGGCGGGGACCACCAGTTGAAGACGCGTCCCACAACCGGCACATGGCGCAGAATGCCTTCCTGCCACAGTTTCTCCTCTGACTCACGCTGCAGATCCGCCGTTGCCGCCTCAATGCCCTGTAGCCGAATGGGTAAATTGAAATAGCTGCCAATCTAAGTTATTTTTGTGTGATTTTACCTTCTTCACAATTTCCGACATGGTGTCCAGAACACGCGAGTTCTCCTGCACGCTCTTGCCGACGGTGACGACCAGATCGAGCAGCTCCTCCACTTCCGTCTCGTGGGTGACCATGCCGAAGCGCACACAGATAAGGCCGTCGGTGCCCTCGCCCAGCGAGAAGGCATTGTCCGTTGACTTGAGTGCCTCAACCAGATCAATGTTGAGCTTGTTTAGCTCCGTTTTGGCCTGATCCGTTAGCAGCGACTCCCAGCCCTCGGGCACAAATCGCACGCCACCCATGCCTGCCCATTCCGGCAGTGGAACCAGCCTCAGCACCTCGCTGCGCTCAACCAAATGCATAAAGCGCGCCTTGTGCTTGATCGTGGCGCGCAATATGTCCACATGTGCCTCTACGCTTTGCGCAAAACTCTCCAGATTCTCCGAACTGGGCGGCTGCTCGCCCAAACCCAACTCCAGCGGACAGTAACGAATGCAGCTGCCATGCGTCGGATGCTCAATCACCTCGAAGTCAAACTGAAAAGAAATTAATCAGAGCTGGGAATCGTCGTGGATATAGATACTTACATTGGGACAATCCCGCTGCAGTATCTGACCCAGCCAGGAGTTGAGCCGATCATAGTACGAGGCATTGTTGATTTTCTCCAGTGGCTTGAGACCCGATTCGGCACTTGGCTCCGTACCGGATGTTATTGGAATGGTTGTGCTCCCATCAAACTGATAGACGACCACAGGAGCAGACGCATCGAACAAGGCGTTCACATCAAAGGCGCTGTTTATGATGTCCGACAAAGCGGCGCCAGTTTGAGCGCCCGGCGTGTGACTCTATATTGGACAGGGTACAATGTGTAGGGTAAAAACAAAGCATATTAGTCGGTGTTTAACTCAATGAAAGGGTATTTTGATTACTGAGCTGATTCGTTAGACGGATACTAAATAATATATTCTTTGACAGAATATTACAAATGGTATTGATTGTACACTTGTGCAAATTTATGTAATAGACAAAAGGGCGCATCTTCCACAAGGTATTGATATTCTTAATCAGTACGGCAAATGTGGAATGTAGGTTATCAGATCATGATATTTATATTTTAGTTGCTCCCCCGATGAAAATCTACTTTTAACCTGCTTATCAGCTTATCAGAGGCAGTTAGTTTAGAGACATAATATTTGATATGTAGTTTGTCTTATAGCAAACAGACCAGAGCAGAACAGGCCAACATCCGGATCGAATTCGGGTACCGATTCTTTCTCTAATAGCTATAATTATATAAGTACGTATGTAATGGATAATCTGCTACATTACCAGCACACGGATGCCCTCGCACTTTGAGGCGATTTCGAAGAGAATACTGCATGTCTGGAATGCGACGTGGAGCCGCTCGGCGATCGCTTTCCTGCCGAGCGCCTGCAAGCTGGTCCACAGCGAGAGGGCGTTGAGCCGACGTGAGAGGATTGGATCCGATTCGAAGGCACTTAGGGCGCTATTCTGGAGCGGCCGATGGAGCAGCACAATGGGCAAACTGGGCACGCCCAGCCAGCTGCCTAGATTAAGGGCCATCGAGTGCAGGACATCGTGAACATTGCCCGGACTCTGGGCACAGACGAGGGCGGCCAGTCCATGACCGCTCGCATGTAGCCACATATTGTGCGCCTTGCAGACATCCCGCAGCCGCTGCAGATTGTCCACATAGCCGCAGAGGGAGGCACCAATGTCGGCGACAACCAGCAACGGTGTCCGACTGGCCGCCACATCCAGCTGCACCTGCTTCTGCAGCTGCACCAGATCCATGGTGCCATACTTGCTGTCCTCCGGTATTATCTTGATCGCATCCAGCGATATGCCCAACTGCCGACACGCATACTGCAAACGCACCGGCGTCGTATTCTCCGAGATGTAGAAACATGGATGCGCCAGTGCCGGTATTCCACCCTCCAGATAGCCCGGACAGCGGGCAACAATCGCCAGGCGCACAGTGCGCAGCACTGCATCCGCATTGTCCGCATGAAAGCTGCTGGCAGCGTTGTTAAAGTGGAACAGCGTGCCCAGCCAGCGTGTGGCATCGCCCGAAATGCTATTGGTCACCCTCAACAGATGCTGTCGATCCAGGTGCGACAGATACGCCACAATGCTGTGCGAGATTAGCGCCAAATGCGACACATCATCGAGCGCCGGCAGTGGAAATTCCGGATCATCATCACACTCGGAATAGGCAACCAGTTGCTCCAGAGATTTCAGTATGTCCGACGGCACACGATGCTCCTGGCGCAGCTGCGTCGACAAAATAGCCGAGAGAACGGGAGCAGCAACTGGGGATGCCGCACCCGGAGGAGTAACTGCTTCCTGATCCTGCTGGGCTTGACTGTCGGGCAGCGCTTTAACGTTCTCCAGACGTTGCAGCACCTGGGATGACCGCAGCTCCAATTCCGCTAATCCAGAGCGAATCTAAAGAAGTAAACCAAACAAGATAAATAATAATTGCAGCAATATAAGAAAGAGAAGGAAGAAGCAGAAGCAGAAGAAGACGTTGACGTGTCTTTTTGGTTATTTATATTTTAGATTTAAGATAATTACAATTTTAAGTTTCGGGGGTATTTAAACTGAACATTGGGCCAAAATTCGTGGCCCTGGAAAATACCTAATGGAATTAAGTTATGGAATACATTGGAGTAAAAATGAAACAAGGCGAAATTTAAAAGAAACAGAGGGAAACGAAAAAAGATAGTGGAAAGTCTTTGACCCGGCAGAGAAGTAAAATTCATAGGATATAACATTTTATTATAATGATAAATAATGTATTACTGTAGATATCGGTTGTATGACAAACTACTTATATGCAAAAACTCAACATTTTTTCGCTTTATGCTTAGATTTGGTACGGAAATGAAAATAATCGGTTATATTATGCTTCGATTATGTTCTATCGACAAGAAACAAGACTTCTTTAAAATGTAACCCCATATATCTAATCTTAGAAAATGAAACCAAAGAACTGAATTGCTTACTTTATGATTCCATATTAAAAAAGGCTATATAATTTTATGTTTAGTCAATTATAGTTTTTTTTTGACAAAATAATAGAAACTTTTTTTTGCTATATTTTATATTTGGCTTATAGGCAGTAGATTGGCTCTATGCAGATGACTTGCTAGTAGACGATGAGGATTTTGTTGTATTCGTGTCGTCGTCATCAAAAATTATTAGTTAAAAAACTTACGCTGGATGCGGCAATTTCAGTTGTTGTTGTTATCGGAGTTGTTGTTGGTGTTGTTGTTATTGCTGACGTTGTTGTTGCTGCTGCTGCTGACGTTGTTGTTGCTGTCAGTGCTGTTGTTGCTGTTGTTGACAGCGGCGCAGAAGCGCTTAGCTCGTCATCAACTGCAGCCGCTGACATATCTAATAATTAAACACTTGTTCAATTTAATTGACTTTACTTAACTTTCTGCTTGTTTTTCTTGTTATTCTCTTAGCTGATGTGGAGTTCTAGCCAACGAATTGTGTATTTCTGCTACATCCATACAGCGGTCACACTGCGCCCTAAATAAACGCAATGTTATCGATGTGTGGCATGTCCCATTAAAAACAAGTTGGCAGCACCCCGCAAATGGCGCGAAATTTGTACTTTGAGCAGCTTGAGAATCCATAGTAGCTATTTTGGTTAAGCTTACAAATCGGATGTTACTCCATTTTTGAACGACCCAAATAGCATTGGCAATGACAGCAGCCACTAATGCGTATTTGCCGTTTGGCATTAGTTTGCGACATGTGTTTGCCTTGGCAGCAAGCACTAAATAAAATGCAACTTTTGCAAAAAAAATAACTCTCGTGCAACATATTGCGACTGGATTATGCGAACATGCTAACGGTACAGACACATGTATATATATATATATATATATATTGCTTGTTTGCATATGTATGTATGTGTGTGTGTGTGTGTGTGTGTGTGTGTGTGTGTTGTGTGCTCCTGTAGCTTTTCACTTTATTCATGCATAAACTTGCCTGAGAAAGTTTCGCGCTTGCTGTAAACTGGTTTGCAGCTAAAAGTTGCTTTCGGTATTGGGATTTGAGCCACACCCACCCTTCAACCCCTGCACCCCTCAAGCACCCAACCCACCCACGACGACGACGACACATGCAAATAACATATCGATGCTGCTTTTTCAAATGGAATTCACCAGGGGAGATGTTGCCCCTACCACCCCTCCCCCCACCACACACCGTATCCCCTCTCGGCACCACCCTCTGGGCTTTCCTCTTGTGGCTTTGGCGTCTGTTGTGCCGGGGATTTGCGCCTGAGCCGCCGGAACGTGCCGCTGCACACATGCATCAACCCCCACCCATCCCCTTTCTACCCACTTTAGCAGCCGCAAGCCCCAAAAAAACCCCAAAACTAAACTTACCCCCTTCCCGGGAACTGTATATATAGACATATGTATATCAGCTGCTTTGGCCTTTAAAACTGCAGCCCCTGAACTTGTGTGTGTGTGTGTGTGTATGGGTGTGTGTGCGTTATTCAAGAAATAGCTAGCCAAGTCTATTGATTCATTAGCATCCAATGCGGGTAAATAGGCGTATACGTAATATACGTTATACATAATACATACATGCATACATACACACATACATAGATATATATTCATATTTACATACGCATCATAAATTAAACTATTTCGCTTGATTAAAACAGCCACAACATTTAAATACATACATACTTACACACAACGAAAAATACACATACATACATGTACATATGTATATAAATTATGAGCCTTATGGATTGTACTCTGTTCCCAAAACTAAACGTGGCGTATTAGTTGCCATTTCTTATACTAAAAATCTGGCAAAGTTCTCTAAATTTTCCAAAAAACTCGTACTTAATCAACAATTATCCCAAATTCCAAAACTATTCGCACTAACAAAAAAAAATAAATAAAATTGTAATGTAGCTTTAATGAAGACCAAAATTTATGAACAAAATGACATTGAGCTTAAAAATCGGTTCAGTTTTGTCAAAGTTATGGGATTTCAAAATCTATGTAGGGCATTTCTAGAGGGATTCAGACACTTTACAAGCCAAAATGCTTTTAGCGTGATTTTTGACAGGATAATTAATCTCGTCAGAATCACTTTTCCTAAAGTTTTTTATACTAATTTTGACACCCACATTCAATTAAATATAAAATATCAAGATTGTAAAATTTGAGCAAAAAAATTTGACAAGGAGGACGTGATTTTTTTCCAAAAAATAGAAAAAAAAAAATAAGTTTGAAACTACATAAACATTAGATGTGGAACTAAAGTAGAGTACAACTAATGTCCAACATGGCTTCGGGATTGACAATCGGTTAAGATTTGACAAAGTTGTGGCAGTTTGAAGTCTGGGAAGGTCATTTATAAGGAACTTTTCGTTGTTTGGGCACTTACAAGCCAATTTTTTTGTCACTTTTGGCGTGATTTTTGACAGAAAAATGAATTATTACAAAATCACTTTTCGTATAGTTTTTTATACTAATTGAGGCACCCACAATCAATTAAACGTAAAATTTCAAGATTCTATTTTTTGAAAAATCAAAATTGGTAAGGGTCCCCCCTTATGCTTTTTTCGGAAAAAAAATCATAAATTTTATTTTTTCAAATATTTATAAACTTGAGATATAGATCAAAACTAGATGCTAAATAATGATCAAAATGGCCTCGGGACTAAAAATCGGTTCAGATTTGACAAAGTTGTGGCAGTTTGAAGTCTGGGAAGGTCATTTATAAGGAACTTTTCGTTGTTTGGGCACTTTACAAGCCAATTTTTTTGTCACTTTTGGCGTGATTTTTGACAGAAAAATGAAACATCACAAAATCACTTTTCGTATAGTTTTTTATACTAATTGAGACACCCACAATCAATTAAACGTAAAATTTCAAGATTCTATTTTTTGAAAAATCAAAATTTGTAGGGGTCCCCCCTTATGCTTTTTTGGCAAAAAAAAAAAAATTTAATTTTTTTAAAAAGTCATAATTTTGAAATGTAGAATTAAACTAGATGCCAAATAATGATCAAAATGGGCTTGGGATTGACAATCGGTTAAGATTTGACAAAGTTATGGCAGTTTGAAGTCTGGGCAGGTCATTTATAAGGAACTTTTCGTTATTTGGCCACTTTACAAGCCAATTTTTTTGTCACTTTTGGCGTGATTTTTGACAGAAAAATGAATTATTACAAAATCACTTTTCGTATAGTTTTTTATACTAATTGAGGCACCCACAATCAATTAAACGTAAAATTTCAAGATTCTATTTTTTGAAAAATCAAAATTGGTAAGGGTCCCCCCTTATGCTTTTTTCGGAAAAAAAATCATAAATTTTATTTTTTCAAATATTTATAAACTTGAGATATAGATCAAAACAAGATGCTAAATAATGATCAAAATGGCCTCGGGACTAAAAATCGGTTCAGATTTGACAAAGTTGTGGCAGTTTGAAGTCTGGGAAGGTCATTTATAAGGAACTTTTCGTTGTTTGGGCACTTTACAAGCCAATTTTTTTGTCACTTTTGGCGTGATTTTTGACAGAAAAATGAAACATCACAAAATCACTTTTCAAATAGTTTTTTATACTAATTGAGACACCCACAATCAATTAAACGTAAAATTTCAAGATTCTATTTTTTGAAAAATCAAAATTGGTAGGGGTCCCCCCTTATGCTTTTTTGGCAAAAAAAAAAAAATTTAATTTTTTTAAAAAGTCATAATTTTGAAATGTAGAATTAAACTAGATGCCAAATAATGATCAAAATGGGCTCGGGATTGACAATCGGTTAAGATTTGACAAAGTTATGGCAGTTTGAAGTCTGGGCAGGTCATTTATAAGGAACTTTTCGTTATTTGGCCACTTTACAAGCCAATTTTTTTGTCACTTTTGGCGTGATCTTTGACAGAAAAATTAACTATCACAAAATCACTTTTCGTATAGTTTTTTATACTAATTGAGACACCCACAATCAATTAAACGTAAAATTTCAAGATTCTATATTTTGAAAAATCAAAATTGGTAAGGGTCCCCCCTTATGCTTTTTTCGCCAAAAAAATCATAAATTTAATTTTTTCAAAAATTCATAAACTTGGTATATAGACTTAAATGATATGCCAAATAATGATCAAAATGGCCTCGGGATTGAGAATCGGTTCAGATTTGACAAAGTTGTGGGATTTTTAAAATACTGAATTGACATTTCAAAGGACTTGGACACTTTTGCCATAGCAGTCGGTTTGTTATTGTCGTTGTTGTTATTGTTGTTGTTGGCCTGCCACAATTCATATCAAATTTGTTTAGCTGCCCAAATATGTAATTGCAACCAACAATTGTTGGTCAAGCTCAGTTAGGCAAAGAGATGATGAAGGGATGGTCATAGTGGTGTGGTGTGGACGGGGTGGGGTGTATGTTTCGTCAATTTGTTTAGCTCTGTTTTGTTTTTGTCGGAAAAACTGTGTGCTTAACATTTGTATACCCTTGTGGAGGGTTTTACAATTGTGTCACAGATGCAAGCTTTGTTTATGGAATTTCGGATATATCTGAACATGGGGTGCGCAAGTTTACTGGCTTTACTGCCACATACATACATATATGTATGTACATTAACTACTTTATATTTTACGTAGCTCTTGTTGTTTATTAACTTAAAACAACTTGTGGATTAATCATTAAATTTGTATGCGAGCAGTTGGACTCTGGTGTGTTGCAGCCAGCGCTCTGATTATATAAATTACGTATACGCCGGGTTGCATCTAATTATTTATGTGCAACGCACACACACACGCGTACGTAGAGAAAGTAGTGGAAGAAGTACACACTGATGTGTGTATTTAGCTCTACCTCAATCATCTATGCCAAGGTGCAAAAAAAAAAAGGCTCAAGGCCGCAAGCAGCAGCACTTTAATTTCCACACACACATGCGTGTTAAGCGAAGGTAAGCCGGAAAGTGACAGCGAGAGAAAAGAGAGAGAGAGAGAGAGAGAGAGAGAGAGAGAGATAGATAGAGATGGCAGAGGTGCAAAGTAGTTGGCACTTAAGAGGCAAACAAGAAGAAAAAAAAAAAGAAAAAAACTTCAAACAAACAGGCAGCGTCAGGCTTTGAAGAGCTCAGCCCGTGAAATGGGCAAAAGCAGGGGGTGGGGGAAGCGGGGTGGGGGTGATGGATTCAGGTGTACCCCAGCAGGGGTTAACAGCAGACAGACAGTAAAAAAAACAGCCGCACAAGTGGCAAATACTATGGGGTGAGTTGGGGGCTGTTGTTGGGCTAGGGGTAGGGGTAGGGGTAGGTGCTAGGGGTTGGGTATGCAGTTTCAGTTCAGCTCAGTTCGCTTCAGTTGCGCCACGCTTTTGGGCCATTGACAGCGGATCTGTGCAAATTGACACCTCGCATATGAATATGAAAGGCTAAATGAGCAGGTTGCAGCTCAATAGCCACGCCCACCTGTCGCTTGTTTGTTTCACCTGAATATCATTTAATTGGCTGCCCCAGTCCAAGTAAAGTTGATCAGACAAACGATTGAAAGGAAGGCGGAAGGAGGCGGGCAGATGCGAGTAGTGGCCAGCATTCAGAGCACTGAGCACAATGTGCATACATCAGCAGGAAAAAACAAACCATTTGTCAGGCGAACAAGCACACACATACACACACACACACACACACACACACACACACACACACACACACACACACACACACTACAGACTGGCAGTCAGGCACACATTGTGAAATTGACAAAATATAAAAGTGACTGCAAGTGTGGCAGAGATGGCCAAGAAATGCAAACACCCACACACACAAACTCACACTGACACACACACACACACGCACACATACAACTCTAGGCAGGCATCAATAACAGACACACAACAACAAAAGGCAAAAAGAACAAGAAAAGCGACGCCAAAGCCAAAATCTGAAGGCAAAGGCAAAAGCAGGCACACACATACATACATACATGCAATACACACATACATACACACACACATATATAAATACATAAAAGCACCCAGTGGCAAAATCGACGTTTTTTATATAAAATTTCAAACTAAAGCGAAGATCGGAGATTATTTTATTTCTATTATTATTTTTTTTTTTTATTATTTATTTTGGTAAGTTTTATATTTTTTTTTTTTTTAAATCAGGTAACAGTTTTTTCGATAAATATCTACCATATATGTATAAAGAAGAGTAAATCTCAATCGCTGGTAACAAATAATTTGGCTGGCAGCCCTCACATTTAAATTTGTCGCTTCTATAAAATAATCTTTAAGCTCTTTCCCCGCCCCTCAGATAATAAATGTTTCGAGATTTCTAAATTTGCATGGCAACAGCTGGAATTAAACAAGCTTCAAATTCAAATCCAAATTTTAGCTTAACTTATTGTTGCCAAACTGACTGACGCCTGGCCCCTTTTTGGTGACCAAATGAATTCCAGTTGAATTTCAACTAGTTGCGGGACTGTTTTAATGTTAAATCACTTCACATTTTTCCTACAGGGTTTGCAACACACAAACATCAACACACACACACACGCTATGCAACAGAAATATGTCCGTTTGTATGTTGCATGTCACACACAAACACACACACACACACATACACACACACACATACACAGGGCCCACAACAAAACCCAAAACCAAACACTGTTCACGGCACCGAAAATTTCAATGAGCTACGCGCACAAATAACTATGCAAAGAAGTTAAGCTGCAGCTGCAACATCTACAGCAGCAATAACATGCAACAACAACAACAACAGCAACAACTGATGTGGCACGTGGCTGGTTGAGGCTGAGCAAACAACTCGCCCAAAAAGTCTTTGTTCCTAATGCAATTGAACGTAAAATTCCAAATGCTTGTAACATATACACAGAGTAAGCAACCAAGAGAAAGAGAGAGAGAAAGAGAGTGAAGGAGAGAGTGAGAGAGAGAGAGAGAGAGAGAAAGAGAGGGAGTAAAGCTACAAGATGCCACCAAATGCGGCCAATAGCATAAAACAAAATAACTCAACTCATAATGCTTCAGTCGAGACTGCTTAGCTAGGTAATACCCTGTAGCCCAGTACAGATTAATCAACTCACATAACGTCCTGTAAAATGTACCGTCAGATTATATAACACTATAATACAGACGATTTGTAATAATCATAATCAATAATTTGTATACAACAAATATAGCAAAAGTAAAAGTACTCCATAGCTGGCCTCTTGGTTTCTTCTCATTTCAGATGTTCTTCACAAGAAAATTTTGGTAACGAAATTTGACAGAAAATCGAAAAAGTTTTAGTGCATCCAATTTAAGATGTAGAAATAATAAAGGGGTGCAACAGTGACCCAAAATGCATCAGGATTAAAGTCGACTGATTGGTATTTCAAAGTCTAGGAAGGAATTGTAGAAAAACATGATTTTTTCACAAAAAAAAATGTAAGACATGTAAGAGTGCTTAAGTCAAAAATCATGCCAAGTTTGTATACTGTATGCCCTTCCTAGAATCCAAACTCCCATAACTTGGTCAAAACTGAACCGATTGTCAAGCTTGAGGCCATTTTGTTCATGGCTTGTCCTATATATCAATTCTATATTTCAAGTTTATGCATTATTGAAAGTTAAATTTTTTCAAATATTTTTGTGAAAAAAGCATAAGGAGGGACCCTTACAAAAATTGATTTTTCAAAAAATAGATTCTTGAAATTCTTTTTTTAATCGATTGTGGCGGTCAAAATTAGTATAAAAAACTATAAGAAAAATGATTCTGAGGTGTTTCATTTTTCTGTAAAAAATAATGCCAAAAGGACAAAAAAACGCCCTAATTGGTTTCTACAGTCCATACAAATGCCCTTCCTAGAATTTAAACTCCCATAGCTTCGTGAAAACTGAACCGATTGTCAAGCTTGAGGCCATTTTGTTCATGGTTTGTCCTATATATCAATTCTACATTTTAAGTTTATGCATTATTGAAAGTTAAATTTTTTCAAATATTTTTGTGAAAAAAGCATAAGGGGGGACCCTTACAAAAATTGATTTTTCAAAAAATAGATTCTTGAAATTCTTTTTTTAATCGATTGTGGGTGTCAAAATTAGTATAAAAAACTATGAGAAAAATGATTCTGAGGTGTTTCATTTTTCTGTAAAAAATCATGCCAAAATGACAAAAATAATTGACTTGTAACCGCCCTAAGTCCATACAAATGCCTTTCCTAGACTTCAAACTCCCATAACTTGGTCAAAACTTAACCGATTGTCAAGCTTGAGGCCATTTTGTTCATGGCTTGTCCTATATATCAATTCTATATTTCAAGTTTATGCATTATTGAAAGTTAAATTTTTTCAAATATTTTTGTGAAAAAAGCATAAGGAGGGACCCTTACAAAAATTGATTTTTCAAAAAATAGATTCTTGAAATTCTTTTTTTAATCGATTGTGGCGGTCAAAATTAGTATAAAAAACTATAAGAAAAATGATTCTGAGGTGTTTCATTTTTCTGTAAAACATAATGCCAAAAGGACAAAAAAACGCCCTAATTGGTTTCTACAGTCCATACAAATGCCCTTCCTAGACTTTAAACTCCCATAACTTAGCCAAAACTCAACCGATTGTCAAGCTTGAGGCCATTTTGTTCATGGTTTATCCTATATATCAATTCTACATTTCAAGTTTATGCATTATTGAAAGTTAAATTTTTTCAAATATTTTTGTGAAAAAAGCATAAGGGGGGACCCTTACAAAAATTGATTTTTCAAAAAATAGATTCTTGAAATTCTTTTTTTAATCGATTGTGGGTGTCAAAATTAGTATAAAAAACTATAAGAAAAATGATTCTGAGGTGTTTCATTTTTCTGTCAAAAATCATGCCAAAATGACAAAAAAAATTGGCTTGTAAACATACAAATGCCCTTCCTAGACTTTAAACTCCCATAACTTAGCCAAAACTTAACCGATTGTCAAGCTTGAGGCCATTTTGTTCATGGTTTGTCCTATATATCAATTCTACATTTCAAGCTTATGCATTATTGAAAGTTATTGAAAATGGATTTTTTTGCACCTTACGACTGTAAAAATTACGCTATTCCCCCCCACCAATCCATTTAAAATCGAATTAAATGTGTGCTTTATTCATTCGATTATTCTTTCTTCATGATTTGTTTCGTGGCTGGTTTTGTGTAGGGTTTCTTCTTTGGCTTTTTATCTTGCTTACGCATTGATTTGGCTACCCAAGTCTGTACGTATTGGTTGGGCTTCTTAGTGAAAGCATCGGGATTCAAGAGCGATTGAGGAACCCCTTTCTCCGACATGTACGTGGACAAATCCAGGCCACACTTGGGGCAGGCGCGTGGTTTGCGCTTAAGAGGCACCTTCCTCCTGGGCTTGGCGCATCCGTTCTTCTTGCGCTTGGCAACTGTGCTTGCCTTGGTCTTTGTCTTGCGTCGGGGCTTAATGCAAGATTTCTTCCTCGGTTTCTTGGGCTTGGTATCCGCCTTGGCCTCTTCCTCAATGTCGCTTCCAGAGCCCGCCTTGGTAATCTCAGTGCTTGCCAGGCTGCTACAGTTTGGTGCGCCATCATTATCATCATCATCCACATCAACATAATCATCATCGACATCGTCCACATCATCGTCCTCGCCATTTACGTTCGTCACTGAGGTGGGCTGATGGAGGGAAGCGTTAGCAATTATATTACACCTTAAAGGACAGCACTCTCACTTACCACAAAATTTGTGGTAGAGCTGCTGCTGTTCATCCAGGGGCACGCCCGCTTATACTCTTTAGAAATGTCCATGTCGATATAAATGTATATGATCCGGTTAAAAAGTTATACACAATACACTAAAGCAAAATTTTGTTAACAAAAAAAAATAAAAAGCAAAAAAGTAAAAATTGTTAGGCTTTTCACTAAAAATTTATTTGTAAAAACTTGTAAGTATTCAAAATTTAGTGTAGTTTCGACTGCGTTTACTAGTCAACTGAATAATTTTTACTCTCGGCAAGGGGTCACAAAATTGTCGGCACAAATGCGGCGACAATTTCATGGCACACTTTAATTTAGATGAATTTGTTTATTCTCGTATAGAGTTTTGTAGGTTTAATAAGCATTATCTAGCATATTTTGTTATTTGCTTTGAAAATCAATTTAATTATAAACGGAAGAAAAATTTCCTTTTTCCTCAATACAACCTTGACCCACCATTTTCCTCTAAAGGGGGTAGATTTTCCACATCATTTTTATAATAATCTTTCAAAATAAGTTCGGTTTCAGATCGGATGAAAAACAAAAATGTTGCATACAACGGTTTTATCTGATTTCCCGAGCTTTCCAAAATCGCTCCAGAGTGTAAATGTGAACATTTCAAATTTATGGTTTGAGCCCTGCGTTGATCACCAATAACCAATCGCCAATCAGGACAAACTTTTTTATCTACATATATAGATAATAATTTCAGTGCCAAACCATGAATATTAAATAGCGATATAGTCTACTATAATAATCTAGTAGGGTGTTTTAGTAAACCTTTAAACTGACAAAAATTGTTCTTTGATGGCATAAAAATGAATTTAAACAGTAAAGCAAAAATGTTGTACAGAAGCTTTTTCAAATTTGGGGGCAGATTTTCCTGAATTTTCAAAACGCGTACTTAATACTTATGCGTGTGGAGATTCAAAAAAGATTTTAGGGGAAATAGAGTAAAAAAAAATTAAGTGAGTTTTATTGTTTTTTTTTGCTCTTTGTGTATAAATCTTTGAAAATTATTTTTAATCCGCTTGAGAAAAAAAAAACCATTTTCCGACCATAGGGGCAGATTTTCTAAAATGATAAGCATTTTGCTTTGGCCTTGCGCTGTTTGCCAATCTGGTTAAACTCTTTGATATATGTAGATATGTAGATTGTATGTATATGTCAATTAATATTCGGTTCCAGTAGGATATTCATGTCAACTGCTTTGCAGCTTATCTACATTAATCTCTCTAAGCCAAGGTACAAATACATACATACATACATACATACAGTTTGATACAATTTCGAAATGTCGCTTCTGGAGTCATGATAAATGTTGGGATGCATTCTCCTTTTGCTCATCGTATACAAAGCAATAAAGGCGACCTCATAAGTTTGCCAGTGATGTGTGTGGGCGTTGGGCGTTTCCTATACGTACAAATGGGTGGGAAGGGGGGTATACGGGTCTTAAGGGGAGTATTATGTATTCAATATGTTCATGCCTTTATGTGTGTTGTGTGTTGTGTGTGTGTGTGTGTCAGGGGTGAAGTGTGTCTAAGTTTGCATAAAGTTCTTTATTGCGCTTTACACAGCAATCGCAAATCTGCACATCCACAAATCCACAGAAAGCAGAATGCTCTGCTTGAGCGATATTCCAGTTGTTTTTATTGTTGTCCAATAATATCTAATAATAAATGAATAAATGAATTACTAAATAGCAGTACTTGACATAACACAGTTAGTTGTCCACACATATTTCTAACCCTATTTGTATCGTGATTTAGTTGTTGATTTTATGGATATGCTTGTGTTTTTAATTACTTGCAGTGGGTATTTTAATTGTATTGTAAAGTGTGTAACATTATTACACAAGCGTGTTTCAAATAGACCATTAAATTATAATGTTATTAAGTGTTGTTTATGCTTGTGGTGAAGGGCAGTGGCTAAAACAAAATGGTAGCGACGCCATTCTTCTTGCCCCTTATCTCTTCCCGATGCGATGATTTTCGATAAGTTGCTTGCAGGGTTGTATTTTGAGTGAGTTTGCAATACATTTTTTGACGGATCACAATACCTCTGACCTACTTGTCAAAGAAACGTCAGTTGTATTCAGAGTCTTTTCAGCATTGGCAATAAAGAAAATAGCTCGACTAGAGGAAGTTGCTGAAAATATAATTTGATATTTTAGCTTTAAAATCAATTGCACTGGTAAGAAGAAAGTAAATTACATGCACATACATACGCATATATATATATAAACACAACGGAGTGATCCACAATTCATGGTAAATCGCACCAAGCTCATCGTATTAACATAATCCACAGCAACATGTCCGACAAACCAGTCAAAAATGAGAATCCCCAGAGCGATAACAATGCTGATATGATTCCCCTAGGGACATCTGCAGCCATGAACATGGAAGCTGACAGTTCTGTCATCTTATCGACAGATGGGCCACGCGACGAAGACGTAGAGATGGGGTCGGTGGAGGAGGAGCATGGGGCTATTGCGGCTGGGCTAGTTGGGGAGGTGCAGCCGGATGCGATGGCCTTGTGGGTGGAAGCGGTGACCGAGGCGGTGACGGAGGCGGTGACGGAGGCAGTGGCGGAGGCGGTAGCGGAGGCGGTGGCGGTGGCCGAGGTGCAGATGATGGCGGAGGCGGAAACGGTGCAGGAGTGGGAAGATTATGAGGAGAATAGCGAATCTGAAGGTGAGCTGTGGTTGGATCAACATGAATATGCCCTCGTAATTGATCTGGGAAATAATGGTCAAGTCGTCATTGACGTCAATTATATGACGGACTCAGAGGATGAAGAACCCGAGCCCGCAGCAGGGGCTTAAATTCTTGGAGATCTAAGAGAAAATTGGGCAATTATCTGAGATCTTTTGCTGAAATATTATAATCTTGCATTTATCAAACTGTTTTTTTTTTGTTTGGCTTTTGGAATTACCGTTTGTTTTAAATGCTATATTAATCTGTTATAATAAATTTGGTGATGTTCTATGAAAACTTGCATGGATCGCATACACTAATACATACGCATATTTGTGTATTTCTTTTAGAGCATTCAAACTTTGGCAAACTGTTTTACTATTTTGGTTTGGTTTGTACTGTTAGCTTGTTTTTGTTTGTTGTTGTTTGTTG
Source organism: Drosophila maculinotata (assembly GCA_035045305.1). Taxonomy (NCBI): domain Eukaryota; kingdom Metazoa; phylum Arthropoda; class Insecta; order Diptera; family Drosophilidae; genus Drosophila; species Drosophila maculinotata. The sequence goes on along the minus strand of JAWNPD010000679.1, from coordinate 10,985,610 downwards.
TTATTTGTTGTTGTAGTTTGTTGTAGGTGCATGTACATTTTTAGGGTGCTGTGAATAATTTAGCATGTTGTGATTTATTTAAGGCATCGCAAGTTTTAATTGCGCCAACGAGAGTTTTTATTTCTGCTGCCCCGGTGCTGAGGGCTGCTGCTAAATGTTTATTGCATAATGCCACTTGCCCATGTTGTTGTTGTTGTTGTTGTTGCTGTTGTTGCTGTTGTGCATTTTCGTTATGCATTTTTTGGCGTTTCTGCGCTTTACTGTTGTTGTTGCCTTTGCAGTTGTGCTTTTGTTGCTGCCCAAATCCTTTGAACTACATTTTTCAGTGTGCGTTTCGCTTGCAATGTGAGTGTGTGTGTGTGTTGGTGTGTGTTGGTGTGTGTTGGTGTGTGTGTCTGCCCACATTGTTGTATGCAGCTGTTGTTGTTGCTTTGGCTGCGGCTGCTCTGGCATTGCCATCATCATCGCGCCGCTTGCCAACCCTGACCTGAATTTAACTCTACAAATTTTTGCGCAGTTTTCATGCCCTTGTAAAAGGTTATTATAATTTTGTCAAGACACATGTAACGCAGATATCTAAAACATATACCCTCTGAATAGGTATCAATAGGCTAGTCAGTATATCTTGATGAAACTTTGCTGCACATTACATATTTTTAAGTATATTTATTGTATTTTTAAAATAAACAAAAACAACATATTTAAAAATAAAACCATTGTACCCTTTTTTTCCATTTTTAATGGGATCAGAGTATAAAAAGTCAGCCGAATTGAAATACTATATCACATTTACTTCATCAGTAAATAATACTCGTATTTATATTATTTATTAAATTCAGCTGTAAGCAGTTGTCTGCTGCAAGGGTATATAATCTTCGATGTGCCGTAGATACCCTTTCTTCCACGGTTTTGTTCTTGTTGTGGGCAATATCAGAATGCGAAACGCACACACGCCAAGTCGCTTTTACTGTCTGTGAGTGTTAATTTAATATTTGCTTTTGTTTTGCTACGTTTTTTGTTTAGTTAGGTAAAGTATAAATTAGAAAAAGTTTAATAATGTTGAAGTTGGTAGCAGGCACGAAGAAAAACAGGCACTTTTTATTTTCTAAAATCTACAAAATTAAACCATATTTAAGTTAGTTGCAGAGAAAAGGAACAGAGTGAGCGAGTGAGAGGGAAACAGTGAGAGAGGGGCGGGGCAATGTGCATAGGCAGATGATTTGTTGAATCATATTGGTCATGAGGTGGTTGACTCAAATGGCGTCCATTTGTGTGCTTTATGGCTCTATTCCTCTATCTGTGGCATCTTATAGCAACTGTTTGTGCCGCCAAACCAAAGTGCATGTCTTGGCCAATGCTGCTTGCCCCATCGCACCATACAACAAATGAACACTTTTTTGGAATAATCATGATTCTTCAAGTTGCTTAAATTCAAGAACTTTCAACGGCTATTTTAAAATTATCTTTAGCCAGCGGCCTCAAGCTATACATAATATTTTATTCACATATCATTCTTATTTATCTGCCTCAATACATAGAAACACAAACATATGCTGCAAGCTGCGCGCTTTATTCAATTGCTGTGCTTCTTCTTCTTCCATTGCAATGAAATCATCGCGATGATTGTACTCACACACACACACACACACAGGCGCACACTTTGCACTGTAATATATTCTGCATTTTGAGTTCTTTGTCCACCAATCATCAACCCAATTGAGAATCAGACGAATGTGGGTGAAAAAAGCTTAGAAATAAGAATTGTAAGCAACAAAGAAAAACTAAAACTAAACTAAAAAAAAAACAATTGATTTGCATTCCTTTACATATTTTGTATTTAATCAGTGAGGTACAAGATTTCGAGTTTCGATATTTTTGAAATATAATATTATTATTATTACACCTGATCGGGTATTCAGGTGTCTTCTTCAGTAATGGGTTATCGCGTACCATCGACTGCACATTTTTGAGCCATGACAAAAAAGTTGCACCTTTGTGGATATTTCTGGAAAAATTAGGTCCACTCTCTTATCTAAGAAAATTTGAGAATTCCAAGACTCCTCCGTACGAAACTGCTTTGGATAATTGATTCGGTCGGCAAATACTGTAGTCATATCTTCAATCGTTGAGTCAATCCTTTAGCCAATTCGTGAGCCAATTGTTGTTGTAGATTCCTCTGTTGTCGTCTTGTCATAAAGCGGTAGCAGCGAAATCAGCTCCAATCACCTGAAGCCGCTTACGGTGGAGCAAATTACAATTAATAAATTGTAAATCTATTGAATGAGCGACACTATCCCGTGTTTAAGCCGCACTGTATATTCGGAATTATTATACCAAACTTATTAAACCAAAAGTTTTCGAGACTTATTTTAATTTTGAGCAACTTTGAAAAATGTGAATTATAAATTTTGCTGTGGACGACTGAGCGGCTGAACGGCTGAATAACAACTAATAAATATATCAACTCTCTCGACAACCTGCTAAACTTGAATTGCCGAAACACAAAGCCTACTGTTATTCCTTGTTTCATTTATAAGCATTTGTGTGTGTACATATTAAAGAAAAGGCAGCTTAATAACAGCTATTTTAAGGGAAGTGCTGCAACAATAAAAGGGTCAAGAATATTTAACTGCCCGGGCCAGAAAAAGTGGTCGATGGCCCATAGTGCATTGAATCTTAAATGGCTTCTTTGTTTATTGTTCGATTGTTATGCAATTTAAAGGACATACAGATAAAGTCACTGAGAAACGCGTGTTCATACAGATGGACGGACGGACGGACAGACGGACATGGCTAGATCGACTCGGCTGTTGATAGTGATCACTAAGATATATACTTTATGCGGTACGAGATGTTTTCTGATGTTTTACTGTATAAAAGTTTACCTCAATATATTGCACAGTCTTGGCGTCATTAGTTTATGCCAAAAAGTTGTTATTTGCTCCATAGTGCAGCGGTGCTGTCAATGGACTCAAATGAGCGCTACAGACAAAAGCCTTTAAGCCAGCAACAATACAATTCGAAGCTCGGTGCTTTACGGCGGGGCGGCAGGTGTGCCTGTATGTGAGTGTGTGTGTATGTGTGTGTGTGTGTGTGTGTGTGTGTGTGTGTGTGTGTCTTTGATGGCCATGCAGTTAGTTAGGCAATGACAATCAACTTAAAGCAGACCCCTCTCGACCCCTAGCCACAAGTCAATCCCCCACCCCCCCTTCACTCCCCTGCAAGCCAGCGCCAATTCCAAAGAAACAACAGCAGCAGAAATGTAAATGCAAAGGCAAAGGCAGAGGCAGAGGCAGAGGCAAAGGCACTCTGACAGAGGCAACTAGCATACAAAACCAATTTCCTTTTTATGGCAAATGAAATGAAAATTTGAAATGACCACAAAACCGAGTGACAAAAACACACAGCAAGCACTGATGATGAGCAAGACAGGGGGTGGCGGGGTGGCAGGGTGGCTTACAAGTGCCATACAAAAATCTGCACAGGAAATGGCAACTCGGACAACATGCGACAATGTGAAGTGGCTTCATCTGCAACTAACTCTCGACCCCTCTCTATCACACACTCTCTCTGTCTGCTGCATGTGGCAGCAGAATGCTGGAGCCACTGCAGCATAAATGCCAGCCACATTAACCAATGGAAAAGCCAACAGCAACACAGTAACACAGCAACAGCAGCCAAAACGCGAAATTAGCCGCCAAAAACTGACCAACAGAGCAACTGACCAACGTTGGCAGCTCGACGACTGTCAGCATGCGATTAGATTTGGGGCATGTTGTAGTTTGGGGCACGTTCGGTCTGTCTTGAAGCGACAGAAGGGCGTGGGGTCAACCGAGCAATCTACCCGCAGCGGCTTTGCGGTGGATTTATTTTATTGCCCAACGCACAGTTGAAGCAAAGGTAGCACTGCTGCAGTGAGCGGGGGGAGGGGTGGGGGAGATGGGTGGTTTGAGGGGGCAGCTACATAGGCAAACTCTGTTGTGGCAAGTTGCTGTCTGCTGCACGCTGCCAAGTGGCCTCCCTTTGTGCGGTTTCCTTTAATCCTTTCGGTTGTTGCGTTGCTGAAGTTGGAGTTCAGCTGAGCTGTCTTCACTGCCAACACACACCCCCTCGCCCTCTGACCACCTTTCGAGGGGGGACTCCTGGCACTGCGCGCATCTCATAAAAGGCCATACATATGCGCATTTCATTTGATTTGATTTAATTTCATAGCCTTTTATGTGTGCTCCTCTGTTTCTACATCTCTTTCTCTTTCTCTCTGCCTCTGTGTTGCTCCTTCGCTGCGCTCTGCCGGGCAGCTGCTGATGCGGAAGGTGGCTGGGACTGGGGCATGCCCGGATGCATACCAGTGCTGTTTGGAATTAATTTCATTTGATTTTTATTTATTTATGCCAATGAAAATTGCTCGCTCTTTTTGTGTTCCTCTCAAAACTTGATCCTGCATAAAAAGGAGGAGCAGACGGGAGCAGAGAGTGGAGGGAAAGAAAGGCATATATGTATCTGCAGCTTGATTGGCTGTCGGATTTGCTTGTCCAACATGGCCAATCGTTTATTTCGTTTCCTAATTTTGAGTATGTTTATCAGAAATTTCCATTGTGCGCCGCATCAAATTTACAAATTTAGTGCTTCCTAAAATTGCGCGATACTCTGTTTTCAGTGTAATAGCTGCTCTTAATGTTGGGAGTCTTGCTGATATCTGGAAAATTCACCCTGATGCTTGGAAAGAGGGTGGAAACTTTGGTTTGTCTTGTTGCATTAAAAGCCCTAATTAAAAATGTGCTTAACAACTTTTTAAATTTGTTATGCCATAAAGCTTAAAACTTAACAAGGCTTACCAAATTTGGCTATACTCGAAAAAGGGCTAAATAAATGTGAAAAATATGGCAATAAGTGTTTCCCTAGTACACTACCAGCAAAAAAAGGAATTCGAAGAGAAAAAAGTATCTGCCCGATTAATGCCCAGCTAGTACCCGTACTATATTTTTGTGTGCGCTATGAGTATGCAGGCTGAGTGACCGATTGTTGTTGTTGTTGTTGTTGTTGTTGCAATGCGCGTTGTCCTAATTTTGTTTTTCCTATTTGGGCATCAATAGGTTCGTTTGTCAATCTGATAATCAAGCACCCTCCAGACAGGCCCAGATACGACCAGCCAACAGTCAGTCAGTCAGTAAGTGAGTGAGTGAGTGAGTAGTGAGTGAGTGAGCGAGTGAGTGAGTGAGTGGAGCTAGTCTGCTGCTGTCCTGCTTTGTGTCCGTGGTGCCCGAGTCCTGCGCCTGCTGCTGGGCCTAAGGCCCCTGGCTATATATGGCTAGTCATGTACAACGCATCATCATTTATCAAAGCGCGGCTAACAATTCGCAGGCTGACAAGGCAACCAGCGCCACTCCGCAGCACACCCCTGCCCTGCCCTGCCCAGCACAGCACAGCATCGCCCAGCCCACCCGTTACACCCACCATTACTGGCGAAACCAAAGCCGTCGCCATTTTCTTTCGCTGCTTTTTCGGCGGCGGCTTATCGTTAGGTGGTCCTGTCATGTAACGGTTAAATCTGCATGAAAAATTAATGGCAATGTGTGTGTGTGTGTGTTGTGGTACTACCTCTGGGCTATTGAAATTAGTATTGGCCTTTAACAGCCGCTTTCCCATTCGCATTCACAGTTCACAATGTTTACATTTAGCGTTTATATTTTATTTGGCCAAAAACGAGTGTCGTTTGGCCTTTGTCGCTATGTGTGCCGCAATTGGGTATGTAGGTCATGTGTGTGGGTGTCGGTGTGTGTGTGTGTGTGCGTGTGACTGTGTTACTGTGTGTGTGTATTTGTGTGCGTGTGTGTACACAGATTTTGCCGTCAGTAGGTGTGGCGCCAGAGGCTGTGCTGTGGCGGCTGCCGACGCTGTCGCAATTGCTGATGCAGCTGCTGTTGCTGCATCCTTTGAAACGAGCTGGACAACCGCTGCTCCGTGGCCTTTGTCGTCGCCTGCCCGCCGGACTTGTACGCCTGGGCCAGTTGCTGCTTCTGCTTCTGCTGCTGCTGCTTCTGCTGTTGCTGCTTCTGCTGCTGCTGCTGCTGTTGCTGCTGCTGCTGTTGCTGCTGCTGCTGCTGTCTTTGCCGCTGCATTGACTCGACCGGCAGCGGTAAGGTTGGTGGTGCGGCCAATGTTGGCGGTGCTGCTGCTGCTGTTGACTTTTTGCCCAGCGGCTGTTGGTTGAGCGGCTTCTTTGTTGGCGCTGCCTTCACTGGTGGCAACTGCTGCTGCTGCTGCTGCTGCTGCTGTTGCTGCTGTTGCTGCTGCTGCTGCTGATTGCCAGCTGGCGGCCTTGGCTCACTCTTTGCGTACTTTTTGGGCGCCATTGGGATCTGAACCGTTGGCTTGTTCATCGGTCGCTGCGGTGTCAAACGCTGCTGTCGTTGAAAATATTGCTGCTGCTGCTCGCGCTGCTTCTGCTCCGGCTGATGCTGGGCGTACATGTGCAGCATTTCGGCCTGCATGATCTGCTGTTGGTTCTTGAAGGCGCGCTTGTAGGCGGACACTTTGGTGGCGCTGGCAGCCAGCAGATGATGGGCGCCCTTCACCGACTGCGGCTGTTTGGGCAGCTCCACTGGCGCCTTGCGCGGCAAACGCACTTTCTGCTCCGCCTGCAGCTGCTCGGCCAGCCGAGGAACGGCAGCCACTGACGCCGCCAGCGCTGCTGCTGCCGCCGCCTCCTGCTGCTCGCGACGGACGTCGATCTTCATGTGGGCCAGATGGCTGGTGCGTGTGATTCGATTGGCGGCAACGGCTTGGACGACGCTGCCGTGATGGCTGTTGAGCAGCATGCTCAAGGTCTGCAGCTCGTTGCGCTCCTTCTGAACAGCCGCATGATCGACGTTGTCCTTTGCTTTGGTCTTGGTCTTGCTGCGTGTATGCTTGACGCTCTTGCTGCTGGTCGATTTCTTGACGGACCTCTTCGACTTGGATTTGACTGGTGGCCGGGACTTTTTGTGCTTTGGCGGCGGCACATTCGATGGCGCTATTGGGGCCGCCCGGACCAAGGCATCGATATTGTTGTTGTGTTGTTGTTGGTGCTGCTGCTGTTGCTGCTGCGGTCGCCAGTTGGGCGCCAGCGGCCCCAGCGGCCCCAGCGGCGGCGCATTCGCTTGTCCACCTTTGTCCACCAGCTCCATTTCCGTCTGCTGCCTCTCCTGTATCTCTCGCAGCTGTTGCTGATGCTGCTGCTGTTGCTGTTGCTGCTGCTCCTGCTGCTCCTGCTCCTGCTCCGCATACGTGAGCAGCGATTGCGAACGTGTCGGACAGTTGAGTCGACGCTGCCTGTGATTCGTGTGCAGGACATTGTTAAAGCTCAGGCAGGGCTGCTGCTTGGGTAAATGCTTGTTGCCGCTCAGCTGCTGGATGCGGCCGTCGCCGAAGCCGAGCTTGCGATTGAATGCCTTGTATGTGACCGGGCCGTCGGCAAACTGTATCACCTCAAACTGTCGGATGCGCTCGCCGAGCGTCTGGAATCGCGTGTGCTCCTTGGCAACGCTTGTGCTGGGTGCTGGTGGGGGCGGCAACCGATCGACGCGCCTCTCATATGACTGGACCGGAGACGGCAGCTGGCGGCCATCGAAGAGGCCGGCGCTGCCGAAGCCCAGGCGAAAGCGCGCCGTGGTTGGCTCGTCCTCGGGCTGGCGATCGAAGCGCACGGCCAGGCGCTGTTTCAGCGCCTCGTCGACAACCATCAGCTGTTGATCGGCATCGGAGTCATCATAGTCGCGGCGCTTCCGTCGCGCCAATGCCGCCACAGTTGCATTCGTTGTCTTCTCCATTGCATTGACGTGATGCCGGCAGCTGGGCGGCTCTCGACCCTTGACCCTCTCCTTGCCCAGCGCATAGCCCATGCCCAGCTCCAGCGATGTCCGTGGCGGCAAACTCATCGATCGTCCATTCAATGCGCTCAGATCGAACCGATCTATGTCCACCTCAGCCGCTCCATACGTTCGCTGCCTGCGCCGGTGCCTGCCGATTACAGTGCTGCTTCCGGCCGGACTGCTGCTGGAGCTACGGCCCCCGCCCCCGCCATGCAGTGTGGGCCTGCCGTACATGCGCAGGCCGCCGGCGGAGAAGGACATGGAGCGCCGCCGATTGGCCTGAATCACCGTGCTCAGCAGATTCCCCGAATTGGCGCTCGCCGCCTGATCGGCCATCTGTCTGTGATTGCGTGGATAGTCTATCAGTGTGTTGTTGTCCCGTTGCGATGTCAGTTGACGCACCGGGGCTTGATTCTCCTCACGCACCTTCACATTGTGGGATGCTGTGGGTGAACGAAAAATACGGCATGAAAATAACCAGCTTTATTTATTTATTTACTTTAATGTCTGATCAAGATAATATAAATTAAATTAAATATAAAAGCATACAAAATATTTGTATTGATAAACTTAGTTTAAAAATTATAAAGTTAACATTAAATTAAATTGAAAGAATGGCATCTTTTATTACGTCTGATCAACAAGAAGTTAAAGCTACCCATTTTTCGAATTTCTGGTTTCGAATTTTAATTTTATAAATTGAAAAACTATTTGCAAACAGTCTTAAATATGTTAAATATGCAAATTCTCGTTAGCTGTTAAACCAACAGATTTTGCCAGAACTAATTTTGCCCACTTTAAGAACTATACAATTTTAAAAAAGTATATCTTTTGGAGTTTCGTTCTCTTATCATATATATATATATATATATATATATATATATATATATATATATTACAAACGGCCATATATTTGTTTTCCATTTTTCTGATTTCCAATTCATAAAATATTAAATACAACATTTTTTTTTATATAAATCAGATATTTTGCTAGCAGCTGCTCCTTGTTTACAAATATTGTGCAGTGTTGTTAAATATGCAAAAGTGAGGATAAAATGTCTGGCTATAAAAACTAGCAATTTTGGTTGGCCAAGATGTGGAAGACTTTAAGTAAGCATATCAAATAGTTGTTGTTGATGTGTGTTTAATTAAACCATAAAAAAGTCATGCAAAAAAAAAAACATAACTTAAAACTTAAATATAAAATAACAAAGCTACCCGTCTGGAAGTTCTAGACTCTAGACTAACGTGAATTGTAAAAAAATAATATTTGTGTATATTTATCTTACTGGTCTCAACAGACTTTGAAGAAATCGACTTGCCAATTATATATGTATAAGCTTAGTAGGGTTGAGAAATGCTCTTCCTTTATGTGGGGCTTACAAGAAGTAGTAATGCCGCTTAACTTACTCGGATTGTAGGGCAGCAAGGAGGTGCTTCGATCATAGTAGCTCTTCACCGCATTCTCGTATAGCTGATTGGTGTTGCGCAGTAGCCAGAGATTTTTGCGTCCATTGACGCGCATGAACCGATTTAGCTGATCAGCCTTCATATTATATATGTGTGTACAGTATATATATAGCTATGTATATATCGGCGGCTACACCTCGTCCTTCACCGTATTGATTGGAATGCGCAGTGGCTGCTGTTTATATTGAATCCTACTGTGGCGTCTTACGCCCAAGCGATTTTGTGGCTCCAGTGGCTCCCTTAAAGCTATTGGATTGTAGTGTGAGGTTAACTGTTATACTCAGGATTGGCCGAAACGATTCACGTGGTTTTTGCAGCGCCGCTCCTCAGTCGAGATGCATGCGCCTTGAACACTAAATTTTGGGCTTCTTTATAAGTGTATCTAAAGGATATTAATCAATTTTTATACGTCCGTCTCAGATAGAACTTTTGACCTCTTTTATACTGTATGCAATTTAAAATCGGAAAAAAATAGGGTAAAGAACTGACTGTAAATACTAAAAGTGTCGAAGCGTAGAGAAAAGTGTTTGAAAATTGAGTACTGAAGTAAAACAAATTTCTAATACAAATGAATAGCCTGCTAATAAAAATAATACTAAGTATATATCATAGTATGACAATTAAGAACAGCCAGCTCTGATCCTGAGAACGTTCAAAACTACTAGAACAACTGGGAGAAATGCATTTTTTTTTTTTTCATTTTTTTTACGGCTATAACTTTGTTAAAACTGAACCGATTTTCAAAAGCATTGTCTTTTTAATTACGGCTTGGCCTTTTAATTAATAGTAAATTTAAATCTAGAATCAAAACTTTTAGTCGAAACCTAAAAAAACTAATGTATCCACGGATACAAACTTTCCGCAGCCATAACTTTATAAAAATATAATATAAGCTATGGTTTTGAAAACTAATTGTTGGTCAAAATTCATGTTCAAACTTAGGCACGGATCTGAATTGTCCTTTGGAAACAACAAACATTTCATACAACAACCTTGTGGCTCTACTTTTGCCTTATAGAGCAATAGCCAATTTTTATACAAACAGTTATAATTTATATATAAATACAAAGAGTTATCAAGGTGCGGCTCAATTTTTGCCAAATTCTTATTAAGAGTTCGAATCCAGCTGAAATCTGTGGACAGGACACATGCGAAATACTTGTCATTTGCTGTTCGACATTGATTTATTGGATTCTGTCAAGTGGCTAATGTTGTGAGTTGAGGGATTGTCTGTGTGTGTTGTGTAAAAATGTAATAATTAGCCGGAGGTAACACACAACGGCCAGGTGAGGCAGTCAACATCATTACACAGCCTGGCAGTCGTGTCCTCTGCTGTTTGATGATGATGTTGTTGTTGGTTGTTGATGGGGTAAATGATGACTATGCTGCCCCGTGGATATTGCTGATGTTGCTGCTGTTGTTGTTGTTGCTTGTATGCAAACAAATGGGCGCAAAAAGTGCTGAAAACATGAGTTTATCCTGTTGCCAGCAGGCGGGGATCTGCGCTGCGGGTTATTGGGCAGTGCGTGTGCACAAATTGGTTTTAATTAAATTACAGTGCTTAATTTATGCATTGCTTAGTCCCATGTTCGATGTCTCCACCCCTCCCCCCCACAACCAGAGGAGCCAGAGCCAACAGCAAACAAATCGATGGCAGCGCCAGTGGCAGCTTTGGGCTTAATCGAATCCTGGATCCGTTGCAGCCTTGCCTGCATAAATGTAGCCTATTTATGAACACAGCCACAATGTCCACCACACAGCCCACAATTCACAGGCCACAACCCACATTGCACATTGCACATACGCACAGGATACACACAGGACACACACAGGACACACACAGGACACACACACACAGACAGCTTGTGAGTTGCACGCAGGCAACTTTTTGGGACGCAAGCAAAAAAAAAATTTCAATCTTAATTAATTGGCACATCGTTTTGGTTAGTGTCATCATCTACCCGTCAACCTAAGTCCCTCCCCCCCCCTTTCTTCCCCTCTCCCTTCTCCTTTTCACACCGGTCGTCCTAATGTTGTTGATGTCTTTGCCAGCAAAGACCTTTGACCCTTTTAATACTTTGGCAGAGTGTAAAATGAATTTTAGTGAATGCCCCAAACAAAAATGTTTCTTTGTGGCGCTCACTCACATTCCCAGTCCCCCTTTTCTTCCACCCCTGCTGCTAAGCTGCCACATTAGCAAAGTGAGGTGCAAATTTTACGAGTGTCCCTTTTTTGTTTGTTGTTTTGATTTGAGTAAATGATGAAAAGCTGTCTCGAGAAATGCTTTCAGCTTGTCGCTTTCAGCGCTTAGCTTTTAGCGTACCAAGCCCACACCCCCTTCTTCTAATTGGGGGCATGGCTCTTGGCTGTTGCCTAATGCCGCTGCTTTCCATGTGCGCTGGCCCCATTAAAATTGACATTCATTGCATTTCGGGCAATTAGACTAATTGACTTTTAACCAGCACATGAGGCACATGCGCCCAAAAACACAAGCACAAACACACACACACACACAATCCTCCCATCCACCCAACCACCCCTTTGTCCGTCCACCCATTCACCCAATCCACGTGGCCATTAATTTTGTATGCGCAATTTGCTTGTTGCAGTAGCATAATTGTCAGCGACAAGTGTCCGCGTGGGCCAACTAAATCGGGTCAGCAAAGAGAACGGTGATAAAGAAAGGGGGAGGTAGAGGTAGAGGCAGGAAGAGTGGCAGCAGAAGTCAGCAGGAGATCAAAGCTAGATCTTGTAAGCCAGCGAGCCGAAAACGCAAACCAATCAAAAGAAATTGAGAAATTGCTGTGAGTTGTGGTATGAATGATGGATTAGGCAGGATTAGGAGTGGAGGGGGGGTGGAGAGGGAAACAGGTTGTAGCAACAGTCGCCACATCGCGTTACTGCGAAGCTCTCACAATTGTAAGTCAAAAGGCGCGGCAGGGACACGGAAATAGGAGCAGGACTAGCCAGGACGAAGCACTCAGCTATGCGCCGAAACAAGCAGTTTCTCTCTGTGTGTGTGTGTGTGTGTGTGCGTGGGTTGCTCATTCATTCATTTGCTCAGTCAGCCATTCATTCATTTCCTTGATTATGTTTCTTATCAATGATAAATGAATATGTAGTACCAGCACTCAAAACTGCTGCTCTAAACTGCTGGCAAAGTGAAAGTAATACCCGAGCGAGCTGAGGCCAAAATAAATGCCAAATTCGTTCGGCTGTGCGGACTGCGCAATATCCCCTGCACTAGAGCTAAATACTAATCACTAATTACAATCATTTACAACTTTCACTCTATTTTGTGATTAGAAATCTTTTCAGCAAATCGAAAGAGGAATTCTCGAATTGTCGAATTGTCACAGGCTTGGCCACAAAATCAATAAGCCCGTTTGGACACAAGTGAAATCATCGGCCGCGAGATGAAACGAGCAGGAGAGGAGGAGAGGAGGAGGAGGAGAAAAGTCAAGCGCAGCCAGCTGAAGTGCAGGCGAAACTGTTTCTGACATTTGCACCCACCTCAAACCGAGCCACCGCAGAGCTGAATCGTTCTCCTACTGCAGCAGCTCCTGCATCTTCTCGCGTAAAGCCGCCCTCCGTTCTCCGTCCTTCGTCCTTCGTCCACCGTGCTTCGTGCTGCTTCCTTCTGGGCCCCTACACTTGATTGCTACAACGACTTTTGGTTCGAAAAGTTCTTTGTGGTTAGGCGCTGGCGCGGTCGGACGCTGGTTGAGGGATGAACGGATTCTCGACGGGCTACGACCATGCTTTGGGTCTGCTGCAGCTTGAGCTGGTGCGGCTGGAGCTGCTGCTGCTGCTTTTGAAGTGGGCACTCGGCAATTTTCCAGCACTTTAGGAATAAAATTTTTAACAACTCGCCGAGGCGGCCGCTAAGTGCGTCGACGTTTAAACTCCCAGAGGTCGCCGGAGGGGCGCTTGGCTGGCGTGTCCATCAACTTGAGGACGAGTCGACGTCGTCGTCGTCGTCGTCATCAGTTTAGTTTTGTAAAACTTTCTGACCCTCCACTAAAATATGCAAAGGGGCCAACCTTAGCCCAAGTGTATCCAGCCCCAAACCTGATAACTCCTCGGTATGTCTGTGTGTGTGTGTGTGTGTGTGTGTGTGTGTGTGTGTGTACCATTCACCTGTCATGCTTATAAATAATCGACAGTCAATGCAGGGGCGCAAGGACAACGAGGACAACATGGACGGCAAGGACAGCGTTCAAGTCGCTGCCCGTTACACTATTAATGCCAATGACGTTGAATAATTAGCGCCGCGTGCTGCAATTTGTGATATATGGCTAGCCAATGGCTTCATCAATATTGGCTGGCTAATGACGCCCTCGCTGCACCGTCATCCACCCAACCATCGAACCACCCAAACAGCCGACCACCTAACCGCTGATGCCTCGCATCACAAGCATTTGAGTGGCAGAGACTAAGGATAATGAGCACGCAGATGACCTAAATGATGGGCATAAATAGCCAGGAAGGCCAACATAGACGTTAGGCATACGATTATTTCATACCCTACTTACTATCAAGTCCATCCGGAACCGAACGCACAAGCGACGCCGTCAATTGAACCACTGAGCTTTGCTCCTGATTGCGGTTTATCTAATTGCTTCACGTACGTTTTGATCCCTTACCTCAATTAGACGCCATTCCCGTGCTATAATTTCACATCGTTGCATACATATAACATAAGTCCCTAGCTGTCAAAACTAAAGTTTACCATGAACTAGAAAAGTAACGGGTACAAAAAAAGGAACGGTATCCGAAACCGAGTATGGGACTTAAGTAGTGATTAAACCAAGTTAATGATAATCAATCGAACAAAAGAACTACATTCAAAAAATGCATCTCTTTCAGCATAAATGAACTTCATTTGCTTGCTAGCAAAATGATAATGTTGAAACTTTAAACTAAGTGAAATATGTAGATCAAGTTTTCGCCTTGGCAAGTGCTATTTGACAGTTTGAATACTTGCTGAAAGGGCATTTAGGGGCGGCTGCATTATTTAGTGGACCATCCCGTGCCGTCATAAAATAAACAACCCAATAAAAATTAGAAGCAAATAAAATTTTAATTTTTAAACAGTCTCGCAAAGCTCACCCGGAGACTACTTAGGCAGCAGCCGTACACACTCAAGAGCGGTACGCTGCAATCAAATGGAATGTGAAAAACTGTCGAGTATTTGCCGATGGCCCCGGCAAATCAAATCAAAAGCAAAGTTGCCAGAAAAAAAAATAAAGAAAAAAAAAAACCAAAATAAGAAGACGAAGAAAAATGAAGAAACGCGAGCGTCTAGCGTTAACAGAACGTGTTTTCCACACTTTTGCTTCTCAGTGGGGAAAAATCAAAGAGGGAAAACGAAAAACGAAAAACGAAAAAGTAATGGCAACAGGAACTCTGACAACTCTGCCAACAATTTTTCGACAGCACAGTTTGCCTAGGCATTTGTCAAGCCTATGAGGTGGGAGTGGTGGGTGAGGCAGTGGTGTGGTGTGGTGTGGAGTGGTGCGGTGCGGTGTGGGGTGAAGCTGTCAAAAGTCAAAAGACATACACCACATACATTGATACATGCAATGATGCCTCAACCCCACAGCTCGACTTTTGTCACACAGCCAGTCAGTGAGTCAGTCAGTCAGTCAGTTAGTCAGTCAAATAAACGGCTAGCAAAAAGCCTGT
Organism: Drosophila maculinotata; assembly: GCA_035045305.1. Taxonomy (NCBI): domain Eukaryota; kingdom Metazoa; phylum Arthropoda; class Insecta; order Diptera; family Drosophilidae; genus Drosophila; species Drosophila maculinotata. The sequence continues at coordinate 10,970,602 of JAWNPD010000679.1, read as the reverse complement.
CGATGGGCCTACCAAATTTCTGCACTCAAAGAGAGGGAGCAGCAGGAGCAGGCGCAGGAGCAGGAGCAGAGGGTGGAGGGCCAGTAGAGTTGGTTGGGCGTTCTATTACACATCATCGTTGTGTGCGTGTGCGTATGTCACAAAAGTTGGCAATTGGCATTAACAAGCTGGTTGTTATACTCGTAGAATGTCCATACGCATCTGCCTGGCAGGACTTGTGCTCGGTGCAAGTCCTTCGACACAATACTCGTTAGCATAAGGAGGCTAGAACAGCTGCTTGTGGCAATATAGGGCCAAATTCTGGACCTTTCTTGGCATTTCACTTATCTTTGCGACTTTGCGGTCCAAAATCGTTTGCAGTACCAAAATTCCATTAGCAGCCATTCCTCATACCCTGTGTTCATAACTGGGCCAACAAGGTATGCAATACACAATTGTTATATTTATGCTTGATCAAACAACAATAATATAATATGCTTTCGATTTTTCACCTAGATTACCATTCTTTCAATAAGACCACCAAAAAGTACATAAATAATAGTGATAAGATATCTGTCGATAGCACCGACAATGTAAATCATTCCCATCTGCTTGCGCTATCCACGTTTTATCCAATCTTATCTTATCTTTTGTGGCTGCTTCTCCGTTCGGCCCTTTTTTCGTTAGCTGACAAATTCGGAATTTCGTAATTCGCAATTACAGTTGGCCACTTTAGCAGTCTGTTTGTGATAATTTATCTTAGTTTTGCGTCGCTCTTTTTAGTCACATTCTCTGCCGAGACCCACTTTGGAGCCATCTTTCTTTGCAGTTTTTGCCCCACTTAAATCACAGTGCAACAAAAAAACTTTCGCCACGTTTTTCGCTGGCGCATTTCGAATGCAAACGCAGTTTAAATAAATTGCCACCTGATAGAAAAATAAACAAAGCGGCCGCGCCATTCTATCCAGATACGATTTTCAGACGCGGCACGTGCCCCCAAACTCAATCCCAAATCCAAACACACACACACAGACACAGACACAGAGTCACAGATACACAGATACACTTGTGGTGAAGTCTGTTCTTGACATTGCCACATGGTTACTCCAGCTCAAAGTCGACAAAGGGCAACACCAAATAAATTGGCGGCAAAGTGAATCCAGCCACGCTCTAAGATTGTAGAGCTTATCGGAAGGCGGCTAGGCGGCCTGCCAATAGTTCAGTTACGATGTCCTGGCGTCCTTTTGCCGATTTGCGATTACGCATACGCCGCGTGTGTCACGCGCGCACTGCCACGCCTCGCTGCGCCTACAAAATGAAATTAAATGCTTTTGATTTATTTATTTATTTTTATTGTGCGTCGCCTCCTGTTTGCCAAACACAGGGGGCGTGGCAGTCTGGGCAGCGCCCGGGCCAAAAACAAAACAAACAATCACAAAACAAAAATGCCCTCTAAAATGGAAAACAGAAAAATCACAAAAGCAGCAGCTACGTGAACAAAAAACTTTTGTTCTTCTCCTTCCCTTCTCGCTGTATGCCAGCCAAGGAGCTATTGTTGTTGTTGTTCTTGCTCCACATGACACATGGCGCAGCTCATTGCCGGCTGCTCCCTTGGACCCCTTTTTTTTCTGCAGTTGGGCGCGAATTTGCTGTCGCCTTTCGCCGCTACTTTGATTTCACTTTACACATTTGCCTCAGCATCTCCATCTGTATCTGTATCTGTATCTGTAACTGTAACTGTATCTGTAACTGTATCTGTATCTGCGTCTGTAGCGCTATTCGTGTGTTGAGTGGCACTTCACAAAGTTATGACACGCCCGCAGGTGCAGCGAGGCGACCACCGTCATATGATGATAATGATGATGATGATGATGATGATGATGATGATGATGATGCAGATGAAGCTGTTGGTGATGGTGACACCGAAAAGGGCAACCAGAATGCAATTGATCCACTTGCATGGCTGATCGGATAGCTTGCGAATAAAACAAGTGCTGAGTGGGTAGCATCCGTATACATATGTATATTAGGGGTGTCACAAGTATCTCCAGAGATTTACACATCGCTTCGTTGAGCCTTCGGTGTCACTATAGCTGTACGGATTTTTTTGGATTCATGCTACCAAATCATCAATAAACAGCTGACAGTGGCTGTCGAATGTTTGCTCTCAGCATACAGCATTGCTGCACAATATTGATTCACTATATGAGAACTCAGCAATATTTTACTACAGATTTTGTAAAAATGTTAAAATTGTGAGCTAAAATCTTCAAACTATATTTAAAGCGATTGTATTTGGAAGAGTTGTATTGTTTATGGAGCAAATATTATTTTTGTTTGGTAGAAATTTCTGTGATACTTCTGCATGTATTTGTTCATATGAATTTAAGAGTTACACAGTACAAAAACGGTACTTATCAGCCATGAACTAAAGTTACGTATACGTAACGCAATCAATAACTTTCTAAATTACAAAATTTCAATACGATATAGATAAATTTCAATATCTGATTCTGTTTAAATAATTGTTTTATCAATTCTTGATCTTTATCAATAGAAACACTTAAGGTTTTTATCGTTGCCAGTGAAACGAATTAAAAGCTTCTATTCCCATATGTTGGTTGCTTCATCGAGTTTTCCCCACTGAAAGTTGATTTCCTTGGGCTATTTCCTGTCGCGATGGGGCGTCAACAGGTGAGCGCCCCTCAACGCAACTTCCACATTTCATCAGAGTGTAGTAAATTGTAGCGACCAACCTTTCTCTTCACTGTGGTTGTTCTCTATGCTTGATTAACACGCCCGAATAAAACTTTGTGTGTGGCCCCCCATCGTTCATTCGATGTTGGTTGTTGTTGTTGTTATTGCTGCTGTAATTTTTGTCACTTTTAATGGCAGTTTGCATGTTTGTTGCCTTCCTCCCCCTCCCCCTCTCTCTCTCTCTGTCCACGCAGCTGAAAGAGAAACTTTCAGTTCGATTTGCCGCCAGGCTGACTTTTCCCTCCTTCATTCCTCCTCATCGAATGTCGGCAGTCTTCTGCCCCTAAGGCTTCCGTCTTCCATCTGCATCTCTTGTCTCCCGTTTACCGTCTCCCGTCTCCCGTCTCCCGTCTGTCGTTTGTCGTCTCCTGTCCTCCTTTGTCGTGTCTCCCCTACATTCCCTTTATTTATTCGACTTTGTCTGCGACATTTTATTGCTTTAGCATTAGAGACTTGTGCAAATTATTTGTGCAAAGTTTTTAACGTTGTCCTCGTTTAACGGTTTTCTCAACTTGTCATTGATCACAGATGCTGACTCATTGCACATAAGCTACCCCCTGTTTAAAGTTTATATCGCAATATTCGTACAAATTCAAGTTCAAGGTGTGCTGGCAACATCGTCAGCATCATCATCATCATCATCATCATCATCATCATTAAGGGAACCTCCAGCTCATTAGGTATTCATTATTTTGCCAAGCTCAAAATTGACTTGCTCTCAATTTTACAGGCTTTCAATTAGAAATGCGGTGCAGCAAATGGAAAATAAAGTTCGGAATGGGGGAAACCTTGATGGCATCCCCTCTTTAATGGCAGCTGATAAGCATAGGGATTGTGTTCTGGGTTCTGGGTTCTGGGTTCTGCGTTCGTCGTCCGGTGTTCGTTGGTTTTCGTTTTCGTTTTCATTTTGGTTTTGTTGTTTATGACCATGTGAAGTTTGAATTTCAAATCGTTTTACGATTCAATTTTTATGCACGCGTTAACGACACAACACGAGATACAAAACCGCAAGCGGCGATACAGTGGCTCAAATTCAGCCGGGTCAGGGGACAGTCAGGGAATATCTAAAATTCTATTTTATGCTTTGCAAATGAAAACAAGTTCAAGTGCTATTAAAACAGTTGTTAAGCATATTTAACAGTTCATGTTTGCGGTATTTTTGAATTGAAAAACCCATAACAAATATAAATAATATTGATAACGGGTTGTCCGGATTTGCCAACACTGATTGTCATTATTCGTAGACATTTCACAACACTACTCAATCAGTTTCACGTATATCTGACTGATGTAATAATACAAATGTGATGATTGCTTCATCTTGTATTATTGAAATATATAGTATTGCACATACCACTGTGATTGGCAACGGTATTTAACGGTTTTTTAATGCGCTGCGATTAGATGTTTTTAATAATGCTTAACACCTTCCGTGCGCCGCAATGAAAACTCGTTTTAATTATCCAACGCTGGTTTTAAAGCCCATTACCAATCTTTCAACTATAAGATACATTTTTTTTCTTCTTACTTTTTATAATGTGTTTTCTTTTTTTTTTGCAACTTTTTTTTTTATGCGAGTGAAACTCAATTAGGTTGCATGCATGCGCGTTGCCTTGTCAAACACGTGGCGGATGGGCGGTTAGAGGTGTGGCTCAGTGCCGGGTGGTTGTACGGGTTGGATTGGGTTGAGTTGGATTGGGTGGTTGTAGCGAATCCGACAATCCAAATCACAGCGACAACAGAAAGTACAAGCGAAGTACAGAAGTACAACAATTACAAGGGGGAGGGGACTGCTGCTGGTTGGGGAAAGCACACTAAATACCCAGCAAGTGGAAAGCGGAAACGGAAATGGCGCACACAGCACAGCACAGCATAGCATAGCATGGAACGAGACCAAGAGAGTGAGAGTGAGCGTGAGAGCGAGAGAAAGAGAGAGACAGTTGAGAGCTGAGAACTAAAAACTGAGTGCTGAGAATGTGTGTCGCTTGTAATTCATACAAATAGCAAAGCTAGTGATATACACCCAACTACCCACCACCCGCTGTTGTTGTCCCCCCCCCCCCCCCCTCCAATCGTTGCTCCTCGTCGTGTCCTGACCATGTCAGCATTTTTAGCTGGCGTGTGTTAAAAATGAAAACCGGACTGGCCAAACGGACCGGTTGGATGGGGCCACAATGGCGGCCAGCTCGGCCAGCTACTCATCCGCCTGCTCATCCTATCCCTCCTCGCTCCGCTTCACTTCAGCTGCCGTCCTCCTGCTGCTGCTCCTGTGGCAGCTGATGCCGCTCCTCGACTAGAGCTAGAGTTTCAATTCAATTCGCTGCGCCATGTTCATTGTTTATTTTTCATTTAATTTTACACTTTTTCATCTTTAAGCTTCGTCCTGTGCCTGGCTCTGCACTAGATACACTACACGGGGCTATATTTGCTATATGGACCAGCCTGACCCTACCCTTAAAATTGCACTTGTTTTCCAAATTTCCACAGCACATCTTTTCAACTGAGTTTATTTTATTGTTCGATCGCAACGATTTGTGGCTTTTTTTTCTTTTCACAAGTTTCGTGATCTTCCGGAAAGTTTTCGGATTCGTACATTTTGTCAGAGTTTACCCTTGACAAGTAACTCGCTATGCCCATTATACTAGAGCTATTATATCAGTCAGATGCCGAACTTGGTATTTTATACATTTTGTTTTAACAATTCGAAACGTGGCGCTTGTTGTGAAAATTCAATTATGGAAGACCCTGTCTTAGTCTAGTGGCAGGACGCATAGTAGCAGGCGGCGGTGGTAGTGGGGGATGGGGGGAGGGATGTTGCAACTGGGCGGGGTTACTGCTGCGTCCGTCACTGGGTGTTGGCATTTGCCAGCAAATTTGGCGCGTAAATGACAAAAGTTTTCACTCGAGTGTTGATCTTTAGTTAGGTCTATATGGAGAGATACGAGAGGGCAGCGTTCCAGCTGTGGGGGCATGGGGGCGTGGCAGCGTGGAACGTTAGGACGTTGGGCAACATCGTTAGCTGTCAGTGGCTGTAAGTGGCATCCTTGAAACTTGCGCTTGTGCCGCACGCAATTTGCTGCAAGCAACACCAACAACAATGAGGCAACAACTGAGCTGCTATTGTAATAAAAACAACACACACACTTACACACACAAAGGTCATTAAAGTCAAGCCAGTGGCAATGAGTATAAAATTGAAATCTTTTCTATAGCGGACAAGTAAGAGCGTAACACTCGAGCGTAGCCGACGGCCCAATACTCTGTTCACAGTGTATCAAATTGTCACTCTATTTTCATTAATGAACATATTTTTCGGAAAATGTTAGAAACTTTACTATTACTGAATTTGTTTACTACTTAAATCAGCACAATGCATAATATATGTATATATATAATAAAATGTTTGTCTTTGAATTGAAACTTTCTTAAATCTGTAAATTCGATTTTTTAATTAATAGAACTTTCTTTAATTTGCTTTTAGTTTTTGTAAGATTTAATTAAATTTTATTTATTTTATTTATTTTATTTATTTTATTTATTTTATTTATTTTATTTATTTATTTATTTATGCCGACTGTCTCTGCTGGACATTTACATTTACAAAACCAATATACACTTTTTGGTACACATATACAGGGCATTAAAGTGCTTGCGCCATTCCAGCAAACGCTGTCAATTGGGCGATTCAAGATTTCGCACGCCTGTCAAACCAAATCGTTTAATCGTTGACAATCGCTTCAAATGCACCATTAGCGGGTCTACTTGATTATGTACCCATATACAATATATAGGTAAAAGCTGCTGTAATCGTTTACAAAGCACACACACACACATACGTAATACATCTTTTGGGCCCCGTTCCGCTTTTGGGCAAATCTTAAAGCCAAGTTTACTTAGGCCACGCCCAGCGGAGTTGACAGCATGCAGCCGTCAAAGCTGAAGCTGAAGCCAATAGCAACAAAAGCAACCAAATTTTCCGCCTCAATTAATTAAAATGTTTTGTTTTAATGTCTCAAAAAGTATGAGGAGGAAGGCAGCGTCTTTCCATTTACATCCTTCCATTTTGCATGTCACATTCCCTTCCGGTCTGCCCGACCGCCCGCCTGTCTGCTTGTCTGCCTGCCTGCCATCTTTGAGGCATTCTAGTGTAAAATGCTGATTGATATTTCCCTTCCGGTTAATAACGTAGGCCCAATATTGCTGTTGTTCTTGCTGTTGTTGGGCCGCCTGTAAAGATTGTCGACTAAAAAGACTTTGGCTTCCCAAGGTCGCACAATAAAAATTAAGTTCATCCATCATTTATGCCACACAGCTGGGCCAACGGGGCAGGCAACTGTTGTTAAAGGGATGTCCGAAAGGATATTCAAGCAGCTGAGTTTAAATTCGTTGACAGCGGGACGACTCAATTAGTCGCGCAGCGCTGCATTTACATAACATTTTAAGCAAGTTTATTTCATTTAATTTGTTGTCAAGTTTCGTCGTCGCCATCGCCATCGCCAGCGTCATTGTCGTTCTGTGTGGAGTCCTCCACGGTGTCTCCACATGGCCCCACTGGCTGCTCTTATTGTTGTTTTAAAACAATATGCCTGGTGGCTCGTGCCTCGTTAGACAAACCGCAGACACAAAGCAGGCGCACATAAATAATCATTTACAATGCCAGCCAGAGCACTGCCTGCCCCACGACGGATTGAGCAGTGTGCTGAGGGAGGGGGGGAGACTGGGAGTGAGGGTGTAACAGCCTCAGCTGTCAGCTTGTAATGATCGGTAATGGAGACGCTGCGTTTGGCTCCGGCTCCGGCTCCGGCTCCATCTTCGGATTCGGCTTTGGTCAGCGGTCACCTGCAGGCGGAAATATGAGAGTAAAAGGATACGAAATATAATTCGAGCATACTCAACGCTAGATTCTCTGTAAACTACTCCTCTGAAACCTTCTTAAGACATCAGGAGTTAAACTTTAGATAAATATAAAAGGCAAGAGATAATTCCTTGTTCCATAAGCAAAGCTAGATTGTTTGTATCAGATTATGTTCTGAAAACCTGTACGGAGGATCTAGAATCTAAGCATTCTGTTTGTTCTATTTTCCCTGAATTCTAATAAGTAATATATTATTTTAAATTAGTGAAAGTTTTAAATTATTATTTATTTCTTTATTTCACTATAGGTGTTTGCAATAATTTAAAACAATTTCAGCAATTCTCTTAATTCTTAACAATGAGTAAGAAAATATTCAAGGATATGTACACAGATATAAAATATCAAGAATTTCGGTCTTGAGACTACTAATATATAACAGGTTTTGTTGAAGGAATATTTATTCCCTGAAAAACACAACATTAAACTTAAGTAGCATAATGAACATTTCTATAGTATACTTTTGTATTCTGAAGAATATTCTTTATTAATTTATAGATAATATGAAACATTTTTAAAATTTCTAAATATATCAGAAATATTTTAAAAATGTATAATTCTAGTTAATCTTCATAATCTGTATTTCAATATTACAAATAAACAGTCACTTAAAGGGAAACTTAGGGCAAGCCATCTATAAATGTGGGTGAGTCTTGACTGCAACGGTAAAAACTATCCAATTCAACGGTAATACCCTGTTAGCACGTTGTATGCTGTTTTATTGGATGGATGGATTTGCATTGTAGCAAACGCATAAAGCTACCTGTGGGGCTAAAGATAGTGTAAAGTCCAACAAAAGCCATCAATTTGCGCAGGACTTGCCAAAGTGCAGTGTCCATTGGCCACCGCATCGCACAATCCCGCATCCCACAATGCAGATTGCACATCTATGTGCGGTTTTGTTGCGGCTCTCCAACCTCCGAGCATCGTGCTCGGATAACGGTGCTCGGTGCTCGGTGCTCGGTGCCCGTTGCCCGGTGCCCGGTGCTCGGTGCTCATCCACAATTCAGTCAGCTGCTGGGCATAGGGCAGCAACAAAGGTATACAGGTTGGGGGAGAGGGAAGGCTGCGAGGGAAAGACAGAGGGCACGCCGCTTTCATTAACCTTTTTGGCATTCAACATAATTCAATTTGGCATCAAGTCGAGCAGCAGCAGCAGCAGCAGCAACTCATTTGCATTAATGCAAGGCACGTGTGTGGCAGCAATGGGAATTGCATTGGAAGTGTTCATAATAAATTGATTTGGCCGAGTATCCTTAATTGTGGCTAATATATGGTTAACTCTACAGCGCAGCAGCCGTATCAGTTAACAGACATATTGGCTGAAAGCAGTTCGCTGCCAATCGCTGCTGATTGCAATCACTGAAAATCCCGCTGAAAACTTAGTGAAATGTAATGGTAGGATCGTACAACATATATTTAGTATCTGCTTTGGGATCTGTGCTGAGTTCTGTTGACGCCGCTGTTAACAACTTGTGGTCTTGGCAAATCCAAAAAAAATATCCCCTGGCACAGTGTAACCAATGCGCCACATAGGCCACATCACGTATACGTCGTGTTGCCGGCTACGGTTGTAAGCAAGTTGCTGTTGCACACGGTGCGCATGCCAGGGAAATTTTAACAGAGCCCAAAAGGGAAATTCTTGTGCCGCAGCAGCAGCAGCATCGACAGCAGCAGCAGCAGCAGCAGCAGTGGCATCATCAACAGCAGCATCAGCAGCAGTAGTCACAGCCATTGCAGGATAGTATGAAACAGGACTCAGCGCAGACGGCACGCGTTTCGCATTGAGGAGAACCAAACGCGAGAGTCGCAGCAGTCGCAGTCACAGCAGTTGCCGTCGTTGTCGTTGTCGCTGTCGTAGTCGTAGCCGTTGTCTCCGTCTCCGTCGCCGTGTCTCTGTGTCTGCGTGCGTGTGTGTGTGTCTGTGTGTGTGCGTGTGTGTGTGTGTGTGTCTGTCTGACTGTGTGTGTGTCTGAGTATGCGTGCGTGTGTCTGTGTCTGTCTGTCGCGCATGTGACTGCCAGCTGCGTAGGTTTTTGTGAGTTTGAATGAATTGCCGTTGCTGCTGCTGCTGCCGTTGCTGTTGTCGTTGTCGTTGCTGCTGCTGCTGCTGCCGTTGCAATTACTATATGTTGTTGGCATTGCCATAGGCAGCAGCAGCAGCAGCAGCCAGCTAATAACAAGCAATCGCAGCTGCAACAACAACAATAACAACTATTTTGGCCGAGTTTAGCTGCGGCAACAGCGTTTAACGCCAGCAAAAAAAAAAAAAAAAAACGCGCACAAAACGCTTACATAAGTTTTGTGTGTGCTGCTGCTGCTGCTGGTGTTTCGTATTGTTGTTGCTGCTGGGCGGCAATAAAAATACACACGAGCAGCAGCAGCGGCAGCAATAATAAACCAGCAAATGCCGCTAACAAAAAAGTCAGAAATGCAACTAAACAAAAAATGAATAGAAATGAAAAAAAAAAGAAAAAAGAACCAAAAAATTACGCTTCAAAGCAATTCATAGAATTTTTGCAGTGCGAAAAAAGGCGCGCAGCAGTTGGCAGCTGGTTGCTGGTTGCTGATGTTGGTGTTGTTATGACTTTTGCTGTTGTTGTTGCCGCTGCGTTAAAGCGTCGTCTGATTGCCACGAATGTTGTCGTTGCCTACTTTGTGGCGCGCGCGCGTTTCTTGGCATTGTTTGTTGTTTTTGTTGCTGCTGCTGCTGCTGCTAGTGAGCTGCTGCTGCTGCTGCTGTTGAGCTGCAAAATTGTTACACGGTCATTGCGGAGGTCGCGCTAACAAAGCTGCCAAGGCAAAGATAAAGAGCAACGACAACAACAACAGCACCAGCACCAGCAACAGCAACAACAATAACAACAACAATAGGGCGACAATTGTGAGTCAGTTTGGAAATTGAAGTCAACATTTCGTAACCAAATTGCTGCAACAAGAACATCAGCAGCAATAACAACAATTGGTGCAGTCAGTCACTACTTGCATATTATTAACTTATTGCTGCTAGAGCATTCAGTTAATTTATCAACTTGTTGCACTCGACTTTAAAAAGAAATAAATATTATACAAATTTTTAAGAGCAAAACGCGAGCAATTTGTTGTTTCTATTAACTTATATTAAATAATTTTAGCTTAGCTGTTTGTTCATAGCGCACAGAATAACACAACATAACAAAATAAAAGAGATAGAGAGAGAGAGAAAGAGAAAAAGAACATAAAAAACAAAAAGTTGAAAAGTGCCAAAGACAATTGAAAAATTCGTGTGGTTTTTGTTCTTCTTTTTTTTTTGCGAAAAAGTTCGTTTGTTGCTTTTTTTTTGTTTTTATTCTGTTTGAAACTATAATAAAAAGCAATTCAAAAATAGTGCACGAAATTTAAGAAATGCAACTAGAAAAATGAAAAACTAAATGCCACTAAGCAGGCTGCTAAAAAGAAAACAAATCTAAAACAAAAACAAAATCCAAAGCAACGATTTTAGTAAAGGACGCGAAAACTGGTTTTTCTCTTGTACTTGGAAAAACGTTCTGTGCCAAGGTAAGTTTGAAGATACTATAATATATATGTAAATTTGTACATGTAAGTTTGTACATATATACCTCAAGTTTTACTATATTTTAGTAGTTTTGTAAGAAGGGTGGTTTTATCGGATATTTAAAAGTGATTCAAATTATATTGAATAAACAAGCGACTAAGTGTGATCTAGTTGAGAGTGCGCGAGTTAATTATTTTCTGCACAGAAATTTAGGCAATGGTTGTACTTCTGCCATCAGCTCCATACTACATTAAATTGAAACTTAAATAACGGCTTATTTTATTGTCCGATCGTTAGAAAAATGGCATCAAATGTGTGAATATATGACCTATCCCATTTTTTGGGAATTGGGGGTGGTGTTCAAAAAGTCAAATATTCTTGACGTATATACCTTCTTTACACATAAGCAGGCTATTTAGAAGCAATCAAATATAAAACAGAAACAGAAACACAATCGGAGCAACAATTTCAGCAAAGGAAACGAAATTAAATTTTACTTTTTGTACTTTGAAAAAATTTCTGTGCTGTGGTAGGATTGCAGACACTATTCAAAAAATATTCTTACATGTAAGTGTTTATGTATATACCGCAACTATATTTTAGTAGTTATGTGAGAAGGGTGGTAATAGAAAACATTTAGAAATTGTGTGTACATTTTTAAATGCATAAAAGTGGTTCAGTTCTCAGGTCCGATCGTCATGCAATTTGTAACTGTCTTAGTACATAATTTATTTAATGCAGGTGATAACAATTTCTTTTATACCGTGAACCCATTAAAAATGGGTAAAAAAGAGTGTAATGGCTTCGTGCAAAAGTATGTAAAGTAAAGTATATATATTATTGATCACTATCAATAGCCGAGTCGATCTGGCCATGTCCGTCTGTCTGTCTGTCCGTCTGTCCGTCTGTCCGTCCGTCTGTATGAACGCGCTGATCTCAGACACTACAAAATCTAGAGACTTCATATTTGAAACATAAGTTCTCGTAGTGCCATGTCAACACAAGTTTATCATATTTTTCGATATCTCATCCCGTTCAAAAGTTATCGATAAACTACGATTTCAGACCAGTGTTTTTTGGGCATAACTTGAGGCACCAAACTGGCTATGTATATTTTCGTATGACAAACAGCAGTACAATATATTTGACTTTTTGGATACCTCCCTCCTAATCCCCAGAAATCGAAAAATACTTATTTTTAGAGGTATGAGCTTCAGATTTAACATACTTACATATTTAGATGAATTCTTCATGTTCATTCATTTCTTAAATTTCATTACGATCGGACAATAAACAAAGAAGTAACTATATTTTATTAGTTTTGTAAGAAGGGCGATAATAGAGGATATTTAGAAATTGTGTGTTCATTTTGAAATTCAAAAATTATATCCAAATAATATTGAAACAACAAACCAGTGAAAGTGATCTAGTCGAGAATGCGTGACTAGGAAATACTAAGAAACTCACTTATAGTAAATTATCTGTATAGTGTTGTATTTCTTTCATGAGCTCCTTGCTAACTATAGCAAATTTAATCTTAAAGTTTTAAGTTATTGTACGGTCGTCATGAAATTTGAAGGGCATACAAATGTGTCAATATACAAAATTGAATTTCATATCTCCAAAAATACGTGCAGTGTTCAAAAAGTCAAATATTCTTGACACATAAGCAGGCTAGCTAGAAGCAATCAAATATAAAACAGAAACAGTAACAGAAACACAATCGGAGCAACTATTTCAGCAAAGAAAAGAAAAATAAATGTAACTTTTTGTACTTGGAAAAAAGTTCAGTGCTTAGGTAAGATTGAATACATTAAACTATATAATCTACAGTATTTTAGTTTAGTATTAGTAGTCGTAAGATCCTTTCGTTTGATGCAGTTTACTGCAGAAAGGGGAAATAATCTATATACATACGTTGAATTAACATACTAAATCCGCTCAACTGTTTACAGCATTTATACAATACAATACGTACATATATACTTACTATACTTACAAAATTCAGTTGTTCGGTGGCCAATATTGAATTAAGTCGAAGAGAATGAAACGTCTAACAGAGTATATGGTACTTGCACGTTCCAAGCAATCGGACCTGTATTCTGTTGCAAGACTGAATTGCTGGGGCAATGATCTCGTCGATATCACAATACTGAGACGTATGAAGAACATTGAAATCTGCTCGCTGAGCGTCAATAGGATTAGGTCATTGGCACCATTTAGAGAATGCAAAAGACTGGAGGAGCTATATTTGCGTAACAACAACATTCAAAGTCTGAGGGAACTTGTCCATTTGCAAAGTTTGCCAAGTCTCAGATATTTGTGGATAGAGGACAATCCCTGTTGCGTGCGTGCAGGACCAAACTATCGTGCGAAGGTGTTGCGTTCACTACCACGCCTAAAAAAACTAGATAACAAGGAGGTAACTGAATTTGAGCTGGAGGAAGCATTGGGCCAATCGGCCGAGAACGATTTCCTTGATGATGTCGGGAACGGAGCACAGGATCTCTTGCAGGTGCCACTACAACAACATCAACAGAGGAGCAGCTCAAGTCCAGCTTTTTGTGGCCGGAATCGAACTAATCCGATGTTGTATGACAATCAACTCGAGCTGCACTTTAAGGAGCAGAACCAGCGCAGGAATCTACAGGAGACCAATGCAAGTCGCGCTCCATGGAAAATAGAAGATAGGAACAGTTCTCGTCGCGCCGATAGTCGCTACAGTTCGACAAAACTGAAGAAAAGTTCGGAGCACCGTCATCGTCAGCCCGTCATTCGAACCTCGAATCTATTGGCGGCCTCAATGTGCATTGTCAAGGAGCTGGATTATGACAGACTGGCGGTATTGGAACACAATGTGCGCTGTCGCATGGACGAACTGGAGAACCGCTCGCTTGGCTATCGATAAGCTAATGCACTTGAAGGAAGGGGACAGGAGCATATTGGCATATTTGGCAAACACCAATCACAAAAGACACTCATCAATCAATATGACGATTGCAACAATTTTGCAAAGAAATACTAATTCGCAACTATGCTGGCCACATGAAAAATTCTCACTGTTAACGTGGACCAGTCTATCAAAATTCTAAGTTTACATTAAAAAATTCAAAGTATAAGCACACTTAAAATTGACTCTAATAATGTCTAGTAAAATAAGTCATATTGAAAAAAAATTGATTGTAATTTATTTGTCTTTAGCTTTCAGAATGCTGAATTGATATTTATTAGTTTCTTATCTAAACTATACTAACCATCACTTCAGCTATTAAGCTGTGGATAAAAGCTTTCAATTAATAGATTTTATAGGTCAATTTTTCTTGGCATTCGTCTGTTACTTGGTTTCGGAAATCATTTAAATTTGCTGGACTATTATTTTGTATGATTTCTTTGAATAAGGCTTTGCAATGAAATCATTTAATTGTTTTCTCAAAAACTGTTAAAATGTTTGCCCAACAATTTGAACGATTACGGCAAGAATGAGAGATAGAGACAGAGGTAGACAGAGATAGGCCGATACAGAGATAGAGCTAGAGCTAGAGCTAGAGAGAAGGAGAGCGGGGGAGGTGCTAAGTGAGTTGTTGTAGCAACTATTGTTGTTGTCGTTGCTGCTGCTGTTGGTTCTGTTGGTCGTTGCTGTGGTTGCCAAAATGGCAGCCGCTTCGCATTTATTTATTTTGTTGTTGCCTTTCCAATTTCCCACAGTATGCCACATACCCACATACACACCACCCGCAGCCCCTTCGCCCCTATCGAGCCACTCTGCCAACTGCAATCGTGTGCCTACATTTTAGGGTTTTAATTAAATGCAACAACAATGCCAGAAGCAAACAAAACCATTGCACACACTCCTTGCAACAATGCGACTGTGTATGTGTATGTGTATGTGTATGTGTGTGTTTTTGTGTGTGTGTGGACAGGGGACAGAGGCAGTGGGTGGGGTCAAGAACTGTGACCGTAATGGCAATAGCAACAAAGGCAAGTAACATTTCGTTCATGGAAATTAAACGAAACGGATTAAATCATGAATTGACCCAAAAGATTTGCACTCGAATTGAAATAAATTTAGTTTTCTAATGCCAGCTGGAAACTACAGTCACAATTATTAATGAATCTCTGAGTGGGTGGCTGCAAAACAATTGATATTATGGATACGAATTTACATTGGTTTTATGTAAACTTACAAAGAGTTGCATATTTGGCAATTAAGCTAAGAATTTGAATACAACTTAGGAAATGGTAGGTAAATCCAAGACTACATAAGTTTCTAAAAAAAAGAGAGGTTGTTCCTTAAAATATATTGACTTCTTCACAGAATGTTCACAAAATGTCTGGTAATTTATTTTTCTATACACTGTAGCTCTTAAAAATCGGTAAAAATAATATAAATAAAATAATGAGTTGAGATTTTTGGAAAAAGTCGGAGAATTATTGAGTTTATGAAGCTAGAGAGCATAAGATTCTGCAAAGCATAAACCGGATTTTTATTTATTATATTCACAAATTGACATGCAATGCAAAATAATATAGCAAGCCGACAAATTATTTTGTAGAATATTTTTTTCGACTAATAAAGTATTAAGTATGATGGGAATTCACAGTAGAGTTCCCCTGATAATCCTACGCTAAATCCACAGTCATTTCAAGCGATTGTCGTTTAAATACTTGAATATTTGTTAAATGCCTCGATGCTTTTCACATTTTATGGCATTCAAATATTATTCAATACATAAAACTAAAAGCAATCTGTGGTCCTTAGATTTTTGCTTTTATCTAATATTGTATTGTGTCGTTTAGAGAATTTGTTCTTGGATGTTTGGATATTGCAGCAACAAATTTTGCTGGCCCATGGCGCTGACTACTTTGCATTTAAATCGTTTTACTTAATTGTTGGCCCCACAATAACAACAACAATCAGCTTTTGGCAGACGTGCACAGGCATAATATCCACAGACCCCCGAACAAACATTGTGCGCCCGAAAAGGGGCGGCCTTAGATGTAGGAAGGGTAGGGGGGTAGGGGGTAGGGGGTAGGGGCTGGTGTGTGTCAGTCCCTGGCTGCTGTATTGTGTACTCGTATTGTTGTATGGGTCCCCAAAATGAATGAGTGAACTTAACATTAGAGACGCTGCACGTTCTGGTCAAACAAAAGGGCGGCCCCGGTCCAAAACTATAGACAATAGGGCGTATGAGTAGCAACAGCAACAACAACAACCGTAGGAACAATAAAAGGAACTACAACAAGCCAAATAAATTGTAAACATGGGAGGAAAAAAGAAAAAAGAAAAAAGACAATATTTACAGCGATGAGCAAAATGAAGAGATTAGTGAAATGACCAACAGAACACGGCAGGCGTTGAAACTCCTACTACCCCTACTAGCTGGGTAGCAGTATTCTGGGGTAAGGATGTATGCATGTGTGTGTGTGTGTGTTTGTGTTCGAGGCGCAAACAGCAAAAGGCAAGAGGCGAAAGCAATGAAGACAACACATTTAAACGGTGCGGCAACGATCTGACCTGTTCCCCTGCTGTCCTGCTGTCCTGCTGTCCTGCAGTCCTGCTGCCCACATCTCCTTTATCATTTCCTTATCCTGCTCGATTCGAGGCTAGTTTTGGTCCATAGTCAGCATACAGCAGCAGCAGCAGCAGCGCACCAGCGACAGCGCCGTCGACATCTTCGTCCTCGTTGCTTTTTATAGCCATGTCAAACACTGCAAATCAGTTTAAACTAACAACTAGCTCAGCCTCGGGTGCAGGGGTATAAAACTCTGCTCCCGACTCGGTGTTTTTTTGGGCGTGTCAATGCTTTTGTCCGCAGTGCAGCAGCTGACGCCCCAAACAGACAACGGCAATTTTTTTTACTCTTCCAGAGTTTGTTCTATTTTTTTCTTTTGGGTAATTCTCAATTCTTGAGTCTACTCCTTTGCAGCTTTTATATATTTTATATGTTAGAAATAAATAAAATATTGATTTTGGTTAAGATTTAATTATTTTATATTTTTTCAATGCAAACTAAGATAGTTATTGTAGGGTGTTTATCTCTCGGCATTCTAGATTCAGATGCAACCTCTTTGTTGTTATTTTTCTCCCGCCAAATTATTAAGCAGGATGGCTACACATACCTGCCACACACCCACTAACACACACACACACATACATGTGTGCGTTGTAACTTGTTTTACTTACTTTCTCGCGCACAATTAACCAATTAGCACCTTTTCAGCTTTCCCTTTTCACTGGAATGTGTTGGTTCATATTTTTTATTATTATTTTATTGCACTTTGTTGTTATTGGTGTAAACGAAAATTTGTTTGCTCATAAAAATTTTAATTGCTTCAACACAAAACAATGAGACCCAAAAACAAAAGCACCGGCAAAAAATACAAAAAAAAAAACAAAATAAATAAAAACAGAGAAAAAGCGTTGAGTAGGGAAAATGAAAAATGTGTGAAAGGCGAGCGGGCCAATAAAAATAAATTAAATCAAAAGCAGCAGCATAGAGGCTCCGCAGATAAACTGCTAGCCAGAATTTGCACAGAGGAGAAGAGGGGCTGGGTGACAGCCAGGTGATAGAAGGTAAAGGCTCCACCCTGCTAGTACCAATTAGCGTGACATGCCCAACAGAAGCAGCGGCTACGAGAGTCATCTAAGCAGTGAGGCGCCAATAAGCACTATCAGCTTAATTATTTGTTTATTCCATACACTGTACCCAACACAAAATAGTAAAGAAGTAGTGCTAGACTATCAAAAGTACTTATCCGTATAGCTAATTATAAAATGCTCTCTAAATTTAGTCAACCATTTGGTGTCTGTCTAATTTTGCAGCACTTGTTCAACTTTGCAAGCAACCCTCGCATCAAATTGTATCTCTTCAGTCCGTTGCGGTTTTCAATGTGTTTGCGCTGCCAGCCGCACTCAACGCACAAAATGAGTAAAAATCAAGAGGGGGAAAAAAAAATCATCATAATAAAATTTATAATTTTCTTTCCTTTTTAACTTGCTGCTTGCTGTTGCTGTCGTTGTTGTTGTTGTGGGCGTTTTCCTGTTCGCGAAACTTTTTAATAGCATTGAAAATGCCTCGAAAAGGCCGCAGAAAGTATTTTCAGATTTGCGACGCAACCTCTCCTCTAGAGATGAGTGCGTGGCGAAAGCGACACGAAAATGTAACTTTTAGATAAATGTTATTTTACACAATAATATGTAATACAATAAATCAGAAAATCGTTTCAGTACAATATACTTAACAATTAAATATATTCATTTCATATCGATTCATTTTTTTTATGTTTTTTTTTTTACGGACACGAAATCCGATTTGTGTCACGAGAAAAACACGACAAGCGCTCGAATTTGCTTTTGCACTGCTGTTAACAGTTTGTGTGTGTCTGTGTGTGTGTGTGTGTATGTGTGCCATTTACAAGGCAACATTTTAAATAATAAGCATTATGTATATTCCACTTGCCACCGAAAAACGCAAACAGAAATGCGAATCGGCCGCATTGGCCAACAAACCCAAAGGAGTGAAAACAACAGCAACAAAATCCACATACTTTTTCGCCTCGTTTGACTGCACCCTTACCAAAACTGTAGCTTATTTATGTAACTGATCCCCACCCATATGGCGGCAGCGGCAGCGGCGGCGGCGGCAACCAAGTAAAATTCAATTCCCCACAATTACGCCCAACGATGATAGTTATACAACTTATGTTCGAGTAGAGTATGCAGGCTTCGTGGTAGCTGGCTGTTATTGCTTGTTATTATTGTGGTTATTGTTGTTGTTATTGCTGTTGCTGCTGTTGCTGCTGTTGTCTGCTGCTTGTTAAGTGGCTCGTCCTTGCGAAACGCAACCATCTCTTGGGAGACTGCTGCCATTGGGGAGCTGTCATACAGGCTCGCATCTACATGGATATCTGTGTGTGTGTGTGTGTGTGTGTGTGTGAGCGCACTGCTGCGGCTCCCCAGTTGCCTGGGACTCACAATGTGCCACAATTGAAAGTGAGGCTTTTGCCGACTTCAAGTGCAACTTCAAGTGGCACGGCCAGGCAATGTTTTAATAGCTCGCAACAGAGTTGCATTTGCTCAGTTGCAATGGCCATTTGACTTTGTTGCCCCTCCAAATGCCAGGCTAAAAACACACATGTTCACACACACACACACACACACACAAGTACGCATACAGGATTTTATTTCAATGCCTGTAGCAAAACAAAACAAACCACACACTAAAAAATGGCAACTAATTGAGTTTGGCCAAAAAGTGTTGCGTGCTTTTCAGCGCCAGTGCCGCAAAAACTCAACTCTGCTGGCAGAGAGAGGGCGTGGGAAAGGGGAAGGGTTGGGGGTGTGGGTGGAAGCAGAGGCGTAACCACGCATTTGATTTACAAGCCAACGTTTTATTTTCAAAAGACGTCGCTGGGGGGTTGCTGCGTTTGAGTTTCAACCCCTCCCCCCTCAATTCGCGTTGGTTATACGCAACATTAAAATTGAAAATACAAAAATAAAAAATTACAAAATAATAATAAAAAAATAAAGCGCCAACAACAAATAACAAACAATACATATTACAATTACACTCGCTGGCTGCAGGTTGTCTGCAACTGACATCAGACAATTTATATATATGTATGTATGTATGTATATATGTATGCTATATAGCAAATACACATTGAGAATTATTCGTTTCGGGGCTGGGCGCTGCTTGCGAAATGTAAAAAGGGCAATTGAAGAGAATATTACATTTTTTATTGAATACTCTCTTAGAGCCAGCCACACATAGTATATACTGTTTGCATATATCAAATATATATGGGCATATCGGTAACAATTATAATCAATGTCGATATCAGGTGCAAGGTTAGCAACACACAGAGAGACAAACAGCCACGTGGCATCTGCCACTGGCAGCCATTTCAATTTCAAGCCCTCAGGCGCCTGGAGTCGGTTAGCCGAGCATTAGATTCAGGGGGTGGCGAGGGGGAGGCAATGGGGGTGGGGGGTGGGGTGTGGTTGTAGCGGACAGCGGCAATGATTCAAAATATGGCCAAGGCTGAGTTTTGCTACCAAGCAGCATATGCAAAGTGAAATCTTTAGCATAACAAATGCGGCGCCCACTGGCGGATTAGGATTAGGATCGAGCTGATGCTGACGCCGAGTCCTTGGATGATGACTTTACTTTTCACAACTGCCTCTAAGTAACTCTCCATTTGGGTGCGGTCAGGGGACAGTGCATGATGACTTGTAAACAAATCGCTGGGCAGCCACAGCCACAGCGGGGAGTGGTGCAGATGATGGTGGTGGACGGCGGCAGGCGGCAGGCGAAGAGAACAATGCGTTGCCGTTTGGCAACATTAATCGAAGTCGAATGCTGAATCGCTGTTAGATGGCCAGGAAGGAAGGCAGGAAGGAAACACTGCAGACCGAGCAGCAAGAATTTTAGCCGAAATGAACTGAAAACGAGGTCAACAACAATAATAACAACAATAACAACAACAACAACAACAACAACAGCCACAAAGATGCTAAGTCAAAAAGAGCGGAGGTCTTCGGTTCTGCCTATCAGGTAGCAGGAGGAGGGGAGTTGGCTGGCTGGCTGGCTGGCAGACCTGTAGGAAGTCTTATGATTTATTTGCCCAAACAATTGATATGGCCAGAAAACTTGTAAGGAGGCAATGGGCGTGGCGGCGCCTAGTTGAACTCTTTGAGGCCGCCAAAGCTGCGGACGAAGACGAAATATGTAAATAGGATTTATGGCAAACTTTTAACAGGATTTTAGCACACAAGTTGGAGTCGCAACAGCAGAAAAGGATGTGAGAATACAAACAGTTGAAAACATATTTATCCAAGTGAGTGGATTTCGGTTTCTTTGTATATATGCATGTGTGTGCGTGCGTGTGTGTGTGTGTGTGGTGTGTGCGTGGCACCGTTAAGCCGCAGAGGATGCGAATCTCATCTTGTCTTGGTGACGAGCTCTGTCAGAGATTTTTGAGTGAAACTTTCGATACAGCATTCTGTAGTTACCAGATCCTTCAAGTAATGAACCTACTCAACTCAATCTTACTGGCTCAATGTCTCAAATCCCATTCTGATTGGTCTTGGTCCCAGCTGATTGCATTGGCTTTTCTTCTGCTTTCCTTATGTAACACGTTCTTTCCAGAAAACCCCCTCGTTGAAATTCTGAGCTACTTTCAAATGATATACTCGATTCAATCTCATATAACAGGATGTTGCATAAAGTATAACTATCGAAACAGACAAAATGAGGTATATTATGCATATGTAACTGAAATCGAACAATCTTTGTTATTATTGAAGCTGTGATAATTATCAATTTATATAACTAAATTAGCAGTATGGTAAAGACGAAAAGCCGTCCCATCTTACTTAAGTTTTGCAAGTATTAGCTAACTCTTTCTAATGGAAGATACAGAAGCGATACTCAATGAAAAAATCAAAGATACATTTTTTGATATAAAAAATGTTTTCATGATATGTATGTGTATTGAAATGCGTGAAATAGCACTTATAAACCTTAGTGCAGGGTATCTCATAGGCGACCAGTCGCATCGAGAGCATTCGTACAAGTTTTATCATTGTCATTGTTACCATAGACGCACTCGGCCTGTTTATATATTATTTCTGCACACTTTCGGGCTGTCTGCCACTACTGACAACTTTCCTCCTTTCTTCTTCTTTCCTTTTGGCCCAAGTATTACCTTCATTCAAATGTCTCACAGTTTGTCTTTTGGTTTGTCATGTGCAAATTAAGCCATCTTCTTCGTTGTCAGGTTTCTGCAAACCCCACACCTCCCTTCCGCTGCAGAGTATACAGCAAGCTACTACGCAATTTTTGTTGTATTGTGATTTGCTGTTGTTGTTGTTGTTGCTGTTGCTGCTGTGAGTTGTTGGCATTCTAAAAGCAGCTTCAGCTTCAGTTTGTGTGCAGCTCCTGCCATTGCCAAGTGTCGTCTCCGGCGGTATTTACGCTTTCAATAATTCATGCTTAAAGGATAATCAGGATATGCTTGTATGTAAATTTTGATAATGCCATTTGGCTGCCAGGCTACAGGACTCGGTGCTGCCTGCCTTTGTGCTGTGTGTGGCTTTGTGCGTTGCTGTTGCTGTTGATGCTGCTGTTGCTGCTGGTGCTGCTGGTGTTGCTGTTGCTGTTGATGCTGCCTCATGCGAACCACACATTGAAGTGTTTCTCAAGCTGCCATTTTCACACCTTTTTGCTTGGCCCATTCCATTTGAGTTGAGTTTGCAGCTGCTGCGCCTTTCTGCGCCTTTCTGCGCCTTGCCTCGTTTTTCTTGTGCTGGTAATTTGCAAATCGAGGCTCAGTTGCCGCCTGAGACGACTAAGTACCGCAGTTAGTCATTCCAGTTATTTACTCATTCATTTCATGCATTTATTCACTGACTTCCCTCTCCCCCCTTCCCCCCCACTCCGACACTACCGCCCAGTTTGACTCTTCTTTCGTGTCAGGTGCGACTCATTTGCTGTTCACGCATTTTTCTTCAGCCATCCGCTTGCATTTTTAAACAGCTACTCGCCAATTGCTTGGGGAGCTGTCAGCGCGACCCATGTAATATGGCCAATTCCCTGGTGGGGCCATCTCCGGCCCGAATCGTGTTCGGCGACCTACTCGCATTTATGGCCAATGGCCGATGGCATATGGCATATGGCAGCTTGAAATTGGTTTCAATCTCGGCAAGTTTGCGGTTTTCAAAGAGTGACCAAGCGGGTGGCAGACGAGGCAAGAGGATGCGGTGGTGGCAAAGTGCTGACCAAATGGTTCACAAAACTGAGCTGACCAACAACATTTGCATGCATACATCAGCAACCGCAACAACAACAAGAGCAGCAGCAGCAGCAGCAGCAGCAACATCAGAAACAGAAACAGCAGCAGCAGCAACAGTAAAGAACTGTAGATTTTCATATGTCGATAAATTAAACAAAAAGAACAAGCAAACTAGCTTTAAACGAACTTTCTCGACTAGCAGATACGCTGCGTTTGGTCTGATTGCTATAATACTCATATTATATAGGCATTGAAACACAAGATTTCTTAATATTCAATCACATAAATATGTGTTGTGAATTCTGTGAATAAAAATTCGCACAAATCTTAGATGTAGTTATATCATTCATGATAAAAATTTGCAGGGAGCGATAGTATGCTCTGACATATCCTAAATGAACACTGAGTCGACTTTCTGATATGGTTGTCTATAGATAATATATAGAAAGCAGTCTTTCTGTCTGTAAGAAGTAAAAAAGTGCTTACTATTTCTTATATCCGTCTATTCACAAACTCCGAGCAAGAATTGAAGCCGGACTCCAAAACAAAAGTAAACGACTTTGCATTCCTTTGAGAATTGAACTTGCACAGAGAACTATTCGACTGGGAATTGAACCCAAAAGAAACGAGCACGCTACACCACATTGCACATCGCTGCGCCACAGCACTACTGCACCACTGCACCACTGCAACACTGCAACACAGCAGCACTTGAACTCAATGCAACTCCCACTTATACGCATTTATTCAGAGTACAGGGTATACACAGACACTAGGCAGCCGCAGCCAAAAATGGCAGCTGTAGCCAACTGTGTGTCAGGTGGGCGTGGCAGTTGGCATATGCAAAATATCGTACGAAATGTGTTGCGGAATTCAATTTAGTTGGGTTTTTATTTACTTTGCCAGCTAACGGGACTGCTGAAGCTGCCGCTCAGCTGGCGACTGACACAAACAGGTGCACAAACTCGTATATCACTCATGGCACAACAGTCAGAATCAACCCATCAACCCAACAGCCCTCAATCCTCCCCCTCTACCACCCTACACGCTCAGATACACAAAATGTGTTAGGTGCGGTTGTGGGTGGTGCTGTTTAATCTTTCTTATCGATCAAATGTCATTTTTCAGTCTCGTTTCGTTATTGCTATGCCACATTCGGTTTGCTTATTTACCGTTATTCATGATCCTGCCCTGCCAGCTACTATATTTGCAATACATTATTGCCTCACTAAAAATGACATACAATTTGTAAATTACATATTCATTTACTACTTACTCCAGCTGCGAACAGGATATCTTCTAGTCGTTCATACTCGACTAGAGCACTCCTACTTGTTGCCCGACTGTATTTACTTTCTAAAGAAAATAGAGTATAGAATATTCTATGGTAAAAGTAAAACCGAAAAATGTGAAATTTTGATTGAAAATAAATTGAATGGTCAAGTCATAGCCACAATTGCATGCCTTCCGCAAAGCGGTTCTGTATTGGCTAAATTATGGCAGCAAAGATAAAGAAGAAAATTTTGAATGACATTACATAAGCACACATTCCAACACACAGACTGACGCTTCAAGTTGTATGTGGTCAAAAATAGTTTCTTTACTAATTTGTTGTAAGTCGTTTCCGTTCAATTTGGTAGAGGAGAGTAATTTATTAAATTAAACATAACATGTGAGATCTTGAGTTGAAGTTGATTCAAACAATCCAAATGGTAATGCCTATCATCTATGTGTATTTCACTGATAAGATCGGATAAATGTATGGGCATTAAACGAACTTATCCCTGTCTGTGGCTGCTGTCATCGCTAGCTTAAAGTCTAGCCTAGAAGAGTGTCGACTTATTTTGCATAAAGTTGCAAACAAATTTCAAACGTCAATTGCCAACTTAAGAGTATGTCTGCCATTGCTGAACTGCAGAGCAACTGCAGCTTGCAGCTTGCAACTTGCAACTATGTTGCCGCATTTTATGCGACAATAATTAAAATAGTTTCTGCCTATCGTCACATTACGCATACGCAGCGTTGTCGCCCTCGCTCGTGTATGTAATTCATAATGCGACAGCAACTTCCGCTTGTTGCCGTTGCCGTTGTTGTTGTTGCTGCTACTGTCTATGTTGCCGTGGCTGTTGTTGTTGTTGCTGCCTGTCTACCTGGCACTTATGAATATTTGTAACGCTCCTCTTCATCGTCGCTGCTGGCTTTGCTTTGTGCCAGCTAAAAGCGCGCAATTTGCATAGTTGTAAGTTGTGTGTCGTGTGCTGTTGTCTGTCATAAGTTGTTTGGGAGTTGCCGAGTTGTAGGGTTGAGGGGGGTGGCAGGGTTTTGCGGGAGCATGTTTTATGCATGCGTTGACATCGTTCCGTAAATGACGTGGACCAGCGCCAGCAGGTAGGGCGCGCCTGAGCGACTGAAAGCTGGAAGCGTAGGCATAGTGGTTGGGGGAGGGGAGGTTTGGGTAGATGCAGCCGCTGGGGTCGCCAGTCATTAATCAAAAATAATTACTTTTTGCTGCCCGAGAGCTTAGCATACTTATTTGAGCCGCCTTGCCCGCGCATTGACTGGCAATAAAGTTATGCCCTGCCCGTCGACCCGCCGTCCCGTCACCGGCCCTTTGCCACCCACTCTGTGCCGCCCACTGCTGCTGCCATGTTGTTAAGCGTCCAATTAGCCAAGCAGTCGACTTTCACACCTCGCTCCTCCTGTTCTCTATACCTCCCTTATACTATATCCCTCTCACTCTCTCTCTCTCTCACTCGCTCCCTTGCTTTGTCGCTTCTGCAGGCCAGCAATTTGAAGTGGGCGCTGCTGTCCTTGAGCGCCAGCCTGGCACCAGCTGCGTGCTTGGCCTTGCAACAGCAGAAATCAATCACAGTGCCACTGCCACTGCCACGCCTCCCCACGCTTCTTTCTTGCATAAGCCCAAGGTATGAATACATTTCACAGAGTTGCGCATTTCTTTTTAAAGATTTATGTAACTTGCATATATGTATGTACTATATGTGCGTTTTATTGGTATACTTTTAGATACCCTCATAGCTAGCGGTTCTTTTCGAGTTAATTAAGTTTCGAATTTCACAGATAGATAGATTTGTTCGAAAGAAATCAATCAATGGTTGAGGCACGTTCAACAAATGCAGTAGATTCTAATGCAAACGATTTATATTCTTTTATTTATATTAATAAAATACCCTGCAAACATAAATGCGATATTGTTTAGGGTATATGATAAAAAACGTCAAAATATTTAACTTTTTCCTTATATACATAATAATTGATATTTAAATTTATAGCTGGTGATTTTTCAACAATAATTTGCAAACCCTTGAACAATAATTACAAAAATTAAAAAGAAATACAAAAAATAAAAATTCTTTACAAAAATATCTGATTAAAAAAAATTAACTTCAAATTATAGCTTGTATAAACGCCTACGCTTCAAGCTTCATCAAGGATATCCTTAAGTCGAGTGCCCGTTTCCCAGCACATCTTTTTGTCATTATTTTTATTTTTAATTTGAAATTCAGTTTGTCGCAACGTGCACGAAGCGCAAGAGCTTAAAATAATGAAAATAAATACAATTATAAGGCGAACGAAAAGGGAATTAAGCGACGCGACATTTTTCCAGTGTCAGTGGCACGCCAGGATCGGCACGTAGCTCGGGTGTCCTGCGAAATCCCACACCCACAATCCTGTCCCACACCCGCCTCAATCCAAAAACAAAGAAAAAAACATGCCTCGACCCCTGGCAATCACGCCGTCATCCAAACTTGAAGTCAGTTTTAAAATAATTTGCCGTTGTCCGGGGCGCTGAGTGACTTTTGATGTGGCATGCCAGCCCCGCCACACCCGCATACCCCAACCCCACCTCCGCATTGCTGCCTGGTCAACGCTTGGCCAGAGCTGAGAGTGTTGCATTCTACTTTTTGCCTTATCAGCAAATTGCAACGACAAGCGGTATTCAACGCACCGAAAAACCGTTTAAAGTTTGCAACTTGTTCGCACGCATTTTGGCTGCAACCTCCCCCCTTCCCCCCTCGAGGCCTGGCTTTTAACTTGGGGGGAAAATTCAATTTCCTAAGTGATGCCAGTGCTGACGGCCAGTGGCAGCCAGTGGCTAATGCAAATGCAGCTGGGCCGCTAAGCGCTGAGTGAATGCTTGTTCGCCATCTGTTCTCCACCTGTGTGTTGTCATGTCCTGTCCTGTCCAATCCTGTCCTGTCCTGTCCTATCCTCTGCTGTCCTGTCCTTTTGTCGGCTGTCGCTTGTTGCAACTTGTGACGCCTTTTGTTTGCCACACTAAGCTGACTGAATGCCAACACTCTTGCCGCCGACCGCGCTCGCTTTCAACTTCAGCGCAAAAGTTTGCGACGGAAGCATTCCTAAGGCGCCAAGTCCGGCAAACTAAAGGAAACCAAAGGTAGCGAAAGGAATGGCAAGGAAACGAAAGGATGGGGTAGCAAAGGTAAATGTAAAAGTAAGGACAATGCCAGTAGGTGTGGCAGCCACATCTTTGCCGCAGTATGCGTGCTTCGGTGCGTGCCTCTGCATCTGTAAACTTATACTTATACTTATACTTACTTATACTTACTTTCTGAGCCCCATCAGCTGCTGATGTTGCATTGTTTTGCGGTTGTGATTTTCTGCGAAACTTTCAAGAATTTCGCTGGCATTTTCTCAGATTTCGCAATATGCCTGCCTGAATCGCCAGCTAAGCCTCTTTCGCCTGGCTAATTGAATAAAAGTTTCATAATTCGTTGGTGTGGCTTAGGTATTTTGAAACTTAGAAACACATTTTGAAAACTCAACTTAGAAAAAGCACAGGTCCAAATTTACAGCTGCCATAACTTTGTCAAAACTGAGCCGATTTTCAAAAGCAATGTCGTTTTATTCATAGTTTGGCCTCTACTTTAAGGCTACTTATAAAACTGTCAAATTCATGTTCATGCAAACTCTTATTTCAAAAAAAGCCATAGCTGTGTCAAACTTTGTATTAACTTTTACATTTTTTTTTTGTATTTTTGGTGTACGCTCTTGTATTTATTTACGTTACGGCGTAACAAAGCCGCCAGGCTCTGCTGACTGCCACCAAGCAGCAACAAGCAGTAAATCGCCAGTGCCGCAATTTGCAGCGCACCAAACAGGCAAAAATGAAGAGCACAGCAAAGGCAGAACTTAAAAGCATAGTGTCCACTACATACACACATAAACAGTGGCGACAGAGGCCAAAAAGAGAGAGAGAGAGAGAGAGAAAGAGGGTACGAGATAGAGTGAGATAGATAAGAAAGCATTGGCTATGATTAAGCCATTTGGCGCTAATCGCAGATCCAAGCGAAAAATCTATGCTAAAATCTATGGGCAGGATGTGGACATGAGATGTGGGTTGTGGGTTTTGGGACGTTGGGCCGTTGGATGTTAGGATGTAGGGTGTAGGATGTAGGATATGTATGGCATTACAGTCCAATGCAGCTGCAAGCAGGGAAATGCTTGCTAGCTGCGTTTGATATACACATGTATACATATACATGTCTGTGAGTGTGTGTGTGTTTGCGATAAATACACTGATGCAGACATTTTATCAGCCTGTTAAGCGAAAGTTTTGCGCTTTGGCGTTTCATTAAAGTTGCTTGCGCACAAAAGTATGCTACAAAATTTGTGCGAGCACATGTGAACATTTGTGCCGCTGCTGCTGCTGTGCTGCGTGTGTGTGTGTGTGTGTGTGTGTGCTGTGCCAAAAGTTGTAGCTGATATCAGTTACTTATACAATGAGGAAAAGAGACGGCAGCAGAGACAACGGCAGCGGCGACGTTCACATTATGAAGATAAGCCTTAGAAAACAAAAGGCCTCCCCTCCTTCCCCCCACTCATATCCCAAGCCAACCAATGTGTGCGTATGCATGTCTGTATGTGTGTGTGTGTGTGTGTGAGGAAAATGTTTTGACTTGTCCTACTCTCGTTGGCGTTTGCCACTTTTTATACTCTTGTCAAGCGAAATTGTTATACGCTGCGTCGTGAACTCTGCCAGGCATCTATTTGCACAGGAGAATGCGGCGGCGGAGGAGGAGGTGAAGGAGGCGGCACACAAAGGGTATTAATGCTAGATTCTTAGCTTAGGGCATTGCATGTCTATGTCACGAGACCTTTACCAAACGCAGCTGCACGTTAAGTGCCCGCATATATACTAATGTATATATTATATATATATATTGTATATATATGTACATATAAGTATTTGCTTTAAAGAGCATTGCAGCGTCGCTTTGCTCATGCTTTGGTAATCTGTCTAAATTAATGGAATACTCTGTACTCCCAACTGTATCAAATGGCATAATAAAGTTATGCAAATATATGTAAAAGCATCAATAGACGCTTCGATAAAGCTGCGACAGTGCCTGACTGTCAGAGTCCATGAAGATTATAAGTGCCAGAGATATCAAATTTGCTATGTAGGCTCTTATATATCGTATATATGTACATACATACATACACATACATACATACATATGTACTTAAGTACTTTCATGCTAAAATCAATTTGATTTTACATTTTCTAGCGTGTTTCATTTGCTAAAGGGTATACGACAATCCAAGAAAATTTGCCTAGCTTGTGTTTTTTTTGCCTTTTTTTCTACTTTCATTTTTTTTTTTTTTTGTATAATATACTAGTTGTGGCTTTTAGTGGCATAGCAGCGACCTATCCACAAAATGGTTCTGTTGGCCCTGCTACCAAAAATTGATATGAAAGTTGTTACTTTCACTGGGCTCATGCGTGTGTGTCTCTATCTCTCATTCTCTCTGTGTGCGTGTGTGTGTGTGTGTGTGTGTGTGTGTGTGTGTGTGTGTCTGTGTGTAGAACACACACAAATCAAAAACTTTTACTTACCCCTGCTAGCTTTTGCTCTTCGACTATTAACTGCTGGCACGCCTGATATAGCTCATCTGCCACCCATTCCCCCACCGCCCCCTTTGCCACATGGCACACAAAAGACACACGCACTGTTAACTAAGTTCATTTATCTACGGGCTTCAAATGTTGTCGTTGCTGTTGTCTTTTAACTTCGGCTTTGTCTTTGTCTTTGTCTTCAGCTACATTTTCATTTTGCTGCCGGCCTGTACGAAATTTAAAACAATATTTACGCGCTGCATCAAAAACAACAACAGCAACAACAACGACAACAACAATTACTGAAACAGCATTTATTATATAAACAGCATAAGAAAGTTGTCCAAAAAGTAGCCAAAAATGAAAAACAAGAAGCAGCAGAAAACTGTAACAGCGACATTATGGCCGACACCGGAGAGCAAAGCCAGCGACTAAAACTGAGAATGAGATAGCGTCAAGGACGCCAACGGAGACAGAGACGGAGACAGATATGGTGGGTAGGCTGTATGCCAGGGTATGCCAGGGACTGGGCAATGGCATTGGACGCTGACTGGGGTAGGGTAACACATAGCACGTTGACGGAAGCGACTTCAAATTTCGTCAACAACAACAACAACAACAACAAAACACTGACTGCAGCCACTCAGCGCTGAGCGCTCAGTTCTCAGTTCACATTTTGTATGTTTGTTGTCATTTGCTTTTTACTTTGCTTTCATTTCTGGCTCATGCTGCTTTGGTTTTTGTTTTTGTTTTCTTTTTTTTATGCTTTATTGGGCGCAGTTTTTGGCTGAGTGCTTCATCGGTGTATGTATGTGTGTTTGTGTGTGTGTGTGTGTGTTTGAGTGTTTGAGTGTTGCTGTGTCTTTATTGCTTTAAGTAAGCAATTTGAAATTTGAGCGGCTACAACAACAACAGCAACAGCAATAATAACAAAAGCGACAACTTCGTTTGCCGCTGCTGGAATTGTGTTGTCAGTTACTCGAAATGTGCTTGCAACATTTTTTGACAGACTCGCGAGGCGACGCAACTTGTGTGTGCTTCAAGGGTTAATTTGACATCAAGTTTAAAAGCAGGTTAGAAAATTAAATATATACAAAGAAAAAAAGAGAAGAAAAGATTTCCTTCTGCTGCCTGATGGCCGCAGTGTGAAAATTGAAAAGCGAAAGCATCTTGAATGCCAGCTCGGGACCTGATGCGACAGAGCCTGAAAAATTTCTAATTACAATAATTAATGCGAGCCAACGAAAGAGAGGCACTGAGAGAGTGTGTGTGCGAGATAGATAGACAGATAGAGGGCGGCATTGCTGGCGTAGTGCCAGCTGCCTGGGCATAGCATAGCAATGCTTATGCTTATATGGAGGGTATGGGGCAACGTCAAGCGACGACAATGCCGTACAACATGTCGTATACTCAATTTCCAGCATGCGACGTGCGCTCACGTACCAGCAGCAGTCGGAACGCAAAGCAAGGCAGCGAAAGGATACGAAACTACACGAAACGACACAAGGCAACTAAGCCCATCTAGTATAGGGCCAGTCTGGGGTCTGGGGCCTGGGCAGGATCTGTGTTGGGGCAGACAGCTGAATAGATGAGGCGTCTTCCTCTTTAGGCGCTCATCACATTTGTCATGTGCCGCCACGCTCCCACCGACACACAAATAAAATTCATTTAAAGCAGATAAAGAGAGAGAATAAAAAAAAAAGAAATATAATGCTGAGATAGCGACTCGTATAACCAGCTATGATTACATACT
Source organism: Drosophila maculinotata (assembly GCA_035045305.1). NCBI lineage: Eukaryota > Metazoa > Arthropoda > Insecta > Diptera > Drosophilidae > Drosophila > Drosophila maculinotata. Next base: position 10,938,990 of record JAWNPD010000679.1, on the reverse strand, counting down.
TCCTTATATGTATGTATATGGCTGTGTGTGTCTGTATGTGAGACCACAGTTGAGGAGCCCGTCAATTTGCAATTGATGGTCGGGCAGGTGATCAGACAAATACTCGACAACAGCGAATTTATGACCTCATAATGCAAGCAGTTAAATATAGAATGCAATGAAAAAACATTGCAATGCAATTGGAAAATAAAATGAAAGCAAAGAACATTTATCTTTTGTCTGCCGAAGATTAAATACACTTGCTGATAAAAATATACAAACGTCAGAGCTCAATTTTTGAGCGTAGTTTTAGTAGTCAAGTTTCTTCATGTTTGTCATCTAAATCAATCCTCCATTTATTTTGTTAGCTTATGTGAAAAATAATTAGTTTAATTTATTTATAAAAGTTCCCAAAACTTTTTCAATCACAAATACTGACCGATCCAAGGGCTGTAATAGTTAGGTTGGGTTTGGCTTATGAGAATCTATAAAAAATAATAAAACATATGTGTTTCCAATTTAAAACGGTTACCGTTACGATTTGATAGCCAAATAATAATATAGTCGTTACAGCTGCTGCACGAGTTTCGCAGCTGCAATATATATTAATAATAATATGGATAATTTCATATGTGCAACGCGTCGTATGCGCAATGTGAGCTCGTTTCTTTTGCCCCATATGTTTACGTGTCTGCATTTCAGTAAGTGAGTAACTGAAATGCCAACCGTATGTCTATCTATCTGTCTAGCTGCGTGTGTGTGTGTGTGTGAGTTGGTGTGTGTGTGTGTGTTTGAATTAGCACATGTACGTGTCACATTCAGACAGCGTCGCGATAGCATCACATTTGCACATGCCGAATGCAAATAGCGACTACCGACTGCCGAGTACCAAATACCAAATACCAAGTACCAAGTACCAACTACCGACCATCGAGTACTTTTCGCACATTTTCAGTACTTTGCTCATCTATCTGTTTGCCCTTTGACATTTCCCATTGCCATCTGTCTCCGTCTCCGTCTTCGGAATGCAACAAATTTGTATGCACAGATTTGTGCGCAGATTTGTCAAACAACTGGCAGATCCGACGTATAGAATAATATAATATAATGTGCAGTCAGTTCTTACAGTTATTCAATTGCTCAGTAAACACAGATCTCTCTCTTCCCTACTTTCTCGCTCTCGCCTGCGATCTTTTCTCTCTAGTTACTCGCTAAATATCTGCCTCTCTCTATCTTTATCTCTCTCTCTCTTTCACTCCATTCTGCATCAGTACTATACGTACTACTTTCTCTTCTACTTTCTTTCATTCAAGTACAGTAAAAAACACGTTTACATTCATCGACTATATAAAGATCTGTTGCTCTTCTCTCTCTCTCTCTATCTCTGTCCATTAGATATGTATATCTCTATATGTCACTAGCCGCTATACTATGCCACAAAGCTTATCGATAACAGCATCAACGTACTTTTCTTTAGGCACTTAATTCTCAATTACCATTGGGGAAAATGTTTCGCAATGCGCAAAAGTTTTCCGGCCAATGGTCCGCAAAAATTGAAGCTCAAATATTGTGTACAAATGCCCCGAAGTGCAAATGAAGGCCACAGCTCACAATTCACACACACATATACACACACCTTCTCAAACACACATATACACACACATAAACATATAAAAACACACAGAGCGAGTGAACGAGAAATGCCATTGGCGCTATTCCTTTTGTATTTTATAAATTGTGTGAATTTTAACACTTGATATTCTTTTAATGAATTATTTGCCCCACAACGTTGTTGGCATTATTTAAATTTTTCAACTATTTAGCTCGGCCCCACAAACGTCTTTCAAGGAGCGGCATCAGCGTCGGTAATAGGCTGCAAAAGTCAGTCACAAATGGGCGGCTCGCTGCTCAGCTGCCCAGCTGCCCAGCTGGGTAAAACTTTTCAAGCAAATAGCTTGCAATTGAGTTATTTATTGTTTGGCTGTGTGTGTGTGTGGCTGTTGGTACTTTGTGTGAGAGTGTGTGTGTGTGTGTGTGTGGCCCAACACACAAAAATGGCCAAATTACCGGCCAGACGACGAGCACCCAGTCGACTACCATTCCACACCAGTCAGCCAGCTGTCCAACTCGCCCCCCCCACAATCTCCTTCTCTTGCTACTTCTCGTGCTGCTCCTCCTGCTGCTTCTCTTGCTGCTACTCAGCATTTTGTAGACTGTTTTGCCGCTGGCCAACGGCCGTTTTGTTCGGGTTTGTTTTGTTTTTTTCGGCTTGTGGTTGCCACTTTTGATTGTCCTGGCCATAATATTTGTTGTTGTTGCTTTTGTTGCTTTTGTTGCTGTTGTTGCTGTGTGCGTCCATTGTTATTATGTATTTGTCTATATGTCCGAACGCAATTTGCTGGCTCTCTCGGACAACTGGGGGAAAAAAAAGATATGAAACCGAAATGTAACGAAAATTAAAACAGTGAAATGTGGCAAGCGCCTGGGAAAGGCAAACACAACGCACATGGCACACATCAGGATCTAGCCAAAAACTGCCGCTCGATTGCCTCTTTATAACACTTGGCACAGCACTTGCCTGCCCACACAAATACACACACAGGCACACACACACACACACATATATTCAGTGGTGCGGCGAGCCACAGGAGGCGCTTAAAAAGTTCATTGTTTAGTCCAGAGTCCTAGGAATGAGTAGATGGCCGCTACAGTCTCTCTCTCTTTCTCTCCCTCTCTCTCTCTTTCTTTGTCTTAACGGCGGGTAAATCCGTTTTGGCCTTCTTTGGCCACCTTAAGAAAACTTGGCCAAAACTTTGGCAATGGCGCCGCAAGTCATGCAACGCACGCCCAAATGTAGGCAAATGTATTTAAGCTAAATTTGCAATGCGGCATGTGGCAGCTGAAAGGGTAGCAGGGGGTGACAGCTGCTAGAAGGGGTTATGGAACGGACGAAAAAAAAGGTGGTACAAAATAGGAGTATTGTTTTGCATTTAACATAAATGTTTAAATTTCGGCAAAGCATAGCATAGGTAATCTGATATGTATTTATTAAGTAATTGTTTGGGAATACGCTACTGACTGTTTATTGGTGTATTTATGAATTTATTAAAACATATTCGTGATTATTCTAGATATGCAAAAACATTCACGTTTTAGTATTAATAGATGTATTCAGCTTGGTAACTTTTATAAGCATATTAAATTCAGTGATGCCAATTCCGATATTTTTCCCGTCAAAAGTAACTTTTTCAAAATTAAAAAAAAAAGCCAGCGGATTTTGACACATTTTGCATGTATTATTTGAAGCAGGGAAAATTGTCGGAATTAGTAAAATATATAAATAATATTCCAGTTGGATGCTGAGATTGTCAGTGTACAGAAAACTGTGAAAATGTATACAAAAATGATGTATAAAGCAGCGCTTTGCTGAAATTTGTAGCTGTTTTTGTACTTATTTTTCCCTCAAAGCTTTTGTTTTGCTGCTCAAAAGTTGGCAACTCTGATTGAAATAGACAGAGCATCAAAAGTTTTCGCTCGCGAAATCAACGAAATGTTAAATAAGCAAAACGTGACTTTGTTCGCAAAATGATGAGGCCAGCAAGCAGTTAGCGGTATACAAAGGGAAGGGGTAGGGAGGGACAGGCGGCTAGGCAAGCTGCGACTTCTGTCAGATCCTGACTTAACACCTTTTGCCAGACGCTGTCGCTGCTTTTTGTTGGCTTTAACTACTGTTGGCAGCCCGAAAACGCATAAAGTATATACCATATAATATATATACTTATATATATATATATATATATATATGTTTATAAAACATGGTAGCCAAAAACTGCTGACAACATTTGCGAAATTGGGCTGCTGAAACGGCTGCGTTCAGCTTGGGGAGTGTGTAGTGATGAGTGGTGAGGGGTGAGGAGTGAGGGGTTAGGTGGCAAACAGTGCGTCTGACAGGCGTGCTGGCATTAAATCTCCCCATAAAGCTCACATCGATGCGCCCATAAAGCCCTGCCAGCTCAGGATCCCGTTCCCTCCATCCCACCTCCACCTCCCCCTCTCCCACCGTCAGCATCATAGGTGTTTTTTTCTGTTTTTTGAAAAACCAAAGTTTGTCATAAAGTGTCAAAGCGAATTGAAAATTTCCATTTAAGCGCTGCAAATCTGCAAAATCCGCCCAGAGGCGACCGCAATGACCGCACAGCAAAACCGCAGCAGCAACAACAACAACAACAGCAACAACAACAACGGCAATAACAATGGAGCAACCAGACGATAATACCTGCGTCAAGTTGCGCGTCAGTCAAGCATAAAGCTGCAAATCTGATTGATCGAACGACGAATACAATATAACGCGAATTTACAAAGCCAAGCGAAAAGCGTTTCAAGTCTGTCAATTATTTAAGCGCTTCAGAATTAATCTCCAACTTTGATAAATTTCTATCAGCATTTAGTTTTGCTTTACAACTGAACTACAATATAAAGAAAAAATATATATATAACTTAGATCACGTTTGTAGGCTCACTTGAAACTATTGTTGATCAGCATCGTAATCAGGCACTTTAAAAATGTATCTAAACTATTTATAAAACCCAATTCATTTGCAAAGATATACGTAGATAAGCCAGATAAGCTTAGAACAGGAGCAAAGTTGAAGCTTATCCAAAGTTGATTGTTTTTGCCAAATCCGAGGCATGGGTTAAAAGATGAGTTTTTTCACCTTGGTTTAAGCGTGTGGCCGAAACACTGAAAACTAAAAAACACACACACAATAGGCAAAGAAGGAGACAGAGAGAGAGAGAGAAAGAATAAAAGTAGGTGTGTATGCATAAGAAAAAAAATAGCATTGCCTCGAAGAAGGATACTTTTGGCGCGGAGTCCTTTTGCTATACGAGCCATTGTATGCTGGCTCTCAGTTCTCAGTTCTCTGTTCTCTGTTCTCAGTTCTCAGCTCTCAGTTCTCCATTGTCTGTTCCTTGCCCTGTCTTCTTGCTCGCGTCCTTGTCCTGGTCTGTTGGTTCGTGTGTGCGTGTGTTGCCATGATTGATGCCCAGTTTGCGCGAGATTTCGTCTTAATGCCTTTGACAAATCCGTTAGCACAAAGCGTAGAATGACAGAGCGAAGCCCGCTGGAGTGGGGCGTTGGGCGTTGGAGCCAGGCATCGGGGACTACGGCGGCAACGTGGCAAAATCTTAATGACAAAAACATTTGAGCGTCAAGTTTGTTTTTTTTTTTTTTTTTTTGTCGCCACGTCGTCCTTGTCATAGAAGCAGCCGGCATCTCAAACGACAGCTTTAAAGTTCGTTTTTCTTGCACATTTTTCGAGTAGGCATGACACGCGCACAGTGGTGCAATTCCATTGAAAATTAATACAAATTAAATGTCAATTTTAAATTATACTCAAACTAATTGTATTTAAAGTGCTTACCGTATCAATCGCAATCTTTGTGCAAACTTTTTATTATATTTCCTAGTTTTCTTTCCACACTTTTTTCAGCACATACATACATTTATTGAGCAATTTTAATGAATGATATATAGGTGCACAAAGCTAATTGCATGAAATGAATATTCATTGATTTTTGCACAGAAGAAGCTGTCGAAAGAAAGAAGCGGGGAAAGAAGCAAAACGTTTATAATTTTTATTTGCGCGTTTTTGCTATTGGTTTCAAGTGGGGCCACATGTGTGATGAAGGAAACTGCCCCACACACTACCAAGTATATCATCTATTATATGTGGTGTCTGAGGCTGGGATCACTTGAGGAGTGCCCAGCTGAATTGAACTTTACGTCGTCGTCTAGAAGCAATGTTATTGTATGTCCCCCAGCAAGTTGGGCTGCCACTCGAGGCAGAGTGGCTGGTCCTTGACCCACTGTAGCCATGGGTACCTCAACGACAATTGACAGGCGATGTCAGCTGGAAGCTGCTTAAAGTCCCTGATATGCCCCTGCACTGAACGGAGTAAGTTCTGAACCGAGCGCTTTCAATTCGAAAAAAAAATAGAAAATAGAAAATATAAGAAAAAACACAGAAAAGAAAAAATTGCTGGCGCGTGTGGATGTGTGTGTGCTAATTTTGTTAACGGGGCTAATAGTTCAGGGCAAGGCGTTGACGGGCGATGGTCATGTCACTTGACAGGGTTGCAGAGAGGTAAGGCGGCGGACCGAAGGGCGGACCAGGCGGCTGTCTGACGGGCTAAATGAGATTTTCATGCCAGCAGCATCGAAGGAGACACAAAATATGTGCTGTAATTTTAAGCGATAAAAGGTTGAAAGGTTCGACATTCAAACACGCACACACACACACACACACACAGTACAATGGGAAGGGAGGAAGGATGAAGAAGTCAGACAAAAGCGCTATGCAGAAGCTGGGCAAGCTTAGAAGCCATGAAGATGAAGATGAACGCGTTGAGGAATTAATAAGAGGATAAAAAGCAACAGCCATAGCATAGCTGCCATTGCTCATGATGATGATGATGACGATGACGATGATGATGATGGACTCCATAATGATGGTCACGCCAAATAGTGCACATAATTGATGGCAGCATGACGAACGGTGGGGGAGTGCGGGCTAAATTATGCAAATGAGCCAATAAAAGTAACTTAAAAAGTGAAATTAAATTGCAAATTGAAAATTGAACAAATGCGCGACGTCAAAGTTTGTTTGCTGATTTGGTTTATTAATAAAATGCGTATTAAATAAGCATAAATGTTTATAGGCATTTTGGGCGATTCGTAGCTGTTGTTTCGGTTGCTGCTGTTGACGCTAATGTTGTCGCGGCTGCTGCTGCTGCTGCTGCCAGAACACGGCGGCAACACCCTAGGACAGAGCCATCTCTCATGGCATTTGACATAAAAAGCATAATTGATTACATGCACACACAAGCATACACACTCACACACACACACACGCACAGCTGGCGAGTGTGAGAGTGTTGCCGCCCAGTGACCGCAGCGCCGCTAACATTTGCAACAACTCAGCATGCCACGCCTACAGTTAAAGCACATACACAGCGAGAAAAAAAAAACACACACTTAACGTAAAATTAATTATGATAGTAGTTGATAGTAGTTTTCACATTCAATTAATCAACTGGATTTAAACACGCACCATTTTCAAATTGCAAATTAAATTCGTATTTATTATTGTTTTGAATTTAAGTTTAGTCAACTAATTGGTCTCTATAGTTATTTATTTTATTGTTATTATATTCCACATATTTACATTAAACCTTAAATTTATATAGCGCTTTGAATGGCAAAGCAAAACTTTATTCAGCACTGCTTCAAGGCTACTTACTATTTACATGTGTTTGTCATTTATGCACTCAAAGTTCATATTTAAATTATCATAAATAAATTTCTTAAGAATACCAAATGTTAATATTAAAAAGTATTTACTTGGACACACTTTGAAGTGAGAAAAAAAACATGGCTAAAATATCCAAATGTTCAGCTCACTTAGTTTAACATCGTTATTTTTTATCTGTGTAGTGTGTGGGTGTGTGTGCGTGTGTGGGGCACACAGTTCAGCTGTCTGCCAGCTTATGAAACGTCATTCAATTATGGCTTACTTAATGCGCAAAATTTGCCTTCATTTGGACCAAAAAATTGCATTTGCCTGCGGGCCAAATGGCATTAGAGTTTGCCGTTGCCGGTCAGAAGGGCAAATTGTGGCCAGGATGTGTGTGTGTGTATGTGTGGATAAGAGCTAAGTGAAAATGCCGAGTGTTTGATGTGAGTACAATTTAAATGTTCGAGTGTATGCACAAGTATTCAAGAGTTATTCAACGCAAATTACAAAACGACATTTGAATACCCAAACATCCAGTCAGCCATAGACTGCATAGCTGAGCTGCACGTGTGTGGGTGACTAATCCAACGAATATACTCAAATATATACCTGGATGTGTATGTGTGTGTGCGTGTGAGCCAAGTATTCACACGCAACAATTACTGAGCTCAAAGCTAAGTATATGATTTGTTGCACTAATGTGGCAGCTGCACTAACTAGCTGTAGTCCCAGTGTCTACCTTGCCTGCTGGGCCGTGCTTGGTTAAGTTAGTCAACTGGCGCCAAACGTCAAACGGTTGCCATGGCCGGAAGTTGCGCGCCGACAGGAAGTGACCCCCATTATGCGAGTAGTGTGTGTGCTCAGCAAAATGTTTTAATTATGTTTGAAAATGTGCAGAACCATTTTTGTTTCAAGGCGTGTAGTTTGTTTGCCAGGCGCAAAAACGATGGTGGTGGCTAAAGGGGCTAAAAGTGGAGAGGGGGGGGGGTTTGATAGAGGGGGCAACGTTAATCTGAAACAAAAAGTTTTTTGTTATTGTTGTTTAGCTTCCGGTGCAGAGGGGGCGACCGAATGGAAGCGTGCCATTGTGTCGGCGAACGTGTGTGCGAGTGTGTGTGTGTGTGTGTGTGTGTGTGTGGGCGTGGTCATTGTGCTGGCCAGTGGCAATGCATGTTGTACAAGTTTTATAACCTCAGCAAGAGAGACAACAATGCGAACGGCAATTATTTAACTTGATTTATTTGCGTCAGTCAACATGTTGTGCGGGAGTGGGGGGTGGGGCATGCGGTGGTAAGTTAGCAAGTTTTGCCAAGTGGCTGTCCAACGGCATAATGAAGCGGGCCGCAATTTAATTAGAGCAACATCCACTTCACCTGGCAGCAGCAGTTGCTCAAATGACAAAGCAAACGAAGCTGGCGACGGCAGCAACAGCAGCAACTCGAGTGCAACTGCAACAACATCAACAACAACAAGAAGAACAACAAGAACAGCAACAGCATCAACATTATGACAAGCATTGGTCAAGTGTCTCATTTTGTTTATAAAGCAAACAAAATGGCGGCCAAGACAACCAAGTGCCACTCCGGCTCTGTCAATATGAGAGCGCACCCAGGATCTCATGGCCAAGAATCCTTCGACTGCAAAAGAGCTGCAGCTGTCCGGCAACCCAAATGGCGATAAGAACTTACGCGCGGACGAGCGCTGTCCAAGCGGAAACAACCAGAGCGGCCAGCTGAGCGATGAGCGCTGAGCGCCGAGCGGAACAGGCGAAGGCAACCAGCAAAATGCCAACAACATAAAAAAAAAAAAAAAAAAAATGTAGTAAATGGCTGACCATGAAATTAAGCGAGTGCATATAACGAAATGTTTGCAAGGCTAGAACAAAGAATGGATGCCAGCCGCTTACAAATTGCGGTTAAACGACTTTCAAAAGTTGCGGCGCATTCGAGTTATTCAAATTCATGTTAGACTCTATCTACTCGTATCTTTCAGACTGCGATAATAAGTAAGATGACTTATGAGCAAGAACTAAGTTTTCATTATGAAAAAGTGGCCAGATTTGCCTGTCTCTATTATATATTATATTTAATATGCATTGCATGAATACTTTGCATTTTAGAAAGCATTTTAGTAGCACCATTTTAAAGATAGATATATTTAAATAAATAGGGTAAAAAACACTACAGGAAATTTGTAGAAATTTAAATTTCAAATCACAAATTTTGATCAACACTGATGTTACATTTCTACCCAACAATATTTGTTAGTTTAAAATCATATCCTTAAAAAAAAATTATGCCAGAAATTCGCTTTATTGAACTTATATGATTAATCTACGTATGAGCGAAAAACACTCACTTGTACATTGCCTAAGAAAATCAGCATACTCTCGGCAAGGGTATTAAGCAGCTTTCAACATTTTTTATTTTTTGCCCCAACTACAGTTGCCGCTTCGGTTCACTTTCACTTTCTGTTTCCGTTTCCCTTTCAGTTTTACTTTCAGTTTGAGTTAGAGTTACAGTTCGTGTTCGAGTTTGAGTTTTACTCATACATAGTTCTCATGATATATGGGCGTATTATGCCGACGACCTAACGGTTTAGCATCATATATAAATACGCAGACATTACGCCCAAATGCGAAAATGCGACGTAGCTGACGCACAGTGTGTATGAGCAATAAATTTTAAAGCAGCTACCAAAAAGTGGGCAAAAGACAAAAACAAAAAAAGAAAAGATAGAAATAAAACAGAGACAAGAAAAAAACACAAATCACAGCAGCAGCAGCAGCTGTGACAGAAATCAACTGCCAAATCGCTGGCGAAGTCAGACAGGCTAAGACTATAACTGAGTCTGGAGACGGTGGGGGGCTGGGTCGAGGGATAGTGGTTGGGGTATTTGGGGCACTGGAACCTGGCAGCTGGGTCGCGTGTCAGCTACATACCTACGATAGTTGTTGTTGTTGTCGCCTTGCCAGACGAAATTGTTCTCGTGTGTATTTTGTATTGTGTTTTGTGTGTTTTGTTTCTTTTGTATATCCTTTGCACTTGTGTGCATAATAAGTAGCCTTTTATATTGCTCATAGCAATTCAATAAATAGTTATCAAAATCCGACTACTACTACTATCGGTTAAAAGATGAGTTACTCTTTGGTCTGCTGATAGATCTTTGCCTTGATGATCGCAAAAGTTTTGCTCTGTTTGCAACTGGCTGCATTTAGGGCATTTTGAATGTCCATCGTGGCAATAATGCAATATTTCGTTTGTTACACGCACTCTGCCATCTAGATCCTTGGATGCGACTACCTTATCCAAGGCATCGCTTTCTGCGTATGTGTGTGTGTGTTGGAATTGCAGGCCACAAAAAAATGCAGAAGACGTTGTAAAGCAACTGCTGCGAACTGCTGACAAGGACAACGTGCCACACACAGGGGCGCACGCACAGGAGGCGAAAAGGAGGGCGAGGCCGAGGGCGAGGACGAGTACGAGGACACGGCTGAGGCACGGCAATCGAAGAGGCAGCCAACTGCTGCAAAATAAGTAGACAATGAGCCAAAATGGCAGCCAAAAGCGAAACGAAAACGAGCGTAAAGCAAAAACCGAAAGGATAACGCTGCAAAAATGCGACAGAGAGCTGTGCACAAAAAGTAGGCAACATTAAAGAGCCACACAGCAAAACGACAAAGCGACAAACGACAAACGGCAAGGACAGCACAGTAGGGGGCGTGGCCGTGGCTTTGGCAGCAGCAGCACCACAAAGTAAGAGAGATAAAGATAGAGGAAGAGAGATAGAGAGAGATATGGAGCAAGAAGCAATTCATAAATAAGCGCAGCAATTGATCAGCCACAGCGCCAAGTGTGTGTGTGTGTGTGTGTGTGTGTGTTTGTGGTATGTGTGTGTGTGTGCGGGAAAGCTAATAGTGTTGCTAAATTTGAAATGTTGATGTCGATGATTATGTTGATGACACAGCAGCACGAGCAACAACAGCAACAACAGCAACAACAGCAACAGTAGCAACAGTAATGGCAATGACAACAGCGACAGCGACAGCAGGACCAATTGAGGAGCAGCAGGACTCGTCTAACTAAAAATGCAAAGCACATTGTTAACCCCACTTCATTGAGAATGCTAATCGCACTCATTACACAAATTATGCATGTAATAATAGCAAAATCAGCAACAACAACAGCAACATAGACAAGGCAACAATATAGCAACAGTAACAGCAACACAACAGTTGATGACGAGCATGCGAATGAGATACTGAGAGACGCTCAGAGACGTTGATGCCTGTCTCTAAATATACGCCCATACACATACACACACATACACACACACACACACGTGAGAAAACGGTGCTCTGAACTAAGCTCAACTAAGCTGAACTGAACTGAGCTGAAACCTTACACAGCAAAATAATTCCGGGATTCCGGACTAAAATCAATTTCAAACGGTGTCAAAAGTTCGGTGATCACGGATTTTATTAAACCGAGTACAATATACTTGATTGAAGTACTGTTTTTTTTTTAATTTCGGAATTCTTAAATTAAGCCCGTTTTAGCCTGTTTTTAGCCTGAGTGTAAGCATATTTGACTAATTTAAAATCAAAAATAGTCTTGTTTTGACCATATTTTATACTTGATTCAATCCAAAAATAGGACTTAACCAAGAACGCATCGGATTGGATTAGCCACATTAGTTGCACTTGATTCAATCCTAAATCACTTAAAATAAATAGCCATAGCTAATGTGAAAGAAAAATGAATCTAAAATATACACTTTCACAACTCAACTGCAAGCTGCAAAATGAAATTTAAAAATAGCTATTAAGCTCAATTTAAAGTGGCGTGTAATTTTCCACAATTTAAATAAATATTTAAAAAAAAATCAGTGCGTGAAATCCTCTTGACACATAGCAACATACTTTATGAGATATGTATCTGTCACAATCGATTTAAAGGGTTTAGTTCGCCGCTCAGTTTAAAGGCTTAAATTTAAGCTTATTTGAATTAAGTGATTTATATTAAATACTTTGGCTTTAATCCGACTTGCACATTCCATAAGCAAATATTTTCAAAATTAATTACAATTTGTGGATCAAAATAATAGTAAAAAAAATGATATATATATTTAATATATACAATAAGATTAAAACTTTATTTGTTTACACATAAATACATGTAATAAGTTTAACAATTAGTTATACGCATCTAATATATTTACATTTTAATAAGCAGAAAATGCAAAAAAAATATGAAATTTACCATTGCCAATGAGCACAACTATCAGGCAGTTCCTTAAATTATTATTTATATTAAGTTATATATTATTCTTACTGTTTTATAACCAATGAGACTAAGAACAATGACTCAAATTTAAAAATATAAAAATAGTTTAAGTTTAGTTTTACTTTTAAATTTAAACCAAGTAATTTTAGATGCTATCAACAATGGCGATTCATGCACAATTTTAGCGTAAGAGTTGCAAGCTGCATGCAAAAAATAATACGCCCAACGCTTGATGGCATTCAATGGCAATAGCAATAGCAACAGCAACAGCAACAGCAACAGTAACAGCAACAACAATAACAATATGATGGCGCATACATTGTTGCTGTTGGGGTCGTGCCTCTTTGACTGGCATGCCGCGAGCGCCGCCTAATGAGCGCTCATAATGAGCGGCGACGTAAAGAGGGGCTAAAGGTTGAGGGTTGCGGGTTGCGGGTTGGTCTTGGTGTTGGTGTTGGTGTTGGGGGTGGTTGCTGTTTGGGTAGGTGACTGGGGAGCTGTCATGACTGGTGAATGACTGGCACTGGCTAGGGGCAATGTGGGAGATGTTAGGTTGGGATATGGGAGATGTGAGAGGTCATGATGCTTTCATTGTTGCGCTGCTAACGGAAGTTGTCAGCCGCCGTTGACGAAAAATCGAATTTTTCTCTATATATATTTTGTTTTTTTTTGCACATCTTGCAATGCATTTAATATGAAAAGACAACAGGCGTGGATAGGGACAGGCCAGGACATGGGAAGCCTTGCGCTGTCAGCCATTCAGGCAACCAGGCAGCCAGGCTGGCAAGGACAATGCCCAAGCGAGCGTCTTAAACACTGTCAACGTTGGCTTTTTGCTTCAAGTGGCAGTGGCAAGTACTTTGCAGGATGAGGAGAATGAGGCTGACGACGACGAGGACATGAACGTGAACGAGAACGAGAATGACGACGAGAATGAGACTGGGAATGAAACTGGGTATATGGGGATAGGATGGGATAGGTAGCATAGCTTATATATAGGGCTGCGAAAGGTGCCCCTGGCACATATATTTTTGTTGTCTTTCTCTATCGTTCTTCTCTCTTTTTTTGGGCAACGCCAAGTGTGCGGCTGTTTAAATTGACACTTGGCATCTTTTGTTGCATCAAAAACGTGTCGTCGTTGTCGTTGTCGTCGCGTATAGTCCTCGAGCTTTCATCCTGCCACCTGGCTGGCTGGCTGGCTGGCTGCAGGCCACTATGGGCGTCTTTTAAATATTTGACAGCTCGTGGAAGGACGCCGCTGTTACGGTGCCTGCTTCCCACCCGGAAGGTGGGTGGAGGGCAGGTCGCGTTTCCCGACGACGCCACGTTGCATGCATGACATTTTCCCAAATTATTTCCGAAATGCTTTTCACGCCTTCAATGCTCGTTTGTTGGGCCTGGTTGTGGCGGCTGTGACTTAAAGCCTCAACTTGCCACACTTGCCACCGAGTAATTCAATTGTATAACTGTATGCTATTTAAACTGGCATCAATTTCAAACTAAACATTTAACACTTGATTTCATTTCAAATTCAAAATATCTGAAAACCACAATTGCTCACTCTTTCTCTCTCTCTCTCTCTCTCTCTCTCTCTCTCTCTCTCTGTCTCTCTCTCTGTCTACATGCCTAATTAGCTTTTCAGGGCTAAAATGTGAAATTAAATTTCGATCGATTCGTTGCCTATTCGAGCCGAATTTGTGAGCCAGTTACGTCGCATTGTAAATTGTGTGTAAATTATGCCAAGTACATATATATATATATATACAAATTAACATTTGCAACTGCCAATGTTTCGGGTTTTTGGCTTAGATGGCAAATGTTGGGGCCAAGCAGCGGCAACCGTTTTCATCTAGGCTGTTTCAAAGGGCAATTAAGCTAAGGATTTGGGCAAGCTGAGCCTCACATTATTAATTAAATTACGCGTTACAGTGGGCAAGGTATGTTGGCGGGCGAATGTCATTGGTAAGCAGGAAAAGCGACAGAAAAAAAAAGAGGAAAGAAATGAAAAAACTTTGCATAAGCCTCAAAGCGCCGCTGAGCCACGTGAACAAATTGAAATTCACAGAATGTTTATGTGCCTGGAACAATTTTTCATTTTAATATCTTTATTATTATTATTTTTTTATTTCGTTTTCTCTGCTGTTTGCTTTTCTTCTTTTTTTTTTGCCTGTTGCCATACAATTCAATTTGTGCCAAAAGATGCGCCAAACGCAAAATGATAATTAAAATGAATTTGCATAAGGAAATGCGAACAACTAGAAGAACAAAGAACGAAGAAAGAAAAAAAACAAAAAGCGAACCCAGTGATGCCCAAAAGCAACTCATTTGGATTTTTGACAAACTTTTGCCTCAGCCCCATAAGGAAACTGGATAAGCAGCAGCAAGAAAACTTCCCAAATACCCTGCAAACTCCCTAAGCAAAGGCAGCTAAGCCAGTTGCTTATGCCACAATCCCACATTGCAGCTGCAAAGCTGTTGAAGTTGAAGTACAAGCAGAGGAAGGGGGGAGAGGGAATTGAGAAGAAAGACTGAGGGAGGGACTGAGGGAGGGCATCAAACAGTTGAGCATGCTTAACTTTTGTATTGTACTGACCTTTGTGGACAAATCTCGTTAATTCTTTTGAAATTTCTTCTTGCTGAAAGGCAACGAGAGAAGTATTTGTATTAATAAAAAAAAAACAATAGAAACAACCAGCAAAAAACAAAATATAATAAAAAAAAAATAAAAATAATAAAAAACACTAATTAAATCTGTGGTAAACGTTTTATTTGCTTTCAGCTCTCAGTCAGCAACAAACAGAGACGAAGACGAAGAAGAGGACGCAACAAAAGCCAAAAGGGCCAACAGAGAATGAAACATCGACCATTGGCAGAAGCAACGCCAGGAGCAACCCAAGGAGCAACAGTGCAAGGATCTTTGCAAGGAGCAGCGACGCAAGGAGGCCAACAAAAACCGAAAACACATTTAAAGAATTTTAATCGAAAACTGCCAAGAAACAAATATATGTATTTACAATATATATACACAGAATAAATATATATATCTATATATATATATAAATATATAGGATGGAGTAGAATCGATATATACATGCAGCATATATATATATAAATATATACCGACTAGAAAACTCGCCACAAATAGTATGCAACTAATTTAGTTAAATTAATTAGCTAACTAACTAAAGACAACAACGACAACAACAACAAAAAATGGACTATGGGCAAAAACATGTGTGTATCGATTACAAAAATGATATGTGAAGATGGAAACATTTTTAATAAATATGTAAATAAATGCTGCCAAATCAACAACAACTGAGATGCATAAAACGCACAACAACAACAACTACAACTATAGCAACAATATAAACAACGACAACAACAACAGCCACAGTGCAGCTGATGCAAAAGAAGAATTGAGATTTTGCATTCTTCCGCAAACTTGCAGCAGCTGTGCCTGCGCCAAAGGCTGCAACCACAACAACAACAATAGCAACAAACAGTAACAGCTTTGTGTACAAGAACTGTAACTGTAACAGCTACAACAACGTCGCTGCCACGCCCACAACGCTCAACACCAGCGCGCAGAGGGAAATGAGATGAAGTGGTTTCAAGTGACCATAGATATGATTCTTGTGCTTTCATTTATATCAAGTAAGTACCGCCACACTCGAATTGATTAACCCCAGCCACAGCTGAGGGCAGACCTCGATCCCAATCCCAATCCCAAATCCGTACCCAAAAAAACCACCCCCCCCCCCCCCCCCAAAGCCATGCTTCAAGTGCCAACTCAAACAAAGCCACGCAAAGCACTCGAAACACAAAACAATCGCCTGACATTGCTCGACATCCTCCAGTCCAGTCCATTCCAAACCATTCCTTTGCTGTCGTCCGTCCATTCACCCACTTGAGTTCGCAGCTCTGCAAAATGGCCAAAAAGTGGGTGGTGTTGGGCAGCAGGTCGCGCACGCTTTTACTAGGCTTTTATTGCAGGCAGCTTTATTTTGGATCTCAGCAATTGTGTCAGCATCCTAAATTGCTGCAAAGTCCAACCAAATTATGGCACATGCACCGGCTAGCTAATGCTCTTATCCGAATCCAATCCGGCCACCCAATCAACTGCCAACTGTAGACCATTTGTTGGTTAACCTATAACCTCTTATCAAAATAAAAAATAAGCCTAAAAAAGTGAGGTTTTTTGCTGCATTCAAATAAGTAAATAATTATTATTTTCAGCACCAAAATGTAAATGAATAAATTACAAGCAACAAAACCCAAAAATAATCAACATTTTTCAATAAAAATAATTCAAAAAAATTCAAAATATTGAGTGTAAAATTAACCCACTAGACAAATTATGGTTGCTTAAAGTCATCTCTGTCTGTATGTTATTTCTTAAAGTTACATGCTCAGTTTTGAAGTTATTTTATTGATATATGGTTTTTCTATGCATAATCTGTGATCATATAGCAAAACATATTTATAAATCTGTTCAAGGTTTGTATGAAAGTCAAAAACTAATTTTCATTCCGATTTGTATTCTACTCGTTACTTTAAAATTAGTTTCATTCCAGCAAAAAAATAAATAAAACATTAAACAACTCATCTAAGTGCTAATCATTCTTTGATAAGTATGAATACAAACGAGTACTCGTTCAACATGATTGTTATTCACCGCACGTAGTGGCCATGCTTATGTATTGGCAATGGGTGCCGCATTTGATGTGGAAATAGGTGCAGGGTATTAGCGGATTGGGGAGACGACATGTTGTCTGGACGCATACGAAATGGAAAGTGCAAATGAAATCGAGTTTTGGGCGCTGGACTTGGCCAACTAACAGCTAACAGCAGGACGAAGGACGAAGGACGCTGCCAGCTAACAGCAGGACGCACACAGACATGAACATGACTCGGACTCGCACTCGCACTCGGACTCGGACTCGGGCAGTGGTACGAACTTGGACTCGGACTCGGACTTGGTCTCTGTTTCAGTTTTCAGTTTTAGCGGCATCCATGAAATGAGGCCGCAGCTGGGGCAAGCAAACGTTTTGTCTGCCTGCACAGACGAAAACTAGCACAAGGCAACCACGCCCACACACCCACAAACCCGCACACCCACGCAGATGCCCCAGCTGACCCAATGCTTGCCCCAAGCCAGCTGATCCCCCTTCCGGCCGGTCGCCAACGCCTTTTCTGTGCGTGTCGTCGATTTGATTCTCATTTTTTATGCGCCTCGCGTCGCGTCGCCAAGGCCGACATAGCAGTTGACATCGCAGTCGCTGCCGGCGTCGCTGTCGACGTCACTGCTGGCGCTTACGTTGCGCTTAATGGCGCGGCAACATTTGCGGTTAGCAGACGGACGAGACGACAACTGAAACCCAAAACTGAAACTGAAACTGAAGCTGGACTGCAATTAAAGGCAATCCTTGCCCCGAGGCCAGCCAGCCAGCAAGGAGCCGCACTGCACGGCAAAAGGACCTGAACCTAGCTCGAATTTATGTACATACTTACCGCATATATATATATATATATATATCTATGTATGTGTGTGTGTGTGTATGTATGTATATATGTTCTCGCATCGTAAATAAGAATGCAAAAGTCTTCATAAATCTTGACTGTTTGCCCAAATGCTTCCGGTTGCTGTTGTTGTTGCTGTTGTTGTTGTTGTTGCTATTGTTGTTGCGTTGCTGCTGTTGCGTTAGCATTCACACACGCGCATTTACCGCTCGTCCACATTTTTTGGCACATTTGGTGCGGCTTAAACAAGCATCGAATTTCTTTCGATTTAAAAAGTCATATATTCTCGAAACATGAAAAGCTCGGCGCGGCAATACTCGTTGTATCTTGCAGCTGCCTCAGGCTGGCAATAAGAATCACAGCAATAGCAGCAGCAGCAGCAGCACCCAAAAGCAGGCAACACAATTTTTCATGTCATCATTTTGGCTGCCCAGCAGACAACGCAGCAAACATAAATAAATAGCACTAAAGCACGCCACACACACACACACACACACACACACTCACGTACACACACATACATATAACGGAGCGCATCAATAGCTGCTGCAAATGGCTGCTAATGCAGCAGCAACAACTGCAGCAATTTTTACAACGTCGCCGTCAGTTGCCACGCTCCAGTTTCCGCTTTGTGGCCATTAAACGAACCAAACACACACACACACAAACAAACACACACACACACACATATATATATAGGGAGTGAGGTTTCTAGGTGGAGGTGCAAGTAACGCCCTTAACTGCAGCAACAGCAGCAGCAGCAGTCAGACGACAACTCAAAGCACTTTTCCACTGCCAGAGGCGACTCCTTTTTTGTGCGGTTACACTCTACAGCAAAGGATGCTTATGCTTTTGGCATACATGCCAGACATCTGGTGGCTAAGTCAGTCACAAGTTAATGCTGGAGCTGAGTCAAGGCTGTGAATTTGGGGTACTAAACTTAAACACTAATCAATTTTAGCTAGCATTTAATTCCTTGTCATATTCATTTGCCAAAACTGTTTACATAAATACCACAAGAAATAAATATAGTTTAATGCAAGTATTACTTGTAAGTATTACTCAATAATTTGTCTTAAAAATAATACAAAAATGTATTTTAATTGGTGAAACTTTCTTCAACCATTGCATTCTTGTTGCCATCAAATTTCGATAGTACAAGCAACATTTTTTGGTTCGCACAAATGTTACCAGTGGCAAATATGTGTGTCATGCAATATGGAAGAAATGTCGTGACTGCTGGGCAGTGATGGAAACCATTTCAATCACTGTCGATCGTCATTATCGTTTTGATCATTTCATTATTTCATCATTTCATAAGCCATAATGTTGTTATCATTGTGCAACTGGAACGCAGAGTGTGTCAGCTTCGCATTGTCTTTGATTGTTGCAGTATCTCATTTCTTGGCTGTCCGACTCTTTTATCTACTGCGCTGCGGATGAGTGTTGATAACGGGGTATGGGTGCTACGGTGGTATAGTGTGCGGTGTGTGCGGGGGGTAATTTGCACATTCAGCTCCCCCTCAACCATTTGTAATGCAATTGCCACGCCCCTGCGGCTGCACTTACGTGGCGCTAATATAGAAAAGTGAAGTGCTACGACGACGCCACTTGCAAAATGGGGCGTGCCCCAGACCGAAACGGGCTCCAAACGCCAAAACGCCCACTTTTGAGCACTGGCAGTGCGACAAATTCATTGCAGTCGCTGTCGCTGTCGCTGCCGCAGTCGCCGTCTGCAATGTCTGCAGCGTTTCCTTCATGGCCAACATAGTCGTCGTCCTAGTTGTTGTTGTTGTCGTTGTTGTTGTCGTCTGCCCGCCTCAAGTGCAGCAAGTATCAGAATTTGGGTCGCCAGCGTCGACGTCGCAATTTTTGGCATGATTCATGACCGCAGCAGCGAAGCAGCAGAGAAGCAGCAGCAGCAGCAGCGACGCTGCCGTCTACGAGCAACTTAACAAACACAAACAGGCAAAAAGTGTGCAAGGAGCATAGACAGATAAAATGGAGAGGCGACAGAGAGAAGGAAAAAGCGAGATAAAAACGAAAACGCACTTGCAACGTGCCACCTAACGTTGTGCCACAGAACGGCAACGTTTTAGCCACAATGGCCAACTATCGCAGCACTTGCATTTACTTTATGTTCTAGTTTTTGCAAAAAGAAAGGAAAAGTGAAGAAAGTGGGTATCTGGCTAAAGCTAAATACTCCAACATATTTAGTTGAAATCTCATATATGAGTTCGATAGTAAGAATAAAATCTATGAGTATGTTTAAATTGTTGTGTTTCAGAAATACAACTTATAGAATATGCGTTAGGCATATAAATATAAATAATTAAATAATAATAATAATATAATAAAATTTATATATTATTATGATTATTATCGGAAGCTATAACAATACCAATCAATTTTCAAATGATGCTCGCTCTTATATAATCCACGATCGTATTGGCACAATTACGTATACGCACCGTATACCAACTTATAGCATATATTATACAATCTTACAGCATCTGCAATTTATTAAAATTGCTTGAGCGTATTGTGGGCCATAAATTCGCCACGGGCGGCCATTGTTAAGCACTTGGCGTGCAACGCCCCCGTCGCCCCGTCGACTGCTATTGTTATTGAAAATTGATGAAAATACGCACACACACGCAACCACACATCCAGAGACAGAATGTGTGTGTGTGTGAGAGAGAGTGAGAGAGAGAGTGGGCTGTGCGGTAAATTATTGCACGTTATGCGAGTCTATAAAGTGAAAGTGAAAATCGTCGACAAAAGCAATGCAAAAACTTTGCACACAGCAACAGCAGCAACAGCCATGCAGCGACCAGTGGGAAAGCCCTTTCCGGTATTTCTGCCTCCCCGAAAATGACTTTAGCCATTTCCACAAGCTACCAAAATGACGGCCTACTTTTGTCATTGAAATGCGATCAGCGATGTCGACTTCGACTTTCACGGCCAAATTTAAATTGATGCTCATATGTGTGTGTGTGTGTGTGTGTGTGTGCAGTTGCATAAGTTTTGCTTCAACATTTGCCCGACTTAGTTTGTTAGCCAGCAAGCGCAAAAGCCATTGAAAACTTTTTGCGCTTAAGTACACTTGCAACTCTCTCTCTTTCCCTCTCTCTCGCTCTGTCTCACACTCTCTTTAATAAACTTTTCAAATGCATGATTGATGATGCTGTTGTAAAGCACCAAGCATCCCCCCTACCACCCACCCCCTCCAACCGCCTAGCACCTCCAACCGCTGACCTCCACAACATCAACGCAGTAGTTGAAAAGTTTTGCGCCGTTTTGTAAACGAGTCGCGTTCTACAGCCAGAGTTGCCAACACGCGCTAATTGTTGTTTGAAAATGCGCCAATGTAATTACACAAATGAAAATGCATCGAGCAGCGAGCCACGAGCGTGGTGCCTGATCAGGCAAAGGGGCAAAGGAGCAAAAGGGGGAGGGTGAGGGGGGTGGGGGGTAGAAGAGACATTCGCCATTCGATTTGTATGTTGTTTACTGTAGTTTTGTGGCCTCCTGACGTTGGCAGATTGCATTGAGTTGAATTGCGTTTTGTTTGGCAGCATTGAATGCACGAATGAACGAATGAACGAATGCTCTTTGATATATGTACTTATATATACTTGGTACTCGAACCCGTACTCATATTGAGTCTGAGCTGCCAATCACTTGCCCAACAGTCAGTGCTAAAAGTCATTATGCGGGCAACTACTTATACATACATACATACATACATACTATATGTATATATGTATGTATGCTTTGTAGAATTACCAGCTGCCCCTAACGTGATTTTGCCAAGTAAGCGAAATGAAAACCGCTTTTATTCATATCCTGCAGTCAATTAAGCCAATAATCGATCCTGACACGAAGACAATGCTCCAACAATTAGAGCCAAATGTATGCTGTGTACCTACATACGTCTGTGTCAACCCATAGATTTAGTCCTTTAATATGAACGAGATTTCAGCAGCTCTAATAAATGCAAATATATGTATGAATATCTGATATCACAAATGAATTGAGCATAATTTATGCATGCTCTCTGGCTTTTATTTTAAGTTATATTTCTGATTTAAGTCATAAATCGGAGTATCTTAATTTGAATACATTATTATTGTTATTGGTAGATACAGCCAAGGAGCTGCAAATATTTATTTGTGCCAAATTTGCTCAGCAACAAAGTTTTGTTCGTAAATTAAACCTTGTTCTGTTGCCTCTATAAATAAATTACTTGGACAACTCAACTAAGGACGACAAATTATAATAACTCAGAAAAATGTCCAAAAAAAAATACATTCTTTGATCTGACGTTTTTTGATGATAGCCCTAGTCATAATGCATACAATTTAAATAAAAATATATGTATAGCCAAAAATGCAAAAATTGCAAAGCTCAGAGCTCGCTGCTTAAAAGTGCAGAAGTAGTTGAAAGGTACTCAGAACTTGAACTGCAGCAGCAAAGTCTCCACTAATAAGTATATATTATTGTGTACTTCAGTCCTTAATTGGCAACAGCTGCAGCTGCGCCAAGTACAATTGAATTCCGCTGAGTGTAGCAGTTGTCCGAGAGATTGTTAATGCAACTCAAAGCTAATGGCTTAGACAAGCGTTCAGCTTTGGCAGCGGAGCAAGCTCTTAGCAGATAATGTTGCTAGGCGATGGGAGCGATGGGAGCGATGGGAGCGATGAGAATGATGGGAATGAGAGTTGCTTGAATTGGTAATGAGCTCTTGGGAGTTTTAATGCAATCAATTCAAGTTGATATTTAACCAGATCTGTGGGTTCGCCCACTGCCCAGCGCAGACTGTGCCACTCAGCCAAAGTACTCTTGAAGCCACTATCTAAATGCAAGTGTATACAAGGACCTATCACAATCTGTGTGATGCAATTAGATTAGTTTTTGTTATTTGGCCAGCACAAATTACATTCGCAGTTGCATTTTCAATGCATTTGTGTCATTTTTGGTATTTAAATGCCACACGCAACATGCAACATTGTGCGCGTATTGTTGCATGTATGCCAGCTGCAAGCCCCATCAAGTTGCCCCGTTACCCGTTGCCCGTTCCCTGTTGTCAGTTGCAATTTGGCTGATTTGGCCTGACATAAAATTAGGTTATACGCTGTGCTGCATCAGGCTGGGATGGGGTGGTGTGGCGCGGGTCGGTTGGGGTGTGGGTTGGAGTCTTGTTTTATAAAGGACACTCCGCGACGCGGCCAATGCGTTTTGATAAATGAAGTTGTTGTCTGTTGTGTCGCTGTTTCTGACGCTGCGTCTAGTGGTCTGCCAAATGAGCCCAGGCTGCCGCTGCCGCTGCCGCTGCACAACTACCGCCCGGCTGTCACGCCCCTGCCCCGTCGCCACCGCCACTTTTGCAATTTTAAGATACCGGCAAAAGAATTGCACTGCCATGGAGCAGGAAGTATGACAAACCGCAAAGTAAGACGATTCATGAGACAAAAAATATAAAAAAAATCAAATAAAAACATTGCAATCCAAATCTTACGACTGCGCCACACTCTGTTTTCAGTCTACGAAAAGCTGAATAACTTTATAGAATATACGGATAGTGTATCTAAGGCAGCTACTTGCAAATTATTAGGGGTAAATACCACATGCGAATTAAGACCGATTCAAAAGTATTTTTAAGTTTTTTAAATAAACAGCAGTATTATAAATTATATTTTGAAATGCTTTGGGTTTATAAAATTAGCTGACCTTAGCTCCAAAAATATGTGAACAAATATAAAACAAATTTGGAGTCTGCAGCAAAAATCAAGCTACTCTTTTTGCCATTGGCAACAGAGTATGAAAATGAAATAGATGCAGTTGCAGCAGCAGCAGCAACAGTCGCCACAGTATAGCGACTTTAGCGGAAATGACAAAAACGAGCTGTGACGGCTACTGCGACGTCGACTGCGACTGCGACTGCGACGCTGGCAGCGCTGCACTGAATAGAGCTGAAATTCGCATTTATCTTCAAGTTGCGTTTCCTTCTGGATTTTTTTTTTTGCTTGCACTGTCTGCATATTTATTTACTTTTTTCGCAGTTCTCTTCACTTACAGAAAAATGAAAAATGTGTTGCCTGCTTTTAGGCTGATTTTATGCCATTTTCGCTTAAGCATTGCAATGCCACAATGCATTGTGGCAAGTGTCGCCATTTGCAAGTGTACGAATGCAACGAGTTGTCATGCACCCGCCCCCCTCTCTCTCTTTCTGTATCTCTCTCTGTCTCTGTCTCTTCTTCTGTCCAGCACTCTGTGGCGCTGTTTGTCTTATTTGCTGCCTGGCGGCGCAGCACGCATGCATTTTTCATGTAGAACAACGCGACTGGCCGCCAACAAGCAGCACTTGGACAGAGGACACCGCCCTCGCCAGTTGTTGTCATGTGGCTGCTGCAAGTAATGCTGCTGGCTGTATATATCCTGCGGCATTTCGTGCAAACTGCACGTTGCCTTTTGTTGCTTTAACCTATGCATAATTCGATGACAGCACTCCCCCGTTGGCGGTAAACCAGCTAAATTATGAGTGAATCCTTTGGCAAAGTTTGCCAGCAAACACCTGCAGAACCTCTTAACGGATTATTATAACTTATAACAGATGCTGCGGGGCGAAGAGAGATAGAAGCCGCCCATGCCTAACGCTGCCTGGCCATAACATGGCGGCTTCTATAATTTAATTTAATTAAATCTCTACTCATTTTGCACCTATCTACTACCTACGAGTAGCTGCAGCAGCAACCCTCCCCTCCCCATCCGCACCCCTTAAAAATCATCACCAGGCATCGCCACAAGCCCCAACACGAAGGCAACGGATGCGGCTGTGGCTGAAGCTGAGGCTGAGGCTGCACTCGCCGCTCCTTAGGGCCTCATGCATATTCAAAGAGCATTTCATGAACTCATAAGCACGCCACTCGCACCAGCACCGGCACCAGCACCAGCACCTGCACCTGAATCAGAATCTGCCAAAGTTTCCTCAACTTGCGCAACAATGCTCGAATGCAAAATACCCTGTAGCTAGCATTAAACCAACAGCCACATCAGTTGCTCCCATGAACTTTGAGCACTTAACTGTTAACGCAATAATGAGAATATCCATCAGCTTTAGTTTTTTACAGTTCCAAAGGACCTTTTTGATATATATGAACATTTTAATAAGCAATTAATAATCAACAACCTTTGGCTTACAATTTTTTTTTATTTTTTTAACAACATTTGAGAACTTTATATGCATTAGTTTCACAGTAATCCTAGGGTGTGTTAAAACGTTTCTACGCCACCGTTTTAAAATCTCTTTTGCTTACCCTGTACAAAATGAGTGAACAAAAAAATTACCGATTCGAAGCGGAAATTGTTTAAAGCAAATGGAGCGGTTTATTTATTTTTAATGAGAGATCGATATACCGTCGTCGAGAAGTGAATGTGTACAGGGTATGACAACCAGCAGCATGCCGAATAGACCAAGACTAAGGTGTTGGCCAGGCTGCTAGCTGCTAGCTGTTGGCTGTTGGTTGTTGCCTGCTGTTAGCTGTTGGCTGTTAGCTGTTGGCTGTTGGCTGTTGGCTGATTTCGACTGCTGTCCGGGGCGTTGGCCCAGCATTGTTTGGCTGCTGTTCTGTCCCAGCATTGATCAATGAAATGTTGACATTGACTCATGGCCTAGCAGCCCCAACAACAACAACAGACAGTAATGATAATGGCTCAGAACGATGATGAAGGCTGGCACAAGCGAAATGGGCGTGGCAGCTGTACAATGACATTGGCAAACAATTACGCAAGTTATTGGCTTGAAATGCCACAAAGATACATTTGGAAATGTAAGCGAAGCGATTGGCCAAATGAATTAAGAATAAAAGTCATAAAAAGCTTGTACATAGTATGAGGATGAGCAGAATGTGGCCAACATTGCCACACGCTCGGATACATTTACATTTACGATTACAGACTCAGATACACTAAGAGATACTGATACTGATACTGTTACAGATACAGTCACAGTTACACCCACAGATACAGATATAGATACAGATACATTTGCAGCGCCAGCGGACACGCATGACTGGCTGCGCATAAAGTGACAGCTTCAATTTTGTCGTGCCGGGTAACGTAAGCAGTTAGCAGTTACCGTTACCCCAGTCGCCAGCTAAAAACTGTGTACATATGTATGTATGTATATAGATGGCAGCGCATCTGCTAGATACTCAGATACTTTACGCCTGATATGCTGCAACTCATTTTGCACCGCATTTTTATGCACCACAAAGCGTGCGGCAGGTGGAATTGTGCAGCGGAGAGGCGGTAATGGGGGTAGCAGTAGGGGTAGGAGTAGGGGTCGTGTGTAGGGGGTAGGAGATTGTTACTGGTTCCAGCAAAGCCATCTGCTATTTGTATTTGTTTATCAAAGCGCGAACTTTTCTCCGAGTTGCTGTACAAATTTGTTAGCAGCTGCACTTGAGAGCTTGTATGTGTGTGTGTGTGTGCGTGTGTGTGTGTGTGTGCGCGTGTGTATATATTTAATACTTCATATCTTGTGCAACGCATATTACAGTTTACAACTTGCCTCTTTGGTCATGTCAGCAAAATTTTCACATAGCGTTGCAACTTTGTTGTGCTTTGATATGTGTGTGTGTGTGTGTGTGTGTGTGTGTATTGTTGTTGCTCTTGTTGTTGTGCAATGTCATTCAGCCAGATATGCAGAAATCGTAACTATATATGCAGCGTATTGGGGTCAGCTTTAAAATGCACCCCAAGTGGTAGCTGCACAAAAACAAATACGAGTACCAAATACAAATACAAATACAAATGAAAATACAAATGAAAATACAAATAGAATGTCGAGGACAACTAATTGATGCACTCAGGTGTTAATGGAGCCACTTCTTGATTCGCATATCCAACTGTCAATTGCTCTCCTTACTTAGCCGACTTGTTGTCAACTTGTCAACCTGGCAGCTGGCAAATGGCAGATGGCAGATGGCAGATGGCAGCTGGCAGCATTCATTCGATAGCCATTAGCCGGGGCTCCATTACCGTTAGCTTTTAACGAGCCATTGATTTTGATATGTACTCGCACTTGCATTAACTACTCTTGATAACTGGCGATAACTTTTCATTTGTCACTCTTCCTGTCTTTCTGCCTGCCTTCCTTCCATCCTTTCACTCTCTCTCTCTCTTTCTCTCTCTCTCTCTCTCTCTGTCTCACCTGACAGAAATCGCCACAGTCTCAGTAACCACAACGCTTACCGCACACGCACACACACACACACCTGCTCCTGCCTCCTGCTCCTGTAGGCGTTTGCTGACAACCGCCAATTGCTCATTTGTCTTCCGGGCACTTGCGTGTGCGGCATTTAAAAGCCGCAAAGTACGCGGCATGTCTAACGGTACAAACAAATCAATTTGCCATAATCATCAAGTAACGCACAACGCGAACAACCCACCCAGTCCCAGGCCCCCCAACTCCCCCACCACTTCATCATCCACTTTGTAACATATTCGCCTTTTTCCATGTGCTTCTGCCAGCTGCTGAGAGACAGACAGGCTGCTGGCTGTTGGCTGCTCGACCAGGAGTAGGATGCGTGCAGCACTCGTTGCAATTACACACTCTGATTGACATACACTCACACACGCAGACACTCTCACACACATGTACACACATGAACAGCTATCTTTTGAGAGTTGAATTGGTCGCTTCCCTTGCAGGCAGCGACACGAATTCGCAATTAAGTGATTTTATGGTCGCGTATTTCAATTTATTGCCAATCGGGCGTGCCTACCCCCCTTGCCAACATATCCCAACACCCAACACCCACACTCGCAGCCTGACACCCTTGGCGCCCTTGCCATGTTGACATTGACATATGCGGGTTTGGGGACACTGCAAGGCGCTGTTTTTTAACATTAAGCGATATTCGATTTATGGGCCACACACATTGCGATTTCTCACCCTCCCTACCATCCCTCCTTCCCTCCCTCCCGCGCCTTATCACACCATCGACACTGCGACATTGTCGTCGCGTATCGCGAATACCCTCTTCGGGTATTCATTGGATATTCGTGGTCGCTGCTGTTTTCAATGGCTGCACTTCCGTTTCCGCTATCCGCTTAATACATATGCGTGCGTGTGTGCGTATGTGTGCGTGTCGGGGAGTGTGGCGACTTCATTACGTTGTCATTGCCAACTAAGCCTCCTTGTCCGTCGCCTGTCAATGCCAATTATCCGATAATCCAATGATCTGGCAACGCCTACACCAAAATTGTACTGCAACTCTATGGATATGCAGCCGAAATTGAAAACCCACTGGAGCGATATAATCTCTAAATACAAATTAGATTTGCTATCTTTGATATCTAAAATTAAGATACAAGTTATTAAATATCTTTATTATATGATTAAACTAAATTCCATTATCACAACCGATTAAAACTAAAGTAAAAAAATAAAACTTAAAAGTGCAATTAAAGTATAGGACAAATAATAATCAAAATGCCTTTGGGAATGAAAATCGGTTCAGTTTTGAAAAAGTTATGGAAGTTTGAAGTCTTATAAGGACTTAGGCTCTTTACAAGTCCTTTTTTTTACAGAAAAATTAACCTAGTCAGAATCACTTTTTCTATAGTTTTATTTACTCATGTTGTCAGCTTCATTCAATAAAAAATACGTTTTGAAAAAGATATATGTCCGTCTGTATGAACGCGCAGATCTCAGACCAGATCTAAGCGCATTGATCTACATCAATGCCCACAATTGATCTCAAAGAAAAGATGAGCAGAGTTGGAGCCAATAAATGTTGGGATGTGAGTTCTCATAAAAAATATTGCTGTTCTTTTTATTTCTTAATGGTTTTCGCATTTATCGACAAACATACATTTGTGCAGCATATTGTTTTGACTCGGCTTTCATTCATCTGATTTTCTTTGTTGTTTTTGCGGGCTCATCAATTCATTCCCACGGACCTGCTCATCCATAATTCAGCTATCAGTCGGTTTGCCTTAGCTATTGAAATTTATGGATGTTTTTATGTTTTTGCCCGAGTGCATTGAACATTTTTTTGTCTTCAACTTTAATAAAAGATTGTACATTTACGTATGTATGTGTGTGTGTGTGTGTGTGTATGTACCAATAAACTGACAATATTTATGTGTAGATTTATGATGCTCTTGAATTTGCTACAGGGTATATGGTAATCAACTTTACTCGACTAAAAAACTTTTACTCGAGGATAGTTAAGTTGTTGCTGCCCCCAAGACTCTGCCACGCAATGCTGCTAAGTAAGCTGCTCCTGGGCTGAGGCTTTCATTTTGTCAGAAATAACTATGCTCTTGACAGTAAGTTGTCAACCAGAAGCTACCCTGTATTCGCTTAGCGGAATACTTGAAAAAATAGTCATTTTCAATTATAAGAAAACTGGTTTAGTAAATTTTGATAAAGCGAACGAACCAGGGACCGTAACGGTTATAATTATTACTCGTAAAAATAATTTTAACTTTTATTTTCAAAAATAAATTGTATTTTTTACTTTTGATGCCTGGTACAAACTTTAAAAGGTTCCACATGGTGCTAGTTGATGATGTCCGCTTAGCCATTTTATGGCTACAGGGTATCGTATAAAAATGGAAGCCAGCTGCTGCTTGCAGCGCATAAATGCTAAAAGTGTTTCATGTTTTTCGCGTGTCAATGATGCCAAAAGACACACACACTCACACACACACAAACACACACATGTATACACATATATGTACGAACATTAGCGTGGGTAGCTGGTCTATGGGGCTTTGGGGTTGGGGTTTTTGTCGTTTTTTTTCTTTTTGGAAGAGGGCGTGGCACAAGTTCAATATGCGCGCCCGACTCGTTAGAAATGCTTTAGCTATGTGAACGATAGAATTGAAACTCCGACTCCTCCTCATCCTCCTCCTACTTCCTACTCTCTTGCAACGCAGCATAGCCTCCTGCCGGTCTCTGTGTGCGTGTTTCCGACGTTTTTAACTTCCGTTTCGAGTTCTACATTCTCCGCTCTCCACACTCCCTATCTCTCCCTCTGTATCACTCCGCCCTATGGCGCACATTAGCGCGTTGCTGCCAGCGGAATCCAGCCAGAAGTTCCGGATACAGCTAGAGCGTCCTATCACTCTCCGCCTCCGCCACCGACCATGCCCCCAACTCCACTTCCTGCGTACATCAAGGCAGTGTCATTAGAAACTTTTGCTGCGTGTCGATTTGACGCAGAGGCCAACATTTTGACACATTTGCGGAGGGTGGTGGGGGGGGGGACAATACTATGACCCGGGTGTACGAAGGGAATGTGGAGGGAGCATGCAGCGCAAGCTTGTCTTGTTTTTGACGCATGGCCATAAAAAATGATGATGGGGATCATGCACGTGCTCACGCTCAATTCATCAGGCAGGACGCAACACCTACGACAACGACAACGACAAGGACAGCAACGAAGGCGATAGAGAGAAGGATAGTGGAGAAAGCGAGGTGTGTACAGTGGCTGACAGGGTGTGCGAGTGTGAGGGACGGGGGTCGCCTGCAGGCAGATGGTCTGATAGTTGATGGGCGTGGCGTCACTGACACTCTGCAAAAATATTGCCATTTAAGCTCCGGACGCATTTACGGCTGACAGGTGCACAACTACAACTAGGGGACGGGGCAATCGGCCAGTTTCAGTTGGAGTGCCGTTGAACGGTCCACAGATTGGAAACGGTCAATGTGACCAAGCGGAAGAGGCATGAGCGAATGAATGATTGCATTCGATTGCATTTGATAGCAAATAATTGCTGCTGCTATAGTAGATTCACCTACATAGATCGGAACAGGCGCCCCCATATACACACATATACATACATACACATGCATACACATGCATACATATGTGCAGCGACTACTCCTGGGTTAATGGCATAAATGAAAAAGTGCATAATCGAAGTAATAAAAGTGAGTAAATATATGTAAAATGTTCATTGCCAAAGTTCTTTACAAATGTGAATGTATCCACAAGATAAGAATGACTTAAGTCATGATTCGCAAAGGATAATAACTCTTTTATTCTTATAAATATCAAAAATTGTACATCACCAAAGAAAGCAGGTCCTTAAATAATTTTAAGTACTTGCAATTATTTGAAAGGAATATGCTCAATTCTGAATAGAAACCTTTTCAAGGAATTTAGCATTGCCACAAGTATTTCAGTACTTGAATGAACATAATTACCTCACAAATAAAAGCTTTCATGAATAAAAACGTATTCCTCAGAACTTTTCAAAAGCCTAGAAGTGTTTTAGTGTTTGTAAAAGATATTTGTAATTATACACTCAATTATTCGCAACAAATGAATATTTTATTGAGAATTCGTTCAGGCATTAATGTGAGCTCGTTTATGAATATCAGTTAAATACATTAGCTTGCTTTTCACACCTGCATTCTTTGCAACAAACCTCAGACAGATGGTCAAAGCGACCACCAAAGAGGAGAAAATGTTGCCACGTCATACGGTCCATTCCACTTAATCATGCTGCATGTCCATCAGTGCAATGAGATGGAAATCAGCTTGGTCAGCATTCGATTGGCACCCCCTCACTACACCACGCAGATTGTGGTGGCATCCTATTGGTTAACAGTTGGACCTTCCTTTTGCAATCGCCTCAACCACGTTACAAATTATTCATATTTTTGTGTGTTTCCATCCTTCCGCTTTTTGTTACGCATGGGCAACTGGGATGGGAATCGAACGTGTTTGTGTTCCCAATGCGACGGCGTCGTTGACTGTCGACTGCCGACTGTTGACGATGGCCGCCAAATGGCCACCTAGTGCTCCTACTGGCTGTGAATGGGACTCTGACTCTGACTCTGACTATGACTGCACCTTGCGGCCGCAGCGTTGCAAATGCCACAGCTATAAGGCTCTGCGCACTCGACGCATACCGAACAACTACAGCAACAACAACAACAACAGCAACCAATGAATGCGACCAGTTTGTCAGGCACAGTAACAATCGCAGTCAGTGCACATGGCCAGGAGGCAATCGCCCACATTTCGCTATTGTTTGACGCAGTGTTTTATTATTCATGTTGCGCTCCCCTGGTTTGTGCCCCAATCGCTGCTGCAGTTGCCGTTGCCACTGCAGTTGCACTTGCAAATTCATGCTCTTTTTTTTTTGGTTGTGTGTTTTTTTTTTTTTTGTTGCAGTCAGTTATCATGCACATGCATTCACAATAATTGCGTGTAAATTTCAAGCGTTTACAAAGTCAGTCGCAAAAAACGTTAACAAAACAAAGAACAACAACAAGAAAAAACATGCATGTATGCTCTAGTCGAGAGTGCTCGACTACAAGATGCCTGTTGGCAGCTCTAAAGTACTTGTACCTTAACATTTTACAACACTCTTGAGTGCTCGCAAACACTGTAATTTGCACATTTAATTCATTCGTATACGTAATATTGCTAGCAATGAATTTTTGTGTTTTTAAACATTTAATATACGAGTAATTTTAATGGGTCGTCAAACTCTTAACTTTTAACTTATAATTTTTATTGTTTTAGTATAATCATACTCTTACTAACTTTATACAAATCATTAGCCCCTAACACTAATTAATTGTTGGTCTGATTGGGTTTTTCTGGGTTTTCCCCAATTCTTGCAACAAATGTTGGATCAATTTGCTTTTTAAACACCCCCAGATTTTATTTTTATATATCACTATATCAATCAATTCAAATTTTTGCAATTAAAATATATTTTATCTATTTAATGCTAATTTTGCATATTTTAAATTTAAATTTTCTTTTAGGATCGTTTCTAGTCCACATTAAATAAATAAATAAAAGTAAATAGTTGTCGATTTTGTATTCAAAAAGTGTTCATCACCTAACGCTTGGAAGTTACATTTACGCTAGTAAGAATTATATATAACTAAAGCTTTAATACTATGCTTCAAAATGTTGCAACTGTATATTCACTTATACCCATCAACCTAAGCCTGCTTATAAGCATAACATCTAGTTTCGATGTCGTATGCAGTTTTCAGAACATATAGCTAACACACTTAGTGATTCGTGTGCCAAACATCAAGACTGCATATATCATGATATTTATGAGTGCGCTGAGTAAAATAAAATAATAATTTCAAGCAATCTGCAATCCAAATTTGAAGTCTCCACCCCTCTCTCTCTCTCTCTCTCTGTCTTACTCACAGTCCCTAAGGATTTAAAAATACAACTCGTTAACAGTGGCTGCTGACGATGCTGCTGTTGCCATCAGCCCCAATCCCAATCCCAGTCCCAGTCCCACTCAAATTCACTGCACTATATTCCCCGATCCCCGGTGCCAGACCCAGACCCAGACCCAGCATCCGGCTGACACCACCTGCCCGTCGTTGAGCGCAAGTTGACTGCAAGTTGGCCTTGTCTGCCCGCGCTAACGTTTTGTTGTTAAGCCATTGGAATTTATGGCGTTGTTTACACAAAAATTGCATTCGCCTTGCAGTTGAGTAAACACACAACTCGGCAAGAACAGGCGGCATCTGAAGCAGAGACACTGAACACAAAAAAGAAAGCAAAAAAAAAACGATAGGGAAAGGAATAATAAAAAGCACACACACACACACACACAAACACACACCCAATTTGGCAAGTCAAATTAAAATGACTGCGTTTCAGAGTTTCAGAATTTTGCAGGAGCCGGCGTCCTTAATGAATGCCAATTACTGTTGAAGGGGCTGCAGCTCGATTTGTTAGAGTAAAAATGCAAACAGCGATTTCAATAACGAGTATTTTCAATTGCTTGCTCTGATGGCTGAAGGACTAACGAGAGAGTTTCTTTTGGCCCTAAGGTGTGCAACGTAGCAACGTAGTTAATTAATATCAATGTGAGCAGCCAAGAGTAATAGCAAAAGGCGGCGTACAACAGCGCGTATACGCAATGTGTATTAATTATTGCGCTGTTGCCCACACACACACACACACACATACATTTCTAATAGCCATAGCATATAATTTTATAAGCTTCACAGCGACCCAAATGCGCACTGCCAAACAGATGATTAGAGAGGGAGACAGAGAGAATGAGAAAGAGAAAGAGAAAGAGACAGAAGGAGAAATCGGACAGCAGTCTAGGAGTCTGCAACAGTAGCATGTGGCATGTTGCTGTCATTTGAGGCACAAACAACGAAATTGCATTTAGGTGTAGCCAAGAACTGTCGGCTAGTCCAAGCAGCAACTTCTGTGAACTAAAACAAAATTCGAATACTTACGAACTAATTAGAAATTGGGATCTGAGTTGTAATCGGATTTGAGCACTGTCCGTTGGAAATTGATTTGGTTCGCATCAGTCCGTTAACTATAAGGCAGGGAAGACATTGTATGCAATCATGTTATTCAGTTAATCTAATTATATGTGAGCCACACAAGTATGTATAAGAAAACTGACTAAATTCAACTGCAAACTAATTAGAATTTGAGAGCATTGTGGTAATCGGATTTGAGACGAGTGTCTGGCATACGAGTAGAAGATAAATTATGCTGACTGCTTTTGTCTATTAACAAAATGGACCAAAAACATATATATATATATATATATATATATATATATATATATATATATAAATATATACTCATATGTGTATAATAATTTGTCACGGCAAATGTACGACACGCAAAGCAATCATAAAATGTGCTTTTTGGTTACCTTAATGTGATTGCCAGGCCATATGTGAGCATTGAAAGCAGTCAATTAACACACACACACACACACACACACACAAACAGAGAGGCAACTGAAATGTGACATATAAAGTATACGGCGTGTGTGCCCAAAACGCAGGCGACAAAAGCGGTCGTCGCAAAGGTCCGTTTAACTTAACGTTTCCCACGCGAGCGACAACAACCCACACACACACACACACACACACACACACACACATACATGCCACACAGTGTCGCACACCTTGTCAAGCATATAAGCGAATGAGTAAACGGGCAAGTTGTAGGCTAAAAGCATTCTAAGTTGCTTGGGAAATGCGGTGCGGTCTTAAAGTTGCCAACGGATTGATGTTGCCCCGGAGAGGCATAAAGTATGCCACAAAAAGCAAAAAAAAAAAAAAAAAAACCCATAGGTAGTTAATTTTTAACAGACTCTTGCCGTGAAGGCCGCACTTTCAGTCCTTAACTTGGCCTCGATATCGGCCTGAATGCGTGACATATCAAAGTTCAAAGCTAGCTAAATTGATTAAGGCCACGCCCAGTGGCGCTAATTGGCAACAGGCAGGATGATTGTATGGCAACATGGCAGCAAAGCAGGATGCCAACGGCAGCATTACCAACTGCTGCCTGCCCCTCCGCCCGCACCGTTGGTGTAAATGTGCGAAAATTGCAGGTGCCCCTTAATGATGCAGGAAATGAGTTAATGCGGCATTAACGGCTGCCAGCAACAACGAGTCAGCCAGCCGTCCAGTCGTTCAACCTTCACTCAATCCAAGCTGGCCAACAGCCCGACTGGTTGGTTGACTGCCACACTGCCACACTGCCACACTGCCTCACTGCCTGGCTGCATGCAACGCGAGCCAGTTGATTGGCATCCTGGCATCCCCAGCAAAAGCAGATGTTATATTGTCGCCAATGTCATTAAACGAAGCGCTCCGCTCACTAATCAGCTTATCATTATTACATTGGCAACCCGATGCAAAGTGGGGGGGATGTGGTGCGGATATGGGCGCAATAAAAATGCTTGTACTGAAGCCTAAGCGCATTAGGATAGTTGCCAGTCTTAGCCAGCTCGGTAGACAGCAAACACACTGCCAATGATAGCAGGCAGAAAACAAGAACAACTGTCTAACTTTGCTATGAGGAATATTTAATACACTTCTATTATATATTATAATACTGTCTATTATATTTGAAAATTAATTAACTTATTTGTTTTTGATTTAGTTCTGTTCTTATGTTTATGATTAATTCATATGCTTACTGTTTAACATTACTTTCTCATATTTTTTATTAAATTAATTGCCATTTAATCATTAGATACATGTGGTCATCCAAATTTACTGATGAAGTTTAAGTTAATTACGATCGTTTCACTGCTAACTAAAAAGATAAAGTGATTACATCCGATAGATTTCGATTGAAGCAGCATCTGTCCTGATCAGGAATACTAATGCCGAATGGGTTCTTGACATAATCATAATACCCAACTCAAGTGTATAATCACAGTCAGACGTAAAATAAATCAATTAAAAGATTTCGGGGTTTTCGGGCCGCGCATCAGAATAAGCCAAAAGCAAAGCTAATTAGCAATGTCCACAGGGAGCTGGCAGCTTGAGAGAACGTGGGGGGAGGGAGTATTGATGGAGGCTGGGCGGATGGGGGGATGGGGTAGCCGTGGCTGGTCAAGCATATTGTGATGTCATTATCAGCGTATCATTAAATTAATGTGCGGCACATTAATTGCCGCATTGCGCATACGCAGCATTGTACGTTGCAAGTGGAAATGGAAACTGGAGCGACTGGCAAAAGATAGTTGATAAGAATAATGGACATAATAATGCCAAATGACAGCTTGTGCTCATCCAACGGATCAGCTCTAACCTATATTGATGAGTGTGTGTTTAATTTTCCGTTCCCTTTTGCTTTTTTCAGGCAGCACAGCGAATCCGGATGCGAAGCGACTCTACGACGATCTGCTTAGCAATTACAACAAACTGGTGCGTCCCGTGGTAAATGTCACGGATGCGCTGACGGTGCGCATCAAGTTGAAGCTATCGCAACTGATTGATGTCAATCTGAAGAATCAAATAATGACCACAAATCTGTGGGTGGAGCAGTCCTGGTACGACTACAAGCTCAAATGGGAGCCCAAGGAATATGGCGGTGTCGAAATGCTTCATGTGCCCTCCGATCACATCTGGCGACCAGATATTGTCCTCTACAACAAGTAAGTAACGCCAGCCCCAACCCCAACCCCAGCCCCAGTTCCATTTATTCGAATTCTAATTCTATCCCAATCCCAAATAGCGCCGATGGCAATTTCGAGGTGACGCTGGCCACAAAGGCCACCCTGAACTACACAGGACGTGTCGAGTGGCGACCACCGGCCATCTATAAGAGCTCCTGCGAAATCGATGTCGAATACTTTCCCTTTGACGAGCAAACATGCGTCATGAAGTTCGGCAGTTGGACTTACGATGGATTTCAGGTAACATTGCTCTAAAACACTCGAAACATTCCCAAAAAAAAAAAAAAAATCACCTGAAGACAAAGAGAAAGAGACGGAGTGAGAGATAGAGTATTACAACTTCATTATAAATGATAAAATATAATTGAGAATATTAATATTATTTTTTGTTGTTTAAACTACATTAAAGGTAACTTTAGCTTTAATCAGATGTGGCATTAATTTCAATGGATATTTCAAATACTAATTTACTGAAATACCCATTTTATTTTTATTTTTGTAAATCAATTAAATATTTGGGCAATAACAATAGCTGATTTAAGACTTACCCATAAATTTTTGACAAAGTATTCTTGGAAATAACTTTTGAAGTTTTTAGACCATTTCATTTGATAGGAAAACTTTACTGTACTAGAATGTTGTCCAAAAGTATACAACAAATTGCTGTAGTGCATCACTGTAAAAGAATGTAGTTCAAGATTTCTATACGTAACGAAACAAATATGCCTTGTTATAGGAAAAAACTGTTCAGATAATGAGTATCTGTCTGTGTTTGTCTGATTTATATAGGTTGTAAACCAAGTAGATTTTGGTGAATTATAGGATTGCAAATTGCAATCTCATTTCATAGAAAATAACATTGTTTTTTTTTTTTTTGTTTGTTGTGCTATTTGCACTTTTAGAAATTGGGTTCCTGCGAATGAAATCCTCGAGCAAGAGACCGCGTCCTGCGGCTGGTTTAGTGGCCATAAAAACCCAAATTCTCTCATAATTCGTTGCTGTGGCATAGAATTTCTCACATTTTATGGCCGCACACCGCAAAAGGTCTACATAAAATTGTCTCTGGCGATTCGAAAGCATGCCAACAGCACACACACACACACATACACACATTTATGTAGGTAAATACACAACAGGACACACGGGACGAGACACTAGGCAACCAAAGGACAATAAGGTAGGTTGACACCTGCCGGCAATGACAAAGACACTGTAGCGCCAGTTGAGGCCTTGTAAAGTCGTTGTGAAAAGCATGTGGCATTTGAAGCGAATGCAGCTGACGCAGCCTTTTGCGGCATGGCAGCAGGTGGCATGTGGCAGGTGCCTGTTGGCTGCTGGGGGGGGGGTCGCAATGGGCGATTTAATGTTTGCCACCCGCCAGCAACTTGCCAGCTAATGAAGTAGCATTAGAGCGGCATATTCACTGCTTGTTGCTACTTTACAGCTCAGCGCAAATGAGCCGACAAATGGCCCCCAGCTCTCGACTCTGGCAGCGGCAGTGGCAGCAACTCTTTAGCCCCAGCTTTGCCTGCCGCTTAACCACACGCGGTGCTTGGCATTTAGCCACATTAAAAGTCATACCTGCCGTTGCCGTTGCCGTTGCCATTGTTGCAAGCGTAATGTTGCCCCGCCGTCAAATCAAATCTTATTGGCTTGAAGGATGCCCGTCTTCATACATATACATACACATACATATGTGTGTGTTTGTTTCTGTGTGTGGGTGATATCAGCTCAGTTATGCAATTCCCTTAACTGAGGCCAAGCACAAATTGCGCAAAGTTGCCGCATAATGCAACTCACAGAACTGCTTCATAATTTGCAAGGCACCGCGCCGTCAATCCCATCAAACACGCGCACACGCGCACACACACACACACACACACACGCATGAGCACACCGCATACTTAATGACGCACATACATACATACATAAACATATAACCTCAAGCATTGCATTGCATTAAACTTAGTGAAGCGAGTAGCGCAGCAGTCTGAGAAATAAAAGCAACCGCAACTAAATCTATAAAATCCGCTGAATGTGTTTTCTAATGCGACTTCTCGAAATGTGTCTGAATCGAGGCAGCGAGTGAAGCGAGGCAAGAAGCTAAGTGGCAAGCAGGCATTAGCGAGAAGCCGTGCAACAAGTAGGAAAGCAAAAAAGCAAATGGCAAATTCAAGTGAGAAGCAAAGCGAGAAGCGAAGTCAGAGAAATGTGAGAAGCGAAGTCAGAGAAATGTGTGAAGCAAAGCAAGCAGCAAAGCGAGAAGCAATAGGAGAAGCAAAATGATGTACGGCAGAGAGAGAGGCAAAGCCACGAGCAAAGTGAGAAGAAAAGTAAGAATTCAAAGCAAGAAGCAAAGCGAGAAGCAAGTTGAAGTTGAAACACAAGCTAGAAGCTAAGTGAGAAGCAAAGCAAGAAGCAATATGAGAAGGAACAATAAGTTAAAAGCAAAGTAAGAGTTCAAAACAAGAAGCAAAGTGAGCATCTGGGCGAGAATCAAAGTCAAAAACAATGTCAGAGAGAGACAAGGTAAGACACACTGTGTAATTCAAAGCGAGAAGAAAAGTGAGAAAACAACAGCAAGTAATTCTCTTTAGCATTATGGCTCATTATATTTAAATAGCTTGCTTCGAAAACTTTCTATTGTTTAAAATGTCTTCATTGACATCCCACTTAAGCTTATCAATTATCGCCTCAATGCTACAGCTAAGCCTATAGCGATAAGGATTGCATCGCTTCTCGCTTATTGCTGATTTATGAATGCCAAAGCTGTTTTTGCATTCAATTGCCCACATTTGAGATGGTGCCTCCCACTTGGTCTGCATCCATCTCCCTGCTTGTCTTGCTCAGTGTCTGGTGTCAATCAGGCAGAAGGCCTGTCTTCCACTCAGTCGAACAGTTGCCGATTGTCATCAATGCTTAACATGTACATTACACTTGCACCCACACGTAGACATCTTCTTACATTCACATTCATATATACATACATTTATCCTACACACTTGGCAGCTGGCACTAATTTGCTAAAAAGCCAACGTTCATTTGGTATTAAAAGGCGAGGCGCCAACAGCATTTGACACGCCAGGACACGCCAGGACACGGACACGAACACGCACACAAGTACATGGCTACTTACTTATATATATATATATATATGTGTGTGTGTATGTATATGTATATGTAGTTGTCATTGGCAGTAATTGTTGTAATGTTGTTGTCGCTTTCAACGCCTCATTGTTTTGTGGGTTGCTTGCCGCTGGAGGGGTGGTGATGGGATGGGATGGGGGGGTGCATCTTTTGTGGTGCGCATAAATCAACCGCAATAAGCGGTATCAACAGACTCGTATCATAGAATATTTATAAACTCTCCTGAAGCAGCAGCGGACACGAACGAACAAATGAAAGCAAAGAGGAAGCGAGTGAGAGTGAGAACGATGTTGGAATGGGGGGGGGGGAGGCGGAAACAGAAACTGGACAGCATGATGTTCGCTTCATTGTGAATTGAAAGCATTTACAATTGTCTGTCAACTGTGCCACACAACAGAAATTATCTCCTTTTCTCTCGCTCTCTCTCTCTCTCGCTCTCGCTCTCTATCTCTCTCGCTGTGTCTCTTTGTCTCACTATCGCTATTGTCCGCTCCATGCTCAAACTCTCTGCTTTCTCTCGAAAATTCCTCCGGCTACCTTTCATCTTTCAGTGTCGGAAATATTTCAGTAAATCGTAACTTCCTTATAGTGAAATTTCCGCTACCACTTAAAATAACAATTTCCGCTTCAGCAGTTTCAGTTACAGACACAACAACAACTACAACTACAACTACAGCTGCAGTCACAGTCATATACACCGTTACAGTTGCAGCTACATTTACAACTACTTATGGCAGCAACAGCAGCAGCAGCAACACCTGCAGCTGGCAAGGCTCACCCACATCCTGTCTGATTCCAGTTGTTGTTGTTGCTGCCCGCTCATGTTGAAAGGCAGCCAGCGTCGATTGCCTAATTTTATGTTGGGAAAATAGCAGAACATGCCTAGTATGGGCACCATGGGGCAAATAGTCACTTTGACTAGCCTACATTTGGGCTTTAATAAACAGCTTGAATCAAATTAAATCAACTTTGTAAACGTCATAAAGTTATCAAATTGGATAACGGCCTTGTTCATTTAAGTAAAAGTTTTTTATTAACGATTTATTCCATAGTGCTTTGTGTGTGTGTGTGTGTGTGTGTGCTCAAAAGGCTCAATTTTCACACTTGATTGTGCACAAAACGGCGTTATTGCGCCACGCCCACTCATCTTGACTAAACACGCCTCGATTCGAACTCCCACCGCCACTCACCAAATCGAATTAACGTCACTTTTCAAATTTCACGCTTTTCTCATCGCACACCTCACCGAAAAAATAAACCCACGCAGCACTCTAAACGCCAACCGCTCGACCCTAGGCACGACCCTGCTACGACTTATAGGCAGACCTTG
Source organism: Drosophila maculinotata (assembly GCA_035045305.1). Lineage (NCBI taxonomy): Eukaryota > Metazoa > Arthropoda > Insecta > Diptera > Drosophilidae > Drosophila > Drosophila maculinotata. The sequence goes on along the minus strand of JAWNPD010000679.1, from coordinate 10,897,465 downwards.
CTACCCCTTCCCACTGCCCCTTTGCTTCCTCTCTCTCTCTCTATCTATGACCATGCGAGCTCATTGAGGCGTAAACGCCAGACAGACGCCCCAGCAAATCCCCAACGACAATCGCATCAAATACCGAGTGCGCAAAAATTATCATGCAGTTACCGAATTTCTTATGCACTCGCTATATATATATATATAAATATAGATATATACCATTTTCATATATCATATATACTTTATTCAAAACTGTTTAGAGATTAGAAAGTTGGAAATATGACAAAGCTGAAAAAAGTTGAGAAAGTCTTGAGAAATGTGCCAGATTTTTTTGTTTCCAAAGCTAAAAACTTTTTGCTTAAAATATATATATTGTTATGATTGAATAAAGCTATAACATATCGTAAACTTAAGCCCGAATCCTTTTTTAAATGTGTAAAAATCAAAAGTCTACAAAAATTGTGCAAATTTGTTGCTCTGTATATTAAGTATACGCATGTAATTGTTGAATATGAATTGCGCTAGAAACAACTTGCAGCTTGTCACTGTAGCTGTAACTGTGACTTTCCTAATTTATACCATAAATACTATTTGTTATTCAGTGCCAGAATCCTTAAATATTCTATTTGCAAAGATCATGGCTTAGCTGCCGTTGCCGCTCGAAGCAAAGAGTATTTGCGGAATACATGAGCAGCTGCTTCGGGCTTCAGATTCAGCTTCAACTTCAGCTTGTGCCAGTTGTGCGCCTGGCATGCCAATTGCAGCGATGTCCTGTCCACATCCTGCACTTGTACACTGCACTGTCCATGCCCTGTCAGCTGCACTCGTGCCGAACTAAGCAAAACTGAAACAGAAATTGAAGTGCAAACTTGGCTGGCTTAGCTCTGGCTCTGGTTCTCGGACTCTCAATCCTCTCCACTAGTTTGCTTTGTCAAGTGGCCTTGTATTTTAGTTATTCTTCTTCTTCTGGTACACTTACACTGGTCATTATTATTTTGTCAACCTTTACATTTTAGAGTTTCGCACATTCGCAAGATAATTATATTATATCAGTTGAATACAATTGAATTACTAAGAGAGGCAATGGCTCAACAATTAAGTGGAGTTTTTAAGATATTTGCAGCCCTACTATAATTAAAAGTTTTGATTATAAAACAATTAATATACAACCTACTTTTTTATTCTATAACTTAACATACTTTGAATCAACTTTGACCAATATCTTTATTATATTTTTCATAAAGCTGTGATAAAAATTATCGGTACTTATTAAACTTACTTACTTATTAAAAGAAAAATAACATTTTAATTTTCTACATTAGTTTGAACTGTTTGAGATACATACATAATAGATCAATTAAAATCATATTTGTAGAGTATTTAACCATGAACATGCCAAATATGTAACCGTACTTTCTCTGTGTAATGACTATGACTATGAAAGCAGCTACTTCCATCTCCATCTCAATCTCAATCTTCTCCTTGAGATTCTCTCGCCCAGCAGCTCAATTATGTGCGCTGTCAACGTGTGTAACCCTGTAATTGTCAAATCTCTCCATCTATACTATATTTCTGTCTCACTCACACTCACCATCTCTCTCTCTCTCTTTCTTTTTTATTTTGGTTGGAATGTCAGGTGGATCTGCGTCACATCGATGAACTGAACGGCACCAATGTGGTTGAAGTGGGCGTGGATCTGTCCGAGTTCTATACGTCCGTTGAATGGGATATACTTGAAGTTCCTGCAGTGCGGTAAGTTTTCAATGCAACTACAACACAAATCTACAAATGCCAGCTTTGCAACAGCAACAGCAACAGCAACAACAACTTTGGCAGCTGCTTTGGCAACTTTTGGCCGCTGTCACAAAACACAAACACAAATCTTTTGGAATGTCAGAGCATTTTGCACAGGTCAAGGATGCGAACAGGACGACAACAACAGCAAAAGCAAGAACAGCAAGGAATTGCGACGACGACAAGTTGCTGATGATGAGCCCGTCGCCGGCTCCTGGTGGGCGGTATTATGGGCGTGGTCCACAGTTTACCGCCAATATTTACACTTCTTGTACATGAGGCGTCTGTTTCTCTTTTCGGCCTCCTCCTTTCAGTCTCCACAAATCGCAAGTCTCCGAGTCTGCGAAAAGTTTTTAAATTAAAAAACTTTGGCGCCGGCTGCCAAAGAAGCAGCTACTCCAGCTTCTGGACAGGACCAGCTACTCTGTGCGTGTGTGTGTGTGTGTGTGTGTGTGAGTTCGTGTGTGCTGTATGCGAAAACAACATTAGCCAAGGCAAGCGACTGCTGCTGTTGTTGTTGTTGTTGTTGTTTAATTGCCACGCCCCCATTCACACTACCTGCACGAGTCAACATGATGCGGCATGCTTGTGTGCACACATCAGCCGCCTATGCGCAAAGGGGGCGTCAAAGGGTAGGCGTGGCTCTAATGCGTTTAGCCCAAGACAAAGGGAACATTTCAAAGAGTTTTCGCACACTTTGTTGCGCCTCGCAAAGTGCCAAAAAAAAAACAACAAAAACCGTTGCTTTCTTTAAGCAGCCTTTTACTGCTTTGGCAAATTAATAAGCAAGCCAAATATACACACATACACACACAGACATTTAGTTGGGTATTTGAATGCGATTGGGGGCAGCATAAATTCTTCAGATTTGCAACTCATTTCAAACGTTAATCAATTCGTGAATTGCGTTTCCAACAGAAGGAAGCAAAATGCTCAACTTTAAGAAAATGAATCGAATCGAACTATTGAACCGATGCTTAACAGCGCATATCTATCATAATACTAATCAAGCGGTTAACTTAAAATACTCAATAATATTTTCAAAACAGAGTCAATAGCTATGCCTAGAAATTATTACATTAAAACTATTGTCAAGTTCGACTTTATTTTATTATTTGCAAAATCTGAAAAGCGCATTTGTCTTTTGCAAAAAAAACTATAAATATTAATACAGCTTAAGGCCAGCTTTACATAATGCCATCAAAGCAATCAAAGCGTTGATGTCGAACTGTTAAGTCAATAAGCTATTGTGCATTCAATTTAATTAAAAGCCGTCTAATTATAAGCTATTTCTATACATCTCTTGAGGGGTTTCACACGAACTTTTGTTATGGCTGCAATTTACAGATTACCTGACCGACTACCTAACATGCACGTGGCTTTCACAGTTACACAGTTACATACAGTAGTTGAGTGCTGCGCTGCAGGCACTAAGCTGAATGTATTGTTGTTGCTTACTCCTGACCATGGCCCAAAACCAAATTTGATTACATTCGCGATGCTTTCACAATATTTGCTTCTTTTTTCTCAATTTTTTATTATTTTTTTTGGTCTACCTTATCCAGTTGAACACCTTGATTTAGTCCTCTTGCGACTTGTTTGCTTTTTTTTTCGCTTTGTTTTTTTTTTTTGATGGGCGCAACTTTTTGAAGATTTGCGTTCGCTTTGGGTTGCGAGCAGCGCAACTGAAATGAAATTTAAGAGCAAAACAAAAGTTGATGCTAAAAATGGTCGTAAAAAAAATGGCAAAGTGTAAAATACAGAATAAAAACAGAACAAAAAAAAAACACAAAGTATTGGCGACAAAGCGCGCAAGCAGTTGTTGTTGATGTTGTTGTTGTTGGTTGTTGTTGGTTGCTGGTGTTGCTACCTTCGTTGTCGTTGTCGTTGTCGTTGGCACACGCGCCAGCCACAAACATGTCGCGACGCACGTCGCCGTTTCGGGTGTCCGTGAAAGTGTTGTTTATGCCCAGCAGCAGCACAAAGGACACACACACACACACACACACAGAGGCACGAAGGCGAAAAGCTCAAGCAAAAACTGCTCACCTGCTGCGTGGCGTGGCAGCATTGTGTGGCACACACATACATACACACACATACACACAGATACACACATATATATACTTGCCTTGAACTATTTTAAAGTTGCGTGCTCTGGCAGTGGATAATAAATCAACGCAACGCAACGCAACTGAAAATCGTCTTAACCCCAACAACAATGATTACCCATGCCGAGCCCCCAACTCCGTGACTACCTCATTCCCACCCCTTAAACCTAATTTCAGGCCGCGCTTGACAACAGGCAAAACTATGCGTCAATTTGATGGCTTTGTGATTTCAGTTCGTCTATTGTTGTCTGCACAGGTGTCTGCACTTTGCCAACTCCATCTGTCTCTGTGCTCCTCTCTCTCTCTCTCTCTCTCTCTCTCTCACACACACTTTAAGCCATTTCCTACCTCTGCGTATGTCTGTCTGTCTGTCTGTCTGTCTGTCTGTCAATCAGCGTCTGATTGCAGTGCTCGACGCCTAACTGAAATGGGCGTATGTAGCCGGTTGTATGTGCTACGGTACGTATACGTGATGTTGCTGCCACGCCCCAGCGTTCAGCGCTGCGTGCTACACGTGGGCGCCTCAGTTAATTTAACTGTCGATGTTGATGCGCATTAAAGTGAATGCTGGCATGGGAATCCCCGCCGTTGCTGCCACGGATGCTGCGACGGCGACTGCTTCATGCCAAAATTACGCTACGTGCTGTGAATTGTGTTGCAGCATTTTAGGCGCAGCCTACAAAGCAAAACCAAACCCAAGCCACCCCCCAAAAGTGAACAACGAATAACGAACAACGTACAACGAACAACGAACAGCTGCAGACAATAAAAAGGACCTGCCCTCGCCTTGGCCCCACTTCAGATTCCATTCCTCCCCTCCCCGCCCACCAGCCCCATAAAGGGGAAAAGCCGCAGCGTAGCGTCCGCCTCTGGTTTGTGTCACGCACTTGTGGCATAATTTACTGTATACTGCGGCATACACGCACACACACATAAACACACACACACACGCACACACGCTCGTGGCAGGGGCTGTCAACTTTTTAATTCCTGTCAATGACTTGAGCCCCTTTTGCGCTTTAGCTCTGTTTTGGCATTTTTGTTGTTTCGTGCAGAATGAAGCTACAAACGTATTTGGAGTTTGTATTTTAGCCGTGTCATGAGGTTAGTTATTATGAGCACTTGAGCATCCAATTGGTTAGGAAACACATGTTCAAAAAGTCAAACATCCTTATTATTATTACTTTAGATGCGTAGGATTTGCCAACCAGCCGAATTTGTGCGCTTATAGGCTGAGGCTTTATTGGGGCTGGTGCTTCAACCGAGACATATTGCTCTCCACCAATTGATAATTTTGTCCTGACTGACTGATCGCCAACGTTCAGCCTAAGAGGTAAAACTAGGCAGTCGTAATATGAAAAAAAATTAAATTTTCTAAAATGCATAAACTTTAAATTTCGTATTAAAGAAGAGGACAAAAAATGACACCTTAATGGCTTTTAGATTGGCAACAGGTTCAGTTTTGACAAAGTTATTGGAATTTGAATTCTTAAAAGAGCATTTATAGGGATTTAGCCACTTAAGATCTAAGATCTCCCAATAATCTTAGATTTGAAAAAAAAACTTTGACAAGAAAAAGGTACATGTGAAAAATGCTGAAGAAAAATATTTTCAAAACTGCAAAACTTTAAATGTGGACTTAAAGAAAGAGACAAAATATGAAGAAAAGGGCGTCTGGATTGAAAACCGGTTCATTTTTGACAAAGCTATGGGCGTTTGAAGGAGTATAAGGGCATTTGTACAGTCTCCGACACTTTATATGTAAAATTCTACCTAAAGCAATAGCAATCCTTATACTACATATTTAACAAAAAGTATTCCTGCTTCCACAATCTTAAAGCTATATTGCATTCAACTCGCAGGGAAGCGAAAATATGTTTTACCGCATTCCAATGCCTTAACACTCATTGTGCTGTCCTTGTTGTCGTGACCTTTCTCATGCCCTTATCTACTCATTCCAATTCCTTTTGCTATTCCTTTTCCTTTTTCGACCCACTCTTTCCCAAGTTGCGACACCTCTCTGTTGTTGCTGCCCCCTGCGGCAGTATTTGTCTAATTGCCGCAGTGCGTCGTGCGATGCGTTACAACGCACAAAATCAGCATGCCAGGCACATACACGGGGCCGCCCCTTTGCCTGCCCCTCCCCTACCCTTTTTGCCATCAAACTGCTCGTCAAACTTATCGACAGACACTTTTACTTTTACTTTCGCTTCTACATTCGCTTTTACTTGTGTTTGATGGCTTGATTACAAAGCGCCAGGTGAAGGCTCCCAGATCCAACGATGCGCCTCATCGATTAAAACCATAATTAGTAAACTTTCAAGTGACCCAAAAAAAACCCACAGGCTATATACAAGAAATCCCCAACCCCACTTGGTTTTTCTTGTGCCTACCAGCTTTTTCGCAGCCCCTTTTTAATGGTACTAATTTCCATGCAGCGCTGAGACTTTCTTCTAAGTTCAGTTATTAAAATTCTATTACTTACATCAAATACAACTGCCTTTACTTGTATACCCTTACAGAGGGTATTTTAATTTTGTAACGAACGCCTTATAGGGCAGTAAATATGTTGGAATATTAAATATAAAATATTAAATAGGAATCAATCATAATTGACTTGTATTAACTTTGAATATATCTTGGCACATATTATAGATTTTATTATAGTTTTCAAATAAATAAGTAAGTTTGTAATAAGAGTATGTAATATTCGGCGTGCCAAAGATATTTGTTATCTTCTCTTCTTCTCCGCATTAGGGGCCAAGCACTGATTTCTGCGCTTTGTCGAATTCCAAACGAAATTGAAACAAAACGACAACAACAAAAAATTAAGAATGCTTTAGTCAATAGTAGGAAGAGACTAGGAGTTACCCTACAAATTAAGCAAACATTTGTAAGTTCGTGAATCTAAAATGTAAATGCGTTAGTTAGCTTCAACAGACAGACTGATCAATAATGTATACATATATGTGATGGGTTCGGAAATGCCATATTGTATCTGTAGCATACATTTGCACATTTTCATAATATCCTTTTTATCCATTTTTAATGGCTACGGGGTATGGAAACACTCAAAAGCGAACAGAACTTGGCACAAAGTTGTAGAAATCAATCAAGCGTTGGACCCATAGCCTACACCCACCCACCCCGCACTCCCCTGCTGGCTTACGAGGTGGCAATGGCCGCCTAAGGGTCGCCGCAGATTCCCTTTGATGGCGGCGCTGCCTGCATCCTTCGGCGTTCTGTGGCCATTTCATGTGGCATTCCTCACTCTTTTTGCTTTATTTCATTCTTTCTTTCATTTTGTTTTCTTTTTTGATTTTTTTTTTTTTTTTTTTGTTGCCAATCATTTAGTATTTATGCGTTTTGTTCGTTGACTGTGTATTTGTGTGTGTGTGTGTGTACGTGTGTGTGTGTCCTGCCAATCAGCGTTTCAGACATTTCGGTCACTCAGAATCAGAGTCAAAATCTTTGCCCCTCCCTCCCCTCCCTTGCACCGTTAGCTCAACTACTTTCGGTTCGTGCCGCGAGCCAGTTTTGAGTTCTGTGTTCTCGACAAACATTTCGCGTGCATTTCGCCAACTCTTTGTTTTGTTTTTGTGCACAACTCTCTAGACAAAGGTTTGTGGAGAATTTATGGATTTCATTGCATGTCCTTTGTCACGCATTTCGGGGCCACATTTCTGCGTTGCTCGTGGGGTCCGTTCCTTTTTTCTTTTTTTTGTGTTCTTCAGGGCATTTTCAGTTTTATTTGGTTTGTTTTCATTACGTATACGCCGCTAGGTCCAAGGCATTGATGAATTGTTGCCATTGCCCTTTTGCTGCTGCTGCTGCTGCTGCTGCTTGCCTCTAGTCATACCAAAAATTCGTTTGCGTGGTTTTTGTTGCTGCCTGTATTGCCTACGTGGCGCCACCGTCTTCAGCAACAACGACGACGACAACGACGGCGACGACGTGTCCAGACGTGCCCAGACACGCGCTCGCATTGGCCCCCATGTGTGCGACTTCAGCTGGTACACCACCTCCACATCCACATCCACAACCACCTACCCACCACCCACCACCCAGCGCCTATTCAGTGAATTCTTTGTGGGTTGGAATTGCTGGCGTGTGGCCTTTGCCTATTTTATGATTTATTGTATGTTTTTCTCAGCAGCTCCCCAGCTAACCAACTAACTTAGCTATCACAGAGCTTATTACACTGACCTTTAAGAACATACACGCACACACAGACACATACACACACACGCATTGCTCACGTAAAAAAAAAAATACAAAAAATGTTCCTTGTCGATGCTTTGAAGCTTAAGAGTTTCCCAAGTTGTCTGTGAGATAGCCAGGCAATTCGGATGGCAAGTGGGGTCAGTGAAATATATTGGAGTGTGATGTTATGTCATGAGCTCGATGGAACTAAAGTGTCCAGCTCATTGAGTAAAGCCTACTAAAGCTGCCTAATTTTTGGTGTTTATTAATTTTGTATTTTTATCCAACGAGACTTTTTTTTAAGCTGCTGGCAAAGTTCAATTATTTTGTTTTTCGCATCATCTGTAATTGTGGCAGGGTATTAAAAGCAGATCAACTGTGTGATTAACTTTCAGAAATATATTTGCAAAATTAGAGATAAGTTAGAAACAGATAAACAGACATGTATGTGTATATTATTTATTGCTTATTGATTCGGAGGTATGTCCTGTAATGCGTTCGTGACATCTTAAAATAATATAATAATGTAAAACTATTAAAATCATCAGTTTTCTAAAATTTCATTTCAATTTAAGTCTTAAATGATTTTCGTATATTTATTTATAAGTTATTCTTCCTACTCCACTCAACTTGTAGTTTTTAGCATTGCTTTTTCTACTACTGACCCTCTTTTTTTTTGCCCAGCAATAATCCACTTCTTAGCCCAGATCATAATCAGTCAATTGAGTCACGTCTTTGCTTAGTATAAGCTCTTCCTGCCTGACCAGGTCCTGTTTAGTTCGTTTTAGTTATATCGCTACCTGTTTACCACATTTACTACTCTGCCGGCATTCGACTGACATTTCAAGTTTGCATTTAAAATGATATTTGTATTTTTGTAACCAAAACGAAACAAACTGTCCTGAGCAATCTTGAGCACTGTCCAACGCATTTCTGGGCACATTTTACTCATACTATTTTGGTCATTGGAGGACTAAAGCATCTGTCGAAGCATCTTGTTGTTGTTTTCATCCTCATCATTATACCCGTTCCAAAGCGCCGTTTTGCCGTCTATTGCCACATACTTCATATCTATTTGGTGGTGGTGTGTATCTATGTTGGAAAATCAACTGGCAAAAGCAGTTAGTTGTCCTGGCAGCAGCACTGTCGACGTCCTGCCGACTGCTCGCCCCTTTTTGTTGTTTATTATTTATTTACAATATTTTCTTATTCAAAATGAAGCCGCAAGCCGCTCAGAATTATTGATGGCAAATATACAACATACAACATGCACAAGTCCATGCCTTGGCCAGTCCTTGCCAGGACAGCAGCGGACAGGACAGGACAGGACAGGCCAGTCGAAGCGAGGCGAGGCGAACCCTTTGCCCACTGCTGTTCCCTAGCCGCCAGGCATTTCTCTCCTCTCCTCTCCTCTCCTCGTCTCTTCGTTTGTTTCCCATTTCTTTTTCAAGTGCGGTCGCCAAAAAGTTCTTGACTCAATTTACAAAATTTGCTTGCTTTCTGTTTTCATTTTGTATTTTTTATTTGCATTTTCTTTTTTGCTGGCAGTCAAAGATTATTAACTTTTAAATTATGTAGACGACAGGACAACAGGCGACGCGACTGCGCTGCCGCCAAGTGTCAAGTTCATTAGCCAACGACATATACGGACAACGGACTGGGTACTGGGTACTGGGCACCAAATTGGGTTTCGTTTTGGGTTCTACAATTGGGGCAGGTTGGGGCAGCAGTTTGACAGGCAGAATCAGTGTGCAGCCTTTGGAAATTATTTTAAGCATTTTTCAATATTTATCGTAGCGCTGATGATTTATGTGCTCTGTGCTTGCCACACACACACACGCATACACACATACACACACAGATGTATACATATATATATATATAATATATGTTGGCGCTGCGGATGTGTTCTGTCTGCGAGGCAGCAAACAAAAGCCAATAATAAATAAACATTTATGTGCTACGTGGTATATTCTCTGACTCTACATCTATATCTACCTCTCTCTCTCTCTCTCTCTCTCTCTCCCAATTTATATGTTACTCTCGGTGCAGCAATGAGAAATTCTATACGTGCTGCGATGAGCCATATCTGGACATAACATTCAACATCACAATGAGACGAAAGACACTCTTCTACACGGTCAACCTGATCATACCCTGCATGGGCATCAGTTTTTTAACCATATTGGTGTTCTACCTGCCATCGGACAGCGGCGAAAAGGTGAGTCCTCCATCTCCATCGATCCGATCCGAGCCGATCCATTCGGCATGTCAGCACCGCCAACCATTGACCCGCAATGAACTCCCAGCTGATGCCCCAACATCTATTTGTCTCCTTTTTTGTTGTTTTTGTTATATGTATATTTTCCTTTTTATACTCTTTCAACCAATTGCCATTATTTATTGCACACACTACAGCCCCTCTCCCCCGCCACCCGGCACTCCACCTGTCAATTTGTTTTTATTTGAAAATAAGAAAAAAATATATAATTTCACACTCAAATGAAACTGAAAATGAAAATGAAAATGCATTTCAACATTTTCTTTTTTACTATTTGCCAGCATTTAACTTTGAATAAATAAAATTACATGTTGTATTCAATTTAATGCGAACAGATATGAACACATTTAACACAAACAGTACACACACACACACACACACACACACGCACTGTGAAAAAAAGTGACGCAGATGAATCGCTGGCGGTAAAAAACGCGGGCGCGATTTGCGGTTCGTTCCGTGCGTTTCTCAGCGCGATTCTTTGTGGGAGGCCAACTGCGGACAAAGTGGCCGAAAAACGGTATAAAAAAAAAGTTTAACAAAAAGCGGCATAATGCATAAATACAAATATTTACATGCTGCTGGGACTTATGAATAAATTACGGCCAATTTTCAAAATAAATAAAACGCAAAAAATAATTTGTATATGTGCGCGGTTTTATGAACCTCAACGTCGCCGTTGCCGTTGCCGTTGGCGTTGGCGTCAACTGCGACGTTGACGTCGACGTTGGCAGCGCCCATTATGCATAATTTGTGTAATGAATATTGACAGTGCACACCGTGCATTTGATGGACCGGGCCTACTACCTTGTGACAGCCGGATAGAGTGGATTCGCTAGAGAATTCGCATAGAGAAATTATACGATTTAAATAATTGCAAAGCCTGACAATTTGTCCATGGAACAGCAACTCTTTGATATAGTATGCAAATGCATACAAATAACTCGCAGAGCAACCAAACTGAGCTGCTTTATCCCTGCTATCTAGCAAGAGCGAGTGAAGTAGCACTCGTTAAAGTTACATGAGTGATTCAACTAAAACATATGGAAGTTACACGAGCGAGTAAGCAGATCAAAATAACATTTGTTGTTGCAGGAGGCACAAGAATCAATTATTAACTAGAGCGAGTAAGTTTGTAATCGTTGTTTTAACGAGAGCGAGTCAAACATCACACTCGTTGATATTACAAGAGAGAGAAAGATGACCAGATAGCGCGTAGTACAATACACGTTAAAGTTATAGGAGCTAGTAAGAAAATACTCGTTGAAGTTACAAGAGCGAGTAAATCAATACTCGTTAAAGTTACAAGAGCGAGTAAAATAATACTCGTTGATATTAAAAGTGGATGTAAGACAGCACACTCGAGTAATGCAAGAAGAGCTAGTCCAAAAACACTCGTTAAAGTTACAAGAGAACGTAAATCAATACTCATTGATGTTACATGAGAAAGTAAGACAGCACCTTCGTTAAAGCGACTAAAATATCACTCGTTGAATTTACAAGAGAGATTAAATCAATACTCGTTGATATTACAGGTGAAAGTAAAACAGCACACTCGAAAAAGTGACAACAGCTAGTAAAATATCACTCTTTAAAGTAAGAAGAGCTAGTCAAAGAACACTCGGTAAAGTTACAAGACAGATTAAATCAATATTCGTTTATGCAACATGAGAAAGTAAGAAAGTAACAAGATATAGTAAATCAATACTCGTTAAAGTTACAAGAGCGAGTAAATCAATACTCGTTGATGTAACCAGAGCTAGTTAAGTCACTCGCTAATAAACTGTAAGGCAAAAATACAAATATATAATCCCACAAATAATATAATGCAAGGGAAAAGACTGTCAAAATAATGACTATCTTCAATAAATATGCAGTACTCAAATTGTGGAAAAGCTTTTGCATATTTTAGCTGATTGATAAGAATCGATCGAGGCTAGTAAAAGGCGGATGTGGCTCGACTTGAATGAAAAAAGGAATGAGATGAGCGATAACAGATTAAAGAAAAAGCATATGGTAAAGTAAATCGCAACTGAGCCGTAGAGGAAAGTCAGGAGGAGCATAAAGTGCCTATGGCGACGGCATTTCAGTTTCGGTTCGCTCGAATAAACAATTCGTTGTGTTTTTATTTTACGAGCCCGTCCGGCCGTACTGTGTTTCAGTTGTTCCTTTTATGGTCACACACCAGACAGATGGCCAAGCTGGACAACTGGACAGATGGACACAGAGCACACACAGAACACACACAAATATTGACGCCTAAAAGCGGTCAACGGCATTGAACAGCGGCTGTCTGCGATGGGCCAGGATTGCCGGACGCCCAGCACTCCCAGCACTGCCGGACCGAAGAGTTTCGGAATAACTATCGTCGCTCTTACACGTAGAGCGGGCCTCGCATTGGGCCAATCGGTATCGCAATCGGATTCCGAATTGGAATTGGAATTGCAATTGGCAATTTACATGCATATGCGGCACAACGCACTCCATTCATTCAATTGCCGGACAGCGTTCGTGTCCAATATTAAGTAGCCCGTAGTGTGGACACGGACTGTGGCAGCCACTGTACTGTGTGTGTCCGTTACCCTTGCATCCAGCGCCACTGTTATTTTTATTATTGTTGAAACAATTACATTTTATGTGGGTCGCAATAGCGCACCAGCGAATTTGCAGGCGCGAAAACTCGACTGCACCACAGTCATAGCCACAGCCACAGCCACAGCCAGAGCCACAGCCACATCCACATACTGGTACCCACATACATTTGCATAAATAATTCAATGTCCTTGCGGCGTGTGATTTCAGCTTGAGGACTTTGCCGCATGTCGCATGTCAAACGCGACTTGCCAAAGCTTAATTAGTTAGTCACACTAATCGCTTTACAGCACTTGGCCAAACTAAGGCTAATTATCATAAAATTATTAAGCATCAAATTTATGCTACACACACACACACACTCACACAGACAACGTGTTTGTGTTTGTGTGTGCACAAAGCAGCTGAAGAAGAACTCAAATTGCCCGTCTCATTTTCGACATTTAATTACTTTTTGCACACACTTCATTACAAGCAGCTTACACACACACTCACATACACTCAGGGGTAGTGAATGGTGCCGGGGGGGGATGCTGGGGTAAAAGTGACAGGCAGGCACCTGGGCCACCTGTCCTGACCTACAGCTGAACCAGCTGTGCTTAGCAGTTAATACAACTTGGCAGCCGGTGACTGCAGCTCACTCACTCACTCTCTCTCTCTCACACACACACACACATACAAATCATATTGGGTTTGCTTTATTGAGCGAGCTGAGAAGTATGCTATGGTTTTTATGTGCTTGACGCCGCAATGTATGCTACGATTATGGAAGGCAGCCTCGGGTGGGTTGTGGCGGGGTGACTGTGGGGTGAATTTATATTGCTTGTTATTGTTGTTGTCGGTTCGTCTTCATCTTGTGTTTGTTTATGTACATTGCGCACACACACACACAGACACACCCCCACACAAATCAATTCAAATTTGTTTTGACTTCAATATTAATAACTCGAGTAGAAAATTCTTAAAAATACAAAATGCTTGCAAATGACTCAAAGTTAATTCACTCGATGTGCAAATAAAGTGCTTCAATGGATTTCACTTCAGACGCATGAACAGGACTATTAAGCCAACAAGTGCATAAATTTGTGCTTTATGAATTAGCTGGCAAAGTAAAACGAAATTTCTTGATGGTAAAATGCATTTTATGATGCTTGTAAGATGAGGAGATATATTTTCAATTTTTGCCTCCTTTAATTGTCATCAAAAGCTATTAAAACTTAAGCACGTACTTTTAACTTACTTTTAAATATTCTGTTGAATGATATTTTACTCTGATTCAAACAAAATCATCAAAATTGCTGCATGTCCTAAATATTGATAAGCTTCAAGCTCTAAGCTTATTTCATGGTTGCAAGGCAAATTTTCCAAAAATATAGCACTTTACATAATAAAGAAAGAACGCCCTAAAGGAATATTTGACACATTATTCTTGATCTGATTTGAAAGTTAAACTCAGAATTTAAAATTAAGTTGCTCATTTGAAAGAGATGTTAATCACTTAAATAAAATAATATGCAAAAAACATTTGCTTAATTTGCTAGGCAATATAGATTTAATTTTTAAAATTTAAGCACTTCACAGTACAGTAAACTTGGAGTTTAAATGCGCCCCTTTCTAGTTAACAAGATGTCTTTATTGCATATGTATGTATATATGTATTTGTATATGTATATGTATATATAAATGTATATTGCACATTGCCAGTTGTGTAAATGTTTGCAAGAGTATTTAAAGCGACTGTTATTTTTTGTGTTTTTAGTTGTTTTGTAAACTTACTGCACACTCCACACAACACACAAACGACACATGCAGGAACATGCAGGAACATGCAAAACATCGTCTAGTAGAAGTCAAACAAATTCGTGCAAAGATATTCTTATTTAAACATAAACCTTATCAGCAACATTTTCATTGCGAGCGGTTCAAAATTGTCGCTCCTTTATGTTGGCAAACGCTGTGGGTAAACACACACACACACACACACACACACCCTACTTCACCCCTTCCCCAATTTGCTTTTCCGCTCACCTGCAACTCAATTTCCCAAATCCTCAGCCATGTTCCGTCGCCCATCTAAAAGCTGCAAATGAACTTGACTAAAACATCACTGACTCTATTCCCCAACTCTTTTTCACTCTCTCTCTCTCTCTCTCTCTCTCTCTCGCTCTCTGTGTGTGTTTCTGTCTTTGTCTGTTGCAGGTCTCATTAAGCATATCCATTCTGCTGTCGCTCACTGTGTTCTTCCTGCTGCTGGCGGAAATCATTCCGCCCACGTCGCTGGTGGTGCCGCTGCTCGGCAAATTTGTGCTCTTCACAATGATACTGGATACGTTCAGGTGAGTGAATATGAATGTGAATACGAATCTGGCTACGAATCAGAATACGAATCTGAATACGAATGTGAATACGAATGTGAATGCGAATGTGAATGCCAAGACAGGCACGCACTCATTCGATTTGCAAGCCAACTGATAACGGTACACAGCACCCTGTTGGGTCGTCTCTGTCCACCTGTCTGTATGTCTGTCTGTCTGTTTGTTTGGCTGTCTGTCTGCTCTGTCTGGCCGTCCCTTGTTTATGAGACAGCTGCCGTGGCGGAAACGGATGCGAAAAATAAAATTGCGCTCGCTCTAGTTTTTTTTTTAAGTTTTCTTTTTATACCCTGCAACTATAAAGTGAGTTAAATAGGGTACGATAAATGTGTGCACATTTGAAACATGACTGAGTCAGACTACTTAGAATTTTAAGAATCTTTTCACCTTTTTCCTAAATATAGAAACATTGCAAACATTTTCTAGCGAATGATAAGAAAAATCTATAATTTCATCAGCGAATTCGTTTTTTATCCAGTTGACTTCACTTTTTAATAAACTGAGCTGAGCTCTTACTACTTCCCTACAATGGAGATGAACTAACACTTCAAAATACTCGTTCAATTGTGAATATAGGGTATCTGTTGTTGGGGGCGCAAGTTGAGCATTCTTGCTTGTTTCTGTGTGCCGTTAGTGGCCTGGCTATCTGTCTGACGCTCATTTGGCAAACTGCCCATATGCCACGCCCACGCCAACGCCCACGCCCTCGCTACTAGCCAGTCGCCTTGCCTTGCCTCGCCTAGACGCGATGCGACGCGACGCGAGGCGACGCGAGGCGACTTAACCCGACGGAGAGTCGACTTGACTCCGGCCGCAAGTCAAACTTCAAAAATGGCCCCGGCAATTTACAGCCATTTGCCACGCCCAGCCGCCGCACAAATGGTCGCCTAATTGTTGGTAAACAAAAGTCGAGGCTGGCTCCCTGCCCCTCATCCCGGCACCCAGCTCCCAGCTCCCGGCTGCCGGCTCTCCGCTCACGGAGCGCATTTCTTGGTGCTCAGATCGAGGAGTCGAGAACAATGGCCATGACGGTTGGCGCAACAGGACTCGGACTTGGACCACAAATGATGTAATTAAGGCAATGGCCATGCCACCAACACCATTAGCCAGCACCACCGCGGACACCGTCTCCACCTACTTCTCCGTTTCCGTCTCCAACTCCGTCTGGGCAGCAGCTAATTAGTCGGACGTGGGCGTCACAAGTTAATTAGCCTGGCTAAGAGACTTACACGACGCTTACACCAATTCTCCCACTCCCACTCCCACGCCCCACCCCCAACTGCCTCTCACACTTTCTAATGCCCGCTTTGGTTGTCTCCTTTGCAGCATCTGTGTAACGGTCCTGGTGCTGAACATCCATTTCCGGTCACCGCAGACGCATACGATGGCGCCTTGGGTGCGCACGGTGTTCATCAATCAGCTGCCGCGCTTTTTGGTGATGCGTCGACCGCTCTATCCGATCAGCGAGATGATGTATGATACCTATATATATATATATTCTATATCCTATCAGCCACTGAATATCCTTTGCCATTTGTCATTTGTCAATTGTCTGCAGCAAGTCCTCACGCCGTCTCATGGTCCGCACCTGCAATGGTCTCGAGTTGAGGGATCAAATACCACCGCTGCCACCACCCGTGGCTCTGTCCCGGTAAGTGCAACGAGGGTGTTAAGCTCGGCTCAAACATTACTGTTACTTACTGAGTTTAATGTTCAAAAATTACTGCTAAAGAATTTTTACGTATACGTGATTTTATTCAAGCTATTTAAAAATACATTACATTACATGAAAGTAATTAGCTTTATACAAACACAAAATTGTTGTATGTAAATTTGGGCCAGAAAAAAACGTATAGCATGCGACTCATGAATGTCGTCAAGTCTGGGTAGGATAAAAAACAAATTAAATTTAAAACATGTATTTTTAAAAAGTATTTTTAGGAACTTTTGCTAACAAGTCTTAGATGGCCATGAGAACATTAAAATAAAGTAGTACATTAAGAAATTTTTAGATTTAAAGCAAGTGATAAAGCTGAAGAAGGCATACGTTGTTAAAAGACTGAAATTTTTATAGGGCTTACAAAACGAACTACCTATAAGATCAGACAAATAGTGATCATATGAGAGGAGTAAGTAGATTTATAGATATAGATAATGGGATACACACTATCAACATATCAATAACGGCATAGCAAAAAAGATTTAAAATGTTTTCAAAAATAAATTATTACATTGGGAAATTTTTAGATATACAAATTTTCAGAAATCATTGCATTTTTTAAACCATATTTTTATAAAGTTTATTTTTATATGATAATCAAAGCATATATATGGTATAAAGAGGATGCCTAAATGATGATATGGTTACATGGTTATAAGTATCAAAATAAGAGAATACTAGAAGTTTACTGTGATTTGGTATTTACAGCATGCACCACAGCCCCAAGACGACGTCACGCAGCACCTCGCCCCACCTGCAGCATAGAGTGCAAGCCATGAACCTAATGGATGACCTGGCCACTGGGGGTGGAATGGGTGGCATGGGTGGCATGGGTGGTATGGGTGGTATGGGTGGTATGGGTGGTATGGGTGGTATGGGTGGTATGGGTGGTATGGGCGGCGGGGGTGGAGCATCGACGATCACTGGACATCTGAGCTCACTGTATCCGCCGACCATCTCGACAGTGAACCAGCAGACATCGACGACATCCTCGCTTATCGATGCACAGTACCACAATCAGTATCAGCAGACGGGCGGCTCGCTGCTGGATCATCCGCTGACGCCGACCAAGTTCCGTCAGATGACCTCCACCTCGAGCCAGACGGGCCAGAATGGAGCCGGTCATCATCACTACAATGCAGGCGGGGGATGTGCAGGAGGCGCTGGCGGCGGCGCAGGTGGTGCTGGAAAAAGTAGCTCCTCCTCAACGCTGGCACATCAGGCAAGTCAGGCCAGTCAGGCCAGTCAGGCCGGCAGCTATCATCTGTATCGACAGCAGTCGAGCTGCTCCGCGAACTTTTCACCATTGCCGATGCATGCGCATCAGGCACACGCCTCGACGAACACCTGCGACCTGGGTCTGGGCGGTAACCACAATCCCAATGTGATAAAGTCCACGACGACGGTCAACTCGGTGGCCACCGCCTCCACGATGGCCGATTCCTGCTGCAGCGGCACCATACAGATACACCAGGGCATGGGCGCCGGCGCCGCCTGTCAATCCTCGGAGCTGCTGCATATGCACCGACCCACCACATCGGCTGCCGCAACCGCATCAGCATCCGCGTCGGCGTCAGCATCGGGCGCCAGCACCTCAGCAGCGGCCGCGGTCGCGGCTGCGGCGGCAGCAGCTGCTGCGGCAGCGGGTGGTGCAACGCCGCCGCCACCACCACCGCCGGCCTGTGATATACTGCCCGCCTGCCAGCGCGAAGGCGGCCCCCACTGCTGTTCGGGGCGTGGCAATGTCCGACAGCGCTGGCACACCTGCCCGGAGCTCCACAAAGCCATGGATGGTGTCAACTACATTGCTGATCAGACGCGCAAGGAGGAGGAGAGCACACGGGTGAGTTCCACAAAACAGAAACCGAACAAGAAAATTAAGATAAAACTGAAAATGAAGATGAAGATGATGATGATCATCAGCTAATAATTTTACCCTGACCATAACCAACCACATATCTTATATACATGAAACAATCCATCAAAACATAAGTTCTTGTGTGAAACACTTTTTTGTTATCCAAAATATATATATATATTTTTTTTTTTTTTTTTATATATATAGTTATATTTTATTTACAATCTGCCTCAAAATATGTCTACAAAAAAACAAACATTTAATTTTGGTAACACCATTTTGTTTGATTTGTCTTAAGTCTTGAATCACCATATTTTCCACAGTCATAATTTAGTTAAAACTGAACCAATTTTCAAAGCAATGTTTTTTTATTCATGGCTTGGGCTCTTAATTTTTACAACACTGAAATCTAGGAACAAAATTCGATATAAATTCATGTTTAAATTCCACTTAAAAATATTCACCACAATATTGTTGAGACTTTTTGCGCTTTAATTAGCTTTTTTAATATTTCTCATGTCATTTGAATTATTAATCAGCAATTAAGCACATTAAATTAATAGTTTTTTGTTTCAAATGATGTTTGTAAATCAGTGAAATTGAATTTAAATTTTGCATATATAAATTAAGTCATTTAAAATCGTTTAAAGTGTGTGCATGGATAAAATCAAAAAAAAAAAAAAACACATACTTGATTCAAAGTATGAATCATGTTTAATATGCGATTTGAATGTGATTCGGGCTTTTGTCAAAGTGTTGTGCATTTTAATTGAATGTGAAAGTAATCTGCTATGAGCATAGTATCTAATTGTTGTTGCTGTGTGGCAGCCGGCAAATGAGGCTAAGTGAGGTCGCCTGGCAAAGCACCGAAAGCCGCTTAGTATTTGGCGCGGCTTAGGCTAAGTCTCAAGCAGCCCGCTGCTCCGGCGGGGCTGTCAATGGAAGCAGAGTCTGGTTGGCCTAGGGGAGATCAGAAATAGGTGTGGGAGGGGGGGGGGGGGGGAGAAGGGTACTGGTGGCATGGCCTACAAAATTGGGCGTACAATGTTAATAGGCCAACGTTGGCGACGGCAATAAATTAGAGCGGCCTTAGCTTGGAACGTCAATAATATCGATGGGAGGACTCGATGACACCTAACCAGGACAATGGCCAGGATAAATGGGCAACTCGCATCCACCATCCAGCATCCACCATCTACCGTTCGTTGATAATGATGTATGTAGATAATGATGTTACCGATAATACTGTCCAGCCTGGCCATATATATAGCCTTGCCCTTTTGTTGACCTTTCACCATGCATGATGTGGTGTGGCATCCTGGTTGCACGTCCAGAGCGTGTTGTTGTTGTTTTCGCCATGGCACCATGGCTTTTACGTATACTAGAGAGGCATCAGCGTCAAAAGTTTTAATGACTTTTCATGCGCCTTATGAACACGCCCCCCTTCGGCATACGCCCCCAGTCCTTGGAGAGTGCTGTGATGTCCTTCTAAGCGCTTATGCTTATACTTACGTACGAGTAGTTCGCCATGGCATAATGAATGTCTTGTGGCGGCACAAATGCCAATAAAAGTATTTTATTAAAATTACGCACACATTCAATCATTATTGGAATGTCATGCGGGGCTTAGGCCAGGCCACAACACAAAACACCCCGGACGCCCAGGACATCCAGGACACGCAAGACACAACACCACAAGCCGCAAGTACGGAGATATGTGAGAGAACATCAGAAAGAGCTCACATAATAGAACAGTTGGCACTGCCAATGTGCTGGCATTTACATTGAGCGCAAATCGTCGGAACGGGACATGGCAAAGTTGGGGGACAAACAGGACGAACAGGACAGGAACGAGCCAGTGGAATGTGTAGGTGAATCTATGAAGTCAACTGAATGGCACCGAGTCCTGACAGCATCTCAATTGATACCCGCTTAGATAACGACAACAACAAAAACTACAACTACAACAACAACTACAACTTTGTGTCGATGTGAATGATTCGTATGATTCCAATGCACACACTAACACTAACTCAAATGGCCTTTAAACATTTCAATCATTTTCGGTAGAACTCACTTAATGCCGTTGCCTTACATCAAGTAATCATCAATCATTTATTCAATGGAATGTACATATGTAAAATGAATCGAGTGTAAAAGCAGACATTAATCCAATGATATTTGAAGTTTGCCACAAATTCAATAGCACATTATAATTTAACTAATTTAAATGAATTGTTCAAAATGTAGCTATTCGAATTGAAAGCAATGCATCAAATGATTTGTCGCCAACTGATTTATGCAATAGATCAAATGCAATGCAATTTATATATATAAATATATTCTTAAATCTTAAATCATTGCAATGATTCTTATGAAATTGACATTGTTAAATTAGCTGCTCTCAACACCAGAATCTCGATCTTTCCATCTGAGGTTCATGTCATCGAGTTCTGCTCCAAACTCATTCTCTCAAAGGGAATTAGAGGAGACCACATAAATATCTTTTCAGATAGCCAAGAGCTATTTCCTCGTGACGGATAAACTCTAAATTGGTGGCAGATTGTTGCAACTGTCTTCAACAACTCTTACCAAGAAACAGGGTACTGTTTTGCTCGGTTCCTGGGCATGCCGGAACCAGTTGGGTCTCGACCAAATCCTTGGTAGAGAGACAGGTTTTCTGGCATACCAGACAGGGGCTACGACAAGCTTAAAGCTAACGAGCTAAGAGAGAGAAAGAGCAGCTCTTGTACCCTTAGGGAGACCATCTCAAGTCGCTGTGCTTAACCCTTCTCTTTTTTAAATAATAATAATAATTGAATTAATGAACCTTTCATTGCATTTCATGGAGATTTTGCTCGCCCACAGGTCAAAGAGGACTGGAAGTACGTTGCCATGGTACTGGATCGACTCTTCCTCTGGATATTCACAATAGCTGTGGTCGTCGGCACCGCCGGCATTATCCTGCAGGCGCCCACGCTCTACGACACTCGCGTACCCATTGACATCAAGCTGTCGGAGATTGCCTCCACGACGGCCAAACCGAATGTGGTGCGGCCCGTGTTGTAAGTCCCGCATGGACAAAACAACAGCAGTATCAACAGCAACAGCAGTATCCACAACAACAACAACAGCAACAGCACTCACATTGACACCCACACCCGCACACAGACAGTCTGAAAAAACAGCATGAGAAATTCGCAATTATTTTTTGTATTTTTGTGTTTATTTTTTGCATCGTGACAACAGCAGCAATCGCGACGCAATAACGTCAGCAACATCAACAAGAACAACCGAATGCAAGTAACTATAAATATAACAAAGATACTCGTACATACATAGAGAAATAACTGTATTTGTCATATACTTACCATACATATACATATGTAAACATAAGTACATAAGTACATAAGTACATAAGTACATAAGTGAAGAAATGCAAATCGAATGAACCCTAACTATCTAATTATAGCTAAAACTGTACACAAATGTTTAATGAATAGTAGTGCAACAGCAACAGCAACGGCAACAAGAAAAAGAAAAAGAAGAAGAAGAAGAAAGCACAAAATATGTAGGAAAATTAGAATGAATGGCATGAGTCAGCAAAATGTAACCAAATGCTATTCCAAAAAGCATACCAGAATTAAGACTGGTTGCCAAGTGTTTAATTCTTGTTTGTCAGCAAAATCGAATGATTACAAATATTTCAACGCTTTGATATTAAATCCGAAACGCGAATTCAAAAAAAAAAACCTGTGCTTTTTCAAACCGATTTTAATTGAACGCAAATTTACACTTTTCACTTTTTTGTTTGTAACCGAAACGTGGCAAACTAAATATCCTTTATTATTACTTATGTTCGCTTTTAGCTTGAAAACCAGGCAAAAAATTCGTTTGATTTTTGCAAAATGAAATTTTATATGTTTGTTGATTAACTGTAAACATATGGCACATATTTTATATAATGAAGCCATATTTAATTGCAAATTTAGCCTGCAACAAAAACTGGCAACGGAATCGTAAGTCGGTAGATTTTTGGATCAGCATTTCAAAGAAACTGAAATTTAGCAAGCACAGCAAATGTTAGTTAAAATGTTACTAAACAAAAGCATAATCATAATTATTGTTGCAATTTTCATTTTTATTTTTTGTTTTATATATGTATATACATATATATTTAGTTTTTTGCCACAAGGGCTTAAGAGAGCGGGAGAGGGGAAGGGTGGGCGGAGCTTTCGTGCTGCAAATGATGCATGCAAATTAGTTGCAAATAAACAGCGTACGCGCCTTGCGGCAATTAGTTGGCACAAAGCTTTAGTTATTATGCCCAAGTGTGCGTGTTTCAAGTGTTGCCAGCGTGTGTGAATTGTACGTGTGTGTATGTGTTGTATGTGTGTGTGTGTGCACAGTAAATAATCACCATTTGGAATTCAAATTCAATTTTAGTATGTCAGCTGCGCGCGCGTGCAACGCACATAATTGGCCACAGCAGCCAAAACAGTTAGTCTTGCTGGCAACATGGCCGCAGATCAACAACAGCAGCAGCGACTCTTGTCTCTCCCTGTTAACAGGGGTGTGTTATCATTATGCTTACCAATGTGGCCAACAATGAAAAAATTGGAAAGCACTTCAACTTCGAACTAAAAGTTAACGATACTTTCACTTTCACTTTCACTTCCACTTTTATATTATATCATACTATTATTTATTTTCATATTTTCATGTTTTCCAAAATATGCAGTTAAATAGCATAAATGTAGCAAATTTAAATACCAGCTATAGATAAATTCACAAATTTGGGGTTAAGGAAAAAATGATATAGAATTTTTCATCTTTGATTTCCAGAAGTTCGACTGCATTTAAAGTGCACAGCAAGAAATGGATCATAATATAAGTGTACTGTATAATAGGTGCAATTTTTGTGTGCTTGTCGCCATGGGTATTTAATGTTCGGCACGCTGATGATAACATTTTTTGTTGAAATTTGTTGTTGTTGGTACGTTCGCGTTTTTAATGCACTCGCGCCTCATAATTTATGCAAATTTGCAATTGTGCTGCAATTTATGCGCACAATTTACACCGGTTACCTGCCCGAGCGGGTCACGTGCCAACAGCCACAAAAGCAACAACCAGCAACAACCAGCAACAACCAACAACAAGCAGCAACCAAAACAACAAAAATATATTTACTGTCCAAGCGCCAAAAAGTTGCCATCGCTGGCTGCGCATTTGGCCTGGTTTTGTTTGCTTTTTCTTACTTTGCTTTGGTTTTATGGCATTGCTTCATTTCTCGCCATTCGTTTATCTGCATTTCCGTGGGTAATAAAAATCAAATAATGTTGATTAGGCAGCAGCACCAGCAGCAGCAGCAGCAGCAGCAAACGAAAATGTTTTTCAAATCGCAAACAGCTCGAAAAACGTTTAAAACAAAAAAAGCTGCCGAAAATACGACAACCCGAACCCGACCAGTCATATTAAGCTTAACATTAGCGAGGGAAATTTTAACAGCGCCACAACATTGGTCCCAACGCCCACACAGCAAACAGACCACTGTTAAGTGCCAAACACAGGCGGCAAAAAAGTCCAAAGAAATCGTTGCTGATCGTAATTTGTTGGCTCAACTTTTTGCATACATAAATATTATATGTATAAATAAAAGCAAAATGTTCATGCCCAATATATAAAATAAGTATAAAAGATAACGTATAGCTATTATTTATACAAATGCGGCTGGTGCGGTTTTCTTTTTTATTAATTCTTTATTTATAAAAAATAACGAGCAAACACTGATTAACTATACCCAAATATATAATTTTTTTTCACTAAAACAGTTTTGATTGATATAAATGAACATGCACATATATATCTAAACAGATCTTTAGTAGGTAGCAAGTCTTATCACTTAACTTGCAACTTGCAACTTGCAACTTTCTGCAGCGTCACAGCAAATTATGGGCATCTCTTTTAGCCAATGCAGCGAGCTCTTAACGTGGCTGCAACACTTTAATTGAATGAAACTGCAAGCGAGCAAAAGCTGCACACAAAATGGAAAGCCATTAACCAATAACAAATTATTATTAAATGCTACTTATATATGATGGGCGGATGTTGGGTTGGCAGTTGGAGGTTGGGGGTTGGGGGTTGCTGCTGCACCATATACTATATAAAAAGCGCAAATGTCGAAAGTTTTTAAAGCGCTTTTAATGACGGGCCAAGCGAGCAACTCGCAAGGCGTTCTTTTTTATAGTTTTTTGCTTACTTTTTATTCGTTTTTTTTTTTTGTTTCTTGTTTCTTGTTTCTTGTTGTTGCTTTTCTTTCCTGCTCGCTTGTCGCCTGGACACAAACAACTGGCGGCGGGGAGGGGTCTGGGCGGGTATGGCGACATTGAAGCCGACCGCAAATCATAATTGTTGCGGCAGCAACAACAACAGCTAGGAAAGCATCAACAGTAACAATAATACCAACTGTGGCCACACAAAAAGGACATTAGCCTGGCTATCGCCTTGACTGTCTGACTGCGCCCAGTACACCCCACACCCCCCTTGTTGTTATTGTAATTCTCATTGTTTCATGCATTTGTGCTGTTTGATGCTGAGGTCCTTCGATGCCGCTGCCGCTGCTGCTGCTGCTGCCGCTGGTCCTGCGATGCGTATCAGCGAGTTTTGTTATAACTTTTGCCGCGCAGCTCCTAAAAGTATGTTACAGCATTTATCTATTGCCCTGAGACGCGCAACGCGACGCGACTCTGGCTGGGGCAATACAAAAGCAATCATAAAGTTACAGCCTCCAATCCTGCCCGGCCCTGTCCTGCCCTGCCCTGCCCTGCCCCCCAAACCCGGGGCGCGCGCTCGAGACTTGTTTAATGGGCCTATCTATTCCACCTAGAACGGTGGGAATTCGTTGGGTGGGTGAGAGGGGGTGGGTGTAGGGGAAACTGGCGCTCAATAGAAGCGACAAATTTATTGCTTGCTAATAGGAAAACAGCCCAAAAAGTGGACAAAGGACCAAGTTTCGCTTGCCGCCGCAGCGGAAGCAAACAGTTTTTCGACATTTTTCGTTTATTTTGTTGGTTGCTGTTGTTGTTGTTGTTGTTGTGGTTTTCTCTCTCATCTTTTGGGACGCAACAAAAATATGTTTTTCAACATAATTTCATTCATTATACGATTTAAGCTTTCATTGTTGCTTTGTCACTTTGTCGCTTTGTTGCTGCGGCGTTTCGCACGCGTGCTGCTCATTTTCAGCGCACTCATTATCATGCCACGCCCCCTGCCCCCTCTCTGCTGGCCACCTTGAGCCCACAACAATTTTTGGCTAATTTGAATTTAATTTCATTTGAAATGGTTTTTTGTTTCTTGTTAATGTGTCGCATCGATGTGATTTGTGCGACAAGTGCCAATGATGGACCCAGTGTTTTTTCTGAGTGTATTTTGAGTGCTGCATATTTGATTGTGCGTTGGTTAATTGATTTTTAGACGCTGCAAGCGAAATTTTTGTTTATCTAATAAGCGAACATGATTGAAAACCGACTGTTGAATGCCCTATAATTAGCCCTAGGCTAGCAAGCAATTTGTCAGCACTTAACGAACAAATTCTACTTACATACATATGTATGTATATGCGGTCTTTCAACCTTAACTAAAGCGCACACACAATTCAGAAAAGTATTGAAAACAATTTTTAACAAATCGCCAAGACAGAGTACAGAATAAATGATACGATAAATTCAATGTTCCAGGCAAGCGAAAGCTGCTCAGATTCGAATTGATTTGGTTTTATTGTACATTTTGAATGCATTTACTAAAATCTGTCGCAAATCTGGTTATGAAAAACCCAGAAAAAATAAATACATACAATGTATTTTTAAACAAATTTATGATACATATACCAAACTAAATAAACATTTGAAGAAAAAAACACGTTATTTTCATTGCCGCTATGAAAAAAGAGTACACATATTCGATTTGGCAATGTTTGCAGCTTTTTCTGGCTTATGTGCGGCATAAAAAATGGCTAAAATTGTATTCTGTTCAGCAACCAGCAAATAAAAAATTAAACCATATTTGAATGGCGACAATTTCAGCGCATATAAATATCACTAGTCATTAAAAAAATAAAAAATTTAAATATTAAATAAAACCAGCAAACATGTGAACACATATTTATATACATTACAAATTGCTTAGCCCCAGAGCAGAATGTATAAATGCTGAAATATTTTTTACCAAGGCATGAAAATCGAAGCAAACACGGGATAAAAAATAAAAACAAAGCAAAAAAACAAAAAACAAAACAAATAAAAACACACAGCACTGGGAAAATTTCATATATATTTAAAAGGGCGATATCCAAATGAGAGCAAACTTTTCGAATATTCGCATTGAGGTACAGTCGCAAAAACAAAATATTAAAATAAAAACAACAACAAAACTATATGTATTATCAAGCGAAGAGCAACAATTTATATATGTATGTATGCATGTAAGTATGTGTGCAAATAAAAAGGGGGATATAACACTAAATATACATTATAACATTATATAATAAAAGACAAAACCAAAAACATTTTTTTTTTTAGAACGTACCTTTAAATGGAAAATTTAAGCAAAACAAGAAAAAGAAAAACAAGAAGAACAAACAACTAACATTAATTTTAAACATAAATTTAATAGTAAAATTAAATTTAACATTAAATGAAATGGTAAGCGATATACACAGCAAATTGTTAACAAACCTTTGAAAAATTGTTTAAAAAATAAACACAAAAATTATGATAAATGAAAACACAAATTAAGAAAAACCAAACAAACACGAATTGAATTAATTTCTAAGCAATGAAAGAGGGCATAACAAAATTAGCAAAAACAAAAAACAAATTAAATATACTTAGACGAAACCAAAATGAAACTAAAAATTATACGATTTACAATACCTAAAAGCTAATTGTAAAAATCCAACACATATATATATATTTTTTTTTTTTTTTGTTATTTTTTTTGTCTTAACCTTTGAAATTTTAAGTGGCATCGGAATGAAAAGAGCATCGAAGCGTCGAGTTCTTTGTTCTTTGCAAATCCCTTGCCCTGCACTACGAATAGAACAACAGCAACAACCACACATTAAGAATGCACAATATTGCCCCTTGCCCACGCCCCCCGTAAGCAACCGTGACCATTCCCTACGCCCCATTCTTTCACACCAACACACACACACATACTCACAAATATGTTGTGGCACCCCAAAACGTAAATGAAAAACGTAAATTTGTTCGTAAAGCTGTTTGAGAATTTTCTAAAAATGCAAATTGGCATCACAAAACGTCTAAAATTAAACTAATGCAAAGTAAAAATGCCAAAAACCAAATAAAACAAATGAAAAAATTAAAATAAAACAAAAAAAAAAAAAAAAAACTTAGCAACTAGTGAGAATTTTTAATGCAAAACAATGAGGTTTAAAGAAAAAACAAGAAAAACACGATAGAAAACAGAAACCGAACAACAGAACTAAAAACATCGATAAGATAACAAACAACAACTACTTATTTATAACAATTAATGGAAAAGTGAATGGAAACAAAACAAAAACAAAATGGCATACAAGAAAAAAAATTCAAATAGAAATTCTTTTCAAATATCAATAAAGCAAGAATATTAAAAAAAAAAAAAACAACAGGCAGCGTTTTTATTAATTTTAAGATTTTTGAAAAAAACCCAAAATTTACATTTAGTCTTGGGGATCAACTATATTGATTTTATAATATAAAAAGGTTTAGGAAATTCCAGTTGTGTGAAAATCGGTTGTATACACAGAATTTGAGAGTCCACTCCCATGCCTGAAAATAAGAAAAATTAATAACAGTTTTTGTGTGTTACTTTGTAAAGCTCTACACAAACGAATAATGATTTCAGCTAAGAACATTTCACAGCATTTTACGTGTGTAAACACAATTTGTAAAATTACATTGCTTTCAATTTGTTATGTGCTTTATTTAGATAGAACTACTACAAATAATTTAAAATTTCACTAGGTCACAGCGAACAAAATGAACAACAATTCGTTGAGCTAAGGCGATTTATAAATATATGTATACTACTACTACTATATTCGTAAGTACATAAATAAGTATTGCTTGAGAGTTCACTTGTGCTGTGATATTTGAAAACTAACTAGGCGCTAGAGAGCGTATGTGTGTATTTCTGTGTGTTGTATGTCACTGTGATGTTCATTGGTATGTGTAGGTGTGGTATGTATGCGTGTTTAAGACTTGGGAGGTAGTTGGAAAAAGCAGCGCAAAAAGCGCCTTGCCTAGGGCTTTGTCTTTTATAAGCAGAAGAAACAAAGTTTTTGGTTTTTGTGCAGTCGAAAGGCAACCAGCTAAGAATCATTATCATACTCCGGTTCAGCGCCGCGACCCTCGCGTATTCGCTTTAATTTGCGCTTCAGCATCATAACGCCTGCAATGCAATAGCAGAAAGAAAAAAATAAATTAATTACATCAGATTAGATTGTTGGGTTAGCATTTAGAAAGAGCGCCTACATTTGATGGCCTGATAGGTTTTGGCGGAGGCAGATTCCGTGACCGGAAGCGGATTGGATGCGGCCTTCTCATGTGCCAGCTTCACTTCAATGTATGCCCTTTTCAGTGTCTTGTAGTGGCGATACTCGCTGGTATCCTTCATCAAGATGCATCTGCATGGAACACATTAGAAATGGCAATAGATCGGAGGACATGCAATTGTTTGCTCACTTGGCCGCAGAGCCCTCGCCGGAGCAGTCGGATGGCGTGGTATGGTAGATCTGATGGTAGAAATACTGCAGCACCGGTGAATTCCAAATAGACAGGCCATACCACAGCCAAATGGCCACATTAAGCGGCAGCTTAAAGTTCTTGGCGAAGAGCGTGGGTATGAAATAGTTAAAGGGCAGCAGATTGATGAAAACATGCAGCCACGCAGCGATCCGCAGACCCATGAATATTTGGTAGATGATGCGAAAGCGATTGGACTTATGCAGCGCCACCATCGAGAGACATTCCGCCAGTATGCTGTATAGACCCAGCGTGAGATTCAAGCCAACAAAATAGTTTTCATATCTGCAGGTAGTTAAGGAAAATAGGTAAATTATAAAAGTGATACGAATTATGATTAGGTAAGTAGAAGGTAGAGCACATGCCTGTACACGTCGATGGCGATGAGGGCGAGCAGGTAGAGTCCCTTGGAGGCCGCCTCCAGTATGTCCGCTTCCTTGAAGTCCAGCATGGCTCCATGCAGATAGAACGTTATGATGAATATTGAATAAAATTGAAACTTCTCATACTGATGCGAGCGATAGAAGATGAGATTGTCCGAGCTATGGAAGAGCGAATAGCGTCCCTGGGTCTTCATCAGCTGCGGCAGTATCATGAACTCATTGTAAAAGTGCAAAAACAGACAGCATGCCAAAAAAAACGCTAGGTTCCAAACCAAGCGAGCGAACTGTTTGCGTTTAAAATACTGGATGTTCGATGACTTCAAAAAGAACTGCAACGAAATCGTAAACAAATTGCCAATTAGTACAATCAATGGAATATGCTTTCCTGTGCAAATAAATATATATAAATATATATATATACAGTATATACATATGTGCATTGATTAATGTGTGTAAGTACCTAAGAGATATAATCAGGCTTGGTTTTGTTAAACCTTGTTGTAATCTTTATGGTTTTTGACCGCGGCAGTCGGTCGCTTGTCGCATTTTTTAATTACCATTAAGGGTATCATGTAGTTGTGCCCACTTATGCAACAGGCCTAAGAAGACGTCATCTCCGACAACATAAGGTATATACTATATTCATGATAAGCATCAGCAGTCGATCTCAGACACTGTCAAATGTGGAGTCATCTAATCAAAAGCTTTCGTATGCCAAATTTAATTTCTTCATGCTTTTTTTTAAATATTGCTAAATTTCTATATATGATTCACCGGTTTTTTTTTATTTAACTAGAAAGTTTTAAGACCCAGAGGCATCAAATTTGATATGTTCGACTATAACTTTAAAAATAAAATATTTATTATATTCATTGACAAAATGTTAATGAAAAAACTGTCAAAACCCTAAACTTTATCTTTGCATTTTATTTATCATAATTATCTATAATTTATATTTTTAACTTTAAAAAAAGTTTGTTTTTCGATAATTTCACTTTGAATTTTAGTAATATTTAATTCAACTGCCTATGTTGACTGTCTCCATTAATAATAATAAATAGTCACCGAAAACTGCTATTTTAAATGCATACAGGGTATCTGCAAGTCGTTCTCTCTCTTGCCTAAATCATTTCTACTTGCATTCGTCTTGTTGTTTTTGCCTGTCTTATCTTAGCGTCGTCGTCGACGTTGACGTTCACGTCGCTGTCGCTAGAAAGTGGCTTTACATCTGGATTATTTATAAAGGCTTAATTAGTGGACAGTAGCCACAAGTCAGCAAACGTTCGTCGGCTGCGACTGCTAGTATTTTTTAATTTTTTTGTCGTTTGTTTTTGTTTGGATTTCTGTCTCTCTCTTACCTGGAAGAGCCGCTGGAAGCCGCAGAAGCCGAAGGATAGGGCCACAAATATCCAGAAGACCGCATTGATTAAATAAGGCAAGTCGATATTTTGCAGCAGGACATCATAGCGATCGTTAGTTATCAGATATTTGAGTGGTAAAAAAAAGTTACCAATTTCCGCCCAATAATCCGGTGGACCGGATTTCATATCCAGTATGGACATTTTTGTTCTGTTGATATTTTGAGGCGTACCTCTCAATATTCACACGTTTGCCATGCAGCGATTTCGTTGTCAAACTAATGAATGATTGTATATTTATAAACATTAACAATATTGTCTAGTCTTTATTTACGTACCAGGCACATGTCTATCGGGCTTATCGATAGTTTAGTTGCGTGCTGCTAGCTATCGCTTGTTTGGGTGGACTGCCAACTTGTGCGATGCGCGCGGGCGCTTCTATTTAAATTCAAAAACACTAATTGGTAAATTCTATTTTGCAGTTGTATTTGAAAAAATATAAAAAATGGCACAATCAACATTGGCGGAAATTGTTGATTATCCTGCAGAGCCTGTAACCATGCTGAAGCAGTTGTTGGAAGCTGTCGCCAAGCCGGATAGATACCAATACATGAATCTGGCTACCATCGATGACGAATTCGGTGTACTCAATCGCACGGTTCTCTATCGCGGACTCAGCGAGGATAATTGCATTATTTATGTAACGCAGCGCTTTACACGCAACTACCAGAATCTAAAGGCGAACTCGAAATGCGCCATTACGCTGCTATTCCCAGAGGCGCTGCTGCCGGCCCAAGGATCCCAACCGCTCACCTGGCAGGTGCGTCTAATTGGCGCCAATGCCGTGGAGCTGCCCGAATCCGAGCTGAATGCATTGTGGGTCAAAGAGCCACTGTCGGCTCAGATACGTGACATAATCTTTCCCTGCGGCCAGCCGGTAGATTATGGTGAGCTCAAGGCCCGCCATGATATATTCCTCCGGACGCATCTGGACGGCGGCAAACCCTTCCAGCGTCCACCAACTTTGTAGGTTATGTTCAAAGAGTACATACATATGTATATGTATGTATGCATATTAATGTTTTTCCCCTTTCCCAATTCAGCACCGCCTTCAAGTTTCCGGCATTGCGCTGGGACTTTCTCAAAGTAGGCGTAGGCGAGATTGCGGATCGTGTGCAATATCGCTGGCAGGATAATAGCAAATGGCAGGCGATGCACGTGTCCACCTGAAGGATCGATCACAAATGCTCTTTAACCTGTATTTTACTCATTTTTATTCAACTATATTTGCAAAAAAAAAACAAAAACAATCGTTCGCCTACAAATACAAACAAAATTACAGTTACAGTAAATACTAACTAAATATGCTTTCATCATTTTGTTTTGTTCTTCTTCTTTGTTTCCGTTTAGCATACAACTAAAATACATAGTTAATAAATATTACACAAAACAAAAGTAATTGATTATAATAATACATAATGATATTAGATTTAAAACATGCAGTTAGTTATGATTAAGTTTTTTGTGTTCTTCTTTTTACATAATACACGGTTACAGTTACATACATGTACATATGTATGTTTTGTTTTCTATTTTTACAATAACGGTTGCTACACAGCATTCACCGTTTCACGTATCCAGTCCGCATTGGAGGCAATCTTATCATACATTCGGGGCCTTTCCACGCCCGTCGGCCCGCAGGCGATGCGCCAGGAGGAAACGCCAATTAGGGCCCATTGATTGGTGCCCGGTATCAAGCATTGCACGGGCGCGCCCGAGTATTCCTCTTGCTGCAAAAAAAATAAATGCCAACAATTAATTGATATAAAAATCATTTGTAATAATTATAATATTGATTTTTATTTTTAAAAATCAAATTTTATTTCAATGGTTCACAATGCACGCAACACCCTGTTTGCAGCAGTCGTGACGTCAACAGCAAACAGCGACATGCAGCGACACGTATGGCAACAGAAACAAAAACATCATAATAGATGAGTAATGCCAATAACAACAATAAGAGAACTACAGGCGACATTCGCTCTCTCCCATTCTCCCATTTTCGGGCTCTGAGCATAGCACGAGCGCACTCACGCACACACGCACACACACACATATGCATACAAAATGCTGGAAACATCCCCAACGTCGCACACACTTCTATGATCAACCAGGTAGAATCTACATACATACTATACGTATGTATGTATGTATGTACCTAGAGCAGAGACAATGTGCAGCGCAGCAGCTGCACTGCCAGATCCTCAGGCAGCCCTCGCTCGGCCAGCTATCTCTTTCGCTCTTGTGCCCGTGCCATGTTCAGCACATAAAAATGACAGCGCGCGCCAACTTTCATTCATTTGAGCGTCAGAATTGCAAGCGAACGGAACGCAGCAGAACAACAAGCGGAGCGAGACAGAGACAAAGACAAAGGGAAACAGTTTCAAATTTCATCATGTTGAACATGAAGTGCTGCCTGAAGATCAGTTTTCAGGGCGAAGTGAGTTTCATCATCTGCCCGGCAAGCAGCAGCTACAACCAGATCATTGACCAAGGTACATTTCCGACTCTAAATTGAATTTAATTGAAATTAAATCATTTATTTTGTATTTGCTTTTTGGCAGCTTGTAAACGTTTTCACATAGCGAAGACGCAGCGCGCCGGATTGGTGCTGACCAATGATCAGGGATATGTTTTTGAGCAGCAGCTATTGGAATACTTTCTGCTGCTCTTTCCCCACCCGGAGCTGTTGTTCTATCTGCGTCTGGATTGGCAGAAGCTGCGACGAGCCTTCCTCGATCCCGTCAAGCGGCGGCGACGCTCGGCAGACGATGTCCATGATGTCCATGATATCCATGAGATACAGCAGCAATCTGTAGCCGAATCCGATTATGTAGCTGTGCCGGTGCATCGCCAGAATTGCTTTATAGGCGCACTGCCAGCTGCTCCGGCTGCTGCTGCCGTGCGTCCTCGGAATTGCTTGCAGCCCAGGATCCAGCACCAGCAGCAGGAGCAGCCCAGAATCAGGCACCAGCAGCAGCAGTCACAGCCAAAAAAGATTCGACTACAGCTGTACAACAAGTCAAGGAGATCGGTGCCACCAGCTGGTCAACATGTGGCCATGCTGGCAACAGCACCGCGCTCCATACGCATCTAACTGGAACTATGATCACCAAATTGTATATACAACATTTTTTTCCATTTTAAGGTCGAACCATAGTTCCTAGCAAGTAAGCAAACACAATCATCTACATATAAATAAAAACATTGTTACAATTCTAAAGATCCTATAAGAATTTTTATATTATCCGACAACAGCATTAAAAATCGCTTCAGTTTTGGCAATGTTACGGTAGCTTGAAGTCTTAAAGTGTCATTACAAGCCAAAGTTTTTGTCATTTGTGGTATCCTTTTTGACAGAAAAATTAACCAGCCTAAAATCACTTTTCCTATAGTTATTTATACTAGTTTAGACACCCACATTCAATGAAATCTATAATATCAAAATACAATGTTTTAAAAAAAAAGAGAAATTGGACAAGTGAGGGTTAAATGATTTTATACGAAAAAAAATTTTAAAGAAAAATATTTTCAGCTTGTTTAAACTTTAAATGTGGAATTAAAGAAGAGGACAAATAATGATACAAATTTTGACAAAGTTTTGGGACATTAAAGTCTGGGAAGGTCATTTATAAACAACTTTTCGATGTTTGGGCACTTTACAAGCCAATTTTTTTGTAATTTTTGGCGTGATTTTTGACAGAAAAATGAACCACCACAAAATCACTTTTCTTATAGTTTTTTATACTAATTGATATACCCACAGTCAATTAAACGTAAAATTTCAAGATTCTATTTTTTGAAAAATCAAAATTGGTAAGGGTCCCCCCTTATGCTTTTTTCGCAAAAAAGTAAAAAATTTATTTTTTTTAAAAAGTCATAGTTTTGAGATGTAGAATTAAACTAGATGCCAAATAATGTTCAAAATGGCCTTGGGATTGACAATCGGTTTAGTTTAAGCATAGTTCTGGGAGTTTGAAGTCTTCAAATGGGTATTTCTAGGAAAACCTGCATTTAAGGATTAATTACTTACCGTGCAATCGTATTTCTGGTAGGTGGCCTCCATGCACATGGCGTTGACCGTCGTTATGGAGACGTTCTCGCAGGGCGCCATGTCGCCAATTTTGAGCTGGACACGCTGCAGATGATCGCGCTGACGGGACCAGCCGAGAGTGTTGCAGTTGGTCCAGATTTGCTCCGGTGTGCTGGGTGCTTTTGTCGTCTTGGCCGTCAGCAGGGATGAGGCGGAGGCTGCGGCAGCAGCGGCGGCGGCGGCGGTGGAGACTGAGGATGAGGACGCAGCGGATGCGCCATAGTAGTTGACCTGTGGCGCACTGTCCGGCAGCGGATAGGCATTCAGCTGTGGCTGCTCAGCCAGCTCGTGGGGTGCCTGCTGCAGTGCCTCGGCCCGCGGCATTTGGGATGCAGCCGACTCGGCCCGCAGATAGTCAAAGCCGATGGTCTCCTCAGGCTCATCGGCGCTGGCGCCGGAGCCCTCCGGATGCTCCTGCTGTGAGGGTATGAGGAAGAACTGTTGTGTCTCCTGCGCCAGGCGCTGCCGCTGTCCAGCTGGCGATTCCAGGCGCTCGGCCACGGGCACATAGGCGCGCCGTTGCATGGGCGGCTGTTGTTGCTGCTGGCGCTGCAGTTCGTCCGGCAGGCAAATGGGACGCACATGATCTGAGAAGCTGACCGACGTCTCTAGGCGCACCAGTGCCGCGGTGGAGCCCTCGACAGGACTCTTGATCATGCCAATAATGCGACGGCGTTGCGTCCACGGTGCCTTCGCCGACAGACGCACTGCACCCACAATGGCCATCCAGGTAGCACGCGGCTGGCCCTGGAAGCAGCTCTCCGTGGTCAGTACCCAGTCCGGCGATATGAGCGTGCCATCGCACACATGTATATCCTCCCGGAACAGTGCCACCAACCAGGGCCAATCACCCGGCGCCGACATCTTCGGCAGCGACAGATGCTGCTTGGCATTGGGCAGCGCCGACTGCACTCCACATCGCAGATCTCCGCAGCCCACGTAGAGCACCTGCCGCTTGGGGCAGTGTGTCCGTATGAAACTGATCTCCGGCGCATGAGGATCCAAAACACGCACATAATCCGTCAACTGTTCCGTATCATTTTGCACATCAAAGATTTCCACAGATCTGCGAGACACAAAAAGTTAAATTCGGCTTCCTTGCTTTTAACAATAATTATTTACTGCTTTATTAATTTTTAAATATTTTTGGTAGCTTTAAAAATACGTTAGCTTAAGTATGAGAAAACCTCCTGTTAGCTAACATGAACTTTGTCAGGAACATGGGAAAATAAGTATTTAGTCTAGAATCAGGGATTATCAACTCAGTGAATATATGGGAAAATAAAATAAATTAAAGTCGAACAACTTATTTGAATTAATAATTAATAAAATAAAAAATGTTGCTGGAGTTTTCTAAAAAGAAAATCTACTGTAACTAACTGTAAAAATAGTAATAATAAGAACAAATAGTATATAACTCAAATTGCATCCAAATAACAGAAGTATTTGAGCGAATTAATTAAAAGTGACTTATTTTGAGACTTAAAAATTAAGAGCTAAATTAAAAAGCAAATCTTTTATAAATATAAAAGTCAGCAAAAAAAAATAGTATTTGAAAATCACAATAGGTTTTATCGAATGAAAAAAAAAAAATTAAGAATCTGAAAAACTATTTTACCTTAATTAATTAAATAAAAGTAAAAAATAATTACATTAATTAGAAGTGATCTACTTACTCATAGCCCAGCGATTTGCAGAGGGATTCAGAGACGGTCTGTCTGACCACGAGCTTGGCATCGCCCTCGAGTCCTTCGGCGCACAGTTTGCCAACGATGCCCTTCTCGGAGAAGACGGCATAGCCGACGGCATGGAAGCGCGGCAGATACGGCACCCAAGGCTCCGGCTGCAGCAGATCCGCGGCCAGGGGAGCAATTGAGACTGGCATTAAAGTAAAAGAAAAGTGTGCGTTAGCTTGGAAGAGTGCGATCTATCGGATGCAGCTACTCACGGCAATCCTTCTCGTCGGCGCCGTCGGGACAATCGGCCTTGCCATCGCAGCGCGCCTTGCGGGGCACACAGGCGCGTCCGCGTCCACAGTAGATGGCATTGGGAGCACAGAAGGCGCAGCTGCGCTCATCGGACAGATCTGGGCAGTCGGCAAAGCCATCACACAGGCGTGGACTCTGCACATTGCTCTGCATATCACCCACACAGTGGGGCTTCTGCTGGCAGGATTGTGTGCCCGTCGATTCCGGGAAGCGTTCGCAGTCGAAATGCTGCCGGAAGCGGGCGGGCAGCCGTCCGCCGCAGCCGGCCATAAAAGCCTCACAGTATTCGCGACAAATGGCGCCGGGCGTCGGCTCCTGGCTGATGCCGTGCGTCTCGCAGGGCGGCTGGAGCAGCCGGCAGACAAAGTCGTATGCCTCGCGGAAGCACTCACCGTCGACCAGTTCACGGAAGACGATGACATCGGCGGACACCTGCTCGTAGCTGGCATGTCCGAGTAGATTCGGATACGTGGTCACATTGTAGCCCACATTGCGGCAGTAGCTCAGCTCCAGGGATTCGCAGCGACGCGGCAGCGGACGTGGTGTTGTGCTGGCGGGTTCCGTTGTCTCATCGTGCCCGCCCAGCGGCGAGCTGGACATGATGGGCTCCTCAATTAGACCGGTCGTCTCCTTGATGCTCACGCTGGCCACGTCCACCGTCATGTTGGCAAAGTGACGGCTCTGTGGATCGCTCAGCTCCTCGTGGAACAGCGCCAGCAACTCACCGCTGCTGACCAGACCCGCATACGGATCAAAGATCATGTTGAAGTGCACCACAATGTTGTTGTTGTCCTCGCTGCTGCGAAACAGTTGAAATATATGTTATAGCATATGGGAACTATAGCTTATTGGATCAGTACTGCAGATGCTGCAGATTGCTAACAAAATTCTAAACTCCATTAATTGGCTAATTAATTTTGATATGAATCTTGACTTGGGATTTTTGAATATCTTCGGTTTTTATGTTCTATGGAAATCATTTTAATTTTAAAAATAATATAAACATATTACACTCGCAAAAATATACATTAAATTCAAAATTAACGAAATACATTTTTTTTTTTTTTCCCACTTTCTTTGTTTAAGAAGCATTAAAAAATTCAGAAAAAATACATAATGCTCTATAATCAATTTGGGGACAACCAAAAACTTTTGCAAGAACTACATTTTCAGGCGATTGCTCCTAGAAAATACTATATGGTATAGTGGATCAGACTTCGATATACATACATATATACAGAAAACGATAGATATATTCCAAATGTTTTATTAGCATTGCTTAAAAACAGATATATCGAGATCGAGAATATATATACTTGATCGCCTTAAAGCGACCTCTTTCGTGATGAAATTGGAATAACCTATACAACAGTGTATAGAAAGAGGACTTTCACAAACTATGCCTAATCACAAATGAGAATCACCTCGGTAACCTGAAGCGTTTCAGCTTAGCGAGCGATCACTGTGCCACAGCTGCCACAGATGCCACAGCTGCCACTTACCCATCGAGTGCCAGAATCTCGCTGCCCTCGTAGGCCTCACGTAAATCGGAACGTCTGAGCGCTAGATTGATGCGCTCCCGATAGTCACGTGCCTTGTGCTGGAAGCGGAGCGAGTTCTGATTGGCCAGCTCCATGCTCCACTTATCGTTCAGCACCATGAACTTGCCGCGGAACACGCGATCCGGCAACGGCTCCGGTCGGAAATAAGTATCTGCAATTGTTATTAATTGAAGGTCAACTATCTATAAATGATATTTGATATATACTTACAGCCGATGTAAACAAAGGCGCCGGCGACCAGCAGGGCAATCAGGAAACCGGCTATCACAGCGCATCCGCACTTTTGGCTATCGCCCAGCTTGCGGCGGGTGAAGCGTATATCCGAATCTGTCGAGAGCACGGATTCGGACTTGCGACGCAGCCCATGATGAGCATGGTTATGACTGTGACTGTGCATATGCAGGTGATGTTGCTGTTGCTGCTGCTGCTGTTGCTGCTGCTGTTGCTCCCGTTCCCGTTCCCTTTCCCGTTCCCGATCCCGATCCCGCTGATCTGTTATAGCTGTGCCGATCGCTAATCCGGCGCCACCACTTCCATTGCTGTGTGTGTGATGTGGTTTGTGGTGTCGCGTGCAACGTGTATTGTGGAAAACTTTGGTTGGCTGGTTGGCTGCCGTTGTCGTTGCCGCCAAGATGCCATTGCCATTGGGATTGCTTTGGACGAGACCCTGTACAGCAAAGAAAACAGCCAACAAGTTCATAATTAG
The DNA here is from genome assembly GCA_035045305.1 of Drosophila maculinotata. Taxonomy (NCBI): domain Eukaryota; kingdom Metazoa; phylum Arthropoda; class Insecta; order Diptera; family Drosophilidae; genus Drosophila; species Drosophila maculinotata. The sequence continues at coordinate 10,857,594 of JAWNPD010000679.1, read as the reverse complement.
TGACAAAGCATAGAAATGGGTGTTTGCTACGGCCACGGGCCACTGGTCAATGACCACGAAAGCGCCTTAAAAATTAGACGCATTAATTTTGCGCCAAATCATGCCGTAAAATCAACCAACGTAACGAACAATCCAAAGCACGCCAAAGTGCTTTGGTAATGCACTTGAAAATGTTTTTTAATTTGATTTTTTTGTTTTCTGCTCTTGCTGTTGTTGTTGTTGTTGTGTTGTGTTTGTTGTTGCTATGCATGCAAATGCAAGGCAATGTTTGCATGCAGCATGATGACCGCAACGTAAAATCAAGGAAGCGGCGCTTTAAATTGCATTTTTTTTTTGTGGTTTTTCTTTTCATGAATTAATTGCGGAACCAATTTGACTGCATGCAGTTTTTCAAAATTTTGAATACGATAGACGATAAATCAAAAATCACTTTAACAACTAAGCCTAGTGAAACAATCTGGCAGCACTATGCATTGACACTGTAGGATCAAAAGGCTGGCAGCATCTCTTTCAATTCAAAGCGATACATTTCTGGACACCATCTGGCAGCATTGTGCGCTGCAGGATCGGAGAGTGAAGTTGGCTGCGCTGCAATGGGCTAACAATGTTAAATAACGGACACCAACGGAAATTCAAGTGGTCGGTTAAATGTTGCAATTGCAAAACCCAAAACAGGGAACATATAAGCGTACAGACATACAATGTGTGTATGCACATAAACACACTTTAGAAAATTAATTAAAGCGTAAGTAAAGCAAAATGAAACAGCAACTGGCAAGACAATTGGGGCGGGGCTGTGGCCGAGGCGGGGGGCATGTCGGTAAACAGGTCGCGACGCGGCCTACTTTTCTCTTTGTGATGCTGCTGTTGCTGCTGTTGCTGCTGCCGCAAAGCGTCAACAAACATACGAGCATGCTTGTAACATATAACAATAATAAAATAAATGAGCAGCAAAAAGCGCTAAAACGTAATTAAACAGCGCGAGTAGAAAGAGAGCGCGTAAATGGCTTCCTCATTTCATAATGCCCAACATCTGCGTTTATTGACCATGTCGCATGTGTGTGTGTGTGTGTGTGTGTGTGTGGGGGGTCGTTTTGGGTTAACTGATTAGCGCCATTTGCATTTGTTGTATGTTGCAATTGCAGCATTTCACTCGCTCCGCACACTTTTCGAGAGTGTCTGTCAGGGGAGTCAGCCAAAAGTCAGTTGGCCGCATAACGGTGCATAGAGCTTGCACGTGCAAACATTTTATGTTACCTCACACACACACACACACACACACGCATTTCCTTCTTTCATCTGCAGCTTTATATGTTTGTTTGTTAATTATTACACAAATGATTGCACAAACTGGCACACATATGTACATAAATATACACACTCACACACACACACACACACACTCACTTACATACTTACAATGTATTTGATTACACATTTGCATAATTACATACCTTCCAATTGCTTTTGCCACCATTTGTTTGCATCTCTTTGTTTTTGTCTTTGCTGCTGTTGCGATTGCTGCAATTGTTGTTGTTATTCCTTTTGTCAATTGCCGGTGTTGCTGTTGCTGCTGCTGCGGCGGTTGCTGTTGTTGTTGTTGTTGTCAATGCTGCTGCTGCTGCTGCTGTTGTTGTTGTTCCTGATGAATTTGTTATTGCATTTTTGTCCACATCGCGAGATTTTTTGATCTGCAAAAATGACAAAATCGTTAAATTCATGTTAACAGAATGAAAGAAAACAAAACACAAAGACTATTGGCCAGTTTTTACACATATGGTAATAGAAGCAACATGCGCCGCTAACAGGTGCTAATTGTGGCGTGGCCAACAAAAAAAGCGGACAGCGGGCAACGGGCAACAGGTCCGTAGGCCATGACTCAAAAAACCAAGTAGCTGCTCCAGTTAACAGTTTTGTGTTTGTTTTTCATATTTGTGTTGTGGCTGCTGCTTTTTTGGCTGCTTGGCAGTTGGTATGCCAAAAACTTACAAAAACAACAAAAAAACGACAAAATTATAATAAAAAATAAAAAATGAAGCAAAAAAAAACGAGTCATAAACGAAGCCAATGTCAAGCAATCAGCGCCCCGAAGCAACGTCGACGTCAACGTCGCCGTCAACGTCGCCGTCGACAGCAGCGTCAAAAGAAAGTTGGCGACTGCGTTTCCCTTGCTCATCTTTTCATTTGCATATAAATATGTTTATTTGTATATACATACATATGTAGATATAAATGTACATATATGCCAAAGAGATTTACATATTTTGGCGGCATGAACTTTTGTTTTCGATACAGCAACTTTTACTTTACCCTGCTGCTATCAACATTTTGTATCAACACCAAAAAAAAAAAAACAAAAAAAAGCAGAATAAACAAACGCGCCAAGACATGTTGCGTTTTCGCTTTTCTTTCACATGACTAATTAGGAAAATTCATTAAAATCATATAAACATGTTTGGTCGCAACATGTTGCCGCTGCACAGTGGAGTCGCTGCCACGCAATCATTGATCAAAATACCAAAAACAAAATACCAAGTTCAACTTAATCTCGAAGATAATCAAAATATGTGCATCGAAAATGCGAAATAAAATAAATTGCAAGCAATATATGCGATTTTAATCGTGGGAATTGTTTAATGCCGCCCACTGTGTGCCGCTGCAGTGTTGCCGTAACTTGTTTTGGGCGACAACAACAACAATAACAACAACAACAACAACAGCAGCAGCAACAAAAACAAAAACAAAACACTTTCATTTCGCTGGCGACGTTGTTGCATTTTTCGCCTTGGCTTTGAATTTTTGACTGCAATTGGCACAAAAAATTCGCTTTCGCTGGTGAAGCAGCAACAAACATTGCAATGGCAAACAAACAATTTGAAATGAGCGTCTTTTTCTTCTTCTCCTGCCACCAATGACACTTGTCAATGGCAAACGAGTTCGTGGCCTAAGTCTTTTGAACTCTGTCGCACGCTGCACTTTCACAGCGACCCCTTTCTGGCACCCCCCACCATCGGTCCCCCTCAATGACCCCAGTGGCGCCCGCATGCCACAAACGAAAGTTGCAATTGCATTTGGTAAACTATTTTCACAGTTCCTAAAAGAAGCGCCCACAATGACATTTTCTATGCCCTTACCAACAATTTCTAAGTCTACATTTTCTAAGGATATTTATTAAGTAGGCGTGAACTCAAAAGGGCGCATAAAGTATGCATATATACTTACAAACTTATGATGAGAAACCGGGAATTTTGAATAGTTTTCGCCAATTTGCTGGTTTTCATTAAGTTCCCACGTGCCGGATATCGCTCAAACTATTTAATTTCTATGTTATACTCTGAGAAATATTTGAATTTTATACAACTTTGATAACAATAGAAATAGCTCAAGCAAATCAACTCATGAGATATGCTTATATAAACATAAATATATTAAGTTGTGGTATACTTGACAATCAAATTGGAAAAGCTACAACTTTCGTGTCTTTTAACTCCAGAAATTTCTATGGAATTTTGTTTAATTGTGTTTTTAGGTAACTGACGTGATTTAGACGTAAAAAAACAATGATCGACATACATAAAAGTTAAGCGAGTTTCAAAAAATTATATAACTATAATATACATATGTATATCTGAATATAGTCTATATGCATTAGCAACATTGGAGTAACAATTCCGCCTTTTCCTCAACCAATCTGGTTTTCATTTTTAGTATATTGCGGAACAAGTTTGACAGAAGCTAGCTTTGGGAATTCCGGATTTTTGAACTAACAAAAAGATGTGCAAACGATGCCAACAAACCATAAAGTTGCCATCTATATTAGTGAATTATCCATTACATAATATGTTCACTGGGATGAGTACGAGTACGAGTATCAGTAAGTAATTTGGGAAAACTTATGACAAAAGGTGGGGCGAAAGTTTTGAGTCCAAAACATATATGAAAACCTGAAGAAATTTTGTGTCTCTGATTTGGTCAAATGCGGAAGGCGACAGGGTATTTAGCCAGCCATGAATATGACTACGCTAAATGCCATAATATGATAAGCAATTAATAATATGAGCGGATACGGATTACACAAACATGGAAATTTTGAATAGCTGCCAAAATAAGTAAAATTAATTGGCGTAATTCGATGTGAATAACGAGATGAATAAAGCAATATTAATGAATTAATATTATAATAGTTTCTATATGCATGAATTATCATCTAAAATCTGTAGGAGCTAGAGATATATGTTTCTAGTATTAATAACATTTTAATTAGGTCATTTTTAAAAAATTATATTAATTTGCTTTTGGTTTTGTTCTATATATATTCATCCAAAATTTGGGGAAATATTTAAAAAATATAGAAAACTTGCTCCATTTTTTTTGTAATATTAAACACGAACACGCCGTGCTAAGTCGTGCGTGCTCGTGTCACGAAAGGTGGCCAAGATTTAGTATGATGGCTTCTTGGAAAGGGTATTAAACGGAAATCGTTAGAGGCGGCCACGTGCGGACTCTCAGCGGCAGCTGTGACAGTGACAGTGACAGCTTTTCACTAATTTCCCTTAAAGCAAACAGCTGCCGCCGCCAGACGATGCTTGCAGCAGGGGCAGCGGCAGCAGCAGCAGCTGCCACTCAGTCGTGACGAACTAATAACGGCCACAAAATGCAGCCAAGATTGGCGACCCCACGGCGAAAGCGTTGAACGGCCGATCATAGTGCAGCAACGGTGCAACATTTTGTGGATAGCATTGCAGCTGATCTTTTTCATTTTGGCTGCCACGCCTCCTGCCTTCACTATGAATGTGCGTGTCGGTGACGGTGACGGCGACGGTGACGGCGACGGTGACGGTAGATGGCGCCTTCTCCCCGACGTGACTGTGGCATCAACAAAGTCGTCACTGATTTTTCCAAGCGCCAATCAAACTGGGTTGCCGCTGCCTTATTTTGGTTTCTGGGTGTGTTAACTGCTGAAACTAGAGAGCTGACTCATACGAAACAAGCCAACTGGGCATGGCCAAGTGCCACCTACATCCAAACTTACAAAACATATGTAGAAATACACTAGCAAAAAAATTATATACAATCCAATCGAAGAAAACTTTTAATCGATTGCAAAATAGTTGCATTGATTTGTAGTACTTAAGTGAAAAGAAATATTCACAACATTGGGAAAATTTGATACTAGTTACAATCAGAATAAAACCAGCAAAATAAAAAATCTTTACAAAAAAATATTTTAATTGAATCGGGAAACGAAAAAATCTTTTTGAGTATAGTATTTTTTTCTACAATAGATGGTTACATTTTTTCTAAGGCATGGAATATTTTCTGAAAACAATTTTTGTCATATCGTTAACTAAAATTCGTCCACATTTGAAGAAATTATCAATATAATTGCAATTATTACTCAGCTTCTCAAGTTTAAATATTTTTTTTTTTTTTATTGTGAATATTTTGCTGTTTTTTTTTAGTGTATGTACACATACATATATATACATATATATGTTATTGCAAATCAAAATGCAACGCAACAAGCTGCTCATCTAGACAAATCAATTCCACAATTCCAGCACAGCACATTTGGCCTCGTCTGCGCCTTTTGACTTGGCTGTGAGGCCTCATTGGATTTGGTTTTGCATTCAAATGAAGTAGAAAGTTCTGCGCACAACAGCCAAAAGGTGAAACATGTCCAACACTGAAAATTATACGAGTAAAATACGTATACGAATACGAATACAATTAATTGAAATGCCGCCGGGCGCTTTCTTGGCATTTATCTCTTTCTCTCCCTCTCCCTCCTCTTTCTCACAGACTGTTCTATTTCCATTTGATCAAACTAATTGTTTATTCAGAATGAGACTTGGGCTCTGGGAATAAAATGGATTTGTGGGTGGATATAGTCATTGGTATGGGAACAATGTTTGAAACACAAAACACAAAAAAAAAAAACGAAACCAAACCAAGCTTTTTGAAGATCGCATAATCAACTGATCTGTATGCATATATTTAAAAAAACAAAACTTGTATGTTTACTATATACACAAATTTACATATGTATGGGGAGGGGTCATTGAATTTGTTTGTTATGTACAGAATATTAAAGAGATCATATAATAAAGCTCGGAATGTGCAAACTCGAATAAGTATATGGATATATTTGCATAAATATGAGATAAATGTGGATAGATCCAATTCAAATTCAAATTCGATAACGTTACAAATTTATCGATATCAGTTACATATATGTATATTGTAATTGCTTGTCAATCAACACAACCGATATATGTATTTGCTTCACGTCTGGAAACGTTTCAAGGCTGTTCCCAAAGCATTTTGAATCTTTTAAGTAACTGCACTTTAATTTCCGCTGCCAAATTTGCATTGTTTAATCACATTTCATTAATTTTAGCAACTAAATATGTACATACATACATATGCATGCAGGAAAAGCCAAAAAAAATAACAATAATGAATAAGGCAATAATAAATTGGCCAGCGACGCCAACGCAACGCGTCGCTGCCAACGGCGACGCCGACGCCAACGCAGTTCAAGGCTAAGCGGCGGCGACTGCGCTTTAAATTCAGGGCGTAGCAGCGGCCCAGAAAATAACCAAATAAAAAGTAAAAAGTCTGAAAAAATGAGGAAAAAACAATTTGGCAATGGGGCGGGCACAATAATAATAAAGCTCTGCGGAATTGGAAAGTAAAGGGCGCACGCGCACATACACATACACAGGCACGAATCGAAAGGAAATTCAATTTAAGACATTCCCAATACACCCACACACACACATGCATACTTACATATGTTCGTATACAATAAATCGCAGTTGCTGGCTGCGCAGTCGGCGTCACTGCTTACAAAAGTCATAAAATGCTTGAAGCTGACAACCACAACGACAGCAGCAATGAAGACGATGATGATAATAATGATGATAATGATGAACAAACAAAAACAGGCAATGCCAATGAATTGTGCTACTTTCTTTGCCAGCAGCCGCAGTCGCGACCGCTGCCGACGTCGACGTCTTTGTTAAGACTTTGGAATTGCACATGATTGTTGTTGTTGCTTTTGTCATTATTGTGGGCCATCGTCATTATTGTTGCTGCCTTTTGCTTCTAATTTATTTCAATGACATTTTCAAAATTGAAAAAAATGCAAGACGCAGACTCCAATCTTTGTTCTCTCTCTCAATCACCCTCTGTCTCTATAACTCTTTCAATAGGTAGAGAAAGTTCATGCAACTGTGTCTATGTCTATGCGCGCACGGCGTTGCCATTAGCGGCCGTTTAGCGGGTGGCCAGATCGATGCTGGCAGCCCTCGTAATTAAAGGTCACTCAAGCTGCTGCTCAACTTTTGCACTCAAAACATACATAAATTGCGCTCGACCAGAAAAGCACTATAAAAAAAAATAGAAAAATAAAATAATATAAAAACGGAGCATGGCTTAGAAAAAATGTACAAGCATTGACTATTATTATTTTTTCTAGTCTTTGCGGCTGCTGTTGCTTTTGTAGTTGTAGCTGTAGTTGTTGTTATTGTTGGCTGTCGAGTGGCATTTGCCAAATGGCAACAACATTTCATTATTGTTGTTATTGTTGTTGTTGCTGCTGTTGCTGCTGCTGCTGCTGAACCTGTTGCAGCACATGGCTGCAAAATGTGAGTAGAAAACGCGTTGCTATGGAGGCTGCCACAGAAATATTGCTGTGCTATGGAAAATATTTGTCTAGCTATTTTTTTTATTTGGTGTGAAATCTTGATTTGAAGCCTTTTATTGTGACTGAAAGCCCCGGCGATATCATAACATAGTTACATACATACATACATATGTACATATGCATATAGTACTCTCACTCTCTCTCTCTCTCTCTTTTGCAAGCAATCGATTTTTCTATTCCTTGTGTCGCAATACTTAAACGTTTTATCGACTGTTTATAAATTGAATGAAATACGTTTGAATTGGGATTGATTTGGAAATTTAACAATCGATTGACCAAAATTGAATTATAACATTAAGTTAAATTTCTATAGATCAAAAGTCGAATCTCTCTAAAAGTGGAACCAAAAACTGTATAAGTTTTGCCATAATTCAAATTTAGAAAATTTGAAGATATTTTTTTTTAGTTATCAGTTTAATTTCAAAATGTTATGGTATTGACTACACACTTCTATGTTATTAAATTTAAAATGTTTTCACAAAATATTTTTGTTTTTAAATTATAGTAATTTGTATTTCATTTTGACCTATTGACTATTTCGGCTTAAAATTAATGACAAAATAAAAAAAAAATAAAAAATTGACACACATATAAGAAATTGGACTCATGATATGTTTTAAGTGCTAATTATATAAAATATGTACATTCTCGAAATTGGCCCGCAAAAATCGGTAGTTTCCAGTGGCGCCTTGGGACATTAAGTGGTGGGTGGTTGGGTGTGTGTGTGATGGGGTGGTGGGGGGGGAGGAGAGAGGGGGTAGTGGGTGTTATGTTGTGACGATGGCGTCAGCTTAGCCGCTGGCTGGTCTTTTTTTGGGTGATTGTGCAAATGAAAAAAAAAAAGCGCCAAACCAAAAGCAAAACCAACAACAGCAATAACAACAATAATGGCAAAAGCAAGATAAGCGCGGCTTTAAGTCGCCGCAGACAAACCGACAACTGAAAGTTGTTGCGTTTTTGTTTTTGTATTTTTCTTGGAGCCAAACGAGTTTGTTGTTGTAGTTGTTGTTGTTGCCGCCGCAATCACTTTTGGCCGTGCGAGACTTTGGAGTCTAGAGTCTAGACTCGACTTATTGGAATGTGCGCTGCCACACATAAATGCATATTTACATATGTACATATAGACAGCGATCAAAAACTGCAAATTGCTCAATAGTCAACAACAGCAACAACAACAACCGTATTGCAGGCCCTGCAACAACCAACAAATAACAATAACAATCAGGCAACAAAAAGACCAAACAAAAAACAATAACAAAAATACAATTTGGTCAGTGAAAACCTTGATTCAGTTGCTGCTGCCGTCTCAGGCATTGTTGCTGCCGTTAACGGCGACATATTTAAGCTTGGAAAAATTCTCACCGCACCGGCAGCAAGAAAACAAAAGCCAAAAAGTCTCCCAACTTCATTTCACAAACAAATTTAGACATGCCATTAAGCTAGGCAGTCAAAATAAAGCAAAACAAAACAAAACAAAAGAGCAACAACAACAACAACAACAGCATTTTGCATTAAAACAGTTGCAAATTAAAATAACAATAACAACAACAACAACAAACGAACAAAGACGTCGACAACGCACTCTGCAAAACTTTTGATTTCTTTTGATATACAAAAAAAAACAACAACAACACTGCGGCAGCAGCAATAAAAGAGGCGGCAAAATGTTAACGGCCATGCGCCCAAAGCAGCAGCAGCAGCAACAATAATAATAACAGCAGCAACAATAACAGTGTTGCCAGCAAAAGTAAGTTACTAAGGCAAATTGGCTTATAACGGGACGAACTTTCACTGGTTTGTGGATGCTGCTGCTGCTGTTGCTGCTGCTGCTGTTGCTGCTGCTGCTGCTGCTGACTGATTGCCCATCAGCTTGCTGCGCCCGGCATTATAGTTTCCATAAGTTTTCACTGTGGCAGCAGCACCTTGCATTTGTATTTATGCCACACACATGCGATGCATAACAATTGTGACTTTGCCGTTACTTTTGTTCATGTTGTTGTTGTTGCTGTTGTTAGCATATTGACTCATTATCGATAGGCCAGTATAAGTTACAAGTTATAAGACCAGACCAATTGCATAATCAAATAACCAGTAAAACTAATATGACAAATTGCTAGTTAACGTTTTTTGTTTTGGACTTTTACTTTTGTTTCGTTCATTAACGTCGCAACAATTTCCAATTATGCTAAACGACAGTTGCGATTGGAAAACCGTTTAACTTGCTCGGAAATACCAACGTCTATTTTTGTCGCTCATTTTAACCAAGTTGCTGAAGTCCAAAAAAAAAAATACCAAAAAAAAAGAGATAAATAAACTAGAAATGTACAATAGCTAATTTTACAAAGCTCCAGCCTCGCTTGTCCATTCTTCTGGGCATAAATCAAGATATGGCCACACAAAGGCTTTATTAGAGAAATTTTGAAAGAAACAATCGAATCGAATCGAATCGAATTGAGTCGAGTCGAGTCAAGTCAGTACAGTGAGCACTCGAAAAAGACAACAGAGGTGTTTTTAATGTTTGGCAATCAAATTGGACATATCCACAAAAATTATAGATTGCTATATTAGTAATTTGAAGATATTTTAAAAAATGTTTAAAATAGTGAAACAACAAAAATTTTATAAAAAGAAATTTTCAAAATTTAGATTAGCAATCATAAGACAGACAATTTCTGGAGATTTTCAATTGAAGGCACATACAATGTGCAGACACTGTACTAATTAAGCAGGCTGCAAGCAAGCTTCTGATATGTAAATCGATTTAATCAGTGAGACTACTTAATAGGTAGCTAGTTGGCCACTCAACTCACCTGGCTATTACTGCAGTAGTAAATGTCCGACATCCTGAAAGCAGCGTTCTCTCTCTCTCTCCCTCTCTCTGTCTACTGTGTGGCAGCGTGGCAGAGGCAGCGTTGCAGGGGCAGCGTCAGCGTCAGCGGTTGCATGAAATGCACATGACCGCGTTCGGTGTTGGCGAGGCGATGTTGCAGGTGAAACAAGCGGCTTTAGGGCAGCGCGTATTAACCCGTTTTGTTTTTGTAGTGCAATAAAGTGTCACACGATACGATACGTTACTACTGAGCTACTGATAGCGATATATGTTATATTATACATATATGTTTGCACATATGTATGTATATGATTACCGCATTGCGCAATCACTTCAGATCAGAGCAGAGCAGATCAGATTTTCCGCATGCCTTTTGGCCAAACAGATAAACAAAACAACAACAACAACAACAATAACAACAAAAACATAAACAGCAGTTGTGTGTGTTTGACAGTGGCAGCAACGTGCTGCACTTCACGCTCCGTCTTGCAGAACACTCAATCGCCTCCCAATCGAGAGCGCACGCGCACCTTTCCAAAAAAAAAAAAAAAAAACAAAAACAAAAATAAATAACGTTTACCGCGAAGCACGTTACAGCGCCTGGAGAGATTGCAGTTGGCGATAGATAGTTAGATATACTATACGTATGTATATGTACAGATATATATATATATATATATGTATATATGTAGATAATAAAGCGCGACAAGCGACCGTCTTGGGCCAAGTTGAAAAGCCGACTGTCTTGAGCGGCAGCGAGCAGTCAGCAGCCAGCAGCCAACAGTCGGTCGGTCGGTTGGTCGGTCGGTCGGTTGGTCGTTTGGTCGGCTGGTGAGCAACTTCTTCGGCGACGCAAGCGCAACGAAAGTTGTTGTAACCCGTTTGACGCTGGCCAAAAAGAAAAATGAAAAAAAACGTTGACAAAAAAATCAAAAAGCCAAAAACAGCGTCGTTGACAGGCGGCCGATTAGCGCAAAGGACATGCATTTAAGCCGGTGATTTATGGTGAAAACGAATCATTGAAACGAGTCACACCTGTTCGCGGCCTGTGCGGGCGGGAGGATGGTGGCGGACAAGGACGCTGTGGCAGCGGCAAGACACTAACCTCTCTGTACAGTGGTCGAATTCACTATATTTTGCATATATAATTAAAGATTGTTGCAATACCATGGAAAAATGTAGGAACTAATTTGTTAATCTGAATAATAATACCGTAATAGAGTCAGCGCTTAGTTATTTTAACTTTCTTAGCACTAAGCACTGAATTTATTACATTGTTCAATTTTAAGCGTAAATTGTTTGAAATTTTTAGTAAGTTTAAACAACTTGGCAATACAGATATCAAAAAAGTACACATGTTTTTCTTTGGAAAATTATAATGTAACAGAAATTCCAATAGCTAATTTAATTATTTATTTTGTTTTCCGTTACTTCATGTATTTATTATTGTTAAAACTGAATAATTTACGTAAATATATATTTAATGCTTTAAAGTTGGGTTGCTTGACACTTTATTTGCGTTAATAGTGTTAAAACTTGAAAATTGATAAAACATATAACGTATTTCAAATATTGTGAACTAATTGACCCAGAATTTGAATTCAAAACGCTGACGTTGCCACCTACCTATGTTGAAACTGTAGCGCTGCCAACTACATTTTGGAACAATTGATAAAAACAGCTGTGCTTACATATCGATTATTTTGTTTTTGGGTTGTTATGCTATCGATTTGCGCTGGCACCTGGATGTATATTTGTTGTTGTTATTTTTGTTGGCACTTGATTTGATTTTGTATATTCGGTGTTGTATATTCGCAATGATATAGCAGTTGATGTTTGCTAGGTAACAACTTGTGTGATGGCGCGCAATGTGCTAGAGAGCAGCCTGCTGGGCGCTGGCTTCAGTATCATCTTTCAGGTGAATTAACGGAATTATGACTCAGAAATTTGAATGGTTGACGTTGTCATTTACTATTTGTCGATTGTCATTTGTACTGTTATCTTTTAGATACTGTGCCGCATTCTAACGTTCGGCATCAACGCGTACATTGTGCGCAATGTAGGTCGCGAAGTGCTGGGCATTATGAATGTCCGCCTGCTGCTGCTCGAGAGCACCCTCCTCTTCTTGTCCCGCGAGGCCATCAATCGGGCGGCTTTGAGCGCCAGTAGTCAGCAGCGCGACAAATGCTCTTGGTCTCAGCTAATTAATCAGATGTGGCTTACGTAAGTGTGCCGAGTACTCCCTAGTACCCATTCTCATATCTCATGCTCCTTCTCCTGCAGCGTTCCCATTTGCGCCGCCCTCTGCGCTCCTTGCCTGTACATCTGGCTCCACTGGCTCTCCGCCGTGGATGCACCATTTAGTGCCCAGTATGAGTTTGCCTGCTATGCGGTGGCATTCTCCTGCGTACTGGAACTAGTTGCCGAATCGGCGGTTTTTGTCGCCCAGGTCTTTTGCTTTGTCAAGCTAAAAATTGTGCTTAACACGCTGCACATTTTCGTTAGATCGGTCATCTTTCTGTGGATCGTCATCGGGGATCAGAGTGCGGCTATTAATGCCTTTGCCATTGCCCAGCTGGCCAGCGCCGTCACCATTGTTGTGGGCCAATACAGTTTCTTTCTGTACTACATCAAGCGATTCAACGAATTCAAATTGCAGCAGCAACAGCGGAAGATTAAGGCTTCACCCAGCTCTTGGGAGCGCTCACTATTCGAACACATGGATGATTTTCCATTCACCAACCCAACGCAACTGTTGCCGGGTGTTTTGAGCAGTTCCGGCGGTGGCGCCTTCTTCAATCGGGAGCTGCAAACGCTAACATTGAGCTTTATCAAGCAGGGCGTCCTCAAGCAGATCCTGACCGAGGGCGAGAAGTATGTGATGTCTGTGTCGCCGGTGCTCAGCTTTGGCGAACAGGCCACCTACGATGTGGTCAACAATTTGGGCAGCATGGCAGCCCGTTTCATCTTCCGGCCCATCGAGGACAGCGCATATTTCTACTTTACGCAGACAATCTCACGCGACACACGTCTGGCCAAACAGCCGCCGGAGCGGGTGCGTCAGGCGAGCAGTGTGCTGAACAATCTGATGCTGGGCGTCAGCTCGATTGGTCTGCTGGCCTTCGTCTTTGGTCAGAGCTATGCGCACACGCTGCTGCTGTTGTATGGCGGTGAGGATTTTGTTGCCGGCGGACTGCCGCAGCGTCTGCTGCAGTGGCATTGTCTGGCCATCTATCTGCTGTCCGTGAACGGCATCAGCGAAGGCTACATGTTTGCGACCAACACCAGCCGGGACATTGACAAGTACAACTATTTGATGGCCATCTTTTCAATAAGTTTCCTCGTCCTGTCGTACATTTTGACGGGCATTTTCGGACCCGTCGGCTTCATCTTTGCCAACTGCATCAATATGCTGGGTCGCATTTTGTACAGCACTTGGTTCATCCGGCACCAGTATCAGCCGCTGGGCCTGAATCCCCTCCAAGGACTCTGGCCCGGCAAGCTATTTGGTGGCACGCTGCTGCTTGCCGGCCTAATCTGCTATTGGGTGAGTGGAGCAGTATTTGTCTCTTTTTGGCACCATGTTATTTATAACTGAAATTGACTTTTGCCTTCTTTAGTATCAGGATGCGGTGTTTGGCACGCATCTGGGTGTTGGTCTGGCCGCAGGCATTCTGTGTTTGCTTGCCTGGGCTCTGGCTCATCGGGATCTTATGCATTTGGCCTGGAAATATGGACGTCGCATCAAGATCGAATGAAGCTATTACTGAACTCGTTTTTTTCCTATCCTGGAGCACCATTTTGGCTCTCTGTGACAACAAATCGCACATCAAGTTGGACATACCGTATATACATATATATTTATATATGAATGTACATATATGCATCTAGTTGACAAATATTTAAATTGCTAGTTAATTTATTGTACATTTAAAACTATTGAATTGTTTAGTATGAATGCTTTTCGCTACAAATTGTTAAATACGCATTAAAAGACAACGAAATGAAACAAAGTAATCACAACTTTATTTTTTAAATAGGTAAAAGGAAAGTAATTTAAATTATTCAGAGGGCTAAATACTGATCATACTTATTCATATTCATAATTTAAAAATAAATGCGATACTATCGAGTATGAAAACATCGACAATAACGAGTGTGACCACTGGTTCAATAATTTTTCATGCTACCGATAATTGATCGATAATATATTGGCTTGTTCGTTAGAAAAACGGTGAGCGCGCTTTGACAGCGTAGTGAAACAGTAAGAAGACTTTCTTTGATGCGACAGCAGTAAAATTTCAGCAACTCGAAATGGAATGCAACATGGATACACAGATGGATGATGTTGTTGAGAACAATGCTACTACCGTTGTTTCAACCATTATTAGCACCGTCAGCGGCAGCAAAATTAACGATACCAAGAATGCCATCGGTGACATCGTTGTGCTTGATAATGTAAGTTACGCTAAATATATAAACACAATTTAGATGCATCATTCAATTCTGAGATTTACAGCCTCCGCCGCAACCGTCTGCTGCGGTAAATGCTATCGCAGTGGCGGAGCCCATGGAGGATATATTAGCAAAAAAAGCGGGGCACAACACGTGCATTGAGTGTGGCCAGAGCGAGCCACAACGTTCCTTGTGGCAAAAGAGCAACTTCGTAACCTGCAAAGCCTGCAAAGGGAAATGTAAGTAGGTTCCGGACTAATATCCGTCAGATTTATTTAACCTGGCTATGTCTGTTACTGTTTTTATTTTCATTTTACAGGGCACTACGACTGTGTACCAGTTATGTTTGAGAATCGAACACATTTCCGCAAAAGGTTCATTTGCGACAGTTGCCGTTTTTGCCGCATTTGCAAAAACAAGCGCCAAGTCGACAAGCAGCTGCTCATGTGCTCTGTTTGCGTGAAAGTATTTCACTTGGAATGCCTGAAGCCAGGGGCAGAGGTGCACCCGACACTAGTCGAGCCGGAAATGGCTAAAAAATGGAAGTGTCACACTTGTGATCCCGCCATCACTTTGATGAGCCCCGACGAGGCTCCGCCAAAAGTCTATTCGCCGCGCCAAACCCGGGCTAGTCGCAAAAAGCTGGACATTTCAGTGTCGGCTCCGGTTTCTAGAATTGTAAAGGCAAAAGCCTCCATTGAACGGCGTGTAAGCAATCCCGCACAGACTGTCGCTCCACCCAACACCTCGAAGATCGTCATTGAAACTGCAGCTGTAGACGAAATCAAAGACGCTCCCGAGCCTGCGATGGAGAAGGAAGAAAATCAGTTGCTCGATAAGCCACTAAAGAAACCTGTGAGGACCTGGAGTATGTTGACTAAATTTTACCACAAGAGGCAGAATGCTTGTCGTTCCATGAAATTTAGGCGCAGCCATAATGCTCGGCGCACGCCTTGATATAATAGATCACTTTAAGCATAAGCTCGGCTTTTCATCTTGTCCTGGATCTGCAAGAAACCGTTAACTTTGCCTAGTTTCTAGTTTATTTGCATCGTTTTTTTTTTCTTTTTGTTTTATCGTTTAATTTTTGGAGCTTGCCTATTACAGCAGATAATAAATTGTTAGGTTTAGTAACCCAATTCTCGAACCATTTATTATTTACAGCAAGGATGGGCACACTGAACACTAACTGAACTCAGTCCGTTCCGTTATTTCCGCGAATTGGTGCTGTGCCGAGACAAAACAACAACAACAACCTAGTTTCTAGTTTATTTGCATCGTTTTTTTTTTTCTTATTGTTTTTTCGTTTATTTTTTGGAGCTTGCCTATTATATTATAATTATTTTGCAAACGTTGATCTGCATGTATGTACATATATTTTACAGCAGATAATAAATTGTTAGGTTAAGTAACCCAATTCTCGAACCATTTATAATTTACAGCGAGGATGGGCACACTGAACACTAACTGAACTCAGTCCGTTCCGTTATTTCCGGGAATTGGTGCTGTGCCGAGACAAAACAAAAACAACACACGAAGTGTTCATCTTGGCGAAACAGTAAAAAATAGTTGGTAAATAGAATGCAAAGTTCGATTTTAGCGGCAAGCGAACTAAAATGTCTCGTTTTTTAAATTTATTATTGATTCGCTCGGTGTAGAATATACTAAATGCTAAAAAAATAATAATTACAATTTATAGCTTTAAACAGTTTTAATGCGTTGTGCTACTAATTGTTTAATATAATAAATACGCATAAAAATACATCGAAATTAAAGTAATCATAATTATATATGTAGTTTAACGGTTATTGAGAAGTAATTGAACAACTTGCTTATGCTGTTGGTGACAGTTAAAGTTTAAAAAATTAACCACTAAACATTTGTATAAATTAAACGCTAATATATATAAACCGAAACTTTACTAGTTAGATTAGTTAGACTAGTTGGAATATGTAGGCAACTAAAAGATAAGTTTTAAGTTTATATTTGGGATTCTTGAATTTAATTAGCGCACATTAAGCAACTTTAGGTTAATACAAGAACTGCTTGGACAATTGATCTAAATGTGAAGATTTAGTTAAGTTTGAATTGACCGAGAGATTAAAGTGATTTTAATGTTCAACATTACCCCTAAAAATCAACCGCTATTTCCACGTTTGACAACAACAATAAACCACAAATTCAGCTGCATGCTGAAAAATTAAACCGATGTGTGCTGCGTGCGTTGCGTGTTATCGATAACTTATCGTCTTGTACGTTAAACAAGCGACAACCGCGCATTTTAGCGACACAGTTAACATTTATTGTTTGCTTCAACATTTAAGCACATCAAACATGAAGCGCACCAAGGATGATGACAAGGATGACAAGGATGCTGTTGCAAACAGTGGTGCAACTGTTACCAACAACAGCAACAGCAACAGCAAATCCAAGAGCAACACTTCACCGAGCAACAACAGCTGCAGCAATAACAACAGCAGCAGCAATGATGCCAACGGAGACATCGGGGGCGGGGGCGGCGGTACACCAGGCAATGTTCGCACCACGGGCCGTGTGAAGGTAACGTAACAATTAAAAATACGGTTTGGTTCAGCACCACTTTATTTTGAGTTTTGGTTTTTTAACAGAAACCAAAACTGGTCTACGATCCGTCGGATAATTATATATCCCGCGCACCACGGATCTCTTTACCAGCACCGGCACCGGTACCGTTACAAACCCAGCACACACCGTCACCCGTACGGAGCACTAGTCCCGTTCCGTCGCAGCAGCAACCTCCGCAACCTGCAGAGGCGCAGATTTCGGCGGAAAATGCAGTCGAAGTCAAAACGGAGCCAACAGAAAACGATGAGCCCTCGGAGGCGGGGTCATCTCAAAATCCGGATCAGAATCGTTACGTAGATACGTGCACGAAGTGCGGCCAGAACGAGCCCAGAAGGGGATCCGGGTATAAAAGCAACTTTCTCGCCTGCAAGGCCTGCAAACTAAAATGTAAGTAGGTTTAATTATAGTAGGATATAGTTATAAACTAACAACCTAACTTAAAAGAAGCACTGGCTACTTAAGCCTTCAGCTCAGACATTAACATACATACAATATGTCCTTGGGTCTGAACCCGGAACCCCATCTACCGAGGACTGCAGGCTCCGGGCTAATCTCCGTGACATTTAATTAAACCGTAGCTCGTTGTTGTTTATTTTACAGGGCACTTTACCTGCATACCAAACACGTTCGAAATACTTACCAATGCAAGGAAGAGGTATAAGTGCGATAAGTGCCGTCGGTGCTGCATTTGCACCGTCAAGAGCGATGTCCCCGTGGATCTGCTGGTGTGCAGTGGTTGTGCAAATGTATATCACCAGGAATGCCATTATCCGCGGGTGGTGCCGTCGAAGTTAGGTGACCCGAAATGGAAGTGCAATTTCTGTGATCCCGGCTACAATTCGATGGAGGCGGTCAACGCTGGACCCAAAGTTAAGTCCCCAGAGCCGACGGTGCCTCGGCGCAAAGCCAAGGGAGCACGCAAAAAGCGGGCTACATCTGATCCAGCAGCCACCGTTGTCAAGGCTAAAAGCGCCAAGCAAGAGCTGACCAAGAACGGCAACGACAACGCTGATAACACTCCTGCAAGCAAGCCCGTCGCTATGCCCAAAACATCAGAGAGCGCCGTGACAGACAAGGAAACTACTAAAGCCAGCGATGCATGCGCAAGTTCTCCAAAACGCTTGTTAGATTCAGAGTCTTCGCCGGCGCCGGCGACTGTACCCGCTTCCGCTATCGTAATATCGTCGGAGGAAAAAGCGGATGAGGAGAACGAGGAGGCAGCTATAACAGATGCGCCGGTTCAAACCCAACAGTCACCCGTACAGAAATGGAGCATTGATGAGGTGGTCACATATTTTGAAAAGTTTTATCCGCGGCAGGCAGACAGCTTCAAGAACCAGGAAATCGATGGCGCTGCACTGATGGTGCTCACGCGGCAGGATCTTTTAGACCGATTTGGCTTGAAGCTCGGCCCAGCGCTTCGCATATATGAGCTGGTCCTTTGCTTGCAAACATCCTCCGACGACGTAACCCTGGCCTGGTGTGAATAGTTAATTTTGTTTGTTTTTTTTTTTAATTCACGCTCTGAAGCAGAAAGACTAGTTTTAAGTTCGAAAGTTAGAATCAACTACCTACCTTTTGGTTTCCCCATTATATGTATATGTATATTTTTCTGCAGAAACTAAAACCTCAAGTTAAGTAGCTCAATTCTCGAGCCTTATATATAAATAGAGTATATATATATATATATTGGTCGTATTAAAGACTTTTTAAAAAATATTTTCAGTAAATCTGAAAAACTTCGTGCATCCATCAGCCACGTATCGTTTACGTAAAACAAACAAAACAAAACAAAACTCGCTTAATTTAAATTGAATACGTTTATTAAACTACTCGAAATAAATAAAACGCTCCAAGTTGTACTTGGTCTTAATTTTCATTTCTTTTTATTCGACACATAAAATTTATTGAGTGGACTGGCGCAGGCTATATGAGATATAAATACATAATGTGGCCCCGAGCCTATTTCAATTCGATGAATGGGACTAAATGTAAATATATATTTTTATATATATATACACATACATCTGTACATACAAACATATGCATGTAGGTACGAATGGTTGTGTAGGAATGCAAAATGCCTTCCCATTTGAATATCAAAAGCAGTACAAATATCAAGTTGAAGTACACAAACGATCATCACATGGGCAGCGAGTGCCCAAAATAATAATAAAAAAAAAAAAACACACATACAACGACAATACTGGTGGCAAAATAATGTTGCCGTGGATTAGGATGTGAAGCGTGAGTGGACATACTCTCATACGCGCGGCAGTAGCTTCTCCTCGTCGACGGCGACAGTGTGAGTCGTGGGTTTGGCGGCAGACCGAGCTGGATCATAGCCGTACAGGAATATTGAGGCAATAACCAGCATGACGCCAGCACTAAACTGTAGCGTTAGATTGAAATTGAAAATGTAGATGGATGCGATGCAGGAAATGATGATTGCCAGCGAAGTGGCAAATCCTTTAAGTATATTGTCCGCATACTTGACCACTACGGCAACAATGAGGCCACCACCGGCCTGCAGCAGCACCAGATACCAAACGAACATATCATAGCCATGGAAGAAACCATGGTTATATATGCGGCTGGCATCGTTTATAAAGCACGTCAGCAGCCCAAACGGTATGCTCAGCAGACTCAGCTGAACGTTGCGCATCCACACCGAAATCTCCGCGCCCTTCAGTATCTTCTCAAAGTAGATGCCCGCAAAGCCGGACAGAAAACAAGCACCTAATGCCGACCACAAGCCCAGCATACGATTCTGGGCGGGCGCCAATGCAGCCGTTGATAATGTTGCCGTTGCCGCTGTTGAAACAGCGGCACCACCTCCATCACCACCACTGCTGCCGCCATCCGTCTGAGCCAATTGCACAAGTATAATGCCCATTACGAGCAGCACCAGAGCGCCCCATTGTGTGTTGAAGAGACGTCGCCGCAGGATGACAACGGCAAACATTGCGGTGGTCAGTATCTTCAGCTGGTACGTCACCTGATAGGTGGCCGCATCCAAATGCGATGCGGACACATATAGCAGATTGTTCTGCACAATGTACACCAGCGATGGCACGCACACCTTGAGAGTGTCCAGCGGATTGGCAACAATGATCCTGTGCAGAGAGCGCACAAAACGCTGCGCATCCTTGCCCTCCTCATTGAAGACCAGCACCAAGCAGGTGATTAGCTTTACGAATTCGGCCATCAGTACCGCTGCAAAGAAAGCAATAAATTTGATAGCAACAGGTCCCCAAAATAAGTAAGTAGTACAACATTTTTCTTTGGCTATGTGGTTTTTGCTTATCTAATATACTTCATAAAAAATGTGCTTTCTCGACGGGCACCGAAACTACATCTGGGATATACCTTTTTAGTTATTTATAATGAAATGGCCGGTACGCAGTCCGGACCTAAATCTGATAGATAACTTATCATCATATAAGTATAATAGTCTAAAGGACCAACAGTCCTAATGTCCTAACCTTATGGGGTCACATTCTTTACGTATTTTGAAGGAAATAAACAACAAAGGCTCAATTTAAACTATTTTAATAAAATTTAAGCGCCATCTTGTTTTAAAACAACGATTTCTTTAATCTATACCATTTATGTATTTTGCTTGAAAACCTTTACTACTATTTTTCATAGCTAAACGTGCCAATTTATTTATAATTTGCTCCACTTTTCGGAAATGTATACTTAAATTGTTCTGATAAGAGTTCCTTTGTTATGTCATGATCGGTGGTGTTCTACATATTTATTTCATGCATCTTATATAGTCAAGTGGCTTAGGGCACAAAAGTTCCCTTGGGGTCGCAGTTTCCCTTTCTCAAAATATACTATAGTGAAACCATAGCTCAGTTAACGCAAATGCGACAGCAAACACACACACACACACACATATATATACCCGCATACAGGAAGTACATACATAAGAACATAGTTTGCTTATCAGCTGTGTGTTTAGTTGTCGCTTTTTACAGCGGTTCGTAATTAAACAAACCTTTTTTGTGCGCATCCCATTATAATTAACTAAGCATTTGCTTACAATGTATGTGTGTGTGTGTGAGTGTGTGTGTTTGCCAACAGCGCATCTCTGCTGCTTACGTTGGGTGTGCTGTCTCTCTGTCTCTTCTCACCTGTGGAGCTGAGGAAAATGTCACCGGGCCGAGTGCGAGCATATCGCATGCTGAGTCCCAAGATCGCATTCTGTAGGGTCAACGTTAGCAGGCTTATGTACTTTAACGTATTGGCGTTCACTGCAAGCAACATTTCAGTTAGATGGTCAACTGGTTGTTGGCTAAAAAGACAAATCCACTTACCGTGTATATTCATTTTTGGTATCAGTTGAAATTGAAACCCCGGCAAAAACGTGCGTTTATTTGAAATTCACTAAAAACACTAAATAGAATTAAAAGGGGCAAAACACTTGTTTTGGATGATAAACAATTGACAGTAAGCGCTGCCCGCCTGCCTTGCGCGTTGCCTCTTTCAGCTGTGTTTTTTTTCGGCTATGAAGAAGGCACGGACACGTAAACAAGCTTTCAGCTCATATTGCGTCCAGTTTTATCGTACATTGTTGCTGCCACTCTTCGTGTTGCTCTTGTGGTTGTTGTTGTTGCTGCTTGTGCTCTTTTGTACTGCTACTAGAGATGGGAGCGGGCTGTTGCCCTCTGGCCACGGGCTCGCGTTTTGTAATCGAATTTAATGTTTGCATATAGTATGCACTTTATTGCGATATGTAAATATTGCACTTAGATTAATCGTTCATATGTGTATTTAAATATATCGCTAATAAGTGATTATGTCTCATAAAATTAAAGACGCACACGACTGGAAACCAACATATGACCAAAACATATTCGTGCCGCACCGGTCCAAAAAAATGGGGAACGTTCTCATCACTAATAGGTAGCACATCCAAATGCTTATCGATATCGATAACGATAGCAGCGAGTAGCAATACAATAGAGTGCGAGTAGTCTTGCAACAGTTTTGACATCGATTGCATATTGTTTTTGTTGAAACAACGTTGCCTGTGCAATTTGTTATTCGTGCCAATTATAAACAGAAAAACACATTGCCAAAATGCGTGAACAGCCGTTAAACGAAGTTACTCAACTAATACACGCCATCAAAATGGGGTAAGGCCTCATAGTATAAAAATAAATATTTTTTATTGACAAATATATAATTGCAGAATGGTGGCAGGATCCTATAGCATTACAAACAAAACTCTGGATATATTCAAGTATATTATTATGAGCAAAAGCTGGCAAAATGCTGAGTAAGTTTTGGTCATTGATGTCATCTTTATTTATTTATTTATGCATAGATTTATTTAATGTTAATATAGGACAATTCAAAGTTGTAGTTTAAATTTAAAGTTTCTTGAAGTATTTAAAATGTACATCGTTCCAACATTTGTTGCAAGAATTGGGAAAATCCCAGGAAAACGAATAAATGCTAAATTTTTAAGTAAATTTGTATGCATTGAGTAAAAATAAACTTAGATGAACAAATTACAAACTAAAAGCGAAAGAGGGAATTCAGTGGAATAAAGATAAGAAGAGCCGATAATGAAAAGAAAGAGAAAATTAAACAGAAAGAACAAAAAAAGGATAGTTGAAAATCTTTGATCCGGCAAGGAAATTAAATGCACCTAAACGTGGTCAGAGATCTCCTGGAGATAATTTTGTTATAGGGAGAGAGAGTTCCGCCTAAAATACGTGAAATCATATATTATATGATTTGTAAAAGAGGAAAGTTGTGCATGAATGTAAAAGGAAGGGGACAAGGTTTATAGTAGGTCTACTAGGTACTCAAAAGTTTGCCGATAACATTATTTTTAATTACAACTCGGTTATTTACATTTCTAGAGCTCTTATGAAAATTGTGCGCGCCCAGTCGCGCATCCTGCAGGCGGCACTGCCTCAGGAGACGGTCACCTCGAACATAGCACGCCGCATCCTGAAGCTGACCCGTGAAGAGTTCGATCTGCTGCAGGCCAAGGTGCAGCACTTTGCGGACGACTCGCAGGCATCGCTGTCGCTGCATAAGCTTGTCACCCAAACTAGCGAGAATAGCGTCAGTGTGGATTACTCGTTGCCCCAGCAGGGATTACGCGAGGCACTGCTCGATCATTTGCAGGAGGTCGAAACGGAGCTGGAAACGAGCTCGGAGAACATCAGTGTTCAGGCCGAGGAGCACATACACTCCTCAGAGATCATACTCACACTAGGACACTCGCGCAGCGTTGAAAACTTCCTGAAGCGGGCCATCAAGAAGCGACAGTTTCTCACCATCATCGTGGCAGAATGCGCGCCAGCCTGTCGGGTGAGTAGAAAACCGGACATCACTTTAAAGATGATCCCTTACTGGTAAAAGAACGAACTTTATAATACGGTTTTAAAATATTGGCAGTTTTCATTACGAAACGGTTTACGGCAAGAATGAAGAGTTTTCTTAGGATTTCGAAGATTTAATATACTTGCAGACATTCAAATTATTTCTAATCCAGACCACAATTCAAATTTAGACAGATATTAGATTAGATAGACAGAAATTTAGATATTGATATTAGTTTGCCAAAATGTTAGGAGCACAATAAAGCTCACAACTGATCTTTAGTCAAGATAAACGAAAAATTGTCATATAAAAAAAAAACTCATATTTAAACCCATAGATCCTAGAACCTGCAAAGAATATAATTATATCCTCAGTTTCATAAGGATAGAAACCGACAGACTTATATCTAAAGCAAATGGAAATGCCTTAAAGTTATATACAAACTTTGCACATACACAAATGATGTTATTGATTATTACATTGGTTATATTTATAAAGGCAACTTACTCAACCTGTTCATCAATCCAAAAATAGTCTATACACCTGAGCACACACGACATGTATACACCTATATTTATATATACATTTTTATATCCTGGCTTAATTTCTGTATCGCTTTTGTTTGCTGACAGGGTCACAATCTGGCTGCCACATTGGCGCTTGAGAAGAATGTGGAGATAATTGTAATACCGGACGCTTCCATATTTGCGATGATGTCGCGCGTAAACAAGGTCATCATTGGCACACACAGTGTTCTGGCCAATGGCGGACTGCGTGCCGCATGTGGCGCCTACACAGTTGCCCTGGCAGCCAAGCACTACTCGGTGCCGGTAATTGTGCTAGCGCCCATGTACAAACTGTCCCCGTTGCATCTGTGTGAGCAGGATGCTTTCAACATGGTTGGCTGTGCGGAGGATGTGATTGCCTATGATTCGTTGCCGGCGCGCGATGCCAAGGTTTACAGTCCCATGTTCGACTATGTGCCACCGGAACTGGTCACACTCTTCATATCCAATACGTAGGTGGCCAAACGTGCTAACTCTTCATTTAGCTCTAATCTTTTTTTTTTTTATTTTAGCGGTGGTCATGCTCCCTCTTATGTTTATCGTCTGCTCTCAGAGCTGTATCATCCCGAGGATTTGGAGATCTAAACCATATTGTTCACAACTGATTGTATGTTATATATTTTGCAACTCAACGGACTGGACAACTCTAATAACTACAACACCAACGACAAATAAAATAGCAATTGTGCGCAATATGGCCTTTAGTTTTGCACGTTCTTAAACAACTCGACGAAATCGGCCAGGCTGTCGGCGTAGTAGTCGGGCTGCGCTTCGGCGGGCGCCGCAATCATATCCTGTTTGGTCAGGCTACCGGAGAGCACGAGCAGTGACTGAAATCCGCACGATTTGCCAAATTGTATATCCTGCACCAGCATGTCACCCACAAAAATGCAACGCTCGGGCGCTTTTATCTTGTATATCTCCTTGAGCATGTCGCCCAGTATGGGCGCTGGCTTTCCCAGGAAGATTGCCTCGCGATTCGTGTACCGCTTCACGTGCTGCAAGAAGTCATAGAAGCCGGGCACATTGAGATTCTCGGCCAGTGGCATGATAATATCACTGCCGCCGGCTATCAGCTGGCAGTTTTCGTTCATCTGCAGATGCCGTATAGCCTTGGCCAGCTCCACGTACGACATATCCAGATGTATGTCAAAGAGTACAGCGTCCACCGGCTTCTCAATGGCCAGATAGTTTACCAGTGTGGCCGACGTGAGATGCTCCTTGATTTGCTGCAATTAAATATCTTAAAATTATAATTAAATGCACACGTTGTGGAATGCTTCACACCCACCAGCGACTCATACTCGATGCCGTGCTTACGCAATGTCTCATTAGCTTCCAGCGACATGAGCGAGTAAACACGTTTTCCGAGTTTGTGCTTATGCAAATATCGTACAATACTCTTAACCGGATGAACGATATCATCGTGCTGCACATTGACGGCACCAATATGCTCAAATTTCTCCATATACTGGTCATCGGTGCGGAAACTATTGTTGGACACGAACTTCACAGATTTGCCGGCATGCTTAAGCGCATTAATTGCCTCGCCGGCACCAGGTATCCAGCCAACCAGTAGCCAGACAACGCCATCGCAATCGCTGATTACCATATCGAAGGAGTCGACAAAGCGCCGCTGCTCCTCAACGCTAAGATCGAGTATATGCCGGGGCGCCATAATGTTCAACACACACCCGTCGAGACCGAAAGAAAGACCGCGACTAAATGCGACACTCCGTTATCCGTAACGACTATGATGACGACTGATTAGGAAGGAGGTGGTGGATGCTGTTGCGCGCGCACCTCAATTAGCAGTACTACTGAATGCCAAGGCGGTCGGTTATTTAACCTTCAACGTCACATTGAAGCTCCAGCTGTTTGTGCGTTGCTCTTTTAACTACAGCGGTTGTATCATATTTAATGTTACTTTCCTACTCTGACTATTTAAAAATAGATAAGCTTTTTTTATATGTCCAGACCATGCATGAATGGATAGAGTATTTGCCATGGCTAATGACATCCAGAACACGCAGTAACCCATCATGGACACATGTTTACCCCCTTTGCGTTACATGTCTACTTGGATTTGTTGTCATTGCATTAATAAAGATAAACGCGCTCAGCGTTAAGTTTGCGTCAGCGTTGCCACAGTTGCAAAATATAACGCTTAAATCACGGCTACAAATTGTTGTATGCTACATAATATCCACAATTTTTAGTTTTTAATATAAGTGCTACATATTTGATTTAAAACGTGATTTAACCTGATACAAGTTCTGATAAACATATACATCATTTTTTTAAAAAAAAAAAAGTAATTTTCAAAGGTTAAAAAAAATGTGGAATTGAACTAGAGGCCGAACCCTAAATGGCCTCGCATTGAAAATCGGTTCAGTTTTGACCAAGTTGTGGTTTGAAGTATGATGTCTTAGAATGTAATTTGTGAAACACTTTACATTGTTTGGGCATCTTACAACCCAACATTTAAAAATGAACTACCCCACAATCACTTTTACGATAGTTTTCGAAGAAAAAATTATTTGCAAAACTGCATAAACCTTAGAAGTGTTATAAAAGAAGAGGACAAATAATGGACAAAATGGCTTCGGGATTGACAATCAGTTCTGTTTTGACAATGTTATGGGAGTTTGAAGTCTTAGAATGGCATCTATATATGTATATTTCTTTGTTAATTTTTGACACATAAATTAGCCTTGTCAGAATCACTTTTCCCATAGTTTTTTATACTAATTTTGACACCCACATTCAATAAAATATACAATATCAAGATTGTAAGATTCAGAAGAAAAATTTTGACAAGGGGGTGTACAAAGTACTTTTTTAAAAAAAGTTAGAAAACTGCATAAACTTTAGATGTGGAATTAATGAAGAGGACAAATTATGACCAAAATGTCTTCGGGATATACAATCATTTCAGTTTTGAGAAAGTTATGGGAGTTTGAAGTCTCAGAAGGGCGTTTCTAGGGATTTGGGCACAAGGAAGAGTTCTGTAAATCAGTTCAGAGATTACCACAGCGCCTAATTGTTCAGCGCGAGTCTTACAATAGGTTGCAAACAACAAATGGCATGCATATACATAGTTATAGTTATTTATGTTGGCCTAAAAGAAAGCAAGTAAGCCGTGCTGCACCTTGACATTGAGAATGCTTTCAACGGCTCTAACTGGCCAGGTTGTGGCTAAAACAAATGCGACAATAGGTGGAATGAAGAAAGTGCAAAACGAACGTGGCAAATTGGGAATGACAATAATTGGAATTCATTTTCATTTAAACATACATATGTATATATCTATGGCGCTGTTGTGGCTGAAAGATAATTGAAAAAAGGCCGTTGACGGAGAGGGTCGACTATATTAAGTATGTACTAACTAAGTGAATGGGCGTACATTTGATATGTGCATAGAGATGGGCATGGTAAACACAAATGTACTTACATAGATATATATATATATATATATATGTATGTATGTATGTATGTACGCATGTACATATATGCATATATATCAAAAATCCAAATCGATTGGCAGCCTAGTTAGGCGTTTCTGATAAGATAGAAGACGCTCCACACACACACATACATATGCATATATATATATATATGTTTATACATAACTGGGGCTGTGCTGGTCCCAAGAACTAGTCGCGATTACACAATTATTAGGCAGCAAGCAGGAAACATGAGCAGCGTCGACCAAGTCAACGTTACCATTCTCAGCAATGGACATGCGACGCAGGAGAAGACCGAGAGCAGCAGCAACTGCTCCACAGCAGCAGCAACATCGAGCAGCAATGAGCCGCTAAAAATTCTGGGTCAGTTGAAGACCATTGAGCACATCAATGAGCAGCGACGCATCTTCCTAAAGAGCACCATCAATGAGATCCAAGAGGAGAGCAGCACGGAAGCAAATAAGGAGACGGCAACGACAGCGGAACTGGAACAGCAGCCACAGCTGCGAAAACAGCCGCCGCCCAACAGTCTGGCGCTGAATGTGAAATATGCCACGCTGCCGACTCCAACGTTAGCCACCGCTGCCGTGATCCGTTCACCGATATCGCCGCCACCGAAGCCGCTATTGTTGAGCCGTACGCGCAGCACCGGCTCCGGCGATGGACGCACACCACTCAGCAATGGTGATGCCAGCCTGCTGCGTAACAGCTTCCCGGAAACACCCAAAACGCCATCAGCAACAACAACAACAGCAGCAGCAACAACAACAACAGCAACAACAGCAACACCAAACGAGGAGAAGCCGTCGACCATATCGGCCAAGCATTATGAGAGCCTGATCGAGGAGCTACGTTGTCCCGGCTGCGCTGGTCCCATGAAGGCGCCAGTGCTGCTCTGCAAGAGCGGGCACAGTATCTGCGAGCAGTGCACCCGCATTTTGCTCATGTGCCCGCTGTGTAAGGTATGTAGTAAACATAGTATATACTTAACATATATGTGAACTTGTGATAGATAGAGCTGTTTATAGACTTGGATCTAGACCCACTTCTCTTGGGGTTGACGTCAGTGTTAGGTAAGCGATATCTAGCAAAGTTCTTCACTTAACATGCCGTCGCTTTCTTATCGCCGGGCTATGACGTCATACCAGCGAATACAGTGAAGCCTCTCAAGTAGTTACTTTTACGGCTTCAACAACTTTGATAATAACGAAATATGTTAAAGTTGTACTACAAATTTAAGGATATCTACTTATCTCTAACTATGCTGCATAATTTTCTAGCCGCATAACTCAATATATTTTCCATATAAAATAATTCAATTTATAACATTGGAAAAGTTTGTATCATCAATTAGCTAAATTTAAAGATATTTATTTTATATGAATGAAATCCATTTATTAACATTTTGACGAATTTGTCCAGAAATATTAATAAAGTTAAATTTTACAAAAAAACAACTTATATTACAAAAACTCACCATTCAAAAATTCTATAAATTAAATTCAGTTTTAGAAGCTCACAAAAAAGTCGCTCAGGACTAAAATCTACGTGAGCAAAAAGAGTTTTCCTATAAGTCTGAAAAGTTTGAATCTGCAAGTAGAAAATTTCCCCTGGATTTAATACGTATTCCGATTGTAGAAACCAATTCTTTGATTTATGTATATGATTAAAAAAAAGAGTTGATTAATGTGAGTTAATACTATACTAAATATTATTAATTGCTAATCATATCCAATTCCATTCAAACATTTCTATTACTTCAGGAGGCATTCACGAATTCGCGTTCGCTGACGATTGAAGCATTATGCGCCAAGGCGCACTTTGGATGCAGTCATGCGGCTGGCGGATGTGTGGTGAGGATGCCGGTGGCGTTGCTGCCGTGGCACGAGCAGCAGTGCATCTATAAGCCAATGAAGTGCTTCATGGGACGCGTCTGGGGCGATTGCAAGTGGCAGGGCAGGGAAGTGCAATGGAAGCAGCATCTGGAGGATCAGCACACGGACAAGCTATTCTGTTCGGACCGAGCAGATCTCGTTTGGAATATGAGTGTGCGACGCAAACCGCTCACCGGCTACTATGTGTTCCAGGCGCACGGCGAGATGTTCAACTTTTATGAGATCTACGATCAGAAGCGGGTGCTCTTCACCATGACGTGCACCTCGAATCGGCGTGAGAGCAAGTATAACTATGCATACGAGGTAACGCTGCTGCAGCCGGACAACGAGGCGCTATCATTGACCCAAAAGTTTCCGGTACACAGCGAATACGACAGGGATATACTCTTGGATGGCACCTGTGTCACCATTGGCCTCACCGAACTATCGCGCTTCGTGGATGACGACAAGGTGAGTGAACTTCGCATACTCTAGCCGGAGCATCAATAACTCTTGCCATCCACCACAGCTGTTGCATTATCGGGTGACCGTTATGGCGGTCAAGTCACCGCGCCGCATCAAGCCAGCTCGCCAGAGTCTGCCACTACCTTTGGATTACCAGCAGACTAGGAATGCCGGTACCAATGGCAAAAGCGTGCCCGCCTGCATGATCATTACAAGAACGTTCAAGGAGGCGCTCGGTGAGGTAACAGTGGCAGCGGCAGCACCAGTTACATCAGCCACGCCAGACTCAGAGGATGACTCGGGCGAGGGATTGGAACTGGAACGCAAATGGGGTACACCACAGCTGCACTTCAATCGCAAGTATTTAAGGAACGCTTCCGGCGACAATTCCAACAATGCTGACTTGAAGGATGACGTCCTGCGTCCGCTGCACGAGAAGCGCTCGAGTGCCGGAGCCAATGAGGACAAGCTTTCCTTATGCAGCAACAGCACCAGCTATACCAAAAAGGTAACAAACTCGCTGCGCCGAAGTTTCCGCTCGATCCGATCCGACCTGATCGAGATGCGACCGTTTGCCAAGAAGAAAGAGGTTGTGAAGACGACGTCAACAACAACACCGGCAAAAGCAACATGAATGCTTTAGAGCCGAAATCCCAGTCCATGGAAATACATTTAGGGTGCTCCTTAAATCAGCTTAACTTTGCCTAGTTGCCAAATGAGTTTGTGATCACATATTTTGTTTCGGACAAAGCCCAATTTGTTTCTTCCAAATTAAATTTTTGTATGTCTATCAAAATTGATTTTTAAAATTTTTTAGAGCGCTCATTTTTTAAATTATTCATCTGTACTTATTTGTATAAAAGAAAAAATACTCCCAACTATACATCCAAAGATTTTGTAATAAATCCAAAGTTCAGACTGATCCGAATTGATTTCATTTTATGTTTTTTTAATGATAATGATATTAGTTACGAGTTCTAAATGTTTTGCGACATTTCCGCGAGAAGACTCGGACTAATATAATTTCAATGAAAATACATTCTTATTCAAGAATTTATCATTGTTTTCGATACTACGTCTATAGACTTCTTAATGCTAGCTTTCATTAACTCTTGACCAGAAAAATATTTGTTATTTTGCATTGGTGTTTTTTTCTTTGTTTATATTAAGCTTATCGAAACTAAACTATGCAGTTAATGTACAAACATATAGTTAGGCCACAATTTGGAGGTAGCTTCTCTGCTACAGCAGACCCTGCATCTCGTTCATGAACTGTAGGTAGGCGTCATCCTTGGTGGGTGGCTTGCGTGCCTCTGGCGGCGCATGGACGCCACCACGGAACCCAGCATCATGGGCATTCGCCATAAGTCTGGCTCTCGCTGTTCCTTTGCGCAGATCCTCGCGCTTCACCCGCAACGTGGACGGCACAAAACGCGTGACATCAGCGCTTAGATTCCTAAAAAACAAAGTACGTAGGCAATACATTAGCTGGTTTGCAAGCAAGAGATTCTAGACGAGCATACCTTATTTGCGGCTTTGCCGTAATGGTGGTGACACCTTTGCCCGGTTCTTTGACTGGTGGTGCACTCAGATTGCCATGCTTGACATGATGCCCTGGCATACGTGGCGGCAATCCAGGCGGCGGACCTGGAGGTAAGCGTATACCCATGCGTGGCATGGGGCCAAGAGGATGGGGCGGTCGTGCGCCTGGCGGTGGACCAGGCGGCATACGCATGCCAAAGCCGGGCAAACCTGGTCCGGGCGGACGCATTGGCGGAGGTCGAAACATTATACCTGGCGGCGGAGCAATGCCGCGCAGATGCGGCATTTGGGGCATTTGCGGGGGAGCTGGCGCACTTGGCGGCAATGGTATGGCAGGCATGGATGGCGCCGTCGGCGGCGCTGGCACCGATGTTGAGACTCCAGCCATTGACTTGGCCAGCTCTTTGGAAGCATTGATGGAGAGCAGCTTTTCCTTGCCACCGGAGCCCATGTCATCATCCCCATCATCGTCGTCGTCATCATCGTCTTCGTCTTCGTCACCAGTGCTGCTGGTGCTGTTACTCAGGCTGCTGCCAAGTCGGCGGCTCGGTGGCGATTTGCTGTCTGAGGCGCTGTCATCCCTGTGAGCGATCGGATCCTTGTCGTGCTCAGCATCGCTCTGGAGCTTGCGATGCTTGCGCTTGTGCACATGCTCCATTTCCTTCATGAAGTCATCGATGTTCTGCATGCGCTGCTGCAGCTTGGGACTATTGACTGTCGAGTCCTCGTCGTCCTCGTAGTCGGTGTTACCCTCGGCATCCGAGTCTAGCTCGGACATAGCAAATAAATCTGGCGGCGGACCTGGCGGCACACCCAGCCAGTCCTTGTCATCATCGTCCTTTCCCTTACTATCCGGGAGTCCGTCCCCGTTGCCGCCGATCGTCTCACTGTTCTTGGCCACACCCGGCGGTGCACCAGGCGCAAATGGTGGTAAAGCTAGCGTCATGGGTGGCGGCGGCATACGTATGCCGCCACTAGATGGAAAGATGATGTTGCTGTTGTTGCTGACGCTAATATTGTTGTTGGCTGTGCCGCTCGAGCTGGCATTGGCTGCGGTCACCGGCGCTGGCAGTGGTATCTCATCAATCTGTACGCTTTGGGCATGCTTCACGCTCTCAAAGTACTGTTGCTTTTTCAGGCGCTTCTTCTCATAGTCCACCTCCTTGCGCTTCAGTTCGGCCCAGTGCTCGGGCTCATCATTATGCTAGCAAAAGAACAGAAAACAGAGTACTGAGTTACTAACTAGATTTCAATATCTCCAAAAATGGCTGTCATTAATTGTTGTATGGCTTTCAATCACATTTTTTAAGATCATCTTCTTTTTTTTAACAACAAAATGCAAACAGATCAATGCAAGATTGCAATAATGATTTTTTCGATGCTTAAGTTTAGAAACAAAGCAAAACAAATCATTCAAGAAAACATATTATAATACAAACTTAAGTTTGAAGTAACTTAATGCAGATCATGATAAAATTATATAAAGTAACTAGTGCCTCAATATATAAGCTTTGGCTTATAGCGCTTGGAATCAAAATCATAATAAACAAATACAAATCAATAGTTGTATAGATTTATTAAAAATCTGTTTTTTTTTTGTTACGTTTGTATTCCTCCTTGCTTGTTAATACATTTTACACTGCTCCAAGCTTTCAAATGCATATTGAAGAACAATTTTTACTTACATATAGTCGCATCACGCGATCGAAGGTTTCCTTTAGTTTCTTTCGCTTGTCGCGCAGTACTTTTTCATTCAGTGGCGACGGCTGTAGCACATTGTACTCTAAAAGGGTGTGAGGGATGCAGTGCACCATTAGTGGATTGTGTATAATACGATAGAGAGGGCATGGGAGCGGAGCGGGGAGTGTGAGACTTACCCATCTCATCAATCTTCTCCATCTCTTCCAGTATCTGTGAGGGATCCTTGTTCTTCAGGACGGCAGCTCGCACCATTTGTCGCTGTCGTTTGTTCTTCTTTAGCTCCTTCTTGCGCGCCTCCTTGCCTGTTATTTATGGGTATTATTATATGAAGATTGACATATATTTATATTATAGTATTGGTGTGCTAACTACTTACGCGCTTGGTCTGTTGGATTCATGTATTTGCCACTTTTCGTGGTATTTATGGAGCGTCGCCCCATCCTGATGTGTTTATTGAACTATTCTATTTTAAACAAAATGATTATTGGCGAATTTCTGCTCCGGCGTTTTGACTACAAAAATATTAGTGCTGCACAATACACAACATTGTATGCTTCGATAACGATAAGCGATTACGAGTACTGCAAAAAGAAATACTCACGGCCTCAACTAAAAACAATGTGGCAGCACTGTGCATTAAATGACATTCGCAAAGCGACAACATAAAACCAAAAAGAAAATGTCTGACGACATCTCGCCTACCGCCGGCTTTATAAATGCCTTTGAAAAGCTGGAGTTAAGCAACGAACCAAACTTTCAAAATAAACAAAATGAAACAAGCAAGGTAAGCAGCACTGGCAAACAAACAGTAAACAAAGTTGGCCGCGTCAATTTGTAAACACTTTTTTCAAAATACCTGCAGCTTGAAGAGAGATATGGCAGTCACAATCTCTCGTGCAGAGTACCCCAAAGCGCCGATGAGACGGGCAATAGTGACGACACTGGTACGAATTCAAATTCGGAGTCGGATGTGATTATCGTTGTGGATTCTTCATGCGCCTCCACTGAGGTAAGCTTTTTTTGGACATCAAATTTGAGCATATCGGGAACAGTATCGGAGCCAGAGCTGTGGAGTTGCGGTTCCTATTCGGATTCCGATATCAGTACAATACCAGAGACCGCATCCGAAAGTAGTAATATTGACATCAACGCTAGCAGCGGTAAGTTGTCTTGTCGTCACAACTAGCGCTGCCAAATCACCTTTTTCCCGTAATTTTTAGCTTTTTTAAAAGCTAAATCTTGAGATTTTTTCTAAAACCGGGCATTATTTACGAGAAATATGGCTTGTATTATTAGCATGTCAATCTATTGCCTTAAAATTAGAAAAACAGAGTTGGGCGAAATTGCCGAAAATTTAAAAACAAAAATGTCTTGGTAATTGCAAATCAAAATCAGTTTTTTTAGCGCTAAAAAAAACAGCTTTTTTTTGGCTTGTGCAGACTTACAGACTTTTTCACTCTCAAAAGTTTGGTAACACTGGTCACAACACTAACACAACATTAAGTCACCGATGTTTACGTTACAAACGGTTATTGTTGAACTTTATTAATTATATTATAATTAATAGCTGAAGGTGTTGACATTATGGATAAGCTAGCAAGTACACCAGTCAAACGCAATCACGGCGGCTACCCAATCAGAAACAAATGTAAGTAAATGTAAATCAATATATAAACATTGGTTCAAAAATTTTATTATTAGCATGTATAACAAGCATGGATGAGGATGAGGAGGTGGTAAAATCGCCATTGATCACTACCACACGGAGCGGACGAGCTGTGCGTGCCCGGATTGATCACAAGTTTGATTATTCGTCGGAACAGCCGGAGGATGATACAGATGATTCGGATGATCCGGATGATCCGGATTTCGACGATGTCGAGATTGGGCATGCTGATAAGGATGACCGGGAGTTCACACAGGCAGGGTACACTATGCCAGCGCGAAAATTGCGCCGTATATCAATGCGCAGCAACTGCTGCAGCAGCAGTGATGCCGGCTCCATGCCCGAAACGGATGTATTGTATTATCTGGATTTGAGCCAACCCGTGGCCATTGTAAGCTTGAATCCAACGACAGATGATGTTGTCGAGTGCGATAGTGAGCTGAAGATGCGACTGAAAAAGTTTCTGGGTCTAGTGGCGCCACAGCGACGTCTCTACAATCCCATGGCCAACTTTGAGCTTGAGGACAATCATATGGATGAGGACGAACCGCAGCGCAGCAGTCTCTGGACTTTAATCACAGCCAGCAGCAGTGGTCAGCCCTCTAATGTGACTATGTCACCGGAAAAAGAGAAGTCAAGTCCATTGCAATTTCGTCCCAAAGCGATCAAATCAGAAATAAGCAACGATCTGAAAATATTGCTAATTGATGATATGGTGCTTCGCGCCAATGCCAACTATTTCGAGAGTCAAACTCCGCAACATATCAAGGAGCCCATCGATTTAAGTGGCCTTCCCAGCAAGTCGCATCGTGCGCTAATTTGTCAAAGTCACAAGTGGATCATCAGCAAGTTTGTGCCCTATACAGGCGTATATAACTTCGTGAATTCGCTGAAATGTTAGTATATTACGAAAGGACTCTATCAAGCAAACTTATTCTAAGAGATTTTCCCATGAAACGAAAATTGTCTACTCAAGAAATGCAATTTAAAAAAAAAACAAGTAAGAGTGCTCAGCTAGGATATACCTTGCATTACCATATCACACATTAGTATATACTTTTAAACATACACT
Organism: Drosophila maculinotata; assembly: GCA_035045305.1. Classification (NCBI taxonomy): domain Eukaryota; kingdom Metazoa; phylum Arthropoda; class Insecta; order Diptera; family Drosophilidae; genus Drosophila; species Drosophila maculinotata. The sequence continues at coordinate 10,821,290 of JAWNPD010000679.1, read as the reverse complement.
ATCCATACACGGTTCCAAATTTTCCACTAGGTCAACTATGTCAGCACTGTATTAATTTTCAAAAGTAACAAGTTTGGGCCTCTAGACTAATAATGCACATCAATTTGGTACACAATTGATGGCTCATATTTCATGTTAAAATGCTACGCTCAATTGAAATACCCTACAAATATACCATGTAGACAATCTTCTACCCCTACCATTAAACTACAAAATTTGTGCTCCCGCAATCTTAAAGCTAGATTCACCTAAAATGAATTATTTCCGTCTGAACTAAAAACTAAATTGTTTTGCCTGATTTCCGACTTGTCTTGTAACCAGCGAATCTTTTTATAATCTTGCCGAGGGTATTATAATTTTATCATCTAATGTCTATCACAGATAATTGTATTACTAATACTATACTTAAAATATTACTACTGACTAAGAGTGAGAGTGAGAGAGAACGATTGAGAGAAAGAGAGCGCGACAGAGGGATAGAGAGAGCGACAGTGAAAGAGAGCAGGATAGAAAGCGAAAGAGTGAGACAGAGGCACATAGCCATTATATAGAAACAGTTCACAATTCAAACAATCGAATATCAAATGATATAAAGCACAGTATACTAATGTAAAATAACAATCCATAGGTTTAATATTAAATATACTAAAATTGTATTTATCTAACAGCAACAACGCCACTGAATATGTGTCATCCAAATGCATTGAGCTACCGCAAGCGAGATTTTGAAACATGCAAAGCATCGCTAGCCACAACCTTGTTCAACATGCTCAATCACATAATCTTCTATTGTGGCCTGCATCTGAAAATTTCGTGGAAAGCCTGCATGAACACAGAGAGCGCCACCGTGCGTTGCATGAAAGCTGGTGGACAGCGTGCGTCCTCCATTGTGCTATGGCGGAACATAAAACAGTCCGGATTGCTAGTCAAAGCTTTGCTGCACGAGATGTGCCATGCGGCTGCCTTTGTTTACCACGGAGAAACCGGACATGGCGACTATTGTCGCAAGTGGTGAGTAGATTAGTTCATTATTCTTGCAATGAAAAAGATTCGCAATAAAACACCAGCTTTATATTGGTGTGTTCGAGTTAAGATTTTAAATTTTGGGCTCTGCCTACAACTAAAGAAATATATTTCTAAAATACTGATTGATATTTGATTGCAGGGCATATCGCGCCAAATCGTTGATGCCTGAGCTGCCGGAGATTAGCGACTGCAAGCCTAGCTACAAGTACACTTGTCTCCTGTGCCGTGGTCGCTCCTTTGGCAACATGAAGTTTGAGAATGAGGCGGCACAGCTGCGCTGCCATTACTGCCAGTTTGAGGTGAATGTGGAACCGTGCAACGCCGATAATTTCCATAACCTGTCACTCACCGACCAGCTGGTCACGCCCTATAAGGAATTCGTTCGCGCCAACTACCTCAAGTGCGAGCAGAGCAGCCACAGCGCCAAGATGCGTGTCCTAAACGTGATGTACAAGGGACACCAGCAAACAGGTGTCCTCTAACGACTCATGATACACAATTAGCTTTATACTATTTTTTTTGCTCGATAATATATTACTACATTTCTGACTAATTGTCACAAAACCAAATAATCAATTTTGGATCGCTTTTATTTGTTATTTAAATAGAGGAACTACACATAGATTTGGAATTCGTTGGCAAAGTGTTTACACGAATTACAATTTCAAATTTTGGTCAAACGTTTCATGCCATTTAAGATCATGTGTACACATATATATATATATATATATTTATATATAGGGTGAATATGGTAAACTTGCTGGAATTAAGACATCATGCCCTTGTTGCGCTTGAAAGCAGCGCCAGCCTTGCGATTGTGATTGGCGCGTGTAGATTTCTGTGCCTCTTTTTGGCCGCGATTGCGGGTCGTTTGCTGTGTTTGACCCTGACCCTTGGGCGCACCTACCACATTGGTCTGGGGTCGCTGACCGTACTTGGTCATTTGGCGTTGTTGATAGCGTGCACGGGCAACCTCTGGATTCTCACAGAAGTCGCTGGTGCGTTTTTTGCTTGTCGATGCCTTGGGATCATCACCGTTACCGTCGTCGTCCTCGCGATCTTCTTCGTACGCATCCTGGGCTTCGAATGCGCTGCTGGCAGCCACTGCCGATGCGTGGTGTTGCTTGCCACGCAGCGAACTCACCGGCGGCGCCTGACCATCAATCAATGCCTCATAGCTATCATCATACTCATCATCGTATTCGGCGCCGGCCTCCAGAGACGTTTCCTCCACCATGGCATACTGCTGATAACGCTGCTTTAATTCGACAATATCGCGCTTGTCGTCCAGCAGCTGCTCGGCATTGCGCGGGGCGCCGGGCAGACCCTTGCCCTGCTTGATAATGCATTGCGGTTTATCTTGTGTGAGCACATCGTACTTGTCGCCGTCATGCACATTGAAATGCTTTACACCTGTCTGCCGTTGCAATTTGTCCTGCGGATCGGCTGGTATATACACCTCCTGTCGATTCACGTGCACTAGATCCGGTGGCAGATTTTCATCCAGTATGGCAGCAATTGCCTGCTCGCTGTTCTCGTAGCGGGTCAGCAAACGTCGTACAAAGCCAATGCCCAAATCCGGCAAAACATCCAACACGGTAGAAACTTCCAGATCAATGTCGCGAACGCTAGCTGTTGGTGTTACTGCAGCTGCCGGCAGCGGCGGGGCGCGCAAATCGACACCCACAACATTTAATTCCTCAGTAGAATCCACGCCACAGGCTTGCTCCTCGGCAAGAACGCCGCTGGTGCAAGCGCTTAACGCCTTCTGGTAGCCAGCTATCAAGAAGTCCACCTTGTAGTTCTTGCTGTAGGTAAATGGAAAGCAGAAAGTAAGAATAATGCAAGTAAGAGCGATTATCTTCGGCGCGCCGACGATTACATACCCTCAAGTCTACATTTACTTATTAATATAAATAACGCTCGTAACTGGTCAGTTGGGTAGGAATATCTTGGAAAGCAAAAACGTTGTTCTTACAAGATCTCGTATGATATTATGGTCCGATTCAGCCGACTTCGACATAAATATGTGCAATATTTTAAAACTGAGAGACTAGTTTGCATAGAAACAGACAGACGGTAAGACGAACATGGCTATATCGACAAGGCTATTGATACTGACGTATATATATATATCCATATATATTCATACGGACAGACGGCAGGGGCTTGATTGATTCAGCTATAAGAAAAATGTATACACTTTATAGGGTCGAAAATGTATCCTTCCTATTAGAAGTCGCAAAACCTTATTGTACACTATTCAATGGGTATAGGGAATAACGGACTTGGAGGCTAGTCACTCACAGGTTCGGGCAACGCTCCAGCAGCTGTGAAATATCGTGCTCTATCGGATACTGGCGCTGATAATCGATGATAAATGTCTGTGCGGCGAGGCATTCCTGCAGCAGCTCCACCAGCTGCTCACCGCGTCCAGCCACTAACTGTGCTTGGGTTATGCGCCGTGCAACGTTAAGGAATTGCTGGCGAGCCTCATGCAGCCAGATCAATGAGCTCGCCTTGGCATTGATCACATGAATGTTTCTATACAGCATTGGGATGGTCATATCATAGAAGTTGGCAATGCTGCATATAAATAGAAAAACGAATCATGATTATTATGAATTGTACAGTTCCAGGATTCTGTCACGTTCTCTCTCTTACATCTGTACAAGTTTCAGATCCTCACAGGCCTCCAGCAGTGCTGGACACAGCTGCAGTAGCATGCGCAAAGTATAAGCGCAATCCAGGGCAAATAGCACAACATCATCATAGGGCGTGTCGGCATCCGGATCCAAGAGCGCACCGCCACCGGCGCCCTCGCAACCCTCGTTCTCCACTTGAATCTGCATGCTAAGAAAGGCATTCTCATAGAATGCCAAACCCTCCTGCAGATCCTGAATGTAGTATGGCTGTACTCGCAGCACCGTCTCAAATATCTGCTGTAGCATCTGCAAATTTTGCGCGTCCGCATCGCCGACTCCGATCACCAGATCGCACAGCAACGGCACGGATATCAAATAGTTGTCATACAATAAGGAACTGTGATGATCCGGCGATATCCACTCGGTGTCTGATTCCTTGTCTGTGAGCAGGCGCATAATCACACGCACCGACCGATTAAGCAGCTTATCGTAAATTGCCATTGCGCTGGCAACGGTAGCATCATCAGTTCCTCCCGTTGCACCCGCTGCACTGCTGTCAACGTTTTGGCTGTAGTAAGGATTGGCACGCTGAAGGAATGTAACAATGCCACCCATTGCTGACTCTTCGAACACCATAAACGACCAGAATCTGCATAGATATAGTTAAAAGGGTATATTATATTTATTTATTTATTTAATGTCGACTAGAGACAGTCAACATAGAAATAAAATAATTAATATTTAGGTTAATTAAAATTTAAAGTTTCTGGTGGTATTTGAAATGAACATTGGAACATTTGTTGCAAGGATTGGGGAAAACTCAGAATAAGCGCAATCAAACCAAACAATAAATGTTTGTAAATATTTATTTATTAAGTAAAATTGATTGAGCGTACAGTGGAGTAAAAATTAAAAGAGGCGAAAATTAAAAAAGAGAAACAAAATCAGAGAGAAAAGAAAAATGATTGTGGAAGATCTTTAACCAGAGCCAGGGAAATATAATTCACCTAGACGTGGTCAAAGATCTCCCGGAGATATAGTAAAACATATTAGAGGGAGATATTATTCGGGTCGATGAGGACTCGGGAACACTTACTCGTAATGATTTAGCTGCAGCAGAAACTCGAAATCCTGCAGACAGCCGGTGGCAATGTGTTGCCACTCTTCCAGGGCTGCGCCAGCTTTGATCCGTCCATACGAGCTGAGCATGCAAGTGTAATTGCCAAAGGGCTTGTCCCGTGTCACCCAATGCACATCCTGTTTAAATTATACCAATTCATAATTTCACCATTTTTGTACTCTTTAATAATTGTTTACTAAACGATACTTACCAGTGCTGGCACTTGTCGCCTAACGCCATCGGCATCACCAGTGAGATCTATCTTCAAGTCGCCCAACGGCAGCTTGTCGGGATTATGGTTGGTATCACTGTCCAGCTCCACTTCTGCCATCACAGCAATCGAAAACAATACAAAAGTGCAGAAATCGATTGATACCTTTTTTTTTTTTTTTGCGCCAGCGCGGTGGATGGTCGACCTAAGAGTGCGATTAATCGTTAAGTCCGCGATACTATCGATAAGAGCAAATGACTTGTGGTAATCGCCATCGGCGCCATTCCGACGCTAGATTTTGAGCATCCTTCTTTCACTTGTCAATTTGTTAAAAACAATTGTAGCAATTTTTTTTTTTTTACTTAGTGCACGTATACGTAAACTAAGCTTTTTTTTTTCTTTTTTTACTATCAACAATCAAATCTTTTCTTGCACAGTGTCTTGTCAATAATTAATGTACAACCGGAAGTCATGGATGTAAAATGTTGCTCAAATGCTAGTAAAAAGCAGGCGGTGCCAGAAGAAGCTAAACAGCTGCTGACTTCAGAGCACACTGAAGAAAAAGACAATTTTAAAATCACAACCCATTTGTTGGATTTGATCGAATACAAATATGTGGTGCCGCCATCAATTGAAGAAGGTCTGGACTTCATGGCCTCAAGTATTAAAAACAAAGATTTCAATGCTGTGCGTATTGCGATTGTCTGCGAAAAAGCGGACGAAGCCGCCCAGATGATGAATCATTTGGGTAAACGAAGCATCGGCTGCCTTTTAATTAACGAATACCACAAGGTGCTATTCCCCATATCCGTCAATCTATGGATCGATGGTGTAAGTAGTCCAAGTCTTTCTTTATTGAAATCTCGCTTGTTGATATATATTTATTAACATGTTCATTATCATTATTCTACCCGGAAACTAGAATATAATACTTATTGTAATTGATACAGATGATACGGAAGGCTTTAAGCTTAAATCAACTAGGCAAAGTCTGCTCTCGCAAGGAGAAGGTCTTAGTTGTGTAGTCCGTATTAAAGGCCGATTCGATATAGCCTGTCCATAGTCTGATTCTTTGTTCTTCAGTTTCGAAACTACTATCTTGATGAAACTTTTGCTGTTTCCGTCTTTTTGTAGAATAAATCCACTTTAACAGAGTTCACCAAAAACTCAATATCAAACATTTATATTTTTATCTATTAAGAAGTTGTGGAAATTTATATATTTTCTTTTTTATTGTTGACAGCTTGTTAAGGCCGTGTTGGTTATATGCGATAATATACTATGCCAACTGTCTGAATGCAAACAAATGTTCAGTGTCGACTATTTGATACATTCTACACAGCCGTTGCCGCACGTGTTCCAGAACCGCAACCGGGTTCTGCTTTCGACGCCAGGCCATAAAGCACAGGTGGTGGTTTTTAATTGCCCAGAACCGATCACAGCTGCAGCTAGACCAAGACTTACAGTTGCAAGATCACAGGCGAAAATGCCAAATATGAGCTTAATAACAAATCAAAAGATTTTGCCTGGCAAGGACGTGGATCCTAAAACACTGACCACTGAAAAGGCAGAAATTCCTAATGTAATTATATGTGGCAAGTCTTTGCCTGATAATGGTGCAGATATAAAACTACTGACTACACCACAGGCACAAATATCAAATGTAATAATAAATGGGAACTCTTTGCCTGACAAGCTGAAAGTTCCCAAAATAAACAAAACTATGATCATTGATATCTTAAAAACTGATTTTAATGGATTGCCGACTGTTTTCACTTATAACAGCTACGGAATTTTTGCCTGGAGCAAGATGGAACAATCTTCCTGCTTTAACATCAGTGAAGTGATTCGCCTCGACAAGAAGGTCATAGATATCATGAAAAAACTGCAGATTGGAGATGAGCTCGCCAAAAGCATACAGCGTTTTGCCTGGACACATGTGGCTGCCGGGCGCTCCCTGTCCGTTATCGGCAACAAGAAGATCGGCAAGACCTGGTGCTATTTGCCGACGCTGTGCCACCGCTTCCTGCAGAATGAGCTGCAGCGTGAGGCCGACCACGCAGACTATGGCCCCAGCTGCATAATCTTGTGTGCAAATGCTCAGCAGGCGAATCACATTTCTAAAAGTTGCTTAAATCTGCTGGGTGAACCGCGCGGGAATACGAAGCGTGTGCTGATGCTGTTCAGCCGATGCGATGTGGATGGGATTGTTGCTCATCTGAGAAGTCCCTGCGGCATCCTGTTAACCAATGTGACGCTGTTCCTACATCTATGTCATTTACACGACAAGCTCGGAAATGAACCAATCTTGAATCCAGTCGCCTTGCGCTGTGTTGCCTTCGATAATATTGATAGCATCTGGTGTTTCAGCCGATTAGATTGCGAGGAATTGATGACATGGCTTTTCAAGTTTCTGTGCTTCAAGGAAGGACATTCCCAGCTGATCATCGTAGGGCGTTTATGGAGTGATACGCTTATGCGTCGTATACTGCCAAAATTGCCAGATATTCTGCTCCTGTTTGAGGACGCACTAGAAGCGAGCGATTACGGCGGCATAAAGCTGAAACTGCTGTTGTCCGAGCAAGACGATCTGTACGATAATATGGTCGCCTCGGTCCTGTCAAGGGAGTTGGACAAGGAGCGTGTGGTGGTAGCATGTAAAGGAAAAGCTGAAGCGGATATGCTAAGCGGAGAATTCTTCGCCGCGAACATTGAAAATACCATTGTTAATCAAGTATCTTTTCAAGGTGGCAAGCCACTTAGCGAATGGAACAATAAGCGCCAAGCTAATGTCCCAATTGTCACCGACGAAGTGGTGTCCAAGTTGCGCAACGAAACTATTGATTGTCTGCTGCACGACCGTTACACTGGCAGCTGGCAGCGGTTCAAGCAACGCTTTAGCCTGTTCTATAGCAATTATCAATCGCAATCGTATTCTAATAATGCCACATCTATAATACCAATGACTGTGCATGATCCCGAGCAAATTTGGTTTATCTGTGATTTCATGTTCAAGCACGATCGGATGCCGCCTTACTCTGCGCTGTCCATTCTGAATTCGTTCCGCAGCAACCAAGAAAGACGTTTACCCCGTGACGACTTGTTGACGTGTCGCCAGTTCTTAGGCTATGGCAACTGTTTCCGTTATACGTGCCCATACAGGCATGTTCTCTGGGAGTTCGAGGTGTGCCCGCCGGCGCATTTTCCTGTTACAGGCAAAATAACATTCAATGTGCTATCGGTATGTAAATAATAACGTGCCAATGCAAATGAACATAATATACATATTTATTTAATTTATTTTTAAATTTCTTTATCATATAGAATCCTACGCCATCCATAATTGGTGCGAGGCTTACAAGCTACAAAATAGTCGCATACTATTTAATCAAATCTCTTACCAAGTTTGGCAACAATATTCAAATGCATTATAATGAGCCGACGAACCGACGTACGCATCAAAATCCCCAGATTGCCGACTTGTGCGTGGTAAAAATTGATGGACTATATCAGCGTGTGAGAGTAATCCGAATTAATATTGAGGATCGCATTGAAGTCAAGCAGCTAGATGATGGCGTTGAATTTTTGAAGGTGCGCGCATCGGAACTATTGGAATGCGAAGAACTCTTCAAACACGAAACCTTTGAGGCCTTGGATCTGCGCGTCTTGGGCTTAGCGCCTTACAATATGGATCGCATTTGGACGGACGATGTCAACCGACTAATACGCAACAAATTCTTCTATCGCCATCCAGACGATCCAGTACGTGATTTTACTGCCAACGTCGCTTTTGCCTTTCATGATGCTATTTTTGTGGACAATATATACGATTCGGATGGCAATAATCTGATAAGTTTTATGCAAAAACATCTTCCGGTGTACATAGATGATCATGTAGAAGAGCACATCAAGAACGCTAGGCTTGAAGCTAAGGTGTTTCATGGTTCCGAAAATGCAGAAACTGTCAACTGAATAAGAATTATGCGCAATCAATCGATACAATCATTTAATGTTGAACTCATCCAAAGATTTGTCCAAATATTTTATAAAAATGTTGAATTTTTAAAAATGTAATAAAAGGTACAATGTATCTCACAGTGGGATACCATAATAATACTAATATGTTTGGTTTATATTTGTGTTGCTAGATCCTAAATGCTGTATTTGTGTACGGTTACTCTATGCTCTATAATTTGGAGAATTAAGCCCACATTTAGACTGCCCGTGGTTTTCTACTTGATCCCGCAAAAATAGCTAGATTTAGCTTGTAAAATACTAAACTGGCAGCACCAGCCGATTGATAAATAGATAGGCACTGCATTTGCTGTGTGACCGTATTTGATGCAAACAGAAATCAAACGCATTGGCAGCACTATTATGGCGGCATCACTGGCAAACATCTGTTAAGCGTGTATTTTTTGTTTGTTTTAATGGTTTGACCGTTAAAAAAAAACACAGTCTCTTGACTTATCTCGAGCATAGATTGCTTTTGGCTCCATTCGGAGTCGCCTGTTGCCAGTGTGAAAACTCGCCGCCATGTTGTCTTATCTGCAATCTCGAAGCGGACACCTGTTGCGTCACAGAGTCTGGAATGCTAAACGAGGCTGGGCGATGTCAGCCAGCAAAGGAGATGTGAAAGATCTTCTCAATGATAACAGTGAGATTACAATTGGCGATGTGACCATGCGCTTGTTAAAGCCCAAGGAACCACATTTGGTCCCACACAAATATGGTAAATATATAACATATATGAATATGAATGTATATATAAATATAGTTAGAGATCAAAGTTCGTTTGACTATTGTAAATATTATAATTACAATATGTAACGAAATGTAAGCTTTATTTGTACAAAATGTATTATCTATTTGGCCAAATCAAAGCTAACAATTTTTCTATGGTAAGATATTTTTGGAGATTGACAATTTATTTGACGAAAATCGTAATTTGTTTTGCATCAGTTTTCCAAAAATTGACTTCAAAAATGGGATTAGATAACCCACCGGCTTAGGTGTTATTAAATATTTCAAGTTAAGACCATAAAGTTGAATATATATCTATAACAAGCTGATATTTATAGTTAAATATGCGTCGGATGGAACGATGCAGCTGACCCAGTCGGCGCTGCATCATCTGCGCTGGATGCTGCAGAAGGACACACTGAAACAGGACATGTTTCTGCTGGGCGGACCAGGGCCACTGCGAAGACAGTTGGTCATGCAATTTCTGGAAGTAACTGACCGTGAATTGGAATACGTGGCGCTCAGTCGCGACACCACCGAGAGCGATCTGAAGCAACGACGTGAGATTCAGAATAAGACGGCCCTATATCATGATCAGGCCGCCGTCCGTGCTGCCCTACATGGACGCGTTCTGGTGCTGGACGGCGTGGAGCATGCTGAGCGTAATGTCCTGCCGGTTCTGAACAATCTGCTGGAGAATCGTGAGATGCATCTGGAAAGTGGTAAATTTCTAATGGCGCCGGAACGCTACGACAAATTACTAGAGGTGTGTTTTGTAACCAAGTTAACTGATATTAAAATACAACTTTAATACCGCTCTCAATTTGCAGACGCACAGCCAGCAACAGCTTGAGGATTGGGGACTATTGCGTGTCTCGGAACACTTTCGCATTGTGGCACTGGGACTGCCCATACAGAAATATAAAGGCACACCGCTTGATCCGCCACTCCGTTCCCGTTTCCAATCACGAAATGTTCTGCCTTCTACTTTCCAGGAGCTTTACGAGGAGCTGCAGGTGCTGGCGCCCACTCTGCCCGCGCCCAGGTTGAAACAATTGCTTACCTTTGCATTGGCACTCCAAGCAGCTGATGACGCACTCCAGCTGCCTGACTTTCCCTTGCATAATCTTCGCCTAGGCGTTCAGATGATGGTAAATCCCACTTCACCATATTTAAGTACATCCATTCACATTGTCCACGTTTTAGGAAGCAAATCCAGCGCTTACGCTGCAAGATGTCATCTCAACGCTGTATCCGTATCAATCCATGCTAACGCCGGAACAGCAGAAACGTGTCAATGAATTGCTCGCGAGCTTGCAGATCAAGCGAGTGTCCAGTCCAAGGGTGGAATGCATCACTAGCCATCCGAAGGATGACATTGTCAGTGTACATCTGGACGAACTACATCTGCGCTTGCCTTGCGGATCAACTGCACCATCAACTGGGAACTATGTGGATCTGCCGCATCAGCGCCAGGTGCTCGCTACACTGCTGCAATCCTATGCCGTGGGCGATGTCTGTCTGTTGGGCGAGAAGGGCGTTGGCAAGATGACACTGATTAAACAGCTGCTGCGCCTGCTCCATCAATCCCCCGAACCGATGATGCTCTATGAGGACATGACTTCAAGGGATCTGATACAGCAGCGCATCACAAACGCCGAGGGTGACACCATCTGGCGGGATTCGCCATTGATTCGCGCAGCTAAAACCGGTTCGGTAGCGATACTCAATGGAATCCACAGACTCCACAAGAGCACCGCTGCGGTACTTCAACGGTAAGTGTCTGTATTCAGTGGGGCCAAATTTTAAAATGCCATAACTTTGTCAAAACTGAGCGTGATTTTTGACAGAAAAATGAACCACCACAAAATCACTTTTCTTATAGTTTTTTATACTAATTGATATACCCACAGTCAATTAAACGTAAAATTTCAAGATTCTATTTTTTGAAAAATCAAAATTGGTAAGGGTCCCCCCTTATGCTTTTTTCGCAAAAAAGTAAAAAAATTATTTTTTTTAAAAAGTCATAATTTTGAGATGTAGAATTAAACTAGATGCCAAATAATGATCAAAATGGGCTCGGGATTGACAATCGGTTAAGATTTGACAAAGTTATGGCAGTTTGAAGTCTGGGAAGGTCATTTATAAGGAACTTTTCGTTGTTTGGGCACTTAACAAGCCAATTTTTTTGTCACTTTTGGCGTGATTTTTGACAGAAAAATGAACCACCACAAAATCACTTTTCTTATAGTTTTTTATACTAATTGATATACCCACAGTCAATTAAACGTAAAATTTCAAGATTATATTTTTTGAAAAATCAAAATTGGTAAGGGTCCCCCCTTATGCTTTTTTCGCAAAAAAGTAAAAAAATTATTTTTTTTAAAAAGTCATAATTTTGAGATGTAGAATTAAACTAGATGCCAAATAATGATCAAAATGGGCTCGGGATTGACAATCGGTTAAGATTTGACAAAGTTATGGCAGTTTGAAGTCTGGGAAGGTCATTTATAAGGAACTTTTCGTTGTTTGGGCACTTAACAAGCCAATATTTTTGTCACTTTTGGCGTGATTTTTGACAGAAAAATGAACCACCCCAAAATCACTTTTCTTATAGTTTTTTATTCTAATTGATATACCCACAGTCAATTAAACGTAAAATTTCAAGATTATATTTTTTGAAAAATCAAAATTGGTAAGGGTCCCCCCCTTATGCTTTTTTCGCAAAAAAGTAAAAAAATTATTTTTTTTAAAAAGTCACAATTTTGAGATGTAGAATTAAACTAGATGCCAAATAATGATCAAAATGGGCTCGGGATTGACAATCGGTTAAGATTTGACAAAGTTATGGCAGTTTGAAGTCTGGGAAGGTCATTTATAAGGAACTTTTCGTTGTTTGGGCACTTAACAAGCCAATTTTTTTGTCACTTTTGGCGTGATTTTTGACAGAAAAATGAACCACCACAAAATCACTTTTCTTATAGTTTTTTATACTAATTGATATACCCACAGTCAATTAAACGTAAAATTTCAAGATTATATTTTTTGAAAAATCAAAATTGGTAAGGGTCCCCCCTTATGCTTTTTTCGCAAAAAAGTAAAAAAATTATTTTTTTTAAAAAGTCATAATTTTGAGATGTAGAATTAAACTAGATGCCAAATAATGATCAAAATGGGCTCGGGATTGACAATCGGTTAAGATTTGACAAAGTTATGGCAGTTTGAAGTCTGGGAAGGTCATTTATAAGGAACTTTTCGTTGTTTGGGCACTTAACAAGCCAATTTTTTTGTCACTTTTGGCGTGATTTTTGACAGAAAAATGAACCACCACAAAATCACTTTTCTTATAGTTTTTTATACTAATTGATATACCCACAGTCAATTAAACGTAAAATTTCAAGATTCTATTTTTTGAAAAATCAAAATTGGTAAGGGTCCCCCCTTATGCTTTTTTGGCAAAAAAAATAAAAAATTTAATTTTTTTAAAAAGTCATAATTTTGAGATATAGAATTCAACTAGATGCCAAATAATGATCAAAATGGGCTCGGGATTGACAATCGGTTAAGATTAGACAAAGTTACGGCAGTTTGAAGTCTGGGAAGGTCATTTATAAGGAACTTTTCGTTGTTTGGGCACTTAACAAGCCAATTTTTTTGTCACTTTTGGCGTGATTTTTGACAGATAAATGAACCACCACAAAATCACTTTTCGCATAGTTTTGAATACAGATTAATAGTTATGAATGAATGCAAGACCTTGGACCATGGTATAATCTAGTCGGGCACTCTTACTTCTTAGTTATTGTTCAGCTTCTTTATTAATTTTTGGTCAATGTTGAGCGCAATTTGTTCCCTTTGCTTTATTTGTATTCATGAAAAACTAACAGTTGATTGATTTTACTGCCCACAGAATAGTCCACGATCGCGAGATACAGCTATGTGATGGAACCACTTTACTACGTGCGGATCGCTATCAGGCGCTGCTGGGCCAGGGATTTGCCAAGGATCAGCTAACTGCACTTGGTATGCTGCCCATACCCGAGTCCTTTCGCATCGTAGCATTGGGTGAGCCACCAAAGCGAGGTGCTGGTACGCCCAACTGGCTGACACCGGAATTGTTGAGCCTGTTCCTCTACCAGGAGCTGCGACCCCTGCACCAAAGTGAAGAGCACGAACTGCTTGTGCAACTGTGCGGTCATGTGCAGCCAGAGATGCAACAGCTGCTGGCGCTGGCACAGATATTGCGCAGCTCGCAGGATCCACTGCTGCAGGGTCTGGCCGGAACGCTATCGACACGCCAACTGCTGAAAGTGGGTCGCCGCTTGGCCGCATATCCGACAAGCAGCCTCAACAACATACACGAAATACTGCAGCATACGTTCCTGATCAAGTTTATGCCTACTCTTTCGCGCACAGCCTTGGAGCAGGCGATGCTGCAGGCAGGAATAGCCGCCGGCGCTCAAAGCGATGGGAAGCGCAGAGAAATCAGCGTGGAGGACAACAAGCTGCGCATTGGCGAAACTCAGATGCAGCTGGCAGAGATGTCGCTGGCACAGCAATCCAAGGTGCCCAGCACTCTGTTCTACGAGATGCCGCAGCATGTTATGCTGCTGGAGCGTCTGCTGCAGGACTTTTTAATCGGTGAACACTTGCTGCTGGTGGGCAATCAAGGCGTTGGCAAAAACAAGCTCATTGATCGCCTGCTGGAGCTGATGCGACGGCCCCGCGAATATTTACAGCTGCACAGGGATACCACAGTGCACAGCCTGACGGTGCAGTCCACGCTGCGAGATGGCCAAGTAGTCTTCGGGGACAGCGCTCTGGTCAAGGCGGTCAAAGCTGGCGATGTGCTCGTTATAGATGAGGCGGATAAGGCGCCGGTCAATGTTACCTGCATTCTGCGCACTCTGGTCGAGAGCGGCGAAATGGTGCTCTCCGATGGGCGACGCATTGTGCCCCATGGAGCAGCTGGCACAACGCCCAATTGCATCGAGACTCATGCCGATTTTCGGCTCATAGTGCTGGCCAATCGACCGGGTTTTCCATTTTTGGGCAACGATTTCTTTGCGGCACTCGGCGACGTCTTCAGCTGTCATGCCATCGACAATCCGTCACCGGATTCGGAGATTTATCTGCTGCAGCGTTACGGGCCGAATGTGCCCATTAAAACGCTCAGAATATTGGTGAATGCATTTGGAGAGCTACGCAGCTTGGCGGACGAGGGACTACTCAACTATCCCTACTCGACGCGGGAGGTCGTGAGCATTGTAAAGCATTTGGAGCGTTATCCACAGGAGAGCATGTCCGAATTGGTGGGCAATGTGCTGGACTTTGATCGCTACCAGCCGGAGGCGTTGCTGCAGGTCACCCAGGTGCTGGCCAAGCATGGACTGCCCATCGAGGCTTATGCCAAGAACGAACTGCAGTCACTGCGCCAGAAAAAGGAGCTCCAGTTGACCGTAAAGCGACACAGCGGCCTGGGCGTCTCTGGGCCCAAATTTGGCAAGTTGGATCCCAAAAATGAGCCCCATGTGGGCGGCAACACGTGGGCGGGCGGCAGCGGTGGACGGGATACGGCTGGCCTCGGCGGCAAGGGCGGACCCTTTCGCCTGGACAAGGGGCACAAGGTGCACCAGTTGAGCGACGAGGAGAAAGCGGATATTCCCGAGGAAATCAAACGAGCGGCACGTGAAATGAACCGCAAAGCCTTCGAAGAAAAGCTGCAGGAGATCAAAATGTCCGCCCACGATCATCGGCTGTATGCACAGTTCAGCGAACCCAATCACAAGCAGGTGCAACAGCTAAAGGCCATTTTGGAGGCAATGCAGACCAAGAGCAAGGAGCGCCAATGGCAAAAGTATCAAACCCATGGCGAGCTGGACGACACACGACTCATTGAGGGCATCACCGGTGAGAAGAACATTTATAGGCGGCGCGCAGAGGCGAATCCCTGGGCGGATCATGTTCAGGAAAAGCCAAATCGCCTTAAACTAGTTGTTGATGTCTCCGGATCCATGTATAGGTAAGTACTCCTCCGCCATTTACATAATATACCGTTCTTACATTTGACACCTCTCTCCCGTAGATTCAATAGCTATGATGGACGACTAGACAGACAATTGGAGGCTGTGGTCATGGTCATGGAAGCATTCGAGGGCTACGAAAAGAAAATTGTCTTTGATATTGTCGGCCACAGCGGAGAGGGCTGGGAGGTGCCCTTTGTCAATGTGGGCAGTGTCCCCAAAAATGACAAGGAGCGTTTTGAGGTAATTCGCATGATGCACGCTCACTCGCAGTTTTGCTGGTCCGGCGATAGCACCGTAAAGGCGGCACGAGAGGCTTGCTCCACACTGGGATCAGAGCCGGACTGCGATAATGGTATCGTTGTTGTTCTGAGCGATGCTAATCTGGCACGCTACGGAATTGCGCCCAAGGATCTGGCGTCAGCCCTTAAACGCGGTGAACCCAAGGTCAAGGGCTATGTCATCTTCATTGGAAGTCTGGCTGAAGAGGCCGACGAGTAAGTACTCATTGCATATACATGATTAACACAGATCCATCTAACTGAATTGTCCCTTCCCCCTTCTTCAAGAATCAAAACCGAAATGCCGGCTGGACAGAGCTATGTCTGCATGGACCTTACTAAATTGCCGCAGATACTGCAGCAGATTTTTACCTCGTCTCTTCTGTAAATAGCTTAATTGTGTGAAAGGTGTGCGAATTAATAAAATTGTATATTATATGTATAAGTATACACTACCATGTACCTATGCAACAAGGCAACAAATTGTAAATTTCAACTGTGCAAACCAAATTAACAACAATCTACCTCCAATGCAGTTTAAAATGTCATTGAATTAAGCTAAGTTCACACACGCAAAATAATTTTGCTCAAAATCGAGCGCCAGCTGTTTGTGCTAAATACACATATTTAGCCTAAATTCTGTATGCTAAGTAGACAAGACGCTTAAGCGGAGAGTTACGCTTTGCTTAGATTATTATAAACACGATAGCTTAAAACATTCGCAGTGCCTTTATATATTTGTTCGTTCGTTGATTGGGGGCTTCTCTTGTACTCCCCCCAAATGCAGCTTAAAAGTACAATTTGAATTTTTAGTAATCATATTTATGTGTTAATAATTAAATAAATAAAAAATTATAATACTTTGTATAAGATTATTGCACAAAAAACACATTAAAACAAACTAAACAATTAAAACAATAATACAAGGCATATAAAAGTAATACAAATGTAGCCTGTGAGCAAATTAGGCAAATGACTCTTGCGTACAAAGCTGCCCGTTGATATATGTATGTTTGTATGGTAAGTATTTAACATCTTTGACTAATAAGCGTGAAAATAGATCATAGATATATGTACGTATGTATGTAAGCGAATAGTTAAGCATACATGTATTAGATAACTTCTACACATAAACGCTGTGAAACTAGAAGCTTAAATAATTTAACTCGTTCTATTTGAAGTCATTTACTGCATCCTGACTATGCCAGCTCATCTTGTAAGCCCTCAGCGTCTAGCGACTTGTTGGACTTAAACCTATAATTGTTATCATTGCCGCCTTGACTTGAGCCCTGCGACTTGGAGCTGGAGGTCATGTTGTATAGTTCATCAAGATCCTGACTACGTCGATAGCTGTGTGGGGTATAAAACATGTGTAATATTTATTGATTTTGTAGAGACTGTCAAACTGCTTAGCTTACGTGCTGACTGGTCTGCTGTACGTGGACATCGCAGGACTCTCTGGATTGTTGCTATTGTTGCTATTCGTGTCATTGTCGGGCTCGTTGATGTTTGAGCTGTTGTAGAGATCGCAGTTGTCCAAGTACTCAGATCGTATATAGGTGTCTATGTCGTTATCGTTTTCACTATTGTCTACGTAGTCTTGTTCATTGTCACGATCCTGCTGCGACTCAACCATGCACAGCCACTGGGAGTTGTGATTACGGAACTTTTCCAGCTGTGTGATAATAAATACAATTTAGAAAGTATATAGTAGTTATGCATGTAAGTATGGATTTTAGCATATCTTTTTACTATAAGTACTAATCAGAGATCTGCGATATGGTACAATGTAAAATATTCATTACAATTTCCATACAAATCTCTGATACTTATGAGTATGGAGCTCACCTTGATCCGCTTAGCCCATTCGGTATCGCTAATCGCAATGATATCCAGACAATAATCGCACACTTTTCGTATCCCCTCGTTTTTGTCATGCATCAGATCGATGAGATAGGCGGGCGATTCAGTTTCCTTGATCATATACTCGCGTGTGCTCTCGTGACGCAGTATCTGCTGGAACACGTAAATGATCTGTAGCACAATCTCATCGTCCTCCTGCTTGGCCTTTAGTAGTTCGATCAGTGAAATGACGACCTTGGCGCGGCAAAAGAGAAGTGCACAGAGCTCATCGCAGGCACAGGTGCCAAGATAGACGATAGTGTCGAGCACAAGATCATCCAGTCTGGCGCAGGGCACTAATAGCTGTCGTATCCAGGGTATTAGCTGGAAATTCTGCAGTATTTGCGAGTAGTCCAAGTCAGTCAGCGCCAGATTGCCCAATATGCCCAAACACTCCACAATGAAGGACTCATCGTCGCAGATGGCCAGAATGCGAGCCAGGTCACCCACATAGTCAATGAACTGTAGCTGCAGCGATTCGTGCTGCGATAGATTCCGCAGTAGTTTCATCAATAGCGCATCCTGGTACTTGAAGGCACGATCCATAAGGCTGTGTAGCCGCTGACCCTCAACCATAATCTGTGCGTTGCGTCGATTTAGTGATAAATTGATGCAAAGTGCTATGAGATCCAGATCGACCTTTACGTTGAGATTCAATATGATGGCATCGGTGGCCATTTGTACGCACTCCGTGTGCGTAAACATCAACTTGACCTTATCGTCGAGGCTCATGTGGTAAAGTATTTTAACAGCAATGCCGTGATGCTTCTCGTCATTGATAAACATAACCAGCATGGGCAGATAACCAGCACCAACCATTTTACGACGCAGCGTAGCATCAAATGACAAATTAAAGACTAGCTTCAGTGTGACCTGCACGAGATCTGTGTGCGCGTTTTGAAAGAGGCGCGGTAGTTTCGAGACAATGTTTAGGGCGTACATCTCATCCTTATTGTCGCCCACAATGGACAGCTTCTTCAGAAAAGTGCTGACCAACATAAGCAAATCAATGTTTTGGCGATCCAGCGCTTTGACAAGCATTTTAACGATGTTCTTTCGGCGCATCTTTTCCTCTAGCTTAACGTTCTCGGCCATGTTCAGCAGCAGATAGAAGGCAACGCGAAGCAACTGTTCCTGCTTCTTGGCAAATATCTTAAGCTGTTTGTTCAGTCGATCGATTTCCTCTTTTTTCACTTTGGGATCGTTCTGATCCAGAGATTCATTGCTTTGCGCCTTCATCTCAACCGGATATACGGGTTCCGTTGCATTCGCATTCGCATTGGGATTTGAATTCGAATTGGTCCCGGTAGAGAGCGCCTCATGATAGCTGCTGTTGAGTATTTGACTTCTGATTAACGAAGAGGACATGGTTCCGTGAAAGCTGCTCCAATTACCCGATTTGGGACGCTGCTTAAGCTCTGGTATTCGGCGACGTGGTGGCTCCATCTGCAAACATAAAATATTTAAATTATTATCTATATATATGAAATTTGCTGTCTTTCAAAAACAAAGAGTTGACCTCACACACCTCCTTGGGTTTCTCTTCATTCATAATGTCCAGGGAGTCGTCGGTGCTTCGATTTAGCTTCTCTTTACTGGCCTTGGCTGACATTGGCGCGGATCCGTTCGGTTGCTTGCGGACATCCAGCTCATTACGCATAGTTTCATAGCGTCGCAGCTCGTAGTCGATGACATCCATGCAAAGCGATCCTATCTGTTGAGCAAATGATATTAAGCTGTGGGCATGACTATAGTTTGAATTGAACTTACCTTATATTGCACAATAAGAGGATGGAACTTGGTGTACGTAGAGAAACAAAAGAATATATAAATGATGTTCGTCGACAGATCCAAGCTCTTCCGCCAATCTTCGCGCAGTACTCGGGACAGCGCACTGAGGCACGCCTCTACAAAAATACACAATAAGTTTATGCGTTTAGCAAAAATAAGAAAGTTTAAAAACTTCTTAAATTGAATGGGAAATGTCTCCATCAATGTGTTGCACATTTCCAGATGAGATTCGGATACCTTCGGCATGCTTATACAAATGAATTACCATTTTTTTCTAACTCCTCGAGATTGTCGGGATTGCGTGCCATCTGCAGTATCATGCCGGAACCACGCACTCGCTCACTCAGCTCCTCGTAGAGCAGCTCCACATATTCGTCAATGTTGTTGATGGACACATCTGCCGTTGGTATGGGCACTGTTGCAGTTCCATTCGAAACCGTTCCGATGGTGTTACTGGGTATGGCCGCAACGCTGCTATGAGATCGCGCCGAGGAGCGCGTTTGCGATGTGTGCAGCGCCGCTGATCTTCGGCTGTTTGTATGTGGATTGTCGGCAATGTCTGCATGTGAAGAATGAATAGGATTAGTATGAGCTGTCAAATGTGATAGGCAAAATGGCACTCACCATTGTTAGTATTGTCTTTGCGGTTTTTTAGATAGAAAATGATTTGCTCCACATCGTTTAACTGCGACTTGTGTATCAGTTCACATTTGTCCACCACTTCCCGAGCCAGGATAGCGGGATCTGTTTTGGCATTCAGCGAACGCAGGCGTATGATTTTCTGGCAATTCTGTATATAAATACATTTATTATAAAATATGTACATACATAATGTAGTATGCAATTACAAACCTTTTTTTCCTCGATCATGGGATTGTTGGGCTCTCCAAAGACGGTTGCCTCCAGCTGGTAATTGACTATTAAGGCCTTATCCGTGGGATGCGGTTCAATGCAACCGCCTTTCCAGCGTCTGTAAAAAATGTGGTTTTCCATTAAGAACTTTATTTTGCGTTTAAGTAGTTAGTGTTTACTGGCTTTGTGCGGGCCAAGTGTTTCCATAGTATCTCAACTAATTTTGTGGGTAAAGCTTTAAAAATGAGTTTGATGTCTGGCTGCAAAATGGTTGGAATACAGTTTTATGGAGGAAGGTTTAGATAAATCTACCTGTCGGTCAGAAAATTAATGGAAAACTGATGGTTTTAAGTAAAACATTTTCCATGGGCAAAGCCGGGTAATAACTGCTAGTAATGACATTCATACGAAAAACAGTTTTTTTTTTAAAACTCTGCTTTTAGCTTAATAATAGATAGAGACAGCATCGGGACGTGAAAAATGCTAACAATATAACAAATAAAGAAAAAACGAACAATTTTAATAAATTAGTTTATTTAAAAAATTAAAAAGATAATAAATATGAGTATATAAGTTTATCAATAATTTATAATTTTTCTCAATCGGAAAAGAATTTGTTCAGAACAAACCGTTTTTTAATTGAATTAATAAGTGTTTTATCGAATCCATTGCGGTCGGAAAATTGGTGCAAAGCTGTTGAATGCCACTTTATTTTATGTTCTTATTCGCTTAGTCGGCTTTTAAATAAGATCAATGTAAAAACTCAATAGTACAAGTTTGTTATTATCATATTTTATACACATATGGTTTATAAACAATGCGTAGGTTTGATGACTTAAGCGTTTTACGCACTCACACACACACACACACATACATACATGTGTGAACTTAGGGCAGCAAAGGTTAAGGCAAGCGAAAAAATCGATAATAACAAGAGTGCGAGTGCTAGCAAATAATTGTAGTCATTCATTCATTCAACAAGGTGAGTGGGTTTCGATTTTGGTCTGTTTCTACTTAACTCTTAAGTATGTCTACCACATACATACATATATACATATATATATATATATATATATATATACATATATACAATTGACTTTAGTTTTTGTTCTGAAACTTATTTCTTGGGCTTTTCAGAACTCATTTTTATTTATCTTTTTATTTATTTAATGGCGACTCAGGAAATAAAGTTATATACTACAGAAATGAAAATTAAAGTTCTTTGAAAATAATGTAAATTGTTAACAAAATTCAAATTATAGATTTATTCACTACTACCACTCACTTCTTGATAAACTTTGCGTCATCGTTTGTTTGCATCGCCTTTGCTGTCGAAGAAGCTTTGCAATATTTGATGAGAGAATTTGTAGCTTTTGGTATTCTGAGATCTTTTGTTGTTGTTTCAACTTCTTCTGATTGATGATTTATTGTTGTTGGAGTTGTGCCTTGTTGTGACACTGAATTATTTCGAAATTCGCCGGTAATTGCATTTATTATATAATAAATATAATGAATAACAATTAGGAGCAGCACCAGGCCCGATATCACTTGGAAAAATAATATAAAAACAAATTGCATGCGTCTTGACGACACGAAAACGACGACTATGACTATAGTCAAGAATTAGGGATTATAGATGAACGATAAGCCCGTTACATATCACAAGTATTTTTGCGTAACTCGTTACTGCTGCTACCACTGTCTGCAAATCGATTGTTTTGTATCGGTGTTGAGGCAGCCCGCGAAAGTTTTAAATATCCTCAAGATAGCAATAATTTAAAAAACAAAATCATTTAGCAGAAACATGTTTTTGAAAAATCATCATTACGGGCAGGAAAACTCATAGCTTAGATTTAAAGAAAAACACTGGGTAATAACAGTTAGTGTGAGTACATATTTATTTCAAATCTAATTCATCGCGGGAGCCAGCCACCCACTCGACAATCTGCTTAAAGAACTCGTCGTCAGCCAGTTCAATGATGCGCACATTCTCTGGAAACTTGTCACACTCTTTCAAATGATCGAGCACCATCTGGCCACGGGTATGTGTGCCTGTCAGATCGACGGTGACATGCCAAGTGCTGGCCTTCTTTACAAACTGCTTCTCAAAGAGCCAAGCGGCAACCACCAAGGCATCGCATGGATTCCAATTATCAAACCCATACTGCTGAAGGGGCATCCACTGTGCATATTCTACCTGTGTGAGTAGATCGATTGCATTGTGCTTGATGGCAGCAGCTTCTTTACCAAACTCTTCCAGTCGCCAGTTCTGAAAGAGAAGATATATATATATATGTATGTATATATACTGTTGCAAGCAGAGGACACAAGTCCGTTTGGGATCGGCTGTTTACAATGGATATATTGAAGCGCTCCTTGGTGCACGGTTCCCATGGAAGTATAGTGATTGGGCAGCGGGTCTTTAACAACACGGCATAAGCTGCCTCCGGATCTGAGTGAAAATTGAACTCGGCAGAGCGTGACGAATTCCCCACTCCCTGATAGTTGCCGCCCATAATGTAAATATCCTTGATGTGCTGCCCAAATTGCTCGCCATACATCGTGTAGCCCAGTGCTAAATTGGTCAGCGGTCCAACGGCAATAATTGTAATCTGTTTCGAGCGCTCCTCGCACAGATCTTTTATGGCTGTGACAGCATGTTGGGGCTGCACAAAACTCGAGACATTCTCACAGTTCTCATTGTCCAGGCAGTCACCGAATCCATCCTTTCCATGGAAATACTTTTTGTCCGTATCAATGTTTCCCACAAGCGGGTCAACAGCGCCCATATAAATGGGTACCTAAGCGTGAAGAACAGAAAGCAATAATAAATAAATTTTAAATGTATTTCAGCTTTCTTTAAGTGGCTTATGAAGGAAGGAGTGCTCAACTAAATTGATACATACAACCGGAGATATTGTCTTATATATGCATATACTTTTGTAAAAAAAGGATTTTTGAACTTTAACATTAAAAATCTTGCCCATAATCTTTATGCTCACAAAATTGTATAATGATCGATTGATAAACACACAAAATATTGGGAAGTAGAGACTATTTCTCATAGGCACTTATGTACATACATAGGTTTTTCCCAACATTTAAAAAAGTGAGGTTGGTCAGGCTAAAACTTATCGCTCGAGCAGTTGTTCCAATACCAGCCATAAGATAAAGTTACTCCGATCTGGTGGCAAAAATACGTAAGCTTAAAAACTGAGAAACCAGTTTGAAAAAAAAAAGTTAAACATATGTTTAACGACGCAGATCACTATGCTGATCAAGAACATCAAATTTGTAAGGGTATAATAAGAATTGTAAATATCTTATTAGATACCAGACTGCAGTAATTTGATATTCCAGCAAATATTTGAAAAGTATACATTGACTCACATCCTCTCTGGAGCAGGCGGTGAGTATGCGTCTCATGTTGCGGGCCGCATGCTCGCACGTTGTGTTCCCACAGCCCGTGGTGGTCACAGCCAGCAGCCGGAGATGTCCCCGCTTCTCGGCGTGCAGGAGCAGCAGCAGGGCCCAAGCATCATCGCTGCCGCCATCGCAGTCCAGTATGGCGAATCTTTGGCTCGGGTTGACGGTGGTGCACATGATTAACGTGCTGCTACGATCGATCCACGCGACTGAGTGAATGAGTAATAACTAAACCCACTCGCCGGCTGGCTGATAATCGTTTTTGATAAAGACATGCAGCGCCGTAAGCTAACGCTTTTGAAATCGTTCTTGATAGGCGCGACGATTATATTAACTCAGGCATGTATACAATTTATACAATACAGCTGCGGTCAAATTAATATAAAAATACAACACAGTGCATGTCTACGTATGCCATTATACATACATATATGTACGTCTGTACAGACATACATACACATATACATAGACATATATATGTTTGTAAGTAATCTAATTGGAGCCTGTTTTCTTGTTGTGGATTCACACAAGTTCTTTGTACCCCGTCCGTATCCATGAATAATACATATGCTATACATACACTATATACATACACTATATATATATATACACTATATACACCAAATATATACACATCTGTTCACATACATACAATTGTAGATATGTATTTTAAATTATACACACTTATCTTGACAGTTATCAAACGGGGTATTGCTGCATGTGCGGATTCATAAATACATATGTATGTATGTTTATGTATACACATAAATACGATACAGCGGCGATCAAAAGTCTACGCACCCAATTTGTGATATCCGACAAATACAAATATTTTCACAAGAAAACTATGTAACAATTTTGTTTTAAGAAATGCATGTATTTGAAATTTAAAACTAAGAAAATGGACAAGCATGAAAATCGGCTAAGTTTTGGGAAAGTTATGGAAGTTTGAAGGCCTAGAAACACTTGGATATTTTAACATTATTTTTGTTTTTCTTTTACTAGCTGACTTCTTGATACAAACGTTATTGCGTCCGAGCACAATAAGTCGTGAGCCACTGTACTTACCCTCCATATGTAAGTTTTTGTTCACAGATGGACAAATTTCGCTGATTAAGTGATAAAAAAAACTTGCATGTGTGCACTGGGAGATGAAAAAATAAATAAAATAAACCAAAGCAAAACATAACAATTTGTAGAATGCCAATCAAAACAAACATTATTTTTCCCATGAAGCGTTTCCGGGAAAAATCCAAAAAATAACAAATAATTTTTGCTAGCTTACCTTTTTTTGATTCAAAACAGTGTTTTTTTTTTTTTTTTTTTAAATTTTTATATTAGGACGATATTGAAAAGAGTGCTTATTAAAATACTGGTCCAAGGAACATAATAATATAGGTCATATTAATTAAGCCCGCTTGTCTGTCCATGCATTCCGTAGAAGATAAACATGTAACGTTTGCAGATAAAGTTTATTTCAAAATTTGGATTAAGCACTTGAGTCATAATGTTGTACAATTTGGTAATACGTTGGCTCTACTAATTGCTAATGAAATAAGGGCACTAGGTTTGCTTGTACTTGATAGCACTATTCATATAAAATTTGAATGAATTTTTTTCGAATGACATAATGAATATGCACTACGATATGACTAGAGCTCTAAGCTTCACATCCCTTTTTATATAAGCGGTAAATATCCACTTATATGGCATATGTATCTAAAGTTTACAATTGTATATCTAATAAAAAAAAAAATAACATTAACAGTATTTTTTTTTCAAAAAATTTACGATGTTGGTATAAGACACTAAAAGAGTAACTGGTCACATGCTATGCACGTAAGCTATACAGCGATCCCATCGAAACAATCTTAGACTGGTATACCAGTGCGATCCTTAATCTTGCCGAGCACATTCACATGCACCTTGGAGAAGCCACTGGGCTTTTTGCCCAATGGCGGTGGATTATCAATACGGGTCAGCCCAGCGGTGGAGACACCAACATCCAGAGATGCTGATGACAACGGCGACGAATGCTTGGAGTCATCCATATGCGAGGAACGCTGGGTACTGGTCTCATGCGAGAGCATCAGATCATCGCTGTTTGGCCGTTGCTGTGTGGAAGAGGGCGTGTAAATGGGCTGCAGCTTGTCGATCTCATCATCGATGGCCCTAAACTGCCAGCTCCAGTTGGCGCGATACAGGAACGGCCGATGATCGAATCGATTGTCATCGGGACTATAGCTTTCGGCATGCACCGACGGCGTCAGTACGGTCATTTTATGCCGATTGATGGCGTAGCAGCGAAAGAAGTGCTTTACTTTATCGGACACCTCCTTGGGCGTAAGATCACCCTTCCATGTGGCCATTAGCTTGCAGAACATGCTGTAGGGACCGCAAAAGAACTGCTTGCGCAGTCGTCCATATTGGCTCAGTTCTGCATAGCTCATGCCCATATCCTGCTCATCGGTTTGCTGCAGCTCTCCGTTCTCCAGCAGCGGCTCCAGCTCGGCGGTGGGCGGCGCTTCGATAATGGACTCCAGCACAGGCAGATTGTATCTGCGAAATCGTAAATTGTTAATTGTAATGATGTCAAATTGCTG
Organism: Drosophila maculinotata; assembly: GCA_035045305.1. Lineage (NCBI taxonomy): Eukaryota > Metazoa > Arthropoda > Insecta > Diptera > Drosophilidae > Drosophila > Drosophila maculinotata. Next base: position 10,794,667 of record JAWNPD010000679.1, on the reverse strand, counting down.
AAATGTGTTTTTGCTTACTTGTCCTTGGCATAGGTCAGAAAGCGTCGCAGATCGGTCTTGGAAATGCCACCAATGGGATTGATGTCCGCCGAGGAGCAATCGTATTTTGTCATATAGCCGCGCAGCGATTCATCCACATTGGCGGAGCCCAGGACGAGCAGACCACCTGGCCGATTGCGCACCCACAGCATTAATTGGGCAAATATATAGGCCAGCACCATCCGTATACGTGACTGTATATTTTGCAGTGCCAGATTCTGCCGGGCGCAGCCGCCCTGGGTGCGAAATACGGGTGTTAGTCCGGTGACCGCATTGAATATGCCCAGCAGCGCATTCACGGCCAGATCAATGCTGATCTCAATGTGATAGCTGCCCAGTTGGCTGGCCAATTGGGAGGCACGACGTCGCGTCTCCTGGCTGCTATTGACGCTGCCCATGAAACAGGTGACCAAAAGGCGATTGCACAGCCCAGCTGGATTATCCGGCGTGTAATCCGAATCGGCGAGAATTTTGCGTATATCATACAGCACCTGGGCATCGCCATGTTGCACAGCGTGCACTATTTGCCGGCACATGGAATGGACAATGGTTGCCGAGCTGCTGGAATCGACGCCGCCGCTGAGCGGCAGAAAATAGCCACCCTGGCCAGAGCGACGCAGATAGTCCCAGAGCCAGCAGGCGGGGCCCAAAGCGATTTCCTCCTCGGGCGTGTGACTCGGAACCTGCACTGGCGGCGTCGATGTCTTGAATATGTCGTTGTGTGTGGACATCTCAAAGTCGCAACGAATACGTGGATACGCCAACGCTCCGGCAGCTGTGGAGCAGCGCGAACGTAGACTCACACGATACGCACGAATCTCCTCCAGATCAATGGTGGCCAGCGTAACCTCAACGTCCTGCAGCGCAAACTGTTTGCCACGCGCCAAGATCTCGCCATTGAGCGCAATCGCCGAGCAGCCATTGAAGTAGACCCTTTGGCCATCGCAGCCCCGTAAATTGCTGAAGAGATAGGCGCCGCCGGCCTTGAAGCTGGCATTGCGTATGAGATCGTTGGTGATGTGCGCCTTGCGCAGCTCCATATAGCTGCCGGAGCCATTGACGATGACCTCAACGCCGGCCAGCGACATCTCGATATGCTTGCTGCGCACATTCCACAGCTCCTCGCAGATCTCGTAGCCAATGCAGGTGTCGCGGGTGGCGATGACGGCATCACCGAACGGCACCGTCTCCTGCCCCGTATGCTGTGTGATGAGACGCGGCAGATAAAAGTCCTCCACCTGCAGCGCCTTCGTCCAGGCGGTAAACCAGCGCGACTCCCGATAGTTGCCATCGTCGCACATGGCCATCTTGGGACGTATCAGGAGCAGCTGCCGGTTAAAGAACGCCACGCGGCAATTGTAGGCAACATTGTGATGCATCACCGGCATGCCCACATCCACGAGCATATTCTCACTGGAAAATAAGACAAGTAAGTCAACCATCGACTAGGAGCAATAAGTTGTTTAAACTAACCAAAATGGTGATATCATTATTTCCAGGAGCGCCTCCCATGAGTGCAGAAACGTATCGGGCTCTCGAAAGTGATCCTCGCAGCTGTAGCCGCTGTGAAAAGGATGTGTTATTATTATAAATGTTATGCAATGATATATGTATTTAGTACTTACCACACCTCCAGCTCTGGGCCCGTTCGATAGCTGGCACCCATATCCTTGGCCTCCAATATGGACTGCAGTATTCGGGCCATATTACCCTCAAAGTCCAGCGCCCATTGGTTTAGGGTTGTTACCGCCACAGTTATTTTGCGGCCCATTTTAGTGGCTGCTCTGTTGTTGTTGTTGTTGTTGTTGTTGTTGTATTGTCAGTTCAAAATCGGCAGTGTTATTTTGGCAGTTATCAACTGAAACCGGGTCGAGATGAGATATTAATTTGGTATGCGCAATTTAATTGATTGCTGCCACAGTTTGAAGGCTTGCTTATAACGCTAGTATTACGCTTCTAACTAAACTGTGTCGTCAGCGACAAAGACCGTTAGTATTCGCAGTTGCTATCGGACGGTTGCTAGTACATATACCATTGTTGCTGCTGCTATTGATCAAACATTGGGAATCGGCTCAAAAGTTGGCCCGCTGACGTAGCCGACATCTATTAATAGGTTTACGCCTATTTCTGTCCCCAATGACAACGAAACCACAAAAAACCACATTGCCTGCAATATCGAAATCCATTTATCCTCACACTAACCCACACAAGGACATGCAACTAATGCTAATTCACACAACAATCGTTTATCAAGTACACGTAATGGAGCACTAATTTTGATAAATTCCAACCATTTGGAAATTTCGTAGAAAAAAATGTTGTATACAACTTTTTGCCTTGTCACCGATTTGGTGAATCATAAAGCATGTTTAATCTTTGAAAATGCGTTGTTTTTTTTATTATTTATTTAAGTGGGGGAGTTATAAATAAAGTCAAATTGGTTACGCATTCGAAGGTAACATCTGTGTTTCCATGAAATATATCTTGATTTGTACCAGCAGCCGAAATTGCTCAACTTAAAAGCTTTCCTAATGCAACTCTAAAATCTGAATCAGTCGACTGATATCATACTATAGCTGAAATATGTTTTTTTTGCGTTTCAGAAATATCATGACTACATTTTGGCAAAAAATTATCATATAGTTCCCATAGGTACAATCAGTCGAAAATCTAAAATTTAAGATTTTTCCTAATGAATTATTAAGTTTAAATATGAACAGTTGGATTCATATATGCAGCTGTTCTTTCATGTGGTTCCTTGAACAATTTTAAAACAAAGTCTTTAGGGAATTAATTGAACATTTCTGTAGAAACTATTAAAAATTAATTTAGAGTCTAATACCATTGAGGCTTACAATCAATTTAAAGCCAAGCTATTTTCGTGTACAAATATTGACGTACATCAATGCATTGTTGTATAACACAAAAAGTTTAGGTGTGTACCGAGTCGAAATTTACTCAGGTGGCCCGTTGCATTTCATGCCTGGTGGACGAGCAGATGACAGGACTTCACTCAAGGGGCCCGCCTCACAGAAGTTGCGTTGAAGTACTGTGCGTGCTGTTAGCAAAGCATTGAACTTTGAACTTTAACTGAACAAATTTTGTAGGCGATTTAGTTCACGGAACCAATAGACGATTGACAGCCAATATTTATGATGTTTGCTGGGCTTTCACCCTTGTGAAAAGTATGCAGCATGGAATTGGAGAAAAGATGTGGATCGACCGTTTGGTGGGTATTTCATAAATCCTTTGAGCCCTCAAGAAATATGCAAGTCCTGAAAGCTTACACCGGAGATTTTAACAAATTATTATCAACTTTTGTATTTATAATAAAATGGGAAAAATGCTCGAGCTAAAATAAATCAAGTGTGCGATGATTGAACATTTGGCTGGCTTGAAGCAGGCTCAGATTTAAATATCATAAAGTACATGTACACATACAGACAGCATAGTTTGATTTGAGCAAGTGAAAATCCGGTTGAAATAAACACGAGTTTAAACGTTAAACAAAATTTGTGCGCAAAACGTTTCTAAAACATTTTGCACTCGTCCAGCATCTAAATACAGGAAGTGTATTAGCGGTTAAGTGGGAGAGAGAGAGAGAGAGCGATACAGCGCGAGAGTGAGCATCAGAGGAGGCAGGATCAGCGCAGCATGCATAAGTGCGCCAGGGACAATTGGATGCCAGGAGCAGCGCATGAAAACATTGAGACACAACATCAGAGACAGTGCGATGGTAAGTTCAAGTTAAGAGTACCCAATCCCATCTAAACCAATTTTTAGCACAGCCAAACTATTTGAAATCCAAGCTTATAGTTCGTTTTTCTTTGACTTCCGGTTGACGTTGCCGATGTCAAAAGTTTACCATGAAAAAAAAAAAGGAAAAAAAATTAATTACATTGTATTTTTGGTTGTAGCACTAAATGCATATCAATAACAAATCACATGTTGTGGGTTCTCGTCCCGTCGTCCCGTCTAACACACGCCCGCCCCACTCCCACCCCCGCCGCCAACGTCATTGTCTTAGCCTGCAGCTGACAGCGAAAGGAAGCGGGCCGCATCTAAAAATACACGAAACCATTCAGCAACAGCATAACAGCAAGCGACAGGCACAAAAAGCACACAAAGAGACGTTGCCAATTTGTAAAGAAATATGACAACCGAACAACAACAACAACAACAGCAATACTAACAACAACAACAGCATGCAAATAGTTACTTTGCAAACTGAACCAAAGGTTGTTATCTAAAAACAGCCAGGGAATATCGCGAGTGCCTCGACTAACAGATACCCAAAAAATACCCTGTTTTTTAGTATGGCTCAACAGCTTCAACAGCCATAACTTTGTCAAAACTGAAACGATTTTCAAAAGCAATGTCGTTTTGATCATGGTTTAGCTATAATAATAAAGTATGTAAAATAATACTACATTTAAATGTAATGCTCGATTTTTATGTCGAAACTCTTGTTGAAATAACTTTGTCAAAACGGCAAACTTTCTTGCCTTTGGCGCCAGATTTGGTCAAAAATAATGTCGCATTTTGAGGGTTTACTATAAAGTAAAATTGGCAATGTAAACCAAATTATTGTGTGTGTTTGCAAACATTTGTGTTGCTTTCTTTTCGATGTTGGCATTAATAATTTGTCAGTGCCAAATGGCCTGCATATAATCATATAGATACCACTGTGCATTGGCACGCGCCAAAATTACCCTAAACACTTTTCATTTGACATATTTGACTTTTCCATTTCGTTTTGTGCGATGGCCTGTGAATTTATAATTGTGAATTTTGCAACGTTTGCCTCGGTTTTCTTTTCTCAGATATTAGAAAACATAATTTTAATGGCAAAAGTGTTTGTGACGAGTGGCTGACTAATTGTTCTAAAAAGCAAAACTTTTCGTCGAACTTTTTATTTATTTTGGCAGCTATGTACATAGTCAGATGTGTTTTGCAAAAATGTTGAAAAATACTCTGTTGCCAATATAATGGCTGAAAATTTGGCAACTCCAAAAACTGTATTTATAGTTATAGTTATAGTTTTTCCAACCCCTGTCTTAATATTAGACCACATCATTCGATGAAACTGCTGTGAAAAATTCAGCTCGCTAGCTTTTACGATTTGGACTGTGCGTTTGTCGTTCGATCGGTCAGACAGTCAGTCGTCAGTCAGCACAAGCCGTTTTATATATAGATATCATTTCATAATTTCAAAAAGTCATTTGTTAAGTTTTATAGCTTTTTGGCTTAAGATATGATTTTCAAATCTAAATAAGCTGTTTAATTGGTCGAATGAATAATAGAACGCAAAATGTTAGCAGCAAAAACGATATAAGCAATTTGGTCGACTGACGCCAAAGCAATGCGAACTATTTTCGTCTATTTCTAATTTCAATAATTCACAAAACGAAGCGTGTTTGCGGAAAATGAGTGCGATTGCACAGAAACTACACATACATATGTACATAAAACAAATAAATAAACAATAAATACAAATGTTTAATATCGCTGCGGAAATGATTGATTTAATTGTGATCAAGTATATTTATAATTATGGTGTCGAATTGCATATTTGCGCAACTTGAAGCGTGCAGGGTATAATAAGTTTTATTTTTCGCCATCTTTCAATTGCGTCAAAAATGGTCGCCAGACGCCATGTTTGTACACAGACAGACACGTGCTCACACACACACACACAAGCACGCACACACACATACATATATAGGCAACAGTATATTGTGTCTAGCCGTTGGCAACAAAAGACGCAAAGCGGCTTTTGCAATTATTGAACCAGCGACTTAAACGCTAAACGGTAAACGGTAATTGCAGAGTAAACAATCGAGCTGACTAACGGTACTATGCAACATTTTACAATTTCAAAGGCGAAATGCTCGAAAGGACATTGAGAGTTACGGTTATGGTGAATGCTCTCTTTGTACTCTCGCATTTTATAATATATTTGCCTTGTGTTTCGCTCATGTCGTGCGCAATTTATGTTAATCACGTGTCCTTCAACCGAGTCGAGGCTTCGTCTAGGAAGAGTCCTTCTCCGCATTTATGCGAAAAAAGAATTGATCTAGTCGCAAGTTACTGACTCGATAGCTACCCTGGACGGAGGTCTAAAGTACTCGAACCTCTTTAATAAATCATTGAGCTGTGCTGGGAATAAAGTGAGCTTAATCTTCAATACTTTTTCACATAAGGCGCAAACTTTTAACCGATTGTTAGACAGTTTTCAATGTTGTTGTCTAAAAAGTTAAATAAACTAAATTATGTTGTATGTTATTCCAGCTTTTATAATCTCCGGGATAATCTCAATAAATGAGCTTTATAAATCGATATTTATCGATTTTGGGGTATCGCAGAGGGTATCGAAAAAGTATTGTTCTGATACCCAGCTCGACTTTCTTATTTTCAGTATTCCATCCTTTTCCTTCCTTCCTTTTGCCTGTTACATACATTATTGTACTAAATATATGTGTACCGAAAACCAAATTGAAATTCGTTTTTAACTGTTTTGCGGGCGAACTGTTCTCAAGATAATATTTTAAGCAAACTTAATCTGCGTAAGCGTTTATTCAGACAGACAAAAGGATGGAAAGAGAGAGAGGAAGGCCTAGATTAATTCGGTTGTTGTTGCTAAGCTATGTATACATACATATATATGTATATATATATATATCCGTACGCGACCTTATTTGGTGGCAAATGGTTTGCTTTTGCCTGTTACATGCTAACTTATAACTCTAGCCCAATTACCCATTTTTCGTATATATATAAATAGAGGGTATACAAATAAAGAAAAACACGAAATTTTTGCGGTGCCTTGCACAGAACAAAATCGGCAAAGTTTGTGAGTAGGCAGTGGGCAGCAGGCAGCAGGCAGCAGGCAGGCAGGTAATAATTTTAATGCCGTGGTTTTTACTTTGTAACTGGGAAAGTCTGCACACAGAAAGCCATCGCCACTAGGCCAAATTGAAGCAGTCTGTCAGTCGCTTCAGACACGAGTCTGTCGCTGGCAGCCAAGTGCTCCGTGACTGTCGTCGTTGGTGCTTCGAAAGCGACGCATGTCCTGCCACAACTAACAAATTTCTCACTTTTTTTTGTTGCTCTACAAATACAAGTGTTGAATATCAGCTATACAACGCTCTTTAACATATTAGCTGAGTCTACAAATCGAGCAGCTGCAACGCGAGTTAGTTTTTTCTTCTTTTTTGTTTTCGGTGTCCCCAGCCTGTTGAGCATGCAGGTAACATCCGTATCCGTATCAGTTTCGGCGGCGCCTTCGCCTTCGCCACAGCGTACAGCAGAAGCAGCCTTCAGCTGCCTGCCCAGGGCACAGATTGGCCATGGGAACCGTGAGATTCGTCTTACAACATTGGAGATTGCATCCATAGAAGCCACTAGGCGACGCCTGCTCCTGCGCAATGCCCGAACTCCGACTCTGATGGTATCACCAACATCTCCGGTACTGCCGGACAACATATCCTTTGGCTCAGGCTCCGGCTCTGTCTTTAGTGATTATGATGCGGCCAGTCCCAAGGTCGCCGACACAGTTGCCGATGACAGTTCCAAGCATGGAATCAGCGTCGTCAGCGCGAATTTCCAATGCAACAATTTGCAATGCTCGCTAATGTTGGCTGACTATGCGAAGGGTGAGTGGATGTCTTTTCTAGTATGGGGTCTCTGGTATTTTCCTGTATTTTCTACTCTTAACTCAATCAGTCTTAAGGAATCCTTTGAGTAATCTTATGTCACTTATCTTATAATCTTATGTCCAACCACAAGCTCCTAGTCAAAAACTCATTTAAGTTGTTGAAAATGTGGAAATTACATTTGGTATCACTGTGGCCAAGGCGCACAATAATAAAACATATATTGTGTCGGTTGATCTTTTAATATCTGGCAGCGACGCGTTCAGGCAACTTTGTGCATTCGCATGTGAAAATGGGTAAAATTTGGCCAATTTTCATGGGTACCGCGAGTCGAAAATTCAGCCGCATTGTGAAAAATATCGTAAACAAATGTTTTAATTGCAATTTGCATTTATAAGTATTTTGTTGTTAAAAATACGGTGTCTATAGCCAAAAAAGAATCGTCAACGCTAGCATGTGGGGCGAGATCTAATCAGTGTCTCGCTGGGCTGGGGTTTGTGAGGGAGGAGATAGTGGACGGGATTGTTCGGCTACCTTGAGAGTCACGGCGACTTGCCAAAATAGAAAACACATAAATATTGTGATCAAGATCATTGCCGCCTGCTCTTGGTGACATAATGCGATGCTGGGACGCTTGGCTGCCGCTGACAAATTTCATGACACCTGTTTGGTATGTGTCCAACAGCGGCAGCAACAACAGAAACTAAGTAGTAAAACTTCGCTAAGCGAGAGTGCTTGGACTTGAAGATACCACGCAATCTGGTATTTATATCCGGTTTTCTTTATATCAACTTCTTCTATCTTTTAAATCATTATTGTAATCAGTTATATAATTTCATCGATTTCCAAAAGAGAGCAGTTATTGATAACATCATATACATATGGTATTTATATATATGACTATGCATCAAGAACATATTGTGACGGTAGCATACATTTGTACAGCTTCATTATACCCCTGGCATGGGCACAGGGTATCAAAAGCGCCGCCGTCGAACATTCCATAAAAAAGAAACATTTGTGACAAATTAATTGATTGCAATTGGCGCTGCTTGTTCCCATAGCCAAACACTGATCGGGTCGGGTCAGCCAAATGTTATTTTTGATGTTGTTGTCGTTGTTGTTGTCGTTGTTGTTGTAGTCTAGTCAATGGGAAAAGCGTTGCCGTATCCAAGGGTGCATTTGCATTTGATTTGGCATTGTTTGATTTTGAGCGTGAGTTGAATTCATGGCAGGACGACTAGTGCCTAGCAGTGTGCTCAGTTCCTCTTGACACTACGAACAGCGATAGCGACTAGCGACTAGCGACTATCGAGTTTTGTTTATTTGTTTATAACAGTTTTGGCTCGAGTGCGACGTCAACGTCTCAGAGCGGCTCAGTTGAATTTTGTGCAACGCGACGAAATGCCGCATTGTAAAATGTTGCTAATAGAAGTGCTGTGCAAAATGAGTTTTGGGGCCATTGCATAAGAGGCGGTTCCCCCCCCCCCCAGGAGTAGTTCCCAAATACCAAAATAACATCAGTAAATCTGCATTCAACTTTGCTTCCAATTCGGTGATTCAAATATGATCTGACCATCAAATCAAAAAGTCTGCAGCACTCATTGCACCCACCAGCCACCACCCTCTGTTCAGGCTGAGCTATATTATATATGTACATACATACATATGAATTATGGACTTCAACGGATTCGGCGGCGGTCGCGTGCAGTTTCTGCAGGCTCAGCTGTTTCCTGTCTGCACACTAACAACATCCAGTGGAGGTAAAAATCATCTAATAACTTCATATGCACTTATAGTAAAAAATAGATTTAAGCACATTTAAGTGAAGCTATTCCCAGCTAGATTATTACATGCGAATATAAAGTATATTTAATGCTGAATTCTAGCATATATAGATATTACCCGCTTTTGAGCGGGTCAAAGGTTATGCTGCAGTTTTCTCACACATTTCAAATAAACAATATTTCCATTGCATTTCAATGCACAGCGCAACAAGTGCGTTTGAGCTTTTTTCCCCCACTCTGAATTGCTCAAATTTGTTTACAGTGTACTATTAATAACAAGTAAGAGTGCTCTTGTCGAGAGTGCCCGACTAGGATATACCCTGATCCAAGGTCTTACATTCATTGAAGTTATTTATCTGCATTCATACATAGACACACACACACATATACAAACAAAAGGTGCTGGCTACGCGCGTCATACATTTGCTTTGCTTCTTCTTCTTCCTTTGGCCCCAAACTATGTTACATTGAATCGTTAATAACTTCTTTGTTTATTGTCCGATCGTAATGAAATTTGTAGGACACAAAGATGGCATATAAATGTGAGACTATGTAAAATACGTATTTTTCGATTTCTTGGAGATCGGGGAGGGGTATCCAAAAAGTGAAATGCATTTAACCTCTGTATGCTATTGGAGAGTATATGTACCAAATTTGGTGACTCTTCGTTTTATAACTTTTAAGCTATACCTTAAAAACACTGTTTTGGAAACTTAATTAATCGATAACTTTTGAAAGAATTGAGAAATTGAAAAAAAATGATGAGTTTGTTTAGAGCCGGCAATACAGTAACTTAAACTCAAATATAAAGTTTCTAGCTTCTATGACTTTCAAGTTATACCCGAAAAACACTTGGCTGGAATCGAAATTTATCGATAACTTTTGAACGGGACGAGATATCGAAAAAAAATGATAAACTGGTCTTGTCCCGGCACTACGAGAACTTATATTTCAAATATGAACTCTCTAGCTTTTCTAGTCTCTGAGTAACGTGCGTTCATACAGACGGACAGACGGACGGACAGACGGACAGGGCTAAATCGACTCGGCTATTGATAGTGATCAAGAATATATATACTTTATGGGGTCGGAGATGATTCCTTATGCCTGTTACATACTTTTGCACAAAACCATAATACCCCTTTTTCCCATTTTTAATGGGATCAGGGTATAAAAACCAGTAAGAGTGCTCTAGTCGAGAGTGCCCGACATAATACCCCTTTTTCCCATTTTTAATGGGATCAGGGTATAAAAAGTGCTTAGAACTATGCATTAAAATGAAAACTGATATTATCTATGCATGAAATCTAAACTGAAATCTACAATTTTTAGAATTTTTCTGTTTGAAAATCTTTTGAAATTAGTTTTTTAGAAATCATTTATATTTGAATATTATGATCATCAATTATTCTGATAAAAATTTGAACATTATCTCAAGCACGTTTATTCCACATTATATACTATCCAAGACTAACAATGTATAGAAAATATATTAGGGGAATACATATTTATATACTCACATTTAAATATCTAATACGAGTTAGTTTTCAGTTAGTTTTTTTTTTCTGATTGTCTAAGGGCACCACGGTGTAATTGTTGCTGCTGTTTGAATTTACATCAAATAATCAATATATCCAGCCAAGTAGTAGTTTACAAAAGTCGTTACTTTAGGAAAATTGATGAAGCACCGTGCTCGTTGTGTTCGTGGATGATTCGCATTCGCCCGCTGATTATGTCCTAGACGCCAACTGCCGCAATGTAAAGATTAAGATAAAGATGCAGAGAATTAGCATTAAGTCAAATTGAGATATGTTTTCGTAGTTGTAACTTTCTGTTCTGTTCACGCTGTTATGACAACGGCAAACAATGCCATTAACACAATTACTAAATTGACGTCGCTTGTTATTTTCATCAACTATATACATATATATATATATATACATATATATATATGTATGGGTATTAAATATTCATTAGCCGACAAATGCCGAGCAATTTAATAAAATGCTATAATACAGCCTTGTTCTCAATCACACTGTCCAAATTATATGCGATAGTGGAATCATCTTCTGCGCAAAAATCTTCCAAGTTTATTTTACCCTGTATTATTCATAATTTTTAATGAAATTATGCAAATATATGCAACAGGCAGAATGGGGCACTTCGCTTCAAACCCTTTTCAGCACACTCGGGTTGCATATATATAGAAAAAAAAAATGTTTATTATTGCATATATATATTTATGTGAATTGCACACTGTTTATGACAAAGTTGATAGCCACTTAGAGACGGCATGAAAATACAAACAACGAAATAAAATGCGCCGTATTTCGATTTGATATAATTATTTGGAATTTAAGCTTTTTCAAAGGCATTGACCGAATGCTTTTCACGTTGTAAACAAAATGCCTTCGGTATATTAGGGACGGTTCAAATGATTGATAGACATACTACTGATCAAAAAATGATCATGTCATTGATTCTTGCATGTGCCAAGAACTTTGCCATTGCAATTAGTCGCCCGCATTTAAACATACAACATTTAATTCATTAATTCAATTCGTCGCGTTTAGTGCGGTAGCTTTGAGAAAGAGAGATAGAGACAGTGATATAGAGAGAAAGAAACAGAGAGAGGGAGAGGGAGATTTGCTCAACAAAAGCGTTGCCTTCTGGTTTTTTGGCTCTGCGACTTGTTTCATTTCATGAAAATACGTATACTTAATATCCGAAAAGGCGAGCTAGCCAGACAGACAGTCGGACAAAAGCATTGACTCAGCTAGCGAGATGATTCTTTCAGTCCGTTACACTTTTCACGATTATAAAAAAGTTATTAAGCAATATTGTTGTATCTCGCTTTTAAAATCTCGGAATTTGACTCGGTTTATTCTTTTGTAGCATGTGTTCGACATTTTTTATATTCAAGCCAGATGATGACTGCAGTTTAATGTGTTTAAGAATTGTGCTCATTTTGTATAATTTATGTTTATGGATTTTCAACCAGTATATACTATACATACATACATATTGAACAAAGGAACATTTTTCTACTATGCAGCTATGAACATATTCCAACATTCCTGTCAGTTGGCTGCAGTTGAATGTCATTATAATTAAAGCTCGCATGATTTGTATTCAAATTTCAAGAAAACCGTAAATTTGATTGGTATATTTTTTTCAGAAAATACTAGAAAATATGTTTGCGATACTTTTTCATTTGGAGATCAGCCTGATGTTATCTTTACTGTAGGTCTTGCTCAAATTTAAGTAGAATTGTTCTATACATCAGAGATATTTTGAACGCATTGTGGTTTCAATGCCTCTATTTAAGTTCAAGTGCGAGCCAAAAGCTTCTAACGGTTTGCTGCGGCAGTGTCAAAGCTCGGCAAAGAGCCGAATGTGAGCAGCCAGAGCAAGTGCGAAGCGAAAGCTTTGCATTCGCGATATTTCTATCTCTGTCATCGCCATAAATAATATTCGCTGCCACTGTCGTCGCCGACGCCTCTCATTTTCTTGGACCAGTGGCATGGGCATGGGTATGGGCATGGGCAGGGGGTGGAGCTGCAGGGGGCAGGTGCAGGCTGTCAGGGTGGCCGGATGGCAGGTGGGGGAGGAGGGCGGTTGGTGTTGAGACGCCGAGTGGCAAGCGGTGAGCTGCATGTATTGACGTCGACGTCGACGTTGTGGCGTGAAAAGATTCAACATATTCATACATTCATTCACTTGGCTTTCTGTTTTAGTCAACAACAAAGCGCGCAACCAGCAACGTCGCCCGACGACACTAACAATCCAATAGATAGATATAGCAACTCGATTTACGAAGTGGCCAACACGAAGTGCTTATTTTTGTTTTGTATTTTGACTTTTTTGTTTTAAACCAAAATTTGAAAATTCTTGCATTTTATCGCATCCACGATCTGTCGGTAATATCGCTCAAAATTTGTTGCGACAGTTCGGTTTTGTGTTTACTTAAATTTCGGCAACAAACAGTTGCATGTGTCTCGTTTGTCATTTGTTTCTTTTCTCAACGGCAAACGATTTGTGCTAGAATTCTGCTGGTAAGCCCCAATGGGATAAACAACAAAGTAGAAATTATTGTCGGGATGCCAAAGATTAAATACCCACGCACACATATCTACATATGACCGGTGATTGAGTGGATTTTGATCCAGTTTTTGTCAAAGTGTTAAGACTCACAACTGCTCCGGTCCAATGGGACAATTTATCTTCGAAGACAACAAGTTATTCTTATTATTCTGTGCATTAGCCCAGTTTTTGACCGATCTTTCCAATGACAAGCATATGTATATCCACTATATATAGAGTGATCCGCTCCGACCGGCACCTTATTAAGTATTAATATATACAAAAATAAATATATACAAAAAGAAGCATATATGCCAAGTTTCAATAGTATAACTTCTAAAACAAAAGACAGAGTGACATATTGTCAAAAGTCCTTATCTAACTTATATATTTGTGAAACTTGTGATTCACTTTGTGAATTTACATAAATACGTTTTTAATTTGATATTTTGTATTTTAGCGGGCTTCCTTGGTAATTTTCTATCAAAGGGTCTGAAAACCAATCAATTGGTTGTTAACACGGATGAAAAAACATTAAGACCAATTGCACGATTAAAGGAACCACGCGATCTATTCGCACTGCCTAAGGACAAGGACAATGACTGCTCACAGCAGGCCCCCAGATGGCCGGTAGAATGCCAGGTGAGTTTCTCTAAGACCATAATTCGAAATGTCTGGGCCAAAAAAGAATTTTCCCAGTCGCAAACATTTGCGTTGTCACTTGGGTGAAACATATGTATATAGGTCACATGCAATATTCAATGCATGATGGGTAGACAAGAATGCTCTAATCGAAAATTATTGATCCCTGTAAACAGGATTGAATTTGACGTAGGCATACTAAAAGTCACTTATATTTATCGGTCTATTTATAATTGCTTTTTTTTACGGTAGAATGCCTACAGGGTATGCCTAGTCGGACACTCTCGACTAGAGGAAAATACAGTACGTTGAAGTATGTTTATCATGAGATATATACCATACGTATATTTCATATTTTTGATGGCTTTTTCCGTTTGCCTGAAATCGATAAATATCGATATCCGAATGGTTTTCTGGGTATTTCGTTTTCTTGTATACAAATAATATCAGTTTTTTCAACTTGTTTATAACTAACTCAGACTGTAAACATTGCAGTCCCGAGATATCATTTTTTTTTAAGGTTTTTACTTGTTTAGTAAACATTAAAAAATGAACTGATTAAATTACGAATCTCAGGTGATTGGGGAGCGTATTGTACACATTCCCTATGTGCCGCCGCAGCCCGAACCGCTAAATGTGCCAACGGGCAACGAGCTGAAGCCACGTCCAGTTGGGGAGGAGAATGGCATTGTTGTCTTTACCTATTGTCCCATAAGTGCTGTTAACTATGTGAGTACTCGTATCATTTTTCATCTCTTCTCATACTTTAAGGCATGCACTATCGGCACAATCCATAAGATTTGGGTGATTTTTGGGGGTGGACATAATCCTAATTTAATTGACTTTTAACAACCTAACAGGACAATCCAAGTAATACCAAAGCCAAGACAGACGATAAGTCTAGCGAAGATTCCGATGACTCTTCGGATTCGAGAAATGAAATCTTGCCACTCAATCGACGATTGAATGCTGGCAAAAGTCAATTGCATAGCGTGTCCAAGATATTAAACAGTCTGGATGATCGCTCCACCAGCAACTCCCAGGATGACGATGATGACGACGATGAGTGCGATACGAGTGGGGAGGGCAGGGAGGAGCTCGAGAAGATAGCCATCCAAAATCTAATCGACGCCAAGAAGAAACAGTTCGCAATCGCCACAGAGGATACGGACGCCAGCAAGGGAGACAGCAAATCAACCAGCAAGGATGCCAGCGAAATTGAAGACATTTGGAAGAACAACAGCACGGAATACAAGCCGGCATCGCCTCACTATGTGCTCAGTCAGTTTGGCAAGAAGGTATCGAAGGCGATCATTGAGAAGATTGTCGATCACGACGAGAAGCCCTCAACTGGCGCCAGCAGCTCCACCTCAAGCAAGGTACAAAACAAATATGCGGTTACCCCCTTCAAGCTACCCAAAACAAACATAAAGCGTTTGGAAATGGCCTTCCAAACCCACCAATCCTTCGAAAAGCCTCCGCCTGCAGCTGCGCCCAAGAAGAGCAGCATTGACATGGACGACAGTAAAACCAGTAGCGATGATAGCTCCACAGGCAGCTCCGATGACACTGTCAAGAACGCGACAACATGGAGATACAGCGGCGGCGGCGGTGGCGGCAGCGAAGGATCAGGTGCTCGTCTGGCGGGTGGCGCTGATAAGCGTCCCAGCTCTAGCTCCTTATCGGATACGGATACGCTTGTCGGCAAAGAGAGCATGTGCAGGCTTGCGGCATGTAATGATCAAGCCAAAGTGCAAATTAGAAATCGGCACGAGTTCAAATCCCAGTCTGCATTTTGACCTCATCTCAATTGTTAAGATACAATTCACAACTGAATTACGAAGGGTTCCCAAGGGACTTGTCCCGATAAGGAAACAGACAGTTTGTAAGGAGTGTACTCGGGATTAATAATCGAAAAGATAAGCGTTTAATATAAACTTAATACTGGTAATCAGATAAGGGTGCAGCTGATTTCTAGTACTTTAGATTTGAAATCCTTCAAAAGAGAAAAGAGCACCCATTTTTTTTGTATGTACACTCCTTAGTTTCTTAGTAATTTCTAATAAGTCGAAAGATTCGGAGGATTTAACTCGGGCAGGCTTCTAATTTCACCTCAAAAGATATCAGTTTGTTTTCGGAAATAGAATAAAGTACACCCTCCCGCAGCAGCAAATCCATCCGTAGCAAGTCCTTTGGGTGCAACGCCGACACTCAGCTCCCGAACGGTGAGCACGGCGTCAGCGGTGGCAGCTGTGGCAAGGTCTCGCCGTCGCGGGTTTGAGCCGTTGCCGGAGAGCGATGATGTTGGGGTAACTCAAATGAGTACTAGCACTAGCACCACTAAGAGCACCACTTTTGAATTGCCCAGCGAGTGGCCCGGTCCAGAGATAACTTTTAATGACAAGACATCCTTTCAATCTTCATCTCTTTCCAACGAAATACCCCAAATGCAGTTTAGTCGCTCGGCGGTGGGCGGTGCCAAATTTGCGACCAACTGCCATCCCATGAACGCCGAGGAGTACGACAGCCTGGAGTTTGAGTCGCGCTTCGAGTCTGGCAATCTGGCGAAGGCCGTGCAGATAACACCCACCTACTATGAGCTATATTTGCGACCCGATCTCTACACCAGCCGCTCCAAGCAGTGGTTCTATTTTCGCGTACGGCGCACTCGTCGCAACATGCTCTATCGCTTCTCCATTGTCAATCTGGTCAAGTCGGACAGCCTCTACAACGATGGCATGCGACCGGTCATGTACTCCACACTGGGTGCCAAAGACAAGAAGGAGGGCTGGCGAAGATGTGGCAATAATATATCCTATTATCGCAACGATGATGAGTAAGTGTCTTTACTCAAATTACGGATCAACTCCATCATAGACAACACCATATTTCCTTTGTAGGAGCAACAACAATACCAATGAAGAGGACGAGGATAACTCCAGCTACACACTGACCTTTACCATTGAGTTTGATCACGACGAGGATACCGTATACTTTGCCCACAGCTATCCTTACACCTACAGCGAATTGCAGGTACTTGAACATATGCCCCAAAAAGAGTAGTGTTATTTTAACTCTCAATTCATTTCTCGCAGGATTATCTAATGGAAATACAGCGTAATCCCGTCAAATCCAAGTTTTGCAAACTTCGTCTTCTCTGCCGCACGCTAGCTGGCAATAATGTGTATTATCTGACAGTTACGGCACCATCCAGTAATGAGGAAAATATGCGGGTAAGTGAAAACCCCCAAGGTCGATTATATTGGAAATAATAAATATTTAAGTGTATGAGAACAGAAACTGTCTTTCGGACGGAAAATTTAGGATGATTTAGTCCCAGGGACTCGGACCCGTGATTCCAACTTATTAAGTTTTTTGTGTTACGTTTTTTTTATGCTTGGCCCTAAGATTTATGCTCATTTTAAATAAATTGTTTGTAGCAAATATGGTTTACAAGAATGAGGAATACTTGATTCGAGATTATTTGAACTTTTTCAGATATTAAATTACGAATTATTTAAGTCTCACATGTTTTCATCGTGGTCTCTTCAGTCTCTATTTCAGTTTTTTTACTCTTTATAGTAGTACAAAAATACCAAGAGTTATTAAATGTGGTATTGTTTCTTTTATAAAACAGCGTAAGAAATCGATTGTGGTGTCGGCGCGGGTGCATCCCAGCGAGACGCCATCGTCGTGGATGATGAAGGGTCTGATGGATTTTATAACCGGTGATACGACCGTAGCTAAGCGACTGCGTCACAAATTTATATTTAAGCTGGTGCCGATGCTGAATCCGGACGGAGTGATTGTTGGCAACACCCGGAACTCGCTAACTGGCAAGGACTTGAATCGCCAATATCGAACTGTTATAAGGGAGACATATCCATCAATTTGGTATACAAAAGCCATGATTAGAAGGTAAACTACAACTCGATACCGTACCTATACATATATAAACCTACAAATTGCAACCTATTTAGACTGATTGAAGAATGTGGTGTGGCCATGTACTGTGATATGCACGCACACTCACGCAGGCATAACATATTTATATATGGTTGTGAGAACAAGCGTAATCCGGAGAAGAGGCTCACCGAGCAGGTCTTTCCACTGATGCTGCACAAGAACAGCGCCGATCGGGTAGGTTTTCCATTATCTGCTCTCTCTCTCTTGCTCTCTCTCTTTGTTAATTGAAATAATATTTTGTATATTTTCTGGCGACAGTTCTCGTTCGAAAGCTGTAAGTTTAAGATACAAAGGAGCAAGGAGGGCACTGGACGCATTGTTGTTTGGATGCTGGGCATCACGAATAGCTATACGATTGAGGCATCTTTTGGCGGCTCTTCGCTGGGCTCCCGTAAAGGCACCCACTTCAACACACAGGTAATACTCATATTGTCCATTAACCGATCACAGATTTTCTTATAGTGTAAATTCCGATTTGTTTGCAGGATTATGAGCACATGGGGCGCGCATTTTGTGAGACGTTATTGGACTATTGTGATGAAAATCCGAACAAAGTAAAGCGACATGCTAAATTATTTAAGCAAATCAAAAAGATAAGAAAACGCGAGAAACGCGAACAGAAAGCATTAAAATTACAAAAAATGGCCGATCAGGGATGTATTCTAAGCGATAAATTAAAAGTGAAACGTTCTGTGGAGAAAAGTGTCTCCTAGGAATGTTTGTCACTCGTCACACACACACACACACACATATATATATAAATACACATATATCCCTAAACATACCGCCAGCCAATCGCTTTTTATTAAATGTTTCAAATTTTGTAAATGTTGTGTGGTCGCCTTTGTTGTTGTTGTGCTGATTACTCTCGAAACCACACATATATATATATATATATATATCGAGAGGAGACTTTGCTAATCAGAGATTTCAAATACATATCAATATCATAATGTGTGTAATGTTGCCAAAGTAATGAATTTAAATGCTCTCTATCGCTAATCGCTGTTTTTTTAATATTTTTGAAGTCCTAGTTTAATGGTCATCAGCACTAAATGTATTAAATCTAAATTCTAACCAATTTTGTTTTGCTCTATATACGTGTATATATTTATATATATATAAACATAATATATATATAAATATATAGTGTATGTTTAGCATTAAGCACATACAGCACAGCACCGAAAGGCACATAAGTAATTATCGTTAATATTCTTATTATTTTATTACTTAAGTAGTAATTTTTGTAGCTCGCCGCATATGACGACTTGCAGTACACTGTAAAATATTTGACTGAATAAAACAATTGACGTAGTTAGTGGCTATTGTTCACATGGTTTTTGTATGTTTCTTAGCCAGCTTTACCAACATCCAAATCAAAACACATTTTTGTATGATTTTAACTTTCCACATAATGTTATTAATACTTTTTCGGCCTATTTATAATTTTTCACTAATCCTAATGCATTAACTAACAATAACAATGGATTTTAAATTTACTCAAACAACAGGAAAGACTACGCTCCAAAATAATCGAAAGACTGATGCGCGAAGGATCTAGCGCTGATGAACCGCTAAACATACCGCTTTCGGATTACTCCAGGTAGGTACCCACACAATAACAAAACATAACATGGAAACAACTCACAAATTATATATATATGTATGTGAGTTGCAAAGCTAAATATACATAATATATGTCCTCCTACATGTCTGCATGTATCTGCATGCTCCAATTTTCGTATACCATAGATATATAGTTTATTTTAAGTTGTTTATTTTCAAATGGTTTCTGCGTCGCTTAAGGCATGTGCATATTTAATGCATACATATTTATTAATTGAGAAATATGTGCATTTGAACCATTTTTAGCTTTCATTTATACTATATGTATAAGAAGGTAGTGCCCCTAAGTGAGGTCTTTTTCCGTCCCTAGTGTTTTATTACAAAAACTAATCCTAGAATATGTTCACCCATTTTCCGTTTGTGACGGTGGATTCTTCAAAATCTGTATGATTTTTGCCCGATCGGAAGGAATTTGAACACTTACCTATGCCAAAAATTGCTTGAGCGTAAGAGTGGATTTTTTCGAAATCGGTAAATCGGATGAGAACTACTGTTGAAAATGCATATTTCTGGTTGGACGACTGTTGTTCACATTTACACAACCCATGTATATTATACATTTTCTTTACCACTTTAATGGGTACAAGGAATTATAGTAACAGAACAACCGCTTATAATTAAAATTGTACACCTTAGCGACGAGGGTAACTGCAGTTCTAGTTCCGACAATGAGGGCAAACATTCCATAACGGCCTCAGATCTCGAAGGTCCTTGCTGTGCGCCAATACGCGCTCCGCCCAGTTCACCCGAGGTCCTGCATGAGATACGAAAGGTAAGTGTCGATGTCAATGTTATTGCAAGTCCAAAGCGCACCCCTCACACCACACCCCATACCCACACGCCCTTACCCTCGATGCCTGGACGCACCGCCAACAGTTCCGTGTACGCCGAATGCACAAGGTGATGCATGTCTTGGACCAGGTCTACTTTTCACCGGTCCTCCAGCGGAAGTTCAAGGCACTGGCATGCCTGAAGCGACGACGCCACAAGCTGGGCGGCAAGGTAGCGGATCCCAAGCGGGCGACTGGTGGTGAAGTTGGGCCCATTTCACCCAGCGGCAATATCAGTGATAAGCCAATAAGCAACATTGGCCAAATAACAATAAAGCTGCCCCAGTCGCAACTGTCGCCGGACTCGGAGAGTTCCGACAGCCCTGGATCTCAGTCCTCGGATCACTTGACGGATGCCAGCAACAACGATGTGTCTATCAATCTGGCTAGCGCTAAACAGCAGCAAGCAACCCGTAAGCGTAGCGTCAAGTTAAAAAAGAAGCTCATGCCCACGGAAAAGGGCAAGACTAAAGCTATAAACCGCAAAACGCGCATCAATCGCAATTTGCGACTTTGGCTGGCAAATCGACGCATTTTTATTTTCCGCCGCAAGAAGGTAGATACAACAACCACATTGCACCACGCACTAACCAATAATTTTAAATTCTTCGGCATGCCGAAACTCAAAATACCAAGACTATAATCTTTTTTAAATCAAAAAAAAAAAAAAAAAAAATTTTTTAATCAATATTATAATTTTCTCAATTTTAAGTTGGTAGCCATTTTGTTTCAGGAATATATTTTCTTTGAAAAATAATATTCTCTTGCCAAAACTTCGACATGGTACAGATTCAAACTTTCTCAAAATAAGATTGTTTTCATGTTAAAATCAGAGAGTTATTCTGAGAACACATTTTTGATTTAAGATTGTAGCATATGTTTTGTGGTAAAAAGTCTTAATTGAAGAAATATCAATTTTGGTTTAGGATTTTTCAAATCGAACAGATTAAAACTTTCTCGAACATAAGATTGTTTTCATGTTAATATCAGAGAGTTATTCTGAGAACAAATTCTTGATTTGAGATAGTAGAATATTTTTTGAGGTAAAAAGTCTCAATTGAAGATCAATTCTGGTCTAGAATTTTCCATTTTAGAATGAAAAATTCTCTTTTTAACATTCACAATCTTTTTTTTCTCAGTGCAGAAAGCACACAGAAACTGTACTTCAGTTTTGCTCGCATTGCTGTTAAAATTCTCAACGAGCTTTAGCTTAAAGCTGATGATAGTACGGGAAGGTTCTTAAAATATCAGACTGTTCTGCTCCCCAATATCGAACAATATATGATATACTTTAGCTATATCGTTAAGAAAAGCCAGCAACTATATATAGGTCTTGAACTAACCTATATAGCTCATAAACTAATTATATATAGATATATATATAGAAGGTAATCCTAATTGCATTACTAATGTTTCAGACTCGCCGTCAGCGTGTTCGCTGTAAGCCGCTGAAGAAGCGTGGCGAAGTGGTGCGGACAGCACTTGATTTGCCCACCACAGATCCGGGCTCTGATTTGCATTTCTCCACGGACGACGAGGAGCTGTTGCCCACAGGAAACGTCGCCTATGGAGCAGTTGCCCCACTGCGGCACACGCTTCTCCAGAGTGAGCTGCAGCGACGTTATATTGAGGAAAATGGCGACATGGTGGTGCAGAAGCCAAAACCGGCACATATGCCGCCCGAATTGATAGTGACAACGCCCTCGAAGAGCTCCGGTCCGGGTGGCTCGAAAAAGTTTGAAGTTTACAAGCTGACGCCTCGCACAGCACCCGAGCAGCAGGGCGGTCAGCTGCATGGCCAGAGTAATGCGTCTGGCGCCCGACGCACTTACTCCTGGCACAATCTCAATCAGGACAGCGGCCATGCCCGACCCAATTTCTTCATCAACGAACAGAAGCCGCCCGTGAAGATTCACAAGGCACCACCGCGACGGTAAGCAGCCTGCTCCTTTATTATCTAGTGTTCCATTCCTAATCCTGATGCTAATCCTCTTGCGTTGCGCAGCAGTGTGCCCAGCAACTTTATACCACTTGGCCAGCAGCGACACGGCAACGCCGACGATCTGCATCTGAAGCTGTCGCTGAAAAAGAAGATCTGGACAGGCGCCCATGGCGACAACGATGGCCGACCCCTGTCCTGGTACAAGGGTCATCAATCCCAGGCGCACGCCCATGTCGCCAACGTAATGGCAAGTGCAGCAGCAGCCGCGGCAGTCCGCAGCGCTGGCGGCGCACAGCCTCGCAACATGTTCGCTGGCAGCAGCAGGGAGCAGTTGACAACAACAACAGTGGGCGCCACAACAGCCTTGGCCACATTGCCGCCTGCCTATATAGGTGCACCGCGCAGGTCACGCAAACTGGAACAGGTGGATTTGTTCAAGTAGGTCAATCCATAGCACGCGAACTTCTCTAACGTATCCATTTTGCAGCGCCTGCTCGCAGAAGCTGTTGCTCTGGCAGCAGGAGCACAAGAAGATGCCACCCTCAAATGCGCGCTATATGGGCGGCGCCAGCACTAAGCTGGATGCACAGGAGCCACCGATGCTAATGCGTGGCTGCAAGCCGAAAAAGAATCTGAAAGCCGTTGGCGGCAATGATGTCGTCCATTTCAACATAGCTGGCGTGAGCGGCAAGGGTAAGCGTAAGTCGAGCATGATCAAGATCGCGGAGACGACACAGCTGGTTTCGCGTTTCTCGCGCACGCATGCCAGCGCCGGAGGCGCCACCCAGCATCAGCACCACCACCACCAGCAGCAGCAGCAGCAGCAGCACCAGCACCAGCAACAACAACATCAGCAGATGATGCCAATGCAACGTCTGATCTTTAAAAGCCAATCGGGTGGCGGCAATGAGCACATGCATCATCCCACTGCCCACGCCTCCGTCTCTGCCAGCGGGATCCAAC
Source organism: Drosophila maculinotata (assembly GCA_035045305.1). Classification (NCBI taxonomy): domain Eukaryota; kingdom Metazoa; phylum Arthropoda; class Insecta; order Diptera; family Drosophilidae; genus Drosophila; species Drosophila maculinotata. The sequence continues at coordinate 10,771,131 of JAWNPD010000679.1, read as the reverse complement.
AGTCCGGCGGCGGAGGACGCACAACTAGCAAGTTTAAGACTGGTGGCATTGTCGTCACAGCCGTGCAGCAATCAACGGCTAATCATCATGCCGCCGCTGGTGTTTCCCGGCGAATGCGCCACGCCCACGGTCACAGCCATGGAGGCGGACTGCACATGAAGAGCGGAAGTTGCAGCGGTGTCGCCGACAACATTTTACAATATCGCAACGCCAGCTCGCTGCAAGCGAACAAATCCGCCGGAGGCTTCTCCTTGGAAACGGTCAGTCTGGTCCGCAAGGTGAAGACCAAGTTGAAAAAGCGCAAATCCCGCACCCTGGCAAATGCCGGCGGTGCGGGGGGCAAGTGAAAAACTCACGTATTTGCGCCCGGCAACATGCTTAAAGATTTCCCGGACATTCCACGAACTCGAACTACTTGACCGCCCCACGCCTCTTTATGTATTTGTATGTGAATTTTGCTTTTAACCAAATTTTAGTCAAAATGTTTGAAATCTGTTAAAATGAGCGACTTATTAGCAAAATGTGAGCACAATAATTAATTAGTTTAGCAAAATTTCGCCACAAAGTGCAGGTATTGCGTCAAATGTACATATTATGTATGAAATGTATTGAATATTAATTATTTAGCATATCTCTTATCAGGAAATTCAACAATTTTTTTTAGGCCCCTTTCCCAAAATACCAACTTTTCTATGATAAATTTGCAATAAAAAATTGATTTGTTTTGAGCTAGTTCTATTTGCTTTATTGGAATGTAGATGCTCCAGTATATATATATATGTAAATATAGCATAATACATTAATTATGCATTGCCGTCGGAAAAGTCAATCGATAATATTATTTACAATAATATTATTTATCAACCAACGGAACAGATAAAAACATAAACAGAATGGTGTGAGGGTAGCTTTGTATAGATTTGATCATTTTACATACCCTTTATTGTGCTTTACGTTCGATTGCTGTTCAAATGTCACTTCAACATAAATAATTCAATCTTGATGAATATTATATTGCGAAAGTAAACAAAACGTTGTCTAAATATGACCTCTAAAGATGGCAGTGTGCTCTTGTTCTATCGACACGAAATGTTCATAGTGTATCGATATATCGATATTTGCAAACTGCCTGCGAATTTTTAGAGGCTTTCTGAATTTTGATAATAAAAATAACGAAATTCGGAAATCCAACAGCAGTTTAGTTTGTTTGATAGATTGCTTATGGATTTGCATTTATGCGGCTTATGTGTTTTGTGTATAAATACACAAAACAAGTAGTTGCGCTATATTTATAATAGTTATATTATATTAGTATATTACTACAACAATAAACACAAAATAAATTTTGTTCACAAGGCTTTTGTAAACAATAATGGTATGTACATTAAGTTGCATTAGAATTTGCTTCTTTCAAAATACATAATTCATGAGTTCTAAGTTTCTATGTCGATAAGATAACATTGAAAAGGTTGCCAGACTTTTAAATATTGTGCGTCAAGTATAAATTTCAATTTGTAATTTTATATATTAATTGGTGATCAGCATAAAAAGCTAACGTTTGCTAATTGAGAATTTGTCTGGTGTTGTCTTCTGTTTGTGTCTCTTAATTGTCTTAATTGTGTACTAGCCGATAGCTTAATTTTTATGTATTTTTTGTCGTTAAAATCATTTACATAAATGGGTTTCAGAATGATTAACGGACAAAATGATGTTGAAAAGATGAAAAAGTCATACATATGTCAATTGCCTAGATATGTCTATCATTTGTTTTAAATCAAGTGTAGAAACCCGTTGCATTCTAATTGTTTTGCTTTGTTTTTATTTATTTGTATATAGTATGTATAGTATGCAATGTAATAGCTGAAGTCATGGGGTTAGCTGCATGTGTGTGGAATGTTGTACACCAATTTGTATTTGTTTAAACTAAAAACCATTGTATATGCTAAACGAAATTAAAAGACGCATATATGTATAATATAATATTTAAGATTGTATACTTGAAATTGGTTAAATATGTGCAACTGCTTCCCTTATTTATAGCACAATAGGAAGCAGCATTTGCACTTAACTAATATATTAGGCGCTCCACATGGACCATGGATAGCCCATTATTATGTGTTATAAATACATACATATATATTCGCATATATATGTATACCGTTAAGAGTATTCACGGATTTCATATTAAACATTTACTGCATTCTGAAGTGCAGTTTTGTCATCTACAATAATGTTGGCAGCGGTTGTTGTCGTATTGGAGCTGAGCAACTGCTTTGTCGATGAACTGGATGAGTAGCTGTCACTGGAGCTGCGCGTCGACGCCGAATTGCCGCTAATGGGGCTATCGAGCATATCTGCATATCAAAAATGTAATCACAATTATGCTACAACATTACTATACAATTGACGGGATGCTTACCCGGTAGCGAGCTGACATTGTTGCTGACATTCGCTGCAGAAATGGGTCCAACTATGTTGCCCACGGATGTGGATTTCTTTTGCAGATTCGGATTCTTTTTCACAGTGGTGCTAAAATTCACCCCAACGGCGCTGAGCATGTTCAAGTCGCTGTTGCCATGACTGGCAACACCGCAGCTGCCACACAAGGGATCGCCGCTTTTGGCCCGCTCAGCGGGACACAACGGACTTAGTATGGTATTTTGGGTATCTTCGGGCGTATAGTAATCAGAGTCATCGGCACTCAAGTTGGCCGTGACCAAGCTAGGGTCGTTGGGCGTTGCAACAGCACTATCCGGAAGAGTACGTTTTGATGAGCTACTCTTGCGGGAACTGGTCTCCTGCTGGGTAGCATCACCGCCACCAATACTACCGCCGCTGACCGCTGCATCGATATCGTCCTTGTCCGTTCCAATATTGTCGTCGTCATCGTCCTCGTCGTCGCCACTGCCGCCTAGACTGTCCACCACTTGCTTCAGCGATTTGCTTGAGTTGTTCTTGCTCCTGCTGTCCGGTGATAGTAACGGCGACAGCTTCTCATTCTCGCTATCCTCATCGTCATCGTGATTGCCAGAGTTGCGCTTCTGGTACTTCATGCCATTCTGACGTTCATTCACAATGTGCATCTCCTGCTTCTCCGGCGAGCAGCTGAGCGTAGGCGTTGGCGTCGACGTTGTCTTGGGTGAGGTGCAGGTGCCCGTGGATTTCTTGGGATCACTTTCGATTTCAACAACTGAGACCGTGGAACAATCGCCAGTTGGATTGGTCAGGGTGCCCACCTCATTGGTTGTGGTGCACGTCGACGCATTCTTTTTGATCTTGGGTCGCCGTTGGCTACTTGACTTTATCGGCGAAGTGGGTTTAATATCACCACTTGTCATCGTCGAGGCGGCTACCGTGACACTCTCCGTAACTTCATCGGGTCTATATATATTTATACTTTTAGTTTAAGCAAATTGATAAACTTTGATGAATATATAGCTTAACTAGGCGCACATTTTAAAATATTTAATCATGTAATAGTTATTAAGAAATTGTGTCAATTGAATGTGACTGTAACTGTAAGTGTAACTGACTACTTTAATGTTTGTACTGTGGGTATATTCTGATCAATTTCATCAGTTATGTGTAGCAAACAATTATCAACATCGGACCTTTGTATCTTGTATCAGACATTTATTATCTTAAGTTTTCTTTATTTATTTTTTAAACTGCGTTTATCTACTTGCTTTTAGAGTCTAAATTTTCTCCGATTTTATTTTTGCCTATATAAAAATGTCAGTCTATTTGTTTCTTTAAATCTTAGCCTTTTGCCTGCAGTCTGCTCATATTTTGCAGCTAGTCAAACCGGATAGCTATATAATATAGCTGCCATTGTCGGTCGGTCGGTTGGTCGGTTGGTCAAAAATTGTACGGACAACTTGACTAGCTTTTCAGCAACATTTGTTTAATCTATTTAAACTGTGGTAAATGTGAATTGTTTATATATGAGTGTTATATGACTACTTCGGCATTCCGAAGACAGCTGTTGCTGTGTGTTGTTTATAGTTATGTACCTGGCACGAGCCACATATTGTGTTGGTCCGTTGAGTGCCTCGATGAGGGAGACGGGTATATAGCCGGGGGGTACATCGAGTGGGGCGGGATCGCCGGCGGTAGAGGTTGGCGTATTCTGGTGCAGCGTTTGTGTGCTGATGCCCTTCTGCACGGCACGGATCTGGAGGAGAGCACGGAAGGGAGCACGGCAGATGGGGCAGTTGTTGGCCTGATAGCGGAGAGAGTCGGCACATGAGTTGCAGAGACAGAGATGGCGACAGGGCAGAATGAGAGTGTCCCTTGTCTCGCTCATGCAAATGACACACTCGCTGCCATGATCATCGATATCCTCTTCAATGGAGCACTTGTTTACCGCCTTGTTCTCAATTCCATAGATCTCCTGCAGCAGATAGCACAGCCCATCCACAAAGATCTTCTGCTTAAGGGCACGCAGCACATAACTGTTCGTCTCCGGATGATGATCAATTACACAGATGGTTGTATGCGATTGGCGGCACTCATCGTTGCCCTCCTCGATAACACAGTGTATGGCCACCGGATACTGATCCCGTCCCGAATTATAGATGAGATCATCCTCTGGTATTAGTTGCGGATTGAATACGTGACTGGGCTGAGAGAAGAACTGATTTATGCCCTTCTCAAAATGATACGTGTCCGAAGTAATCGAGTAGCCCTCGCGTGGTGTCATCGTTATGCCACTGGGACTCACATCCTCGGTGCAAAAGTAGTACACTGTTATGGAACACTTGGCATCCGAGTCGAAGGTGAACTCCACGTTGTAGCAGCACGTCGGAGGCGGTAGGTCCACGGGCTCATCGCAACCCATGTTGCAGAGTACGTTGCCATCCACCTGCTCCACCTGCTCTTTATCCTGCTTGTCCTTCAACGATATGGACGCGGATAAGGAGTCCACATCCGAGCAACTGGATCTCTTCTCATTAGGTATCCGGACAAATCTTACGGATTCCTTCCTTACGTTAACGAGACTCTTTAGCGTCTTTGTTGGCTCATTGGCCTGGGGGGGCGGGTAGGGAAAGGCAGTGGGTCGATTACCCAGAAAATTGAGATCAACATTCTCACCAAACAGATAGGATTCGGGTTGGGGAGTATCGAAGCGTTCGCCTCCCATTATAAAGTGGGTGCCAAAGAAATTGCCCATCCTTGGTGGATATTTGTAGGCATGGTTGCTGATCTGGTCCGCTTCCTCCACGGCTGCGTTTTGTCTGCTCACAAAGTTACCCATTTATCGCTTTCACTATTGTTTTGTTCTTTTCTTTCGCTTACTATTACAACATTCACATATAGTATATGTATTTACATTTACATAGGCAGCGACATCGATAAGCATTTAACGATAACACTTGCCAATGCAACCATCGCAATGTGGCTGTAATCTTTAGTGTTTAGTATTTTTTGGTATTTCATTTTGTTGGTTTTTTTTCTCGCATCATTTTAAGTTCAACCGTCATTTGTTTATGATTGAGACACAGCAATTATTTTCAATAACTGGAGATTAAGTTCATAACAATTAACAGTCACACTTCACAACTGCGGAGTTAATTCTCAAAAGCACAATATATTAAATATTAAAGACCATGAGCAACGGTATGTAACTCCAGAGAGCCTTGTTTAAGTGCATCAATTTTAAATTCATAAATAATAAAGAAGAAAATCCATGGTTAAAATGGCCTTGGAATTAAAAATCGGTTACATTTTCACAAAGTTGTGGGAGTTTGAAGTCCTATTGACTTTGACATTTTGAATGTCAATATTATTGACATGTAAATTGACTACTTATTCTAAAAATTTTAGTGCATTATGTTTAAATGTCAGATAAGTCTGAAGTACAAACCATGGCCAAAATGGCATTGAAATTGAAAATCGAACAGTTTTGACAAAGTTATGGCTGCATAAAGTATTGGAAAGGGATTGGAATCTTGGCACGTTTAAATTTTTGTCAGGCTTTTTTACAGAAAATTCGAACATTTAAAGTTTTTCAATTTTTGATGTAGAATTAATATAGATGAAAAACCATGATCAAAATTGCCTCAAAACTGAGAATCTCATCAGTTATGTCTGTTTGAAGTCTAGGGATGGGAAACTTAGCATGCTTATATTCTTGTCAAGCTCTTTGACCGTAAATCGGGTTATTTTAAGTTATTTAACTTTTGATGTGGAATCAATATGGATGAAAAACCAAGTTCAAAATAGTCTTTAATTGAGAATCGGCTCAGTTTTAACAAAGATATTTTAAGTTTTTCAACCTTTGATGTAGAAATAATAAAGATGAAAATATACTCAAAATTGACAATCTGATCAGTTTTGGTTATGGTTGTTTACATTTTTGTCATGCCCTTTTACAGAAAATCCGAAAATGTGTAGTGCATAACTGTAGAGTTATTCTAGACGACAAACCATTGTCATACATTAGGTATCGTTCCTTTGGGTATATTTCAAGTTCAAATCAATGACTTCTTGCGAAAACCGAAACTGCAACCTGAGCAATTTCCCATTCGCTGTTCATCATTTGATTGACACTGCAAGCAGTTCGCGACAGTATGGCGTCGTATGTGCTTTTGCATATCTACATGTACATATATATACAAATATACATATACATGAATATAGTTTTACATCAAAACCTGTATGAATATATAGTGCGCTGTTGACTCAATTATGAAGCAAGGGAATTTTGCTTTTAACAAATTTAAATTCATTTGATAACGAAGAACAATAGAAACTGACCACATGATTTCTAGATCTATTATTCTAAAAAGAAGACTCTGGTACATGCACCTAGATTGTAGATATACACTATACAATTTTAAGTATAGTATTTCTGATCCTTGCCGGTCTCATATAAAGTGACATATATATTTTAAAACATTGCAATAATAATAAAATGTAAGAATCAAATAAAAAAAATAAATTGAAATTCTCAGTGCATATAAATGGTTGATGTTGGTTATATGATAGTAAGAGCTAAGTTAATTGACCCGAAAGGGTCTGAAGTGCAGCTATTCAAAACAGCTCTCAGCTAACTGTAAATTTGGAGCACATTTATTGACGATGCAGCTTGCAAATATAGTTACGAATGTTTAAGAAATATAAATATTAATAAATACATAAATATACACATATTTACATTGAAGGATGCTCAATGCATTTGAGGGGAACTCAGTTGCTTACTGCCTGGGAATATGTAAAATGCGTTTTGTCGATCAGCTGACAAAAGCTTTCTATGACATACGCACATCCCGAACGTAACCCACGCCTAGTTATTTTTGAAATAATGTCAACCCCATAGTAACTACGACATGCTCTCCCTCTCCCTCTCCTGCTCACACCGTCTCTGTCTCTCCCTCTCTCACTCTCACTCTCTCTCTCTCTCTCTTTCGCTGCGGTTATTACGCACTTTTGGCTCTCGTTCGCTCTTTCTCATTGAGTTTGCAAGTTGAAGGGCAGACAAAAGCTCACCGAGGAAAAGAGCAATAAGTAACCGGGAAAAGCTGCTCAGCAGCAAGTGAAAACACTGTACAGCAAATAATACAATTAATTATAATTATAATAAATAGACATAGGATTTGCATGTGCAGATTTTTATATTTTACATACAGAAGTATACAAAATTTAGCATACTTACAAGCATAAAAATAATAAAAATATCATAACAAATTCAATGAAACACAAATCCCGAATTTCTTTTATTAATTTTATAAATTCTGAAATAAGTAAACTAAATAATCGGAAAAATTGTATTGTTTCTATGGTTTCAAAATATTATTTTTATGCAAATCTTTAAAGGTGAAGTAAGCTCAATGAAATTACTGTGACTCTTTCAATAGTTGACAGCTCGTATAATTTAAATACCTGGTTTGCTTTGTGTACATTAAAATTACATTTAGAAAAAAAAAAAAAAGAAATATTTATACGGTGACAGTATGAATAAGTCAATACGCTAAGTGGCAAGGCTAAGTGCAAAAACTTATTGTGCAGTTAAAGCAGATGACTGAAGAAAATATCAAAAATTCTACGAATTTGATGAAGTTCGAATAAACTAGTCTGTATATGGTTATTAACAAATGATGTAATTTGTTGTAGGCATTTTGCATATTATTTCATTACTCATTTGTGTCGCTGAGTGTAAACAATGCCTATAGTGGGAACGTGCTGCGATAGCGACAGCAGTGTGCAGCAGCAGCAGCGGTGGCAGCAGCGGTGGCAGCAGCAGCAGCGGCAGCGACGCTTTGCTGGCGGCGCCCAATGTATAAATACTCAGAGCCAGACGAGGCCGCTTTCATTCTCTTGTAGTGTTTAAAGTGACATGAAAGTGACGACATTGGTGCATTGCAACAAGTCATGTATCAGCATGTCCAACCAAGCAACACAAATCATATTTATGCCGATGGTGAGTGGAGCTCTCTGTAGTAGTATACTGGCTCTTATACTTATTGCGAATATGAGAAATGTCACGTAGTTGCAGTCAAGTTCGGCTTTGGCTCTCAATTTTATTTTGAAATTTTTCCTTTTTTTTTCGGTTTTTTTTTTTTGCAAATTAGTGTGAAGTTTTTTTTTGATTTATTTTTTTTTTTTGCCTGCTAAGTGACAGAGCATACAGTGGATGGCGGTGTGACGTGCGGTGCAGCATGTGATGCCGTTTTGGCAGTGCAATAACTAATAAGTAATAACTAATAACTAATAACTAATCACTAAGTAGTAAAAGCTTTGAGTATCAAACGGTACCAACAGTGCGTATGCGTTATATTTGTTTGCGATCTTTTGATAAGCTGTTGTCTGAGCAAAGCCAAGAAACAACACAAATGAAAGAAATGATAAATGAAAGAAAAAAAACACTGACAGTCGGACTGGGCAATAACGTAAGAGTCAAAGTGCTAAATAGGCGCATGCGCGAAATACGGCTAAAGAATACCGGGTAACTATTTGGCGGGGGAAAATGCGTGCAGTGACTGTGTGACAGATATATGTATGTATATATGTATGCATTTATATAGTATATAAATAGCACATAAGTATATGTGGGCGCTGGTGGAACAGCTGTTTGCGTCACATTGCCCAGCTAAGCTTAATGAAATTGCAACCGAGAGACGCATGCAACAGCGGCAGCAACACCCACTCAACGGGGTCACTGTTGCCAGGCATTTTTCACTTTCTGACAATTACCGAAAGTACCAGCAACGTGGACACTGAAATGCCCATAGGCACATATATATTTTGTACATAATGTACATACATATATAGACGTATGTACAATAAATATATTTATTTAATGCATAAAACATTCATGTCCTTAAGGCCATCTTAATTATATTTCAATGTGTGTTATAGTACAATTTCAAAATGCATTGCTTAGACAGTATGTATGTATATATATATGTATATATATGTATTGTACTGTACTTGCGTTGGCCTAGCTTTTATGCCGAAAAGTACATAAGTATTTACATATGTACAACTGGCCATGATTTCAGGCCAAGGCATAGCCAACCACTTGCTGTAAAAGCTGTTACGCAACAGTTCAAAGCTACTCAGCAGCAGTTTCAGTGTCTGGCTTCAACTGTACCCCAAAGGCGACGAAGGATTTTGTGACTGTATGAAAGATTCAAAAATATTATTGTGATTGACTGACTGATTGATTGATTGACTGATTGATTGATTGATTGACTGACTGATTGACTGACTGATTGATTGATTGACTGACTGATTGACTGATTGACAGATTTACTCACTGATTGACTGATTTATTGAGTGACTGACAGACTGACTGATTGATTGACCGACAGATTTACTGACTGATTGATTGACAGACTAGTTGACTGATTTATTGAGTGACTGACAGACTAAACGATTGACTGACAGATTTACTGACAGATTGATTGACAGACTAATTGACTGATTTATTGAATGACTGACAGACTGAACGATTGACTGGTTTATTGATTGACTGACAGATTTACTGACTGATTGAGTGACTGAATGATTGACTGATTTATTGAGCGACTGACAGACTGACTGATTGACTGACTGATTAGCTGACTAATTGGTGATCAAAGCACTGGGTTTTGGTATCGAAAAATGAGCTCAAAATGATTGCATGCAACATTAGTAAGCATCAAACTAAAAATTGGAGAACAGTGATAGTTCAAATATCAAGTAAAACCCAACTTGTAAATAAACCGCATGTATTTGAACTGGTATGTTAGATTGTCATTTTCAAGTTTTGTAATTAGTAGCTTTGCGGTCTGTGCTCTGTGGTCGGTGGGTGGTCTGTTGTGGAGTGTTGTGGTCTGTCTGCCAAGAGTAAGCCAATATGCATTAAGTAAGCCACAACATTTGTCGAGTGCGCAGTTCTCCTCCAGCTTTTGTGAATGATAAATATAAATAAAAATATAAGTATAAGTGCATTGCTGAGGCGGATGCAACAAAGCCAAACATGACAATCAAGCGAGTACAAAGTCAATGTCAAGAAACCACCGAGAGAAATGAGTTGAGTGGTTAGTTCTTAGTTAAGCAAGCTTCACTGCACTTTATGAGATTTTATGAATCAAGAAAAACAAATAACTGCAGCGTTCTGAATATTGTTATCTTATGGAATCGTGTGGAATATAAATAATCAAATTCAAATAAGAAGATACTGAACAGGAGACTTATCAATGTGGATTCTCGTATTTTGTATACGAAACTAAAGCTGAAGCTAAATATGGAGATTTGAAGAGCTGGAGATCTGCAATATGAAACGTAGGTTCAATCCAATTTCTCCTCAAATCTGGGAATTAGAAACTGAACTGCAATCTTGAGTAGCGCCCATTTATTTGTTTTGTTTTATCTGTTTGCTTTCCTGTGTTCAACACTTGACAAAGTAAACTAAATTGTTTTATTACCAGTTAAATCGTAGAGCATTATAGTATACAACATTTTTAATTATTAGGTGCATTTTTCGGCGCTTTTTTACACCCGAGATACTCGAAATCGATTTGAATTGTTTTACGATATGATTAACACCATCACCCTTTGTTTATCTCAAATGACTTTTTAGTTATGAACGTATAATAATTAGAAAAACCCACACTGCGAGGCAAAAAAAAAAAAAAACAACAAGAACAAAGTTTTTAGTTGCGTAAACGCATTCAGTTAATTAATTTACCAAATGAAACTTGATATTTACTGTTACCGGTCAAGCTAAGAACCGTTCTTATATAAGTAAGTAAGCGAGTGCTTGATGGGGCGACCCGTCTGTGGTGGGCATTGTTTTGAGGCACTGTATTCGGGCTAGCTAAAGGACCTTGAACCGACCCTTTTATTTTGTGGTGTAGCTGTCTAGTTGTCTAGGGTAAAATGTTCGATTGCCAGGATTTCATATTTGCCCAAACTTTTGCGGGAGCGAACCGGCGCACAGCAACAGCAGAAAGGACATCACCAGCAAGGCTAGCAAGCAAAGGAAATGAGAGCCCAGAGCAGCCGGCAAACAAAGGCTTCGTCAGCATTAAAGCATCTTTGTCGGGCTGGAAGCTCCTTTGCCTACCTAATGTGCTCGACAAAAAGCTGGTCCTGGCACAATGCTTGGGGTGGGTCCTGGGTCCTGGTGCTCGCTGGCAGCGGGCAGCGGGCAGCTGGCATTTCAGTGAAAGTGCGCAGCACTAAAGCAGCCTGCGACGTGCCAGTAGCCTTACTTACGAGTCCTGTACGATGTCATGGCAAGGACATCGATTTAGGCGCATGCGTCAAGCGAAAGCTTCGCATTTTGCCTCGGCACTAAACGAAATCTCTGCGTATGCTGCCTGGCTGCCATTTTGCTGTGTATATATGTACTGTGTAATATATTTATACATGTACATGTACCATTTTATTTAGGTATATATGTATATGTATATATACTATATATGTATTGCTGGTAGCCGGTTTTAATGCCCTTTTGTGTGCGAGAACATCATAAAAACAGGTGGCCAGGCTCTACCCAGATTAAAATTATATACATACATACATACATATATATATATGTATGTATATATGTATGTATGTATTATGTGTACATAAAAACATATTTGTGTGCGCGCCACGTGTAGCAAACTGTGGACCTGCGAATGAAAATTGTATTGTCAATGTCAATAGGGATAGTCGTCGCATACAAAGCTCTTTATATGAACATGTTTTCATTTCAAGCCAATTTGAAAAGAATTTAAATTGAAAAGACAGATGGCATAAGTACACTTAGTACTTACAATGACTTTTATATAAAGATTTGCTAACAACATTTTAAATTAATCTGAAATTAAATATGAGTTAAATTGCATTCAACAACTTTTAGCTCGATTCGCATTCAATGCATACATACATATGTATGTATATATATAAATATATATATCTACACATTTGTCTATATTCTTTCATGTTGAACTTCACATATGTTAAACCCATCAATTAAATTAAATAAATAGAATACGATTTCAAAATGCTTAAGGATTCGAGAACTTTCTATGGACCAGGCATACATACATACATACATACATATACATACATACATATGTACATAGGGCATTCGCTGCTGCTGGGTGAATCTTTTGTGTGGGCGTGTGAGTATTCGAGTACTCAAGCGGACGCCAAAGTGTCCCTCGTCAAGGGCACAAAGTCGAGGCTAGCGACGAGCCCCTAAAATGTATTCCACCCAAACAGCCAAACACTCGATTCACACACACTCGCACAAAGTGTGTGACGTAGCTGGTACATTTACACAAACATTGAGTTAAATATCCTGCTGACGGATGGCTGAACCTCATTTCGCTTAACAGCTGTCCCCGCTCTCTCGCTCACTCTCTCGCACTGTTAGACTTGTACTGTCTATTTATAGCCACCAGCGAATCAATTTCACATGTTCGCGTGAGACCCGAAATACGTTTGAAAAGGCAAAGGGATAACTTTTCTTTCAAGTATGCAGCTGCGCGTGCCAAAGTTTCAATTTGATTTTGGGTTCGGGGTCGGAATCGGACACGTGCATCATTTTCACCTGTCCATAATTCATGTGTGGGAGCACAAACATTTGCGGAGCATAGCAGTGACCAGCAAGCGGGTTTATTTTTAAATGCAAAATTCTTTAATCAATTAAACGACAAATTGGCTTTTCTACTTTTCAGTATTTTGCACTCGCAGCGAGAAATTTTCAATTTATCTTTTGTGCGGCGCAGCTGGGCCGTAAATTGCGCTGCCATCAGAGCCAGAGCACAGCAAATGAATTTATCGCTTTGTAATTATTATGTCTGATCATTAGCGTCATCATCATCATCATCATCATCGTCTTCATCATCAGCAATTAGAGGGAAGGATGCGGGGGTAACAGCGTTTGCTATGAAGTTGGTGCGTCACGAGCCAAATAAAAATCAATTGAGTTAAATTGAAATGCGCACCGACGGAAAAAAAAAAAAATATTATAAAAAAAAAATATAAATATAAATATAAATAACGGTGCGGCTGCTCGACAACTAGACCGATAGCGATAACGATAGCATATGTCAAATAGACAAAATGCAAGATCCGCCAAAGTGATGGCGACATTGTGCTCAAGAAGATTATAAGTCCGCAAAGCTGACAATCCGCCAAGATAAGAAGAACATGGTGAAAATATGTATACCAGTAGTAAACAAAAATAAACTTATGCAATACTTTTCCGCAGTCAACTGAGAGTATCTCCCCAATGTAGCCTAGTCAATTAATGGGTATCTAATAAATAACATTATATAAACACAATTCCAAACAGTCAAGAAATGCAGCGAAACAATCACATTTATTTCCTTTAAATTATTAGTATAGTTTTGGGATGACATCTAGTAATCAGAGCTGATTGCTTACATTGACCATTGAACATTTGATGGGGAAAATGCTATCGACAAATAAATTATGATTGAATCAAAACTTTGTAATTTATTCCTTGAGTGGTTATGGCTCGCTTGTAGAAAGCTCGTGTGATTTGTACATATGCGATAGTGTTTATGAATTGATAAACATGTGAAAACCAACCTAGGTTCAGATTGCATATGAATATTTAATATGCTCGTCTTTAATTATAGCAAAAGAGACATGTAAATGGATATTTATCGATTCATTTGCCAAAAACGATCGATTGACGAACAATAACAACGGTACAGGCGATCACATAGAAGAGCTTTCATAACTTTCGCATTCTTACTTTTCAATTGACCGAAAAGAAACAATGAGGCTAATTGTGTATCTTGTTGCCAGCAAGAACTTCCCATTTTCATTTATTTACACCCGGCGTCAAATTTCTAAAAAACACATACACAAACTTGACATTGACTTTGGAATTGAAATTGAAATGGAAATTGCTGCACTGGAAGTAAATAAAAAGCTCTTTGCAATAAGACACCCCTTACAGTTGAATGCGTGTGTGTGTGTGTGTGTGTGTGTGTGTGTGTGTGTGTGTGTGTGTGCCTGGGTCTCTGCTCTTCTCGTTAATTGTAAGAAGTAAAATAAACAGAAAACGATACATTTCAATTAAGGAACGAATTATTTCGACAGCATCCAATACCAAAACATCGAGGCAAGGGCTTCTCGAGACTTCCCAGCATCGAGTACCCATTGAATGAATGCTCTGGCTTAAATAGATAACAAATGTTATAGCACTCAACACACATGCATTTAAATATGTACAAGGAATGAGACATTTCTAAGCCAATCAAAATAAATACGTACGTAACATTCCATCATACTCTGCTTCCACATGCTCTGTTTAAAATTTGTTATCAATTGAAATGGAAAAAAATTTAGCTTATATTTTATTAAATTTTAGCTAACACTTTTCTACCTATTTTCAAAAGGGAAAAATGCTCAACTTAATATTTTTCCGAACCGAATAATAAGAAATTTATATATTTTCTTTGTTTAATCAATTTGAATGTAACCTAGTGTAATTGAGCTAATTGTAAGCTAACAAATCTACATCAGTGTTGGCCATTTAGCTATCTTATAGAAATTTTTAGCTTTAGTAAAACTATAGGGATACAAATTTCAACTATTTAGCTTAAGGCCTTAAGTTTAATATTAATATTTTAAATAGAAATTCAGCCCAATCTTTTTTCTAAGAACATAAAGTTGAACTTTGGTTTGTTTTCAACTAAATAGTACTTAACACATTTGTCATTTTGTTTAGGCCAATTTGTCGTATCGTACAGCTTAGAGATTTTTGCCTGTTCAATTTTGGCAACACTGATCTACTAATGTACATCATGACTGACACATTTGCGAATAAATTCGATTAACACGCTTCTGCATGCAAACACGATGTATAAGGTATAAATTGATGCCCCCTCGACTCTCTACGCTCGACTTGAAGTTTCGTATTTGCGTTAATGGGACACCAACACATAATAACAATCACAAAAGGCAACAGCAAATACAAAAAATTTAATAAATAAAAAAAAATTTCTTAATTTGGACACATGCCAATAATACTGCAGCTTTCTCAGCCCCGATCCGCTTAGCTTTGCTAACCGAGCCGCCTCATATTTTCAATTTTCAATTTTCATTTGCATTAGCAAAAAATAGCAACGGGCACCGCGTGATTATTAGTCATTTGATGTAGACGTTGCGACGTTGACGTTGACGTCGACGCTGACGCTGATGTCGACGTCGACGTCAACGCTGGCGCAGTGACTCTTTGCGTCACAGGAAAGTAAGGGGCTACTGAAAGCTCAGTTTCGCATAGATATTACGCTAGTAGTCAGTCGCCCGCCCACTTAATAATGTCAAGCACCACCCATCAACCCACTGTCCAGTGTCCAGTAATAATTTAGTTTGTCTTTTATTATGTATATATGTATGTATAACTACAGCGGTTTATTTTGATATTACTCTGGTCCCAGAAGCGATAAAGAGTATATTGTTTAATTACTCGGCTGAATGCACAATTTTCAAACTTTGCGCTAAAAACAATATACATACATATATTAAAGTCTCAAAGTCATTAACTTTATTATCAAGAAAGTGCTTTGACGATTACCCTAGGAATAGAGTATCACTTAGTCGGGTGATTTCGACAGCGGCGCGTTTTTGCTCGTTTCACTTGTTGATTTGCTTAAATAATTAGCGAAAAATTAACCGATCGAGCGACAGTCTAACCAGAAAACATATGTACTTATAAGTATAAATATACTATATATATATATATATGTATATATATATACCCGACGTACAGTCGATTTGGCTACGTGCGATTCGGATCGTCAGCCAGTTTGTCGCTACTTACCTAAGTATTTATGAAGTTGCACAGATTTTAGATAGGATGGCCTATCTCGGAGTAATATTTTGACAAAAGCCCATTGTTATTAAGTATTTATAGCGCTTCAAGTGTAGCAAAATAAATAAGCAAATTTAATTCAACTTTAAAATTCAGTAACGTGAAAAACGTCATCACATTTCTTTTTCATTTATGGCTTTAAATGTTTTTGACTTAAAGCTCAAAATCGCAAAGAGTTACTGAAGTTTACATTTGATATACCCTTGCTAAAGTTTCTTTTATTGTCTATGCAAGATTGTCATCAGCATTTTTTTATAAAAAAATTACTGCCGTTTGCCGATAAGTACACTTGAAGCTCTGCGTTTTTTAAGTGCTTCCTGTTTAAGTGTTTCCCGACCAATCCAAGTATCCAGTTTAATGTGTATCCATCGACTTCTTAGAAACACAAAGTATTATATACTACCATGTTCATGCGTCAAAAGATTGCTATACAAAATATATCGTTCGAGAGCCGCGTGACTTTTATGACAGAAACATTGACAATTAAATACAAGTAAGAGTGTTCTAGTTGAGAGGGCTCGACTATGAGCAGCCCTATACCCAGCACTTTAGGCCGCGGGTATGCTGTTTCTTCCCTCACTTTGAAAACTTGATGTTTACTGTTCAGCCGATTTACAAAAGTATATACATATATGTAATATAAGCATATGCATATGAATTATCTTTAAGAATCCCATTTCGGATTGGTAAAAAATATTTAGGCCACAAAGATAATATTCCATAGAAAAGCAATTTAATCGACATTTAGGATATTACATTTTTTCTGTACATAGCTTTAAATATCTCAAACAGACAGATTGGTGAACATGGCTAGGATCAAGATTCAGATGAGAGCAGACAACAGACAACAGACAGCATGGCCTCTTTTGCAAATTTCATGAGTACAGGGTATATAACAATAATAATAAAACGCAAAAATCTATTTTCTTATGCTTATATTTGACTTATTTACCACGTATCTATGTACATAAATACATATGCATATACATACATACATACATATGTTTATACACGTAGTATGTTATTTATTTACGCATACATAAATAGTTGCATACATATGTATGTACATATGTATGTGCGTTGTTTGCTTGAATATATTTATGTATGTATCTGAGGGAGTACATCTAGTTTGTATCTACTCAAAGCAGGGAGATAGATGGCAATCGGCTCCGTTCTTTTCTGTTTTGCTATGCAAAAAATAAAAATATATCCAATAGTTTAGCTATTATCGAGACAATACGAGTAGGCGGATAATTGTGCTGCTTAGCACTTTGATCTAGAAAACATCTCAAACTGATACAATTTGTCACAATAATGTTGCTGACAATAAAAAGAAGGTAAAGTTCAAGATACTTGCAGAGTGCTCAAATTCTGTGACGTAGCGGCAATAAATCATTCAGTTTCGGCAAGGGATACGAACAGAAACACATGATCAAATCGAAAGAGGTAACCGAGGGGATTGCTCTATTAATAAGCTGCCAATTGAGTCAGATGAGGCAGCAATGCGCAATTCATGAGAACTGGCAGAACTTGCTGCCTTCATTGGAGAGATAAAAGTCCCTAGACAAAGGAAATAGAGAAAACAATTTAAGGACTGGCTAGCAGATACCCTGCATTCAGCTTTGTATTATATAAAAGCTGTGAACGCTGCTCCTTCTCCTGATCTAGAATATACAATTCATACATATAAACTTTATGTTGTTGAAAATGTCTTCATCTGCTGTTTACATATATTTGCACTTAGAACAAACCGACTTTCAAATGGCTACAGGGTGTATAAAGCGAAAAATTGAGAGAGAGCGAAAGTCTGACATAGAAAGAGAAAAGGAAATTTGTAAATTGCAAGCATCGCAGCAGTCTGGGCGCCTGCTATATATTGCCACAGATTGCAGTTTTGATTGAGCGCCGAGCAAGGCGACTACAGAAACTCTAACGTCGCAGCGTCGACAGGCGAATAAGACATAAACAACAACTACATACTACGTGGCACATTAGAAAAGGCCAACTAAACGAAAAGAAAAAATAATGTTAATTCCGTTATTTGTGAACATAAATATTCCCCCAAAAACTGTTATAAATAGCGGCGGCGGCATACAGCGACCGAATATATACTGAGAAATATGTTCACCTTCGCTTCGCTGAATTTGTGTCTGCGAAAAATTATTTCTCTACAGTGGCAAGCAGCGCTATAAAAATCTATAACAAGTGGGCAAAGGCGAACGGCAAAGTCAAGAAAAGCCGAAAATCTCAAACATTTTCTGATTTTAGCCGCAAAACCCAAAAACAAAAATGAAATAAATTACCGAACGAGGACTCGCCCGACTTCACGACTCGTAAATTTAGCGCGACGAACACTACATATACACGATTGTCGCCGGCATTCGTATCACGTACACGGACCCGAAGCACATCCGAAAGAGCGCAAACTGACAGCTTCGAGTGCTCGGCTCCGTACACAAGAGTGAAAGGGAGAGAGAGAGAGCCGAGATCTGCTCAGCATCTCGTTTGTGGTTCGGCTGGGCGTCGCGAAAGCAAAAGCACACAGCGGTCGCTTTTATCAACGGTATTTGACGAGGCGCCAGCAAACTGTTCCAACAGTTGCCATCGATTAATCGCCCATTCAGCACGCGCTTTCGCCGCCTCAGCAGCATTCGAATTCTAATTCAGATTTATATTCATTTTCGTTCGTTATATTCTTCGCTGGGAGTTGAAATTCACGGCGAAATAATTTTGGCTATTTTTTATCCGTCCATGCCATGCGCGATAAAATATCACAACTATTTTGCTTGCAAAAAAACGCATGCAAAAATAATACAGCAGATAATAGAGGTGGGTGGAGGTGTCTATGTGTGTGTGTGTGTGTGTCTGTCTGTCTGTCTGTCAGAATGTGTGTGTGTGTATTAGTGTTAGTGGGTGCCGCTGTTGACGATGATACCGCCGAATGCGTGAGGCATTCGTTAGCCAAGGCTATAACCGAAATATACATACATACACAGTATGTATGTACTACATACATGAGTATGTCGAAAATAGCCACACAGTGCCGATTTTTTGTTTATCTACCAAACTGTTTAAAACGAGACTCATTTCGCTGGTCGCTGATATCCATATCTCTCAAATTGAGGTGTTTTATGTATTTTTTTGATAGATATTTTTGTTTTGTTTTGTTTAACTAATCTGTGATTTTGTTATGTTCTGTGATTTTCCCATGTGCTACTGACCATCTAACGGTAACTCGTTTAGGACATAATGTGCCAACAAAAGCAGCGAGCAATGGGACAATGTGTGCCAATGGGTCTCTTGGGGCAGAAGGGCCCGAAGCGACAGAGACCGACTCATCAGGGACCGGGGGGATGCGGAAGCCGGTGGAGAGGAATGGCACAACGCAGAACGACACTGTTCACCTCGAGAGAAGGTAAGCATCTGTTTATCCATGATATTTCAATTATATCCTTATCTAAAACAACTAATTTGCAATAGAAAAGATTTTCAAAATGACTTCAATTCAAAATTACTTACGAATTATAGCTATATTTATATACTTTCTCTTATCAAACTCAATTGTTTTTCTATCTTTTGCTTTCCAGGCTGGGCCTCTTCAGTGGGGTGGCTTTAATTGTCGGAACTATGATTGGTAAGTAAACCCCTTCATAAACATATCTTAACTGTTGCGTACTGAATACTCATTTGCTAAATGCTCAACATTTGCAGGGTAAATAAATATATACATACGTACATATATAGTATATATAATATTTGTATGTTAATGCATAGAAGACAAGAGGCAGTAATAAGACACAAAACTCGCATTTTTCCCGACTAGAGTTGCGTCAAGAAATAGTTTTTGCTATTCCCGGTTGCGACTATGCGTCGCGACGTTGAAATAAAATGGGGCACATTTTTTTTTGTGTTGAGCTTTATGGAGGCACGCTGCCCAAAAATACCGACGCATAAATTTAGAAAAACAAATTTATATATGTATGTACAATACATGTGTAGATATACATAGATGCTTAAACGTCTGTATCGACAGTGATGCGTCTATCCGAAAAAAATGCCCCAACTTCTTTAATCTAATATAATCTTAAACATATACATAGGAAACGTTTTTTGGGCCATCCATGAAATAATATTTTACAGAAGAGTTGTTTTCTTTTTAAATTATAGTAAACAAGTAAGAATGTTCCAGTCGAAAGTGCCCGACTGGGGATACCCTGTCCTAAGTTACATTCGTACTTATATAAAGTCCGACTTTAAGCCTTGTTTTCGCATCCAGTGGCTTCTTCGTTTAAAAGGTTTTTAGTTTTCAAAGCTTAAAAAATGTTGAAAATCTTGAAAAATAATACAAATTTGCATAAAGTATATATATGCCATGTCTGTCCGAATGTCCATCTATTTTGAACGCATAGATCTCAGAGACTATACGATATGAATTCGATGTGTAGGGTAGTTCAAAGAAAATGCGAAATATGTTTATCCGCTTTCGTTATCTATTATCTTTTAGTTGGAACTCTTTTACTTTGCTCTAGAGCAGAGCTTGTTTTGATATAAATAAACACAAGTTTGATGAACAGTTACCGCAATCTTTATTTGTTTGTTTAGCCATCAAAAGCAAATATTATACGAAATTTGCAGTAAAAATGGAAATAAATTCATATTCCTGCACATTTGACCTTAAATATAGGCGGTGTTTGAAGCACGCAATAGCCGCAAAATGAACTCCTGCAGCAAACAACACGCAATTCTTATCCAGATGAGCCCTACTTCTGTGCACAGTCGTCGCAAATTGTATATACTCGGCTATATACTTATCTGTGCATGCTAACCAGCTTTTAAGTGAAAGCGCTTGTGAAGCTTTTAATGGACATGCTCGTGCGCCCTGTGGAAGCTTTTAGCTGATGACGTTTTCGGCCGATGCGTGGGTTTAAACTTTAAAGCTTGCGGGAAAAGCGGAAAGCGGAAAGCCAACCGGAAGCTTGTCCCAAATCAATAATTTGCTGACGCAACAAGGCAACCAATGCAGCTGCTATCTGTTAAATGTTAATTATGCCCCTTTTGTTGCTTATCCATCCCAGCCACAGAGTATTCAACGACATTTGATTTTGTACTATTTGCAGGGTCTGGAATATTTGTGTCACCCTCTGGTTTACTGGTTCGCACCGGTTCCGTTGGAGTTAGCTTCATAATTTGGCTTGCCTGTGGCGTGCTCTCATTGTTGGGTAAGTACAAATCGCACACCCATCATTCATCATCCATCGTCAATCGTCAATCATCAATCATCCATCACTTGTTGCCGCCGTTGGCCGTCCGCCAACTGCGGGGTGCTGCCGGTAGAGCTGCACGGCTTATTTACATTTGAGCCACTTGTTTGCTTGTCATTCACTTTATACAGCGAAAATCTTCAAGAGTTGAAATAATTCTCGAAATTATCGTTCTTAGTAACGTATATGCACAAGATGCCTGAAAAAGCAACGAGTTTCCCCAAATCCGTTTGTTTTGATGGCTGGTTATGATAAGGTTATGTCTGACTCATTGCCTTATCAAGCATATTATGCATTCCGGTGATGTTTATCAGCCGCTTGCTTAAAAAACAGTAACGACTCGGGGATACACTGCCTCAAGTTGTTGAGCATCATTTTCTATCAGCGCCAGGACTTGCATATAAAATTTAAATATATAATATATGAAATTCAAATAAAAAATATATAAGAAATATAATTAATTCGCTCAAACCTTGAAAGATGGGATTTTCTAAATTTTCGGGAAATGAAAAAAGGGATTCATAAAATAATTTGAAGCCTCTTACATAATGACTGTATCTTATATAAAAACCATTAAAATTTTGTTGCATACATTTTAGGCGCTCTGGCATACGCTGAACTTGGCACTATGAATACGTCGTCCGGTGCGGAATGGGCCTACTTTATGGACGCCTATGGACCAGCGCCGGCGTTTTTATTCTCATGGGTATCGACATTGGTGTTGAAGCCATCTCAAATGGCTATAATATGCTTATCATTTGCACAGTATGCGGTTGAAGCTTTTGTGACGGAATGCGATCCACCCAGGGGTGTTGTAAAAATGGTTGCACTTGTGGCGATCGGTAAGCGATGAACAAACTATATACATAACTCTAAATAGCAAACACTAATTTGGTTTCTTTCTCGTTTGATTGACAGTGATGATATTGTTCGTAAATTGCTACAGCGTCAATTTGGGAATGGCCGTGCAGAATATCTTCACGGCGGCCAAATTGGTGGCCGTTGTGATTGTAATCTGCGGTGGGGCTTGGAAACTGTTCCAGGGCAACACGCAGCATCTGTCGAATGCATTTAATGGGCCGATGCCGAATGTTGGGGCAATAGCGACCGCGTTTTATACGGGCCTCTGGGCGTACGATGGCTGGAACAATCTAAACTATGTCACCGAGGAGATTAAGAATCCCAGCAAGAATTTGCCGCGCTCAATCATGATTGGCATACCGCTGGTAACGCTGTGCTATGCCCTGATCAACATATCCTATCTGGCGGCCATGTCCGCGCAGGAGATGATTGAGTCCGAGGCCGTCGCTGTCACCTTTGGCAATCGCATCCTGGGCGCCCTTGCCTGGCTGATGCCCCTGAGCGTCACCATCAGCACCTTTGGAAGTGCTAACGGTACGCTCTTTGCTGCCGGACGGTACGTTACATATTCAAATTCTTCTATTTTCTCCCCCTCTCGCTCTCCCTCTTTCCAACTCTCCCTCTGTCCAACGCTATCTCTCTCTCTCTCTCTATCATTTGTATGTGTATTATTTCTAAACCTCTCTGTCTACTGTAGTCTTTGCTTTGCAGCTAGTCGAGAGGGACATCTGCTAGACATCTTGTCCTATGTGCATGTGCGTCGCCTGACTCCGGCTCCTGGCCTCATATTCCACGTAAGTGCTAACCATTTTTTCACATACAATTTGAAATTTTTATAGAACGAGCTTAGATCAAAAACAAATGTACAAATGTATTTAGTATTTTTTTTTATAAAATACTCGAAATATATCGATATTTTGTATTTTTCAAGACTACCATCACCAATAACAGTTGATAGGACAAGCGCAATTTTTAATTGTTGATAATTAACGTTGTAAATTAATGCCGCAATGCAATTAATATTCTGTTTCTCTTCCAACAGTCGTTGATTGCCTCAGCAATGGTGCTGCATGGCACAATTGATTCGCTGATTGATTTCTTCAGCTTCACCGCGTGGATATTCTATGGTGGGGCGATGCTGGCCCTTATTGTGATGCGATACACCAAACCCAACCATCCACGGCCATACAAAGTGCCAATTATCATTCCCGTTGTGGTCTTGGTCATATCTGTGTATCTCGTTGCAGCGCCCATTTTTGAGACTCCTCGCATTGAATACTTATATGCATTGCTCTTCATCTTTGCGGGCCTAATATTTTATGTGCCCTTTGTCAAACTGGGCATGACTCCGCGATTCATGAGTGAGTAGACCAAACTGAACTATCTATAATATCAGAAAAACTAATGTATTTTCTTCTCTCCTTTGTAATTGTAGATAAGGTGACGTTGTTCTTTCAGCTGCTGCTGGAAGTTGTACCAACTTCATCGATGACCATGTTTGAGTAATTTACTCTATGTATGCTCAAGAATATAAGGATGAGAAAGAGAGAGAGAGTGAGAGAAAGCGAGAAAGAGAGAGAGAGAGAGAGAGAGAGAGAGAATATGTACTTAGTTCTGCAGAATCTAAGCAGCGAAACAAATCCAGAATACTGAGAACAAAAAGCAAAGCAAACATTCACAGATATTTAAAGTTATATAAAAATTATATGTATGTCGTTGATTGGCAACTATTCCAAATAGTTGGCGCCCTCAATTATATACAGATCAAGTTTTTGTGCCACGCGCGGGTTACATTTAAAATATAACCTAATATGTACATTTACATATGTTTATCTTTATATACAAGGCAATGACAAACTATAAAATCTAGGTCTTAATGCAAACTAACGAGTAATGTTAACTAGAAAGAGTGCACTCAGTTAAGTGGCAATACAATACCAGACATCTGAAAATAATTACATTCAAACAAAGACACTAGAAGCTTAAAATATATCGTATTTTGCATTTCATATATATTAGGATACAGTTTTGTTTTGTTTTCATTTCTTGTTTCTAAAACTGCAAGCGATCCAAAAAGTCTCTCTTCTTATTTTTGCCCATACAGAATCTGTACTTTTCCTTATGTACACAAAATGACAGAAAATTGAAACCGATAAGGAAATAATGAGACAGAGAGAGAGAGCGATAGAAAAGTCCTTTCTTGTTTCTCAACTTATTCCCTGGAACTATTATCTTCTGCCTAACGATGCAACATTTATCTAGTGTCTTTGATTGAACTCAAGTCTGTAAATTACACAGAAGCAGAAGTTCCGTTTATGTATGTACTTATGTATGTAGCTTAAGTGTAGTCAGCTCAGGAAACACTTGGCGCTTAACAGCCTTCAGTACAGGGTTTGCTTCATTTCGACAAAAAAAGACGACCCCACCAAAAACAAAGACCACAAGAACTACTTATTTAAACGTCTCTGGAAACCTTTTTTTCATTGTTTTGTATTCAATAGAAATTATTCAATATCAATATAGAGATCAGCTTGAATAGCAATAGAAATGTTGACATTGAACTATAGAGATAAATAAATTAGGGTTAGCATAACTCCAACTAAATGTTTCTAACTTTGTGAAAATTGTAGGGCTGCAAAATAGGCATAATGCTTGTAATTGATACCAAAGGTTTAAAAAAAAAATTAAAAAAAATCTAAAAAACACAAAAAAAAGCGAACAAACAAAAAAAACGGCTAGATATATAAAATATGTGTATGTATTTATTACATTTGGTAGTGTTTATCGAAATGTTGTTAACCAATTTACAACAAATACATAGCGTAAGGATTTTCGATCATACATATTATGTTTTTCTCTCTGTGTATCGCCTTTAAGTGCGTAAGTTTGAAAAAGACAGAGTATATCATGCCGTTTCGTTCTAGCAGTTGCTCCAGCACATTCTGATTAACACCCATGCGCCTGGCGTCTTTGGGTGCGCCAAGATATTTTTTTTTTTTCTAATTTTATAGTTAATGGAAAAATGAGGAAAAGTACATAGATACAACATACTATATATTACTTATATGTATACAACATACAGATATACTACAATTATGCCTTGAAGGGACGTACATAAATACAATACACATACATACATATAATTTGTTAAGTTTATAAATTTTATAATTTTATTACAATCTATATATTTACAAAGGAACTAAAGAAATACATGAAAAACAAACAAATCTCTTTCTCTATTTACATATTTGCATACATACATATTTATGTATTTATATGTTACACACGTAATTTGCAGCGGAGTGTAAGTTGTATTATATAACGAAAAATTTATGAAATAAAGTTTTTAAAACAAATGCACGTTCACATTTACTGCAGGCATGGATATAGATCAATATACGATATGGCTAGAACTGCCGACTTTAACGACAAATGTCAAATTTTGGACTTTAGGCTCAAACATTAAACATTTATTGCAAGCAGGATATATAGATCAGTTGGACAACTATATAGGATTTGACTAGTGCTGCGGACTATGTTTCTAGATTCCATACTCTGTATTAACTAACATATAAAGACCTATTGTAGCTTATTATACATGGCATTACTTCCTGTCTTCAATTAAGTTGCTTTGCAGTTCTTTGCTTCGCTGCGGACTCGTTTCACATCGAATTCCGGAAAGAGTATTCCAATCTCTCGCATCGCAGAGGCTTCACTATCGGATCCATGGCAGGCATTGCGCGTGTCGGACAGTCCATAGAGAGCCCGTATGCAATCCGGTTCGCTGTAGACCGCCCTGAATACCTTGGTGGGTCCCATGAGTTGGCGCCATTTTTGAATGCACGACTCCGATTGCAGTATGAATGCATAACAGGGGCCGCTGTTAACAGATTTATTATTGAAGATCACAAATGTTACTATACTGTTACTACAATGTTACATACCTCTGCATTAAGCTGGTCAGGCGTTGGTAGAAGAACTTGCCCTTGTGCTCCGCGTAAAAGCTTTCAGATAGTTCTTTTGTTATGCGCACCTCCTTGGCCTCCAAAATATCAAAATTCTTTCCTATTATCCCCTTTAACTGCTGCACCGCGTAGGTGTTACGCAGCACGTGCGGCTTTAACAGCGCCAGCGTAATTTCCATGGCTTAATCGCGTTGTTTATTGTTGATAATTTACAAACTAGTGTTGGGCGATAGTTACGCAACTATCGATTGTAACAAGTATTTTAGAGTAGAGCGTCGCGGCTGTCGCGAACATCACAGCCGCATTTCAATAATATAAAATTTATATTATACATGAAATAATGTCTATGTATCGATGAAAATATGTTTTTTTTTTTAAATTTCTTGATATATTTAGCATTGATATTATTATTTGTTATAGTTTTATATAATTTAGTATATGTTTACTAGTCATCTGCTACAATAAAAATATTAATAAAGTCCCCTTTTAACTTCGATATAATTACCAGTGACTAGAAACTCGATACATTTCGATACATACATATTTGCTTTTCGATGTGCTATCGATATCTATCAGTCAGAATTACACAAGGGGCGATTTGCCGTGATATTATTTGTTTTTACTTAAACTGAATTAAAAATCCACCGAAATGCCGTTCATGAAAGGACGAGAGCCCATCCGGCGCACACTGAAATACCTAAATGCTGGCAAACTGGTGTTGAAGGACAAAGTTCGCATATTCAGCGTTAATTACAACACATATGGAAATCATCACGAGGGGGCCAGGTGAGGGGATATTACTATATTGTATGGATGGATAGTATTATAAATATATATACTTTGACAGGGACTTTGTGTTCTGGAACATACCACAGATACAGTTCCGGAACCCCGATGTACAGGTCATCACACTAAAGAATATGACCCCCTCGCCCTTTGTGCGCTGCTATTTTGACGATGGACGGGATATGCTCATCGATATTGATACACGGAATCGGGATGAGATCATTGAGCACCTAGTCCATGTGGTTGGTAAGACACGGTAAGTTTTCAAAGTATAAATAATTAATATTTAAGATAATTAAAATATTCTGGGGTATTTCAAATGAACATTGGTCCAACACTTGTTGCAAGGATTATGGAAAACCCAGAAAAAAACATTAACTGCAAATCCATCTTCAACATCTTAAATATTAAGCTAAAAACTGATTTTCAATGCAATATCACAAAAATCGTGTCCAATTCAATCTTTTTGAATTTTGATTATAATTGCAGCTAAATACTTAAAACCTGTTGCGCATGTAAATTATTGTTAAACATTCAAGAAAATGCCGATTGTTGGGGAAAACAAAGCAATAATTCCAAATTTCCAGTTAAAATATTTAAACGCAAATTAGTATTATATGTTAACAGGAATCTTAAATCATTTAGGTGTATGCTCAATTATTGGAATTATTCTGTTGTCATACTTTCTAATACTTTCCCTATGTTTTCTCCAATTCCAGTGAGCAGCTGGACGCGGAGGCGCGTTTGGCGGAGAGTAAGGATAATCCGGCCAACTTTGGCTACGGCTGTGAACGGCACTGCATCTGCGAAATACCCGGGCAGGTGTCCTGTCCGGGCACAGTGCCACTCCCAGAGCAAATGCGAGGAAAATTCAAATTTGCGCCCAAATAAAAGTTGTTTAATTTTTCATTCATGCCTTTTTTTTTATGTTTCTTAAGTCGTCAATTTGTATGTTTAATAAATTAAATGAAAAAGAGATTGTTGCAAATGCTTGAGAATGATTCGAGTTGAGTCGAGAACTTCCGGTTCAGCGCCGCTTGGGCTGCTGCTGTCGATGATATGGTGCCGAAGACTTTGATTTCATGTATTTGCCATGTGGCCCAGTTCGCTGCATTGCATCGCGATCCTTGTTGAACTGATAGCGCTGGATGAAGGGCACATTGGGCTCACGTCCAATGGGATTTAGTTCCAAATTGTCATCAGTCTGTCGCTCCAGTGTCTTCAGTTTCGCCTCAATGGCGCGTATGGCCTCCGCTTTGCTAATCTTCTCCTCCCGTTTGCCGCTGCCCAGGGCTGGAATCTCGATGCGAGGTTTGGGCCGCTGAAGATCATCCTAAATGTGGATAACAAAACATATTTATTTATTAATTATACTTATATTAAATAAACAAATTAAAATTATTATACAATATACATTTTTCT
The DNA here is from genome assembly GCA_035045305.1 of Drosophila maculinotata. Taxonomy (NCBI): domain Eukaryota; kingdom Metazoa; phylum Arthropoda; class Insecta; order Diptera; family Drosophilidae; genus Drosophila; species Drosophila maculinotata. The sequence goes on along the minus strand of JAWNPD010000679.1, from coordinate 10,742,500 downwards.
TAATTAAAATGATACATTTTAGATAATTAACATTTAAAGATTATAGGAGTATTTAAAATGTATATTGATCCAACATTAGTTGCAAGGATTGGGGAAAATACAGAAAATATCCTAATCAAACCAATCAAAGGTTAGTAAATATATATTTAATAAGAGAAACTAACACTATATGAAAAAATTAAAAGAGAGCGGATAGAGTGGAGTATAAATAAGAGAAACAGCTGTTTTCAACCAGCACCTGACAAAAAGCAGCTATAATAACTAAACTAATATATATATTAAAATTATATGATTGCAGGCTGTTAGTCTAATGTTCTAACTAATCATATGTAACAGTGGTTTCTATAAATACATTTTTAATATTTTATAATAATTAGTACTGAAAAAGCAAGTCACAGCTTTGGCTGGACCCAATATTGATTTTAATGTTTGCACTTACGTATTTAATATTTTTGGCTAAACGTACAGCTATGGAACGGTTGCCGACATGGGTGCCGTCTAGCTTCAGGAGCGCATTTGTGGCGCCCTCGTTTTGGGCGAATGTGACGAAGGCGTATCCACGCGACTGACCGACCATTGGGCCGCCCTTGTGGAATAGCATGTCAAACTTTTCAATGGCGCCGCATTTTTGCATTAGTTTGAGAAGTTGAAACCGATAGTTGTCAAAAGCAAAGTATAAATATATATATTAGCTCAATTCACAATCATTAACAAATCAATTGTACGGCGCACAACTTACTCGGTGATCCGAGAATCCAGATTTCCAACCCAAATGCGTCTCTGTTCCTCCTCCACTGCTGATGCATTCATGGTGTTGCTGATGCTGGCGCTGCTGCTATTCTAAAGTTGCAGCAAAAAAAAACATTACACTATTGTAGATAATTTTGGAGTCTTTTGCTTTTACATACAGCGTTTGCCATTTTTGCAGCAGTCTATCGATTTTTATAAAACTTACTTTTTCGATATTAGCTCGATGGTTTTTTTTAGTGATGCGTGTTTGTTTATTTTGAAATCATCGTTCTTTTGCACATCTCTAGAGCGGGCTAAAAGCCGCGGGTAAATATTTGAATTAAAGTAATGTACAAACCTATATGGAAAAAATCCGCATCAATCAAATAAATAATATATAAATTGTGACACACAGCAGTTTATATTTAAAATGAAATGTCTATATAGTAAATACTATGACTAGATATAATCAGAAAACCAGTTAATTATATATTGAACAATAAGGTATAAAAGCGTTTTTCAATTTTTGCCTGGACAGAAGGAACTGTTGTCTACTACGATGATTGGTCTGAGGTAGTCCCGAGATTCGTAGAAAATTGTCCGTTTAATTGTTTCGAGATTTCTAGTCCAAGAGCATGCCATTTGTTGTGGATAGTGCGGGCTTGGGCTTGGGTGTTTACTGAATCCGTGACCTGAGGCACATGCAAGTTGTGAGCAATCCCAGTGGCTTGACAATATTAAAACATAAACAATCTTCGATGGGACAGAACAACTGAAGCAAGCCAGCCGCTTGTGACCCTGTGTGGGCATGCGGGGCTGCGGGGTCTGTGGAAGCTGTGGGGGCGATGGGAGCCGCAATCCGCAATCCGGAACCCGCAGCCCACAAGTCCTTTTGATGTTGCCTTTGCTGCTGTTGTTGTGGCCTGGTGCTGAAATTTAATACTTTCCACATTTTCTAAACTGTCGTTGGCTACGCGTCCACTGGCACTGCCACGGTTGCCCTTGCCGCAGTCCCAGGACAAGCAGGATGCAGAATATGTGCAACCGCAGCAGCCTCAGTGCATTTTTCTATTCCCGTTTTCATTTATGCAGCAGCAGTAGTCAGAGAAGAAAATGACTGTGCTATTAAAATTAAAATAGAAAAAAACTAAAAAAATATTATCTTCAGCAAGCCGAAGATTAAATACGCTTGCCTTGCCAATTCAACGGTTATTTATTCCTTACAAATTGATGATATTTAAATATTTTTTAAATTATAAAAATGTATTCAAAAAGATCGGAAGTTCTTTATAAAATTACTGAATTACCAACCGACTGTTTTCTTAAAAGAAATAAGATACATATATCTATGTATATACATGGATTATGTACTATCTGTAGATATGTATATTGCAACACCGATGGATATCGATAGATATATGCACTATATACCTTTTTGGGAACGGAGATAATTTCTTTAATGCGTTGCACATTTCGTGACAAAATAAAAATACCCTCTGCTAAATATGCGCTCAGAAGCGCAGACGACGCGTCGGGTGTTAAGGGTGTTGGCGGTGTTGAGGGCGTTGGGGGTGTTGGGGCTGGGTTGTAGCTGCAACATTGACGTTGCCGTCAGCGACGGTACTTCGTGCCGCGTTGCAATTTTTATGACATTTCATTTGCATGCGGTGCAAGGCGGCAAAAAATAAATTAAACGCAACAACGACGAGTGGCGAGCTGCGAACAGCGAACCGAGTGCAGCGAGCAGCGGCGCTCACGGGCTGCAGTTGGGGGCATGGAATGCCCATCTGGCTTACAGAATGTTAACAATATGGCGTCCACAGCTGATATTGCTGGCTTACAACCGCCTTGTTTGGGGCGCGAGAGGTGTGTGTGGGCGTGGAGAAGGCTCTCGGCTCTCGGCTCCCGGCTCCCGGCTTGGTTGCTGGTTTGCTGGCTCTTTGGCCTGCATTTTAATTAATTCAGCATGCGCTATTAGTTGTGATGTTTTGCATTTAAATTAGTTGCATTTGCGTTAATTGGCTAAAAAATCTGTTTGCCAACAAAATGCATCTAATTGCATTCCCACCATTTATTCAAACACATGTCCTTCTTAATCACTTTTAAGCCAGCTGAAAACTGAACTGACTGCTGAGCCGCAAGCTTTAGCTTAAAACAAAGCTTTTACAAAGCACGACTTTTTCGAACACGCTGATTGAACTTAGCTTCTGTTTTCTTGTTTTCCTGACCCATTAAACTTTACATTTTGTGAGAAATTTGACAAAAAAAACGAAGATTTTTTTTATGTAATAACAAGTTTAATCACTTCTAAACTACTCACATGTACTAGGATTTTAAATAAGATATGAAAATTTAAAAATATGCAATAAAAAAAAAATTTTTTTTAAATTATTTCCATAATTTTCATTAGTACAATTTTGTTGGGTTTGCAGATCAAGCTTAATTTTCCCGTAAATCTATGAAATACTACTTCAAACCTAATTTGTATACCCTGTACACATTAAAAATGGGAAAAAACCAATGCAAGAAGAAGCATCAAGCGCACAGTGTGTGATTGTATGTGTATGTGTGTGTGTTTCTATGTATGAATGCAGATACATAATTATGAATGAACGTAAGGGCTGGATTCAGGGTATCTCCTAGTCGGGCACTCTCGACTGGAGCACTTTTACTTGTTTTGGCTTTTTTTTTTTTAGCTAGCTGTAGCACCAAATAATTCTCGTAGCATACAAATAGGCAATTTAGTATTAAACAACCGATTTCTGGACGCCATAAGTGCATTTTCATTGACTCAACTTATTTGCGTGAAGTACAAAATTCATTCGGAAAAACAGTTTTCATTCCATTTCCAATCCGCAAAACATGCACTTATTTTGTGGAGTAGATGGGTTGAGGGGGGGGGGGGTTAGTAAGTTTTGTCCATAGCCAGTTGCTTGGATTTTTGCCGTTATTTTTCCACGTCACTTATTTGCGTTAGGCATTTGGTTTGGCCTTTTGCAACTGCGACGTCAGGACCTTGATTGATAGGTAGCCCCTCCGGCTGTTCCTCCGCCCATACGCCGTACGCCGTACTCCCGCAGTGGCTCGGGGCACCAATTGTAGCTGCATGTGTTCTGCTGGAAAAATGTGTGGAACCCAAGGCAGTCCGGAATATGTGGTTTATTTCTGCTGCTACTCGTCGTGGCATAATCACCATGCCATGTATGAAGTGGCCAACAGTGTTACGCTTAATTGGCTCGTTCAAAGTGGCAGGGCATTTAAATACTTTGTGTGGATTTGAGGTCTCTCCATTGAATTGAATTAATGCACATGTCCAAAGACATGGCAGCAAGTCTGATGAATGCCCAACTAACGAGTCATTTAATAACGTTTGAATAAAATTAAACACAAATTGGCTCCACAAAACATTCAACTATTTTGCACCAGCATACTTTAAGACACACAGAGACAGAGACAGAGAGTGGGTGAGGCAGAGAGAGGGAGAGAGGGAGAGAGCTGGCACATTAGCAAGCGACAGGACTTGACTTAGTTAGTCGGACGCAACTTAGCCACGCGTTATCCTGCAGCACAGTTATCCTCCGCCCACTTTTGTCGTCCTCAAAGTGCAAACGCATTTCGTTATTCAAAATAAACAAATCAAATTAGAATTAATGTGAATAATTAGTCGAGGCATAGCACATTGAGGGCATTTTCTATGCCCATAAAGTGCTGAGAGATGTTCGAGGAATTTGATATATGTATGTACATACATATGTATAGTACATACCAGCTTTAAGTACATATATGTATATAATATGCATATATGCACATCTGCATTTGTTTGTGTGTTACGTGTGTGTGTGTGCGCGTTAGCATGCAAGTGGTTTGTTTGTTAAGCATGTAATTTGATTTTGCATATGGCCGCTGGGTTGGTTAAACCCGGAGAGAGAATGGAACCGGCGAATGGTGTCTCATTATGTGCATAAGTACTTTATCATTATGTTGGCCTGTTGCATGAACCTGTTTGTTGTCACTTTTTAAGAGTCACCAGCAAATTTCGAGTGCCTCACAGCCCACCAGTGGGCGTGGCCAATAATGTAAGCATCATTTGATTTTATATTTGGCAACTATATAATGATAAGTTTTAGTTAAATATTTTATAAAATGCAGACTGCACATTTTATGTGCATTTCGAGACACAGTGCTCAAAATTGAATTTTTGTGCACTTTTGTTTACTGTCAGACAAACAAACAAAAAAATAAAAATATAATAATTTAATTAAAAAATCTACGGTGAAATTAACCGAGTCAAAGTGACTTTTATTATAGAGCTTTTTCATGTATTTGATTTCAGTCTAATAACTGTTTACATGCGGTAACTTTGCCATGGAAATTGCAGCTCTCACATTATAATGCTAATGTCCACATGTTGTTTGATGCTGCAACAAAGAATAAATACCGCTGTAAATAACCATTTTTAATCTCATTTAATTTTGTTTGCCTTGAGCATTACGAATATTGACTTTAGTTGCTGCTGTTGTGTTGTAATGTCACTAAATTTTGCTATATTTATTTTTCCTCTGACAGACTGCTGTTCTCTCGAATATATAAATTATTATCCGTCTTATTCAGTATATCTAGAAGTTGTGTGTAAGTCATTTAACCTAAATATGAAGCTGTGACAAACGAGAAGTATCTAGAGATTTAATGGCAATCATAAGAGTTTAGCACCTATTGATTTATGGCAATGCATTTTTTAATGTTGCTCAAGGCAGCTTAAAACTCAGATGAGCTAAAGGTGGGAAGAGTGTCAGGGGGGGGGGGAGGGGGAGTTGGCTGCCTTAACAAGGTATGCAAAAGAGTTATGAGCTGTTAAGCACACGCAAACATAGAAATAGCGATGCCAACACTAGAACAGAGCCCAACAACTAGACAGGATACTTTAAGCCACCTAAGTGCGTATAAATCAGTAAATTGCCAGACCACGCCATGTTCGCAACGGCAACGGCAGCGGCAGCGGCAACAACGATGGTAATGGCGGGGTGAGGTGAGGCAAAACACATTATAAGCTAAAATTATTATAATCGTTGCATACTTGCAGGCGCGCGCAGTTCATAAATAACCGCCATCCGCATACTAACGGCAACCCCCCGACCCCCCCCTCCACACAACCCAACATCCTTCTCACCAACTGCTTCTTCTTCTACTTCGTCGCCACTGGAAATGAAATCAAATAAAAACGCACAAAGCTGCTAAGCAAAAGTATGTATAAAGACAGAGTGAGAGAAAGAGAGAGAGAGAGAGAGAGATAGTGAGTGCAATCGACGAACCAAAAGTTTAATGCACTTTCATATTGTAGGAACTCTTTTATTACATTAGCATTTATTATGGGTATTTAATTTGTATACAGTCAGCAGTCAGCAGTCAGCTTTCAGTTGCAGCTTTCTTTGCAACTTTTATTGTGGCAAAGCGAAAAAAAAAAAAGCGAAAATTGAAAATGCATCGGGATTTTTTGCACATTTCATCCAATAAGTTGTGCTCTGTTCCGCTGCTTGTTAATTACACAAATTTATCTACTTAAAGTATAGCATAGCTGTGTGATTTCTATAGTACCAGGTGACAAAAATAAAAAATACATCTGATGCTGTTGGTAAAAAAAATTTAAGCAAATCATGATTTTAACCAGAAAAACTTTTGAGGGCTTTGTTTTCTTATTTTCTTTTTTTCATTTTGTATCTGGCTGCTTTATTAATGCCCGATAAACCCAGCGTTTTTTTGCTCTTCGACAACACCATTAGTCAGATAAATGGAATCGAAAATGATTCGCTGGACCGGAAAGCTGCAGCTTAATAACACTAGTGTTACGGCGTAAAGATGAAAATATGAAATAGGAAAAAACAAATACATTACAATTAAGATTCTTGCAACAACTGAATATTCAGCCGATTAGTAGTAATGATAATAATATGTAAACAAAATATTAAATAATAAAACACTATATCTGAAAGCAAGAAAAAATCAATTGAAGCTATGATAGCATAAGGTAGTCCGATGTTGATATTTATGACATGAAACACTCGAATCAATTTGCAAGGCTTACAGGGTAGAGTGCTTAAGCTGACCTCGTTTCAATAATGCTCCAATCAGAAAATAGCACTCTTTTTGGAGTGCAATCTAAATCATTTCCTTGGTCTAATGTGTAAATTCGTTCACTCATGATGCCCTTTCGCAGAACGAACGACCACAGACACAAAATGGACATGGCTAGTATCTGGCTACCTGTCAGTCTCCTGCTCTTCCCCCTCCCTCCACGCTTGCTAACCGCTGTTAGGGCATTATACCGTATACCGCCAACGATTCGGCTCTTCTCACACGTACGCATACCTCAACACGTACGCATTGCGATATTTACAATTTGTCCATGGTTTTATTGTGTTTTGCTTTCAACTCTCTTTTGTAGCCAAACTTACATGGCGGCGGCGGGGGAAATCCCCGTTTACTACTGCTCTATATATACGTATACATATGTATATGTGCTATATCCCCAGCATGGACGGACCACATGCGAATGACTACGTGCAAAAAGTGTTGCATATGATTCGCGAGGGGGGGGGGGGGTTAGGGGGGGGTAGAAATTTTAATTAAATTGCTTTTGCTTTTGCTTTGGCTTTTACTTATGCTTTGGCGTCGCTCACGATTTTAACGACAGACGGTTATCAGAGATAATGGATATAAGAACCCAACCCAATCCACATGCTAACCTTCAGTCTCTCTCTATCTCTCTCTCAGAGCACTGGTCACTCATGCGTGACTATGTCGAGGGACCTCTGTATTTAAAAGTACATAAATATTTCATGACACCCGCGTGCCAGCATCCAAATCACACGTGCTGCCTGTGAAACTAGATGCTGCCGTTTTCTTACAGCCCCCAGCCAGCCCTGAAACTATTTCTGGCCGACGCCGACGCCGACGCTACGCACTTTATGCAACCACTCAACCCACCCTTAGACCAACCCATCGGTATCCCTAATTTTCTTGCTGACCATCAGTTTAGAAAAAGAAACAGAAGAAATGCTTTTGTTTTCTTTTATGGTGGGGATTTTCTTGACTATTGAATTGAAAAGTTTATTTACTTTATGCCCAGCTCACCTTTATCCAGCTTACCCTATTCATGGCAACAGACAGCACGCATCCGAGCTCGTTCCGTCTCCAAATCCACCTTTACCCTGCCATTTCACTACGCACTACGTGAAGCGACATTGTAAAATTTTGTGGCATAAAGTTAATAGCATTTTTGATTACTATCTAAATAGGTTTTTGTGCCATTGAGCACAAAAATGTTTTGCTCTGCCTATTGTTGTCATCCATGTCGCAGTTACAGCCCATGCATGTCCAGTGCTCCACTGGTCCACTGGTCCACTGGTCCAGTGGTCCAGTGTCCTGTGTCCTACGTCCTATTTGTGCTCACTCAATAAGCCGACTCAAATTGCCATTCATCTTGTTACACAACACAATAAAAACTAGCAAATCAAATATTTAAGATTTGATGATGCACTTTAAACACTCTATTAATTAACACACAATCGAGCACTTTAAAGCATATTCGATGCAAATATAGCTTTCGAATCAATATTTGCATATTTAATTTGTACAAATACAAAATGTAATAGAGCGAAGGACAAACTACAAATCTAGAACTTTATCGATTTACAAAACTAAAAGGCTTCCCCTCGGGTAGTCGATAGGAAAAAGTAGCAACAACTGAATGCAAAATTTCTGTCTGAGCCCAATTTAGACTCGGTTTGCCCAACGGTTGATGTAATCCTTGAGGGGGTGTGCAATGGCGTCAAATTGTTGGGGACCCCAACCCCGCAGACCACAAAAGCATTCCAAAAATATTTACAACATGCTGTGGCTTTTGTATGTATGGGATAATAATGATAAAATTTATTGCACATTTAAATAATATTGTTTGTTAATTAAACTATGTAATTTTTGCGTATCTGCATTTAGATTCGGAAACATTGAGTCACTATTTTCACAACATTTTTATATTCATCTCATTTTAGCTGTGCTCAAACTGTTTGTTACCTAGTTAATATTCTTAATGCTTTAAAATATTCAAATAATTATACAAGAATATGCAAATTTTTGGTGAAAAAACAATAATGTGGTCGTATATTGAAAGTAGAAAACAATTTCGTAATGCATTAAAATTCAGAATAGCTTGGTTTTCGCAGCTCAAGAATTCATATACTAATACAGGCACATATATGTACATATATATATATATATATACATACATATATACTTGTATACTTATGTGATAAAATGGCCAATGTCGAGCCTGTGAAAGGCAAACAATTCCATTAAAATTCACAGAAATTCTAGCACATATAAAATTTGTAATGAATGCATATAAACTTGCAATGCTTGATAGGCACAGGACATGGGACATGGGACACAGGACATAGGACATAGGGGAGGAGACTGCTCCATCGTTGTGCTTGTGCTGGAGAGTAAACCACAAATGAACAATTGCCGCAAAAAAACATGGAAAATTCATAAAATTCTTGAAACGTAGCAAATGTCCAGTAGTAAAGCAATGAAGACGTTGGTTGTCCTCAGCTCCGAGCTCCGAGCTCCGAGCCGCACAGTCCTTTTGTTTTCAGTCGACATCTTAAGCGTAAGCAAAAGCAAGGAATACCGACCAAACCCTCTGGCCAAATTACTGGGCTCTAAATTTGCCGAAAAGTTCATTAGAGTAAGACGTAAATGGTTGGATGGCTGTTTTCCTTTATCTCCGGGTGCCTTAACAGTTTTTCTTTTCTGTGGCCAACGCCTCCATCAAATTGTTCTTGTCTTATGTTGGTTGTTTTAATTAAAAGCACATAGACGAGCCGGGGTAAAGTCCGGTCAGTCAGGTCAGGTCAGGGTTCGGTTCGGTTCGGTCCGATCTAGTCCAGTCCAGTCCGGTCCGGTTCGGTCCGGTTCGGTCTGCTCCATGCGGTCATGAAATAATTATTTACAGAAATGTTATATGAATGTCGCAAACTTTTAGCGATGTGTGTGTGACTTTTTTTTTGTTGCTTTTCAACACAAACATTTTGCAGCCGCAAAAGTATTTTAAAAATTAAAAACAAATAGAATTGCAGCTAATGTGCAACTGGGTTAGTTATAGTCGTAGAAATATATATATATATTAATATATACTATACAAATATTTTATTTTTCAAAATGACACTCGTTATAAAGTTGCTTCCATTTAGAGTGTAGAAACACATATTTATTTTACTCCTATCGTTTCGCATTTATAAATTGTATGTAAATTTATGATTTTTAAATACTTTTCAGTACTGAGGAATTTTTTTTAAAACTTTTAATTCAAATGAATTAATTATTATTTATTCATTTATGCTTGTCCAAAATTATGATAATCTTAAAAAAAGTGTTTCTTTTGCTATCACAAACTTTAAACCTAAACCCAGCTCTTACATTCAGTAATAATTATACCCATACCATGTTACATTGAATCTTTATTGTAATGCATTTTTTAGGACATAAAGATGTCATTTATGTGTGTAAGTATGCCAAATCGGAAAACAATATTTAAATATTCTTTACTTTTGTATGCTCCTATAACTTTAAAGTAATGGTCAAATATCGCTGGTCTCGAATCGAAGTTTTTAAACTGGATTTGATATCGACAGACGGACATGGCTAGATCGACTTGACACTTGATAGCTATCAAGAATATATCGACTTTATACGGTATGAGATGCCTGCTACATATGCTGAAGTGTGTTGCAATAAAGTATGTATATCTGTACAATATAGCTGTTTGACTCTCTTTGTGTGGTGCAAAAAACTAAGCAAAAAATTGCATTAAGTATGCTAGCAGGTATATGACATATGCGAGAGTATTGTGATTCTAGCCACACAACGGTATATTTCATCCAGTAACCAAAATTTTAACTTTGAATGTTGAAAGTTTAACAAAATTTATAGTTTCTGATTTTGGTCACGATTTGTGTACATATTTTTACACTAAGAAGGTTTTCATAAAAATGTAAGTAACTAAATAAAGCTTCTAATTACTAAATTTTAGTAATTTCTTAAAAAAGGGAAAAGGTTTTAATTGAAGAATACAGCCGAGAGTGCCCAACTAAGAGATGACTTGACAATCGGTTCAGTTTTGACAAAGTTATGCGAGTTTCAAGGAAGGGCATTTGTATGGACTTAAGAAACCAATTAGGCCATTTTTTTGTCATTTTGTCATGATTTTTGACAGAAAATGAAAAACCTCAGAATCACTTATCCAATACTTTTTTATACTAATTTTGACACCCACAATCGATTTAAAAAATAATTTCAAGAATCTAATTTTGGAAAAATTAATTTTGGCAAGGGTCGCCCCTTATGCTTTTTTCGCAAAAATATTTGCAAAAATTGAACTTTGAATAATGCCCAAAATTGAAATATAGAATTGATATATAGGACAAACAATGAACAAAATGATCTTAAGCTTGACAATCGGTTCAGTTTTGACCAAGTTATGGGAGCTTGAAGTCTAGAAAGGGCATTTGTATGGACTTAAGAAACCAATTATTGCGATTACAAGCCAATTTTTTGACGGACAGACGGACATGGCTAGATCGACTCGGATATTGATAGTGGTCAATAATATATATACTTTATGAAGTCGCACAACTTTATGATACCCTTTTTTTCTATTTCTAATGGGTACAGGGTATAAAAAGTTTTAAACAACAGTTTTCCACCATTTACCCCCAATGGGATGGTTGCATTTTTCAGTGCTCACTTACGTCGTCAAAGCCACCACTCGAGAAATTTAATTTTCCGTCAGTCAGTCAAGACATATTGTTTTATTTATATATATGTACATATGTAAGTATATAACGTCCAACTGAGAATCGAATAACATCTTGCGCTGAGTTAAGCAGACACATAAATTTCACAATATGACATCAAGTTTATTTTTATAAGTAATTGCAACTCGAGGGGCTGCTGAATCTTAAATCTTTTCAATAAATGTTCACACCAAAGTCAACGGCAATGCCCTCTCCGACCGGTTAGGACCTTTGCTGCCACCGAATTGGCTTCACTGTCGGCGTATCGCACTGTGCGTATGAATTTGCAACTTAATTGAGTAATTGTGGCATTGAAGGCGAGCATCAGTGGCATCAGTGGCACCAGTGGGTACCAGTGGGCACCAGTGGTCCAAGGGTACGATGCTCTGCCGCAGTAGCGGAAATGACAACGACCAGTTGCCGCTAAGCAGCTTAACCGGTACCAGCGGCTACCGACTGCCAACTTGCAGCTCCCAGCTCCCAACTCCCAACTCCCAGCTGCCAACTGCCAACTGCAGACCCAATTGGCAACCCAATTGGCAACCCAACTGCCGACGGCAGAGGCATTTGCAAGTTTGCGGAGCCGCTTAAGTCCGAACTTTGTGGCCTGACCAGCCTCATTTTGCTCTGTCTGTTTTCGCTTCAACTCTGACACCTCCTTTGCGGTTGTTGTACAGTAAGGCAAATGCGCACACTACACGCTACATACTACAACTGTGCATGTGTGTTGGCATGTAGCATGTAGCATGTAGCATATAGCGTGCAGCGTACAGCGTACAGCGTATAGATGGGGCTTAGTTGGGCTCTTGGTCAGGACAGTGGCATCAACACAAATTTTGGTCATTGCTGTTTTCAATGTGTCAGTTGAACATTAAAACTCATCAAGGACAAAAACCACAGCTTCTACAGACACATAACAGACGCTTTCTGGTGCCAGGATAAGCATTCTGCCCACATGTTGTTGTTGTTGCTGTTGTTGTTGTTGTTGTCCGGTGCTAATGGTCGAATGTCATTCAATCCAGCGTTACAATGGCGGATTAAATCCACTAAAGTCACGGTTTATCATACTCTGAGATGAGCTGGCTCGAATTTTTCGAGCAAAAAAATGTTACAACTTTCGGCATTGAAATGTGTTGCATATAATCAATAGCCAAAGGCTTTTATGGTTAATTGGCTTATATCAAATCTAATTGAAATACCATTAGTCTCAATGTCAGTAACTGCGTGTGAGTTTAATGTTGCCTGATGTGAACAGAATGCACAATTGTTAAGTGTTGATAGCTTTGGGCTCAACAAATGTATTTGTCGAGCCAACTGACAGCACACTTTCTACTTTCTACTTGCTACTCTCTACTTTCTACTCTCTGCTCTCAGTCCTTTAGGTTGTCAAATGAGCTTCGAGGGTATCTTTTATCAAAGTTCTTGCCAGTTGCGAGCAGTATTCGAAGTCTTGTCCAAGTCGTGACAGTCACTTGACTCAAAACTATCAACCACATGAGTGGCGCCTGGTAGCAGGCTCCAGATGCCTGATGTCTGTTGCCTGATGCCTGATGCCAGTTGCAAGTTCCTGTTGCTCTTGCAGCCTGCAACTGGAGCACGCCTTTTGTTGCCTGACTGATTGATTGATTGCCGTCGCATGAAAAACAAACGTCGGCCCCTGGGCAGCAACTGCTGGTGAGTGTGTCAACACAATGCTGCCATCGGGCACCTCAGTTTCCGACCTCATCTAAAACCCACACGTCCGCAGCCACTTGAAGTAACAGTCTATAAGTACGACAAGCATCCATTCACACCATGCATATACATAAACTATGTATATACATATGTACATACATATGTATAGATGTATGTATGTGTGTCCGTGTGTGTGCTGGTACATATGTACATATGTGTATGTGTACACAAGATTGGGTTTTCTAAATACGTGCTTGTTAGCTTGGGCTAACCATTCAATTATTATACTCCGCTCCCAAGGGGACAAAAGTGTATTAAACACGTCTGAACGCATATCTTTGGCACGCCGAAGATTATATACTCTTGCCTGCTCACATTGACATTTGATTTATTTGCGAGCAATAAATCTTATGGCAAATATATCCGTTATTGTAATCCGCTCTTGATAATGCTTGGCACAAAAATGAAAATTTATATCCTTGTTTATACTCGAGTCGGAAAAAGTGATGCAATTTCAAATCTTCACCTCCAATTTTTATCTTTCAATATATTTTGAATGTTAATTATATAATTTGAATTTATCAAATTTTGAATTTAAAATATATTTTATACATTTATTTTAAATTTCACATAATTTTAAAATTAAATTTTCTTTGTCTGACTGTTTCTAGTCGACATTAAATAAATAAATAAATAATTTATTTATTACTTATGTAATAATTTTTATTTTTAGTATGTTACATATGCTTAGACATCAATTAAGAAAATATCCTATACTGATTAAATTAATTTAATTTGATTCCTAGCACTACAAAGTGCATTACTTGTAAATTTAGTGCCTCTCACGAGTAAATTACTCAGACACCTTGTAGATAAATCATAATTAATACTTAATAATCATACATTGCATTAATAGATTGCTTTTTAATTTTGATTTTATAACCCGGCACAAGGCAAACAAATTGTACAGTTGGCACGCACGCATCCTTGCGATCCTTGATGTTGAAGCGGAATAGGATTACTTCGCTGTTGTTATTGCCCTCGCGACGGTGGAGCTCATGCCCCGCCAGCCAGTATGTACATATTGTATATTGTACAGCCAGGACCTGCTGCAGGATGCATACAGCCCGGGCTGCTGGCACATTTTGTTTTAATTGAAAGCAATTAATAATATTGATGCTGGATCCATGGCAACACCTCCGTGCACACTACTTACTATGAGCATACATCTACATATATATGTATGTGTGTATATACACATACATATGTATGTGGACAGGTTGGTGTATTTGCATGCCAGTTTGTATGCACAACAACGTACATATGTATGTATGTACATACATATGTATGTGTGTGCCTTTTGCGCATTGACAAATGGTATTTTTAATTAAAGGTAATATATTTGTGCTGCGAGAGAGAAATAAAGAAAATCCCTGTTCTACACGCATAAATCAAAACTGGTAGTTGGCTGAGAGACAGATATTATAGTATATATTGAAACAATAAGCGAGAAGATAGCAAAAATCAAGATCAGCCACAAACGGCAGCAACAGCAGCAGAAACAAATATTCAAATGCCAAAAGCTGTTTGCTCAAAATCAAATTTAATTTGCCCGAATGGAGCAGATTGTAAATAAAACATAATTAAAAAACAAAAATATATATATTTGTGCCTGAAGGCAATAAGCGAGTGGATGAACTACAATATATTAAAACCATATTAATTAGGGGCTGCCTAACCGACAAATACAATGTAACAATTGTTAGCAGCAATATCCAGCAATATTTTCCAGTACAAAGCATCGCAATTAGTTAATATGAATACATTTGATAAATTCTGTAGAAACGGACACAAGTTATTGAGCAACTGAAATATTATAAATATTTAATATTACACTTTGAGTTTGATGCTTGAGGGCACATTTCGTGTACTGCCTTTTTCATTACAAAATATATGTGTGCTAGAAAACTTTTATTAACCGCCTGTATTTCAATAAGTATAACCGCTAGCCAAAAGGACACAGGACACAGGACGCAGCACATAGAACACAATAACTAAAGGGCCTACAGCATGAGCGCTAGTTGAGGGTCGTCCTGTTTGGTCCCTGATATCGTTAGGCAAATGCTTGTCTGGCGGTTAGGCTGGGAACCGTTGCGTCGTACTCTCTAATGACAGTCAGCTAAATCGTTAGTGGTGCACCGGTGGAGTCTAACTACAGGGTATGTACATACATATGTAAGTACCTTGATGCACACACACACACACACACACACACACACACACACACACAGATACACAAACATATCCACAATGTTAAATCGTTTTGTGTGCGGAGAACTGTTGCCAAAATGCAGTGCACGTCTTGTGAGATGACGCTTTCACTGGTGCTGCCACTGGTGCAAGTGGCACGGGCAGCAGAAAATGCGGCCAGGAGACCACAGGGCAACGGCAAAACGTGGCTCACAAATACACATACGTAATTGTGCCGTCAAAACAATTTCCGTGATTCGGCATCCAATGGCTGCCTGTTACAGATGCTGCTGCTGTTGTTGCTGTTGTTGCTGTTGTTGCTGTTGCTGCTGTGGCTAGTTTTAGACTTGTTATGGTGCTTTCAATGAACTATTCGTTTCTATCGTCTCTATCAGTGCAGGTCTTGCATTTGCCCGTTTTCATGTAAGTCCCTGGGCGAGTGCTCGTTGGAAAATACTTTACTTTGCACTTGTCTTGTCAGTCACCAGTTATTGCCAATCTCCGATTTACTTATATATATTTTTATTGTTGGTGGCACAAAGTATTGTTATCTGTTTTTGAAATGTTTAAATCATTCAATGCGACAATTCCGGCTCTATGAAATATATAAATTCAGCATTTTATTTTCTCTCCCTCCCTCTCTCTCTCTCTCTTTCTATCAAATTTAAAGCTTTGTTGACGAAACATATTATAGCTGCAAACACACACACACACACACACACATACACACACACATACACACACGGGGAAAAACAGCATATTTATCTTAATATTTACATTTATATTTTTAAATATTTTTGTCAATGGCTTTCAGCTTAAAATGCAAAGTGTGCATTCAAATTATAAATATATGTGTTCATATATAATTTGAGGATTTTTATTATTTTTTTTTTTAATATTTTATTCAATTGTCTACATATTAAAAGTTAAAAGCGAAGAAATTAAATTTAAAAACAATTGATTGTTAATTTCAGGTAATTTAATATAAGAATTCATGAGCATGAATTGTTTGCTGCGATGGAAAAGTTTTTCGTTGCAAAAACTTTTTGAATACTATGTTACTTACTTGCTTAACGGCTGCAGATTAGATATTTACGATATCTGTTGAATGGGTCTTGCGTGAGAAAGTTAATCTGCCCTTCTTTCCCATTATATGCTGGCAATGTGGAGGCCACGTGCGCATCTACATATGACTAACTTCTTGTGCTTTCTAGAGGCCCCCCTCTAAACTCCCCTCAACACCCTTGAGGCCCCTCAGGCACATGTGCTGCTACAATTTCACAAATGGCTGCCAACTCCAGCAACAGTTACAATTTGATGCAGTAAGTTTTCTGCTGCAGCAGTGACAAGCAAAGCAGACGTTCGTATACTCTATTCCAGTGTTGGTAATATCTGTTGTACATTAAATATTTATAAATAACATATCATTAGATGCGTTGTTAAATACTTAATAAATAAGAATTTGCCATCTTCTCTCTGTGCATAGTTTCTAAAATGCAATATGTCTCGCCTTTCAAGTGGCTGTCTATGTGTAAGCTTTAGAAATAACGTGACTGAGTTATTATATTCCGTGTAAGGAAACATGCATACTATATGTATGTGTATGTGTGTGTGTGTATGTGTACTGCGCATAGCAAAACAACGGCACACCGGCAAAATTGTTGTTGTAGCCTGCCATTAGCTTCCGTCGTTGTTGTCACTGGGTTGTTTTGTGTGAAAATGCAATCGGAAGTTTGTGGTTAACACTGTTGCAATCTGAATGACTTACAGCTTTACACACACACACACACACACACACATACCAACGCATCGACGAACGCGCGCTGAACACACACACAGACACACACACACATGAAAGTTTGTTGTTAAACTATTGCAACATACATTTTTCTGTTGCTGCCTGCCGCTTTTTACAGTCTGTCGTTGTCAGCCAGTGTCAGCAGCAGATTTTGGCTTTGAATTATGCGCGTGGCACGCACAACAAACCGCAGGCACGCACCGTACCCAATACAAGCCCCCTCTCCCCACCCACCAGCAAACACACACACATCACTCTACCAATTCCATAGCGCCACGCCCCCCCCCCCCATTCCAATTGCCGTTCCCATCACAATTTGCCGCGGTAAACCCGGACACACGCCCACACGCCCACAAATTCAATTAAATGAAGCATTTTTCCAAAAAAAAAATAAACAGCAACAATTACACCAACATCGAAAGCGCGAGGCCATTTCATTCAACTCATAAAACCAAAATGTCAACGAAGTGAACACCGCCAGGATTATTGATTAAAGGTGCTCCAGCGCGAATTGTGCACATTATCATCAAAGTTTGCTTAATTTGCTAATTTAGTTAGCTTAATAAGCCACAAGTTAAAACTCAACTTGTGCTAAATGTAACAAATTTGATTATGATATAAACATGGGATTTCGAAGGCTTGGCGAAACTATTAAAAATGTGGCGAAACTTACAAGACTTGTAATATCATTTTTATTGTACAGTTTAAAACTAAATGCTTAAAATTTGAATAAAAATTAAATTAATTATCGTATGGCTGCAACTGGTGTGGACTAATTCACTTGTGTTATACAAATTGAATTGTTCAATTATGGGAAACAGAGTAGCTACCAGTCAAGCACTCTCGCCTTGACAGCTCACACTTGCATCTTGCAACCGACTAAGTAGTCAACTGTACTTTATATATCCGTCAGCAAGGCATAAACTAGACAATAAATTAAAGTTTGTGCGTCTAATTTAGTTGTGAACGTTGGCAAGTGAATTCAAAGAAGGCAAAGCGGAAAAGCGGAAAAGCTGAAAAGCTGGCGTCGACCGCGCTGCCAATGGCCTGAAATGCTGGCAACAATTTTCAATTCTCGTATCCTCTACGCCTTCATTGCCTCCCCTTGCCACCCACTCCGTCACGCTCGCCTAGTGTCCTTGGCTGATAAACTTAATTAGTTTGCTGCCAGCGACGTTGGGATGCCGACCGCACGCTGCGTGCTGCAGCTGCATGCTGCATGCGGCATGCTAGCTGCTCGGTCCATGTTGCATGTTGCCAGTGCGCTGCTCCAGTTGCTTCTGTGGTAAGACGTTGCATAAGCTCAGGCGCGCCGCAGTTCAGATCACTTGCGGTCGGCTATCACATCTTGACTTGGAGCCGCATGCTGCGAAATGGGGGCTAATTTGCGATTCAGTTTGTAGCTGCCACTTGCCGGCGCAATGAAATAAACAACAAAAAAATAAAAAAACAAACTAAACAATAACAAAAACCAAAAAATAACATAAAAAAAAAGAAGAATAACAGGACAGCAATGCTAGATAGTCATCCTTCATGGCAATGGCGTTTTTTTGACAGCCTTTATTGAAATTTGGCTGGCAGACAAGTGCACATTAATTGCAAAGTTAGTTAAAAGACAGCAGGCAATGAATGCAATTATAGAGAAATGCTGTTTTCTCTTTATTATTTAAAACACATTTCCTGCAGTTTCAGCAGCCAGGAAACAACTTTTTCTTCGGCTTTTTGCTGCCTATGAATTAATAACAATATGATGTGGCCACTCTGCCTCTCTCTCTCTCTCTCTCTCTCTCTCTCTGCGTCTCGGTCTATCTATTTCTTTATATCTGTGAAGCGCAGCATGACTGCTTTTCTAATTATGTGTAAGAGCCTGGCAGACAGCAGGAGTCCTGCAAGGACAAAGCCGTTTATTTAAATATATTTTGAAAAATCCATTTAATTACTTTACGCAAAAGTCCCACAGCTGTGACGTCATTCGCAGAAGAAACGCTAGCAACCTTCATTAAATATATTGAATATATTTGAGACCGTTTTCAATTTCTAGCCGTTTTTTTTTTAGCAATTTTTCGGGCAACACTGGCTGGCACCGATACCGCAGCACCCTCTGCCAGGATATACAAATTGGCCAAAAATATAAGAAGAAAATCCACTCAGCATGTAGTGTCAAAGTTTTTGCCTAGCTGTTCGATTTGTTGGCTACTTGGCTACGACGCCGCTCGATAGGCAACACAAAATTTGGCCAAATAAACGATGCGACCTCGTCGGACAATTTGACGGCTTCTGGGTGACGTGAGCTGAAAGCCAACAAGAAATTAACATAATAACAACGCGGTCATCTCGCTGATGCAGCGTTCAGGTGGACCATTCGCCTGGATGTGGAGGATGCGAAGGATGTGGATCAGGTGGACGTGGTCAGTGGTAAATTGGCAAATTTGTCACACTTCAAGCATCAATCAATTTGTGGACTGGAAACATTCACTATGTACTTGTATTTCCCTTAACTTCTAGGCAATCACAACAGTCGGCTAACGAAACAAAAACATGTCACACTTCAGTTAAGTTAAGAACTTGCTTTTATTATTTTAAGGACGCTATAAAACCTAAACCTAAGAAAACGATTGCTACTCATTAAATTGAAACTTAGGTGCACACAATTTATACTCAGAGAAGAACAAACCCGAATTTAATGGGTGTCGTGCTTTAATTTGGAAAAAAAACTTAACATTTAACCTACAGAATTATGCTAGAGACCAAATAATGACCAAGATGGCCTCGGGATTGAAAATCCAAATCCTGGCGGTTTGATGACTTGGAAGTTAAATGTTTGTAACCTGAAAACTTTTCATGTCAGAATTGTTATCATGAGCTGTAACAGAAAATCCGAAATATTTAAGCTTTTCAACTTGAAGTTTAGAATTAGTCTAGATAACAAATTATGTTTAAAATTGCCTCTGAATTGAAAATCGGATTAGATTTAACAAAGTTATGTGTTTAAAGTGTGTAAAAACAAGGAAGGTAATTTTTCTTGACTTGGAAACTTTTCATATTAGAATTGTCATCATAAACTTTAAGTTCATTATCCATTAATCTAGAAGACAATTCATAATCAAAATTGCGCCGAAATTGAAAATCGGATCAGAATTGACAAAGTTATGAGTGTTTGAATTTTAGTGTTTTTGATATTCCTAATCTTAAAGATGACGACTGTATGCACCATATGCAGATTTTACTATCAAATAAAACCAAATTGCTGTTTATAACTAAGCTGTAATGGATTCGGAGCCTGCACTTTTGAGCCGCTCGCGTTCGCAAAGTTTGCTGGCTATTAATTTGATAGGAAGCGCAATTAGCGTGAATGCGATTGGTGCAATTTCTGGAAACGTGCATACTCATTGACCGTTATAATTATTGCTATTGTTGCCTGGATTGTGTCCGCATTATTGCTGGTCGGGGTGTATTGGTAATTGCAGCTGGCACGTTAGTAAACTACAGAGAGAGAGGTTACACGAATGGTGTCAGCAAGCGGTGTGGCCTGGGGTGCCAGGGGGTGGTAGGGGGTGCGGGGTGTGGGATGCTAGACACATAAGCCTAGGCTGTGGTATATTGTGTACGTGGTTTCAATATTTATACATTTTTGATACATATGTAGCTAATCTAATCAAAACCAAAACATAGGTTCATAAAAACGCCACTAGCTGATTAATTTGTAATTTAATTATCAATTTGGTTACCAATTGTGTGATGTGATTTGGGATTTATTTGTTATTTGTTTCAGGCTGCATTAAGTGAATTATTCGCATGCATTGTTTGCTTGGGAGGGAGGCTCTCAAATATAACACAAGATACAACATAGCATAACATAGTTAACATACCGATCAAGGAATTGTTTAATATGAAGATGCCACAAAACACATTCGGTGCGGACGCCTGTGGTTAATATTTGAGAAGCCTGCCACAATCTGTGCACCGCAATGTGATGGAATTAAACAATTACAGCAGCACTGAGTGTTTTACAAACAATAAAATCGCAATTGATTCATAAACGGGCGGAAACAAAATTCATAAATTGAACCAAATTATCGGAGCAAATCGTGACAGCAGTGGCTCAAAATTGGCCCCACGCTTATCGATTTAATTTGACTGGAATTTTAATGCTTACAACGACGACGACGACGACGATGACGACGACGACGGTGACGACGACGACGACGACGACGGCAGCTGCTGCTACTCGCATATTTGCGGCTAAATGCTCAAATGCTGAAATGCCACAGCTACCCTGTAGCCCCTTCCACCGCACTTCATGCAACCCTCCCTCCATTCATCCCACTTGGACCGCCCAGCGGCCACTTGACGAGCACCGCATGTTTGAAATTTTCAAATACACAAATTGTTGGTAAATTAAACGCAAATATTTTAGCGCCTCGCTTTTGATTGCAGCAAAGGGCTGTTGGGAGTAAGGGGAGGGTGGTGCGGTGGGAAAGAAACCCACTTTGGATGTAGTGGAGCAGAGAGGCGAGCATAAAATTTTAAGGACAAAGTTGGCATTTGGTCGCAGCCTGCCGCTTCCCCAAAAATCCGCAATTTCACCTCAAATAAAATGAAATACTCTGTTATGGGTTAGTTTTAATAACAAAATCACTAACCTTTAATATTTATATTTATTTGTTTGGTCTGATTAGGGTTTCTGGTTCATTTTATTGATAATTTTCACAATTTTATTCTAATGTTGTTTTTTAATTGCTGTAATTTCATAATTAAAATCATTTTTCGACGGTTCATAGTCGATAGCAAATAAATAGCTTAATCAAGTCCTAGAGCTGCAAACATTTTCTCTGCAACTCAATTTGGTTCAATTTATGCTGGAGACTGGAAAACGTATTGTGAGAAGACTCGTTGAACTGAAACTGCAATTTCACATTTTTCAGCTTAAGGGCGGATTATTCCACTCTAAATCGCGAAATTGCGAGCCAAATGGTTAAGACGGTTTTACACACATACATATACATATATCGACGAGAGGAGAAGATGAACATATTTTTTGCACAATTTGGCAACGGTTAGCAAAGGAATGTCTCACGTAAAACATAAGTCGCTGCCAAGAATATATATATATATATATATATATATATGTATGTGCTACATATTGCTGCAATCAATATATCTGTCTGATTTGCACCGAAGAAGTGCAAGGAGTACAAGGATATCCCAGGGATCTTTGTAAGTTATTCAAATACAATTATAGAAAAGTAAAAGTTGCATTTTGTGCAATTTGTCTGAATCGAAAAGTCTGATGCATCAGCAAAAAGAACAAGTAAGAAAAAACCCCCATCAATTATGCACCACAACCAAAATGGGGCGCCCCAACTTGTTGAGCCACAATTTCAACTCAGAGTTGACGCGGCCTACAATAACTTTGAAAGCTGTTTGAAAAGCCAGCGTAGGAAGCAAAGAAAAAAAAAAAACAAGAAAATGAAAATGAAGAGAACTGAATACAGAAAACTAAATTAAAGAAATCTTTTTTTTTTTTTTGAATGAATGCCATAAAATACACAAATCCGTTTTGTGTTTTAATCGGCTTAACTTCAATTTGCATTCTTTTGATTGTCTTTGTGTCGGGTCCATGGGCCATGTGTGTGAAACTATGCCTGTGTGGGTCGGAAGTGGGTTTGTGGCAGGGACAGGGACAGGGACAGAGCATGGAGGTTGGGGGTTGGGGGTTGTAGCGAAGACAAACCCAATCTGCGTGCTCTCAAGCGATGTCGCAGCGAATTGATGAATTCGCATTTGTTAAAAGAAAATATGTAAGTTCAAAGTGCAGTAAGACGCCAGGACTTAAGCCACCTTTATAGCGACAACAATAACAAGGATAACAGCAAGGATAACTGCTGTGTGAGTGCAGGGCGGTGCAGGATGACAGCTATGTTCATTCTCAAGCACTAACACGTGATGGCTTCATTAGCAGTTCAAATGTCAATCTCAAAGCCTTTGCACATTTGCATTTTGTTTTCTTAGTTGCTGCTGTTGCTGCTGTTTTTTTTTTTGCTTGTCAATGCAACTCTTTGCATCTGTTGTGCATCCAATGGTACTTATGTATGTACTGTATGTATGTGTCTGTTAACCGGGGTGCTGATCCGAAGTTCAAGTTGTGCGCATTGCATAACAGCAAGCAATGCTGGCAGCTGTGGGGCATGAAAATGCCGTTACTGTTACATTTATCTGATGCAATTGTCTCGGCAGGTGCAACAAAGAAAGTGCCTCGTGCAATTGGTGATTGAGTCGTTTAAACGTTTCAGTATGCGATCAAGCCAGTCAATTGGCACAGACACAAATTCAACAATCCAAGAAGTGCGACATAGGACACACAATTAAACAGCAATATTGATGCACGTGAAAACAGTAAATTCTACTTACTGCATAATGCATGAAATACAATTATAGAAAGTTAAATTTGTAATATAATATATATGTACATATGTATATAATTAGACTAGTTATATTTAATTTTTAGTTTTGGCCAGGTATTTTTAATTAACCAGCCAACTTTCATGTACGAACGGTTTGAGTAATAAATTATAAAATAATTATTTAACAAATACCACTGATGAGAACAATTGCCAATATTCTAAACATGCCTTTCTTGTCCGCCACAGTTTTCAAACAAGCTAAAATCCAACGTCCAACGTCAAAAATCCATAAATATTAAATTTTCGTATTTTATTAATTTTGTATAGTACCAAACTATTTTCCTAGCCAGCGTATCGCTTTTCCGTACTATAACTTTGTTTGTTTGTGAATATTTTTTTTTATGATGTAACTCTATTGTTACACGACAGCAAGGGTATCAAATCTTCAGCGTCCCCCAAAGCTACCTGTCCCTGGTTTTTCTTGATACAATTTTTGTATTTTCAGCATGCAAACATGACAATAAGAACTGAATGCAGCAAATTTGTTATGTTCGCTCTTATATGTATATATGGTATGTACCATAGACATATCAATTTTATTTTCAATTTCAGATGGAAACCAAAATACAAACCCGGGTCCTCCTCCGGGGCCACCAGCCCTGCTGCTCAATCACTGCAAACCGCTGACGCGTACAACCAGGTAGCTTACCATTCTGTTTAAACTTCTATGTACATATATGTATATACATACATGTATGTACATATATTTATGTGTGTAGGTATGCAGCCGGCCCAGACAACAACGCTTTACAAATGGTAATTCATTATCTTGATGACACTGCGGCAGGGAGCTACCTCCATCATGCAGCAAACACGGACAAACTAAACAGTGCTACAAAAATTTGCATACGAGCATAGCGTTATGCGTCCGTCTCCGCTTGAGGTTGGGCTCAGCCGAATTTAGCTAAATTTTACGCACGCTAAATACTTGTATAAACTTGTATATATGTATTTTATATATACATACATACATACATCTGTATGCATGTGTGTGCGTATGAAGACACGCGCTTGCAGACAAAGGTAGAAGTATAGCAAAAGCTGCTTAGCATTATAATAACCTGGACCAAATGCGTTGTCTCCTCAGTCTCAGTCTCAGTCTCAGTCTCATTTTCATACTCATACACACGGAAAAAAATATGCCCTAGATTTTAGAAAATCGACCTAGAATTGAAAAAAACCCACGCATTTTTCTTTTTAGAAATTACTTTTTAACAAAAACAGATCTTTTTTCTGATATTGTTCGGTTATGCAATCCTGTTTCTATCCATAAGCAGAGTCAAAATAATATAAAAAATTGATGGTAGATGTATAAGATATATAATATTTCTAAAAATTTAAAATATCGATTTGCATTTTAACTTTTCCGAAATATATATATTAACAGCAGAAATAAATATTATATTTTTCGGGACTGTTGATTAAGGGTTTGCTTCCAGCTACAATACAATTGTTCCTTGAATTTAATCATTATTTCTAAAAATAAGGAATACTATTTCTAAATTTTGGGCATATAGTTTTTTTTCTGAGTATACTCATACTTACTCTC
The DNA here is from genome assembly GCA_035045305.1 of Drosophila maculinotata. Classification (NCBI taxonomy): domain Eukaryota; kingdom Metazoa; phylum Arthropoda; class Insecta; order Diptera; family Drosophilidae; genus Drosophila; species Drosophila maculinotata. Next base: position 10,717,186 of record JAWNPD010000679.1, on the reverse strand, counting down.
ATTTATATTCTTATTCACTGGGCTGTCGTTGTCAACGACGCGCGTTGCGACTTTGGCTGTTCCTGTTTAAATAATAAACTAAGAAAGCTTATCGAACAAATGCAAAGTTAAATATGCAAATATACACGTTCGGATAAACAGCGGTACAGGAGCTCTTTTGCTTAAATGAGCGCAGGCAGCAGGCAGCAGCCACAACCAAAGAAGGATCATAAGCCGCTCAGCACTTCGTTGAATATATTTAAGCATATACACATATATTTCAATTATGCACATTAGACTGACAAAGACAGAAAAAAAACAGAAAAAAATGAGGGAAAAGTGAATGTATTCATTTAGATACAGTTTTATGAATATTTCTTTGCTTTAAGCTGGCTGCGATAAAAGCCAGTAAGTTACCGAATGAGGCTTAAAAGACATTTCATATTCGTTTTTCTGTGCAGTGCTTTATTTTTTTTTTAATGCCAGCATGGAAATGTGTGCGCGGCAACAAAAAACAGCGACACACATAGACTGAGATAGCAATATATATACATATATACATATATATATAGGAATGTCGCGGGGGAAAGGTTGGTGTCATTGACATTTAACCATTTGCGTGGATTTCATGCGTAGATTCTTAGTCCTGCTCCCGTTTTCACTTTCGCTATGAGTTTGCGTATTTGCTCATTGAGCCAGTGCATCCAATCCGCATTCGTGCAAATCGTTTCAGTTCTCATACTTAAACGAATCACCAAACTTTTTCTCTAGCGGTTGGTCGCTCTAAAAGCGAAATTCAATATGAACAAGAATCGGCACTTATCCACACAAAGTCGATTTTCGTATTCCGCAATTATCGATTGATGCTTCCCATTACAGCTATATATACATATGTATATATATGCCTTTTGTCAAAATGTTTGGCAATCGGAGCGAATGGTCAAGACACTTTGAAAACCATAAATGATTTCCTACCAATTTAATGGTGTGTCGAGATTTAGTATGGCCATAACTTTCTCAAATCTGAACCGATTTTTAAAAGCAATGCCTTTTTGATCATGGTTTGTCATCTATATCAATACTACAATTTAATTTTGTGCACGATTTTTGGGTAACATTTTATATGAAAATGTCATTTTTAAAAATCGCATTCAGGTCGATGTCTCTCACATTTGTATTTGCTTTTAGAGAACTAGCAAATCGTTCTTAAAAGCAACTGGGCCAAAAAGATAGGTATAAAAAACGGAATTTATCCCAGCCATTTATTTTTCTGTGTGCTGGCGGCATTTAAGGAAATTGTAACTCTGTTGTTATTATTTTCGTGATTGTCGTTCTTGTTCTTGTTGTTGTTGTTGTTGTTGACAGCGTCGGTAATGTAATAAAGTTGCTAATTTTATTATATCCTCCAGTTTCAAGGACTGCCATACACAGTAGCATACATACGAAAGTGTTAATGATGCTTTAAATTTTGCGCTTCAAGTTTTTATAAGCTTAATTGAATTTGGGTTGAGAAGCGAGGACAGCAGTCAGAAGAAGCTGCCTTGGAAGCTTCAGTAAAATTAATTGAAATCGTGCACGAATAAGCTCAATATATCTACTGGGTACATAAATGTATGAACTTATGTAATTACCATACATATACATATATACTACATATATATGTATGTATATGGAATGGAAGAAGACGATACATATACATATTTATTCAGCACGTAACACAAAATGCAATTGAAAAAGTTTTTAATTTATTTCTCGAATATGAAGAACAGACAGCGCAGAGCACATGCAAGTACCAATCTAGAACCATTTCTACCATTTCTACCATTTCTATCATTTGTGCTGTGCCTCCATTTGACTGGGCCTATTGGCCCATCGATTATTTATTACTCAAACGCCCCGTGCGACGCACGTTCATTGCCGTTATTTCATAGCGAGCACTCAACAGGACCATATAACATGGCCGATGCGTCTTGCGACGACCCCCACCATCCCCACCAGCCCCACCATTCCCACCATCCCCTCCATCCCCATCCATACACACAATCGCTCTCTTAGCACGCTGTTTGCCCCCCTAAATCACACAGAGCATAGGCTTATTATGCATTCAAGCCGAGTTTGGCAACTGATAAACAAAACAAAACTAAAGTGATTTCAAGAATACGTATGTAAGTATGCAAGTATCTAAAAACACCGACCTAAAACAGTGTTTGAGATTCCCGTATTGGTCTTAATCGGCGTTGCCAACTTCTGTAAAATACTTAAGTAAAAAGACTCGCATTTTTGGCTGTTTTAAAAATATACTTTTCTATGTTTATATGTTTATGTCCTATACATATATATAGATACGATAGTCGTGCCACATGATTTTTATATGTGAGCACTCATTCCCACTCCTTTCCCACTTTACTGGATACTGTCGCAGCTGAAGGATTTCTATAGGAAGATATATCAACCACGAAGCTGAGGTTCCGTGACCAGATTTTTCGCAGGACTTTCTAAATCAGCAATAACTTTTTAATATAATTTAGTTTTATTATCTAATTCTGTAAACTATACCTTAATTAAATTCAATTTAAAGTCAGCAACACCTGTTTGATTTTTTTGTTGACAAAGTCTTTAAAATAAGATTTAATATTAAAGTAGAGTATTTCACTTATGGAATATCTATTAGAATTGTGTCTGACTGTTTGTATGTGTGTGTCCTGATCCAAAATTTCCGCTCACTTCCTGCTGATCAGTAGCTTCTCAAGCATAAACAGCAATTTCTAATTACTGTTTGTGCCTAAAATGAACAATTCTGTATGTGTGTGTGTGTGTGTGTGTGTGTGTGTGTGTGTGTGTGTGTGCAGCATTCAATGTGACTAAACCGCTGGCAGTTAGCTTGGTGGTTCTATCACTTTCCGCCTGAATGCTGTCTGTAGTTATTGCCAACTATTACAAGGACATTCCAGGTTACGACCGTATATGGTTCATTTCATGCCTGCTATTATTACAGTTGTCGCTGTTCGTGCCTGTCTTGTTATTGTTATCGCTACGTGATGCAAACTGCAATTGCATATTTGTCAATAGCCAACTCGAGTTTGAGTTTCAATTGTGAATTGTGAGTTGGCGCTGCAGTTGGAGCTTGAGTCGAGAACAAACCGCGCCTCGAGGTTAACAAGTAGCCAGGCGACAGGTACATATACACTACTGCTCTTATTGTTACCTGTCACTGTGTGCTGCTGCCCTTTATTCCCACATATTCCTTTGTCTGCCGCTAGTTAACAACTCACACACGCACACATGCACACATGCACACACGCACCGACAGGCGTGAAAATGACAAGTGGGTTAGGATGAATATGCACGTTGTGTCGCAATATGATGAATGGCTGTCCATCAATTAAATATATATTTCTATTATTAAAAAGCTACATATTTAGAAATCACGGCATAGCTTTCACTACCTAATTTCTTTATTACGGTTGCATAGGCTGTTGATTTTCGTATAGAAAATTCAATAGAATTATTGCTACTTTTGATTAAACTTTCAAAAGAACCTTACTAGTTGACTTTTTGTGTACATATGTACATATGTCTAACAATTTTGCATCAGGACCCAATGTGCTTTACACTTCACTTCCTCCTCGGCTGTCGCTCAGTCAACGGTAATGTGGTGGGAGGAGGGTGAGGGCGTGGGCGAGGGACAAAGCGGAAATGGCAACGGCAGACGGAAATACTCGTATATTGTTGCGAGACCCCTTTTCTAAGTTCTCCTGCTCTTCCACACTCCTACTCTCCTGCCAGCAGCTCCACTGCTCCACTGACAATTGTCTCTCTCTCAATCGTTTTTTTCCGCTTTCTCTGCCGCCTATCTTTTATGCTTTGGCTTGTCTTTTGTTTTAAACATGACCAGCAAACCACTTGAGGCGCGGGTGGCAAAGCGGAGTGGAGCAGTATTCTAGCTCGCTTTGTCTCAATCTTTCCATCTCGCTCATTTACTTCCACTTCCAGTTGCTGACTTCCCATCGCATTCAAGAATAATGGCGCTTGATATTGTTGCTCTAAGTGGTGGTGTCAATTTCGAGTGAAATGAATAATATGTCATGCAAGTCGCCAATGTTGTCGGCTTTTATCTTCCTTATTTACACTCGCTCCGTGTCTATCCAAGTGTGGCCGAGTGTCTAAACAATACATACATACATACATATGTACATACATATGTATGTAGGAGCATGAGTATGTCATATATCATAAGACTACAGTCGGCTAAATTTCAGATACTCCATGCTACAGTGAGCACTCGCCTAAGACGACTGCCTGCCACAATCGCAAAGCGCAGCACACACACACAGAGAGAGAGAGAGAGAGAGAGAGCATAGTTTAATTAATTGGCATTCTGCTTCACTTGTTTTCTTTTTGCTAAACGTCTTTTACCCGTTGCCAGATGATTAATTGCCGCCTTGACCTGACCCTGCCTATTCTTGTTTTTATCCCTTTGCTTTTTTCCCGGCCCGTTCTGTCGTCAACCTGGTACCACTTGATAAACAATGCCTCGTTATCGGTTGGCATCCGTTGTCCAGCCTGGTCCAGCCTGGTCCAGCCTAAGTCCTGCCACTGTCCTACCTCCTCCTGCGTGCCTGAGACTTACAGTAACTTAAGCATCCTTTGTGCCACGTTCAAAATACAGTCTGTACGCATGATGATGCACTGCGATCGCGGTCATTGCTTAAGAAATGACGACCTACAACAAAAATTCTCAAATAATTTGTACAGCTCAAGGTTAACTTGATCCTTGCCGTGGGATTTTATATTATTCACAATATCTGCAGGACGAATTCTAGATAGAGTAAAATCGTAACAATCATTTTGTTGCATGGAAACCTTTCTGTTTTTTGAATATATCCTAACCACAAAATAAAAGTGCATCGCTGTGAGAAACTAGCTTTTATTTTAATTATATTTGATTAACGTAATTAAAATAGTTAGCTGAATATGATGGCTATAATCCGGCAAAAGTTGTTTGCCAGAGTTCGCTTAAATACTACAGATATGCTTGAATGAACAAACATATATATTTTTTTACGGCTGGCCATAGTTGCAGTTGCAATTTCTCGCATTTCTCGCATTTCTCACATTTCACTCATTGTTGTTTTTATAAATGTTTGAATTTATTTTGTACAATTAACAAAAAATATAACTGTATTTGCACAATTTGGAAAAGAATAACATTATCAAGTTTATAAAAATGGCAGTTGAGCAAATGTGCGTAACAGGCAGAAATCATAAAGTATATGTGTATATATATAGTCCTGATCAGTAGCAGATCTGTTGTTTAAGTGTGGAAATTCGCCACTTACGGAAAAGCAAGCTTTTGTAGAAGTGAAAGTAGGAAACGCAATGGTAATCATAAGTAAGTGGACTCAATTTACAGTAGGGATGAGAAATCGGGATGATCGGATAACTGGGCCAACGAAACGCAAGTTGCAAACGGGTTGCATCAAAAGTGAAGACTGCAACCAGGACGCAGCCAAATGCATTCACTCTCTCTCTCTCTCTCGCACTCGCACTCGCACTCGCACTCTCACTGTCTATCTGTCTCTCTTTGGTTGGTTTATGTACGGTCATTTATTGCTGGTGCTGCAGATGTTGATGCTGATGCTGTTGTGGCTGTTATTGCTTGTATGCGGTGCTGATTAATGCAGCCAAGAAGAGCATCAAACTGGGTGGTGGAATAGGGGTAGGATGGTGGAGTTGGGGGGTGGGGGCTGGTTACAGATTTATAGCATTCAATATTTTCAATACTTCCGCGAAACGTCAGCGACAGCAGCCAAAGCTAAATAACAGCGAAACGTACTCGGTTTTGGGGGCGTGGCTATGGGGAGGTTATTGGGGCAGTGGTGCTTTATCGATGGATGGAGGAGGTGAGCAGCGGTGGCGCCTAATATATTTCTAAGCAGCTACACTCGCTTGAAAATAAAACGTTGCCATTGGCAATGACGCCAAAAGATCCGGATGTGTGGATGAGCTTCAACGGATGCGGATCCGACACATGTAAGCACATAAGGCACGTGCGTATGTCTGTGTGCCTGTGATGGGATGTGCATGTGCGTGTGGATGTGAATGTGAATGTAGCATGTAGTATGTAGGTGTGGCTGCAGCTGTGACGGGGAGGGGGGGGGGGGGGGGGGGGGGCTGCGGGTGTTGTTGGGGCTTGTGCAAGCTCCATCGGATTCACTGTTCGATGCACATGAATGCATCTTTCCACAAAATTTAACTTTCATAGTGAAGACAGGACGGGCGAGCCAAGCTTACTCCTCTCTCAGCCAGAACCTGACCACAGTCTCGGCTTTGTTCCATTCGTCGATGTTGTCCTCGTCGTCGTCATTCCGCTGCATTCTAGCAGTATTTTTTTTCACTCTGCACTCGGATGTGTGAAAGAGTATGTTACCCATATGCAATGAGCCAGACAATCCCAATTGGGAATATATATATATACTCGTGTAAATCCATATCAGACAAGGTTATAGGTATACATATAAATCTAGATCTCCCGCAGCAACAGTATTTCTTTTTAAATAAATAAATTATAAGCTATTCTCACATCGGCAAGAGAGTATCGCGCAGTCGTGTATGCCCGACTGCAATGTTCCCACTTGCTTTGTTTTGATGTGGGGATTGTGTTCGGTTGTCAGGTAGCCGTCGCGAGGCGTCGTCGCTTTAAAGTTGCAATTGCTGGTTGATTGGATTCGCCATGCGTCCAAAATTCCGGATCCGAGCAATCAATGAGACTTACCGTCACCACTCGCTTTCATATTGCCCACTTCCTGTTGGTATGTAAAAGACAATGTCAAATTTGCATGATCAGCACAAACGGATTCTGAATTAATCTAGTTAGTTCATTTAGTTGCAGTTTTAATTCTTTTACTTATGATTAAAAAAGAAATCTTGTACTTTATCCCGGCCATTTCAGCTGAACACGTTATGGGATTCGCAGATGGCAAATCGGTAGCCAGGAAGCTGCACGGCGATACGTATACGTACTATGGAATTTGGCATGCTTAATCCGGCAGTAAAATCCACTGAAGGCAATCGAGCAAGAGGCAGTTACCGGCTCCGGATAGACAGATAGCTCTTCGCTGCTACTGAACTACTTATAGGTGGAAGAGGGAAATTTGAAGCATAATTCGTAAACCCGACAATCGGTTTGGTGCTGCAAACGATGTGTTAACAAGCATAAAATCCAAATCAAACCGCAAACACTCAGCAGCTACTCCCACAACTCAAATGTGTCAGCTCCTCCCTCGCACCTTAGGATATCGGGCCAGATTGTGCCGGATTGCGAGGGACTGGGTCGGGCCGGGCAGGCATTGCAAATGCTACAATTCATGATTGAAATTTAAATTGAATCTGTAATCTGAAACAAAATCTAATCGAATTATAGCAACAACAGCGCCGCCAGCAGCCAAAGAGCCTGGGCCTGAGCCAAAGGGGAGAGGTTGGTGGGGGGAGTGGGCGATACCGCATGCAGCAAGGCCAATTTGGAAGGACTCTCTCTCTCTCTCGCTTTCACTCTCTCTCTCTCTCTCTCTCACTCTCTCTCTCTCTCTCTCTAAACATTGCTGCGAGAGCAACGCTAAAATCAGCAAATTTCAAATCAATGCTAACCGAGAATTGATAGCGAAATATCGAATGCTAAAATACCTTTTTGTGGAACTGATTAATCAGCAAGCCAAGTGAACACAATAAATATCCCAATGGGAAAAATGAGAAATATTAGAGTAAGATGAAAAACAATACTTGACAAATGACCAGTTTGGTAGTAGTAAATCTCACTTGTTGCTTAACATAATCAAACCAAAATGCCAGCAACTCTGTGCCGGGTAGTGTATACAGCAGTGCCAATCTCGAAATTTAAAACGTATTGAGGCGAGGGTTGGGTGCAAATAGCGCAAATGCTTATGGACTGCGACAAGCCGGAGTAGTCGAGAGTTTGTCCAAACTGAAACTGGATGCGTACGTTTGTGTCTCAAATGAGTGTAGCTACAACAACAACAACAACAACATAGACAGGAGCAAGAGCACCAATATACACACACACACACACACAACAAAAACAACAATTTCCATAGACCGTTTTTCCAAACAGACAAGCCCCAAAATGGCAACATCATCAGTGCCAACTACGAGCAGATAAAAACGCTTGTCCATGTGAACTACTACAACTATGACTATGCGTGTGTATGTGTGTGTGTGTGTGTGTGCGGGCGTGCGTGTGTGCGTGTTTATATGTATGTGGCCCAAGCCATATTTAAGTCAATTTACATGCAACAATCAATATTTTTTGTGCAAATAGTCGACGTTTGGCCAAAAGCCCCGAAATTTGTACAACATTTTCAATCTCAGCAGAGAGAGAGAGAGAGAGAGAGAGAGAGCCCATCAGCAAAAGGGCCGATGGCCGGAGGATGGGAAGGGGTGGTTGGGGAGGGTAGTGGCATTTTTGATGGCCTAGGCACATGCTGCCTGCGTTCAGCCCCAAAAACTTAACTAATAACTTCTCGGTGTATTGGCTGCTATTTTAGAGCTGTGGGCTTCGGGTGATGCCGCAGTCCGAGCATTTGGGTTATTTTAGTTTATGCCCATGGTTGAGTTTGCGTGCCGAGAGAAATTTAAAGTGTTGCCTTTGCCAAGGCAGAAAAGGGCCCGGTGACTCAATGAAAATCTGATAAATTTCTCTGTACGATATGGTCATGGAGTCTACGCCAGTTAAAGCTTTTGAATTTGAAAAGAAAACAACAAAAACAAAAAAATACAACTGAAAACGAGCTAAAAACATTGTTAGACAAGTGTGCTGCTCTAGTTGCTGCTAACCGACTAGCATTATACCCTGTATCCAGTGATAGTACAAGTTTGCTCTGGCTTCAAAGATGTGGCTCTTTTTATTGTAACGAAGTATTGCGAGAGAGAGAATGCTCTAGAGGCCTTGAGGCACCACCAACTAGAGCTCGTCATGGCCATGTTAAATGTAGAGGTGGGCACCAGCCAGGCAAAGGAACGAGCCAACATTTTTATCTACTTACTGTAACAGTGGCAGTAATAGGATCTGCGTATCAAAGCGCCAGTGAATTATCGGACGAAATGAGATACGCACGTAATTTATGAACTATGCGCAATTAAGAAAGAGATGCGATGGACACATGGAGGGGGGGAATAGGTATGATGATGGTAAAATGGGCTACACCGCTGCATGCGGTGCGGACAACTTTCGGCAATTAAGTGCAACAACGTGACCAGCAAGCACAAAACGGAGGGACACAGAAACCACCAAATGCCGTTCAGCTACAATGCACTCCAATATCACCGACTCCCGTTGTTGTTGTTGTTGCTGTTCTTGTTGGTGTTGGTGTTGTTGTCAGTGGGTGTGATTTTATGCCTATGAGGCTGGGGCCGAGGCTGCGCCTGAGGCTGAGGCTGAGCTTGGAGCTGAGATTGTGGGCGGGTTCTTGTTTTGATGCAGCCCAGCCCCCAGAGTGACCCCGATAATAGCAAGGAACATAGAACAAACAACATATAGAATTCTGACCTTGTCTTAAGTATTTTTGACATTGGCTATCTTTAAACCAATTACACATTTGTTTTGCTTTGCAATTTGAAGTAGTCGTGGATTTGACTTAAGATTTTGTAAATTTATACTTACATAATATCATTACAAAGCTCTGGAAAACCTGGCAGTCTTCGTTTGCTAAGGCAGCTGCTTTTCCACTGAACTTATTCTGCTCTAACCTTAAAGTAGAATTGCCTTTTTGTTAAAGTTATACTCATTGCGATGTTCAAATATTTTGTGTTTAAGGTTTAAACTTTAAATCAAAGTGATTTATGTTTAACATTAGTATAAAATAAGTATGTTCAATCTTAATTTCACGTTGTAGTTTTCTTTATCTCAGCAAATTTTCCACCTTTATATTTCAAGGGATCGCAACTAACTTACAATATACTTATATATGTATAATATAGTTTAGCTTACTGTTGATGCATTATCATGGGATAATACATATCGAGGACTGTTTCTAGAGCAGAGAGACTAATTTTTGAAGCTCACCAACCCAACAATGCATGTGAATGTATTTTTTTTTTTTAAATAAATAACAACAAAGCTGTTTTATTAAGTACGTTTAAGACACGAATTTCTACCAATGATCTTTTCCGTATTTAAAGAGCGATATTTGATCCCTTCGCTTCGCATTAGCTCAGGTTCAGGCTCAGTCTCAGGCTCAGGCTCATTTAGAAGAAATTTCCTTTTGCAAACGTTATTTCACATTTTTGTTTAGCCTCGTTTTACATTCCGTTAGCTTGCCACCTTTTGACTCACCTTCAGGCCGCTGCTAGGACAACCAGCTAAGCTCCAATCCGTTTGTCATTTTCTGTGAGGTTGTCACATTCTTGTTGTTATTCTAATACCTTTCCCACCCAACAGCCTAGTGGCCGTCCTAACCCAACCACATACATATTTTATCAGTTTCTCCTTTTTGATATACCCTGTTGCCACAAGACTGTTTAGAAAGGGTATAATCATTTTGGAAACTGACCCGAAACTTACAGAAGCATAAGCATAAGCATATTTAACCGGCTGTTTGCTCGTCTGTATAAACATTTTCGCCTTAACTCTTTTTTTTTTTACGGATTTAACATTTTTGTTGTTATTGGTAACCAAATCAACCAAACAACGCACTCGAGCATAAAACAAAATGAAAAGGTGAATGATTTCATATTTTCAATGGTCATGATTTTCACAAGGAATTGTATACCCAAGAATGACTAAGCCGTTCGTTTTATATACTTTTATGTATAGAATAAAACAATTTATTCCGAATTTCAAAATCAAAAAATAATTGACATTGATATATCTTGCAACACTGGCAAGCAGAGCATTTGAAAAACACTTTTTGTGTTTCGCTCGCTTGCTTTCAGCACAGGATTTGTTTTTCACATGGCTCCTTGGTCGCATTCTCGACAGCCAAATTCCGATGCTAATTCTAATTAAGCGTATTTTATGAAGTAAACGTGCTCTGCGTTTTTACTTCATAAAGAAAAGTGATGTGTGGGAAGAGCGGGTGAGCGGGTGAGTGGGTGAGCAGGGGGGGCTGGGAAGAAGAAGAAACAGTCGACGAGCGTCGACATGGCTCAACGCTCAGATAAAATTTCAACGCGCGCCCATTAAAAACTTTTGCAGCGGCAATAAAGCTGGAAAAAAATACAAGAAATAATAGTTAACTTCGGGTTGCCGAATATTGAGTACCCTTGCAGATAAGTCTGGTGGAAATACGATATATGCACACAGTATTTGGCACACAAACTTTAAAATCTCATCTCTTGAAAAACATGAAACTGACTTACGTTCGAGCATACTTTTTGGACCGGTAAAGATATAGTTGTCTGATGCTGATAATTAAAACTAGCTTTCACATACACACAGACATTGAGGCATACATATTTGTCTATACTCGACACATTATGTTGTTCCGAATATATTGACTTTGTGGGGTCGTCGATGTCGATGATTTTGGTGACAAAATGTTATGACCCCTCTGCAAGGGTACACAAATAAAAATACACATACACAAAAGCACTAACACAAACAGGAGAGATGAATAAATAAAAAAAAAGATGTGTAAGCGTTGAGGGTTGCGGGGGAGGGCAGAAAAATTCATTGTCATTGTCAAAATAAATATTCCTTTTGAAATCCATTAAAGATTTCATTTGAAGCGAAGTTGTTAGAAAAGTGCAAACGGCGAGCAAAAAAAAAAAACCAAAAAAAATGAAAAAAAGAATGAAATAAAGACACGAAAGTGGAAGAAGGAGAATAGCTGAACAGAAGCAGAACAGGAAAAAATTGAAAATATTACAAAACTTTTGTGATTATCCCGTTTGCTTTCATTGTTGCCGCTTCTGGTCTGCCCTCATCTGTTCTAAAATGTCCTGTGCCTCTTCCGTACCCCAAACCCCCACCAGCTGACATCCACCGCCCAACTGGCCAGTTGCTCACTATCCATTCCACAATTGTTACGGGCCAGCAACAAAGTTGAACCTTCTTTGGCTCAAGAGCTATCAATAAGGCAAGCGTTTGGGCGTCAACGTGCAAGCAAACGCCTGATTACACGGACAATTGTTGAGCCAACAAAAACGACTTTCAGTGGACAACGGAACTATACGAATGCCAGCGAAGATTCACCTATTAATCTTGGTATTAATATTAATTTTGAAAAGTACACAACTACTTCTATTTGGGTGAGCAAATTCTTTACCTGCAACATTTTCTTTTTTGTTTTTTCATATGCTCTGTATCTATTAGTCTAACTAGAGCACCCTATTTGTTTATATTATGGTTACGGAACAATTTTTAAAACCCCTAATGTTATTTGGCGACAGACTTTAATAGACGCTGTTGTGTGAATTGGTAATATTGTCATGACCGGCGGTCGCTGGAGCCACTTGTGATAATGATTTACATATGCTAATCAGACAACAAGTATTTGGCAGAGGCAAAAGGGGTTTTTGGTTCAGGTCTCGCTGCCAAATTTGCAATCTGAAATGAAAGTGAAAATTCCTATATAATATGCTGATACTCTTTGCCGCGCCTTGAAATTTGAATTTTTGCCGGTTTTGGATTATGAAAGACTTTGGAATATTTTGAATATTTGATTTTGAAATGTGAAAGTAAAGAGGGGATGACTTGCTGTAACTTTCTGTGTTTATGAATTGAATCAGAAATAGCAATGATAATTATACAAAAACCAGTTTGATTTTTATTTCATTTTCAGCATAGGCCAAATTATTACGTATACGCATACGTATATAATTACGTATACGTATGAAACCTTAATTTGCTATGCAGGGCTATATAGTTTTAATCGGTTGGGACAAATTAATTAAAATTGAAATCTATATATACTCCATCTACAGATGCAAGTTATCACATTTAAATGGAAATATGCTCGACTGCCAATCCTGGGTATGCGACTATTTTCTGTTTGCTATTAGTGTTTTGGTATAGATGACCAAGATGTAGAGACGTCAAATTTGAAGAAAGCTTGGTCTGGATAGCATTGCCTCTAAAATTATATCTATGTATGTTTATTTATATAGTAGCCTCCGCAAGGATATAAGTAATACAAATAAAAATCAATATTTTTGATGAAATTTTATTTAATATTAATAACGCAATAAATAAGAGATGAATAAATAAGTTAACAAAAAAAAAAGAAAATAAAACTAATAGACATCTGCATAGTAGTTGGCCTTGGTGCCTAGTAGGGATTATTACAGCAGCAGTTTTTAATCAGAGAGTGCTCGTAGCAGGATTTGGCGTACAGGAGCGAGCAGTCGTAGTAAGCGCATTGTGGCGGACGGAGCTGGTGCACTGCAGCAGCGACGCGGTGAGGCAGAAGTGGCAAAAAAACAAAGAAGGCCAATTAGTTTCACGTGCGAAGAAAAACGTGGTACAAAATAAAAAAATGTATATTAATAATTATAATGAATGTAGTGCTTGCAGCGATAAAAAATTAGGCATAAATAATTTCACGTAGTGCTCTACCGGCATTCAAGTAATTACCTGGAAAATCACAGCAACAAGCGTCGTGTATCACCTTGTGTGAGCAGTAACTGTAAACGGACGAGTCGCACAATGGACAGCCCTGTCCCGCTCCTGGCGAGGGATAACCAAAGCCTAGTCCCAGTCCCGGATTCGAAACGGCACCCAGACCCCCGTCAAGGCCATTGCCAAAGTTCTGACCTCCAAATTGCCGACCTGTAAAAGAGTTTTTTAATTTAACTACTAGCTGCAAGGTATTATTAAATAAATGTAATTTTTTATTTGGTAGCAAAGCTTAATTGTCAACATGAATCAATATTTGTATTATTGCTATCAATTTCAAATGTTAAAGATATTTACATATATGTATATATCACACACCAAGAGATTCTTTATTTTAAAATTATATAAACCAAACTCAAATCTCAAGTAATTAAATAGTCAAATTAAAATGGTAATTTTTAAGCGAATTTAATATACATATTTATATACTTTCCACTCACCCGAGTTTATTTGCTGCTTAGCTGATACCGAGTAGCTAAGCCAAAATATAACAATAAAAATAAGCCCCACTGTGCGGCTGCGCATTAAGTGTGCTCCTGGTAGGCGTGGCATTGCTCGAGAGGCTTTGTGGATGCGGCTTTTGCTGCTGTTATTGCCGGCTGTTGAGTGTCGACTGCAGTAGTTACAATCTTTACAGAGCAGTGATGCTGATGGTGATGGTGATGTGGTGATGTGGTGACGATGACAATGACAATGCCAATGACGATGACGAAATCGCTATCGATTGGTTTGGTTTGGTGGTGTTAATCTTGAACCGTTAGCTTTCGCTCTCAAGTGATTGGGACCAATTTTGTATCGACGCCATAAATAATCCGAATGGCTCTCGAAACAATGCCAACGAGTGCTTTCAAATTGGCGAAATTTATTAACAGGTCTCCCACACTGTTTAGAAAAGCAATTTGGTGTGTCCCCAAAATGTTGCACCTGCTGATGAAGCCCTGGTATTTATTGATGATGGAGACAAGCAGCACTGCAGGCACGGCAACAGCAACCAATAAGAAATGCGCGGAACCTTTTTCACTTTTACTTTTCTTGTTTATTGTTTCATCTTTCAACATTTGCGATGCGGCATTTAGCCCAGTGCTGCGTCATAAAGGTCGGACATCCATTTCATAAACATATAAACAGATTTGTTTCCCACACTCGCGGAAACACGAGCTTAAGCAGCTGCAACAGCAGCAGCAACAGCAGCAACAGCAGCAACAGCAGCAACAGCAACAATAACAACAACAATAACGGGCGCTTATGTAAAAATTAATAAGACATAAAATAAATTTCAAATGATGCGCATTAAACAAACAAATGAGAAACGATTTTTTGTTCATCATTAAAGCGAAACTCGAAATTCTCCATGCCCAAAAGCAAAGTAAAAGTATCTCATTTAGATCTCAGCTGGCGTCGCTGCCGATTGCGACCGACTGAGATTCAAATGAATGCCCAAAATACGCATAGCTATTGAATACTCGAATACTCGAATACTCGAATACTCGCTCTGAGCTGAGCTGGGCTGGGCTGGGCTCAACTGAATGATATATAGATTTTCAATTTCAGAGAAAAAGTGTAGATCAATCAAGTGAACGATTTGATTTGATTTCATTTCATGTTTAACCTGTTGACATCCGTCCAGTTGCTGCAGCTACTGACCACTCTCAATGTATGTATCTTTATCTGCATCTGAATGCACTTTGTATCTTATGCATTCTGATCTGTTGTGATCGCTGTGCTCAATGTGTTTATTATCTTGACAAATCGGGTCACGTCCAACGGAATTAGCAGATGTAGGTACTTGTGCATTGTAAGTGCTTATTGTACATTCACATGTGCATTTTCGACCCTGTCATCGTCAAGCATCTGTCTAAACAACTCTCTTTACAACTCTCAGCTCAGATACATTCACCTTACAACTTACTACCTTGGCACGCACAGTTTCACAATATCAAGCTAGTAAGAGTGTCCGACTGTGAGATACCTTGCTCCCTGCTTCGGGGTCAGCTGATATAAGCTCGTCTTTATTGTATTAGAAAATATACTAATTTGAAGTAGATGCACGCAAAGAGACTGAAAGATAGATATAGAAATACGTAAATCGTTGGGAAAATACGCATTCTGCCCTTCAGACGAACCGTCGCACAACTACCCATTTCGCATGGGTACAGGGTATACAAAGTTAATCTCTTAAGCTATGTCGCGTCGATCGCTTGCTACGTGCTCGAGTATCTTTAAGATACAAGTGATGCAACATTGCGTTCATTTAACTATGCGCCGTCGCCTCTTTTACTTTTGCTGCTACTTAAGCTTGCAATGCGCTTGAGGAGGGAAATATTAGTTGGTCATGAAGCTGGTATCCCATTGAATGAGACAGCTTCAATCTTCTATACTATATTGATGGCTTGTAAAAATTCCAACTATCAGACAAGGAAAATAAAAGTTGTGTAAGCCTCAAATTCATATATGCTGAAATTGATGTTGCGGTAATTTGAAGCTGGGTATCTTTGAGTCTGTCATTTGCGACTAGAGCACTTTTACTTGTTTTCTATGCATTTAAGTTGCCTCGTCACTTTTGCTCTCCAATTTTGTTTACGACTCTGACTCTCATGTAAATAGGTCACTTGTATCCGCCGGCGGAGCCACAGTCGAGACAGAAGCAACTGTGATTATACATTCCGGCCAAGCACAGTGACAGGCCCAGTTTGCGTCTCAGTTTCAGTCTAAGTCTGAGTCTGAGTCTGAGTCTCAGTCATATCCCATCGCATTCCTTTCATTCATTCATATTTCAAAAGATAAGAAAGAGAAAAGATCAGTCAAGTGGTTTTAATACCCTTGCAAAGGGAAAGGTGACATCTCCGACAACATAAAGTATAAATCTTCCTCTATTATCCGTCGGTTTTGAAGGTCTCTTTGACTGAATCGGATACCTATATCATATATTGTATAATAAAACTATTTCTCTGAAAATATCTTAGCTATACCCACCAAATATCCCAACACATCAACAGCTTATATGATATTGATACTATTACACAGGAGCGTAATTCAAAATAAGATAAGAACTTCAATTGCATACAAGACTCGGCTAGTCGTCCTGATCAAAACTAAATAAAAGCTTCCGGCAGTCGAAGGAGATGGTTCCTTCTCAGCCTGCACATTTGCGCGTACATTTGGCCAACTTTATTATACGCTTTTTAATGGGTACACAATATGCAAATGAGCTTTGTTATTTGACAGTTTCTGTAAAATGCCAAAAGCCACAAGGCAAAAAAACAACAGAGCTGAAAACTCAGGCAACAACTTCATCAACGTCGATGAAAACTTCTGCATGTCGCCAAGAAAGAAATGTTTGTGATGAGGCGTCTGAGGGATGGCCAGGATTATGAACTTCTGTGGAGCCGTAAACTTGTCCATTTCGTAAGTTTATAACGGTGTTGCTTAAACAACTACTGTACTCATATGTATGTTAAGCCAAGACGCAAGACGCAATAAACAAGTTGGCAATGTTGACAGTTTTGATAAGAGAAACATGTTAAATGCTCAAAATGATCACAAGTGACGAGGCGACGAGGACACAGGACTGAGCAAAATATCAAGAAACATGCAACGGCATAAAGAATAACTAATAACCATGCAAATGCCTGAGAGATGCCTGAGCACGCTCTCTCCGTACTAGGTTTCTCTGGGATAGAAAATAATTAAGCTGGACGCACTTGGCTTAATTGCTTGTAGGACAGAAAAACTGTTAAACTGCAAAAGACGGAACAGACGGAACAACAGCCGGTGAAAGTGCGAGGGTAAAAGGTCCAGGCAACGGGCAACGGGCAATGGGCAAACGACAAATGGCAAATGGAAAATGGAAAATGGAAGCCAGATAACAAACACTCAGATGAACTAACTCTTTTAGTGCTTAACTCGGAAAAAATATGCAGAAACTCTCGAGCAGCATGCAACAAGTTTTTTTTTCCCAAATGTACAACCCGTTTGATAATGCTGATGTGTATCATACCTGCAACGAGGGATTTGTAATGCGTATAACTTTAAGTGGTAGGATTGTCCTGTTATAGATGCATGGTATCATAATGAAAAGAGCCCGAAACAAACAATGTGTCTTTTCTAGGCTGGAATCACGTATTAAAAAATGAGTACTTATGTACTGATAGGCGGGTGAGTGCTCTGCAAAGAACATCTTGAACATTCATAAATATTTTTAAGCATAGATATATTTACATATATACATTCTATGTATAGAATGATTATTGCTATTTATTGTATCAATTATTCAGAAAAGTTAGACAACTGGCATTATTTAAAATTTAAATGAAAGTTGTAAGTAAATTTTAAAAAGCCAAAGTTCTTAAAAAAAGCTTTAGAAACTAGCTAAAGATAAAATATTACATATGCAATGTTAGTTGAATTACACATTAACACAAAAAGATTTTAAAACTAAGATTTTAACTAAGTAAAATTGAAAAGAGTATTTGAGAATTGTGTTGCGGCAGCCGTTTTCATATCCTGTATTCAAATTACCATAGATACGTACATAGATACATACATACATATGTGTTATGTGTGTAGTTGCTTGTCTGCTGATTACGTTGAAGTTGTGCCACACACATACATACACACACACTCACACACAACAGCTACAATACAATATGTGTGCAGTATGTATGAGCACGCGCTAGGTTCTGTTTGAGCATTTGCACATCACTTGGGTGTTTTTACTGTCACCGATAACAAAGAAGTTTTTGGATTTGTTGCTGTTGCTGTTGTTGTTGCTGTTGCTGTTGCTGCTGCTGCTGGTTTTGGTCCTTGTGTGTTGGTGGCGGTGATGCTGCAGTGGCAGCAGCCTTTGGTTTTTATGAGGCATCCTAGGTCGCCTCTGGCAAAATGCCAACAACATATTTATTTGCAACTTGGGTAAAATTGATTTGCAAAATTTACGAGCTACATCCCTCATTATGGCAGGATAGCTGCTTTAATGAGTTACAGTATCTACACACAACATTTACCGCATAATTCCCAAATTATTAAAGCTGTCGATTAATCTGCTTGAAGACCATTGTTTCGACAATTGCAGCAAAATTGCTTTTACTCATTAGAAGATTGTTGCCAGGGCTCCAAATATTGCAGTTTCCACATAACAACCCAATTGCACAAGCAACTACGAAATCTGTTTGGGTGATTGACTTTCACAATAACAAATATTGTCGACCAATCCAAGCAATTTTGCAAGCAATGTTTTTTTGTTGTTTTGAAATACATATCTATTTATCAATCAATTTAACAGCAGCCATTTATACATACATAAATGCAAACATTCAAATGTGTGCACACTGTACAGTGAAATCTTATAAGGGCAGCTTAGCTTTTACCATTCGCATGTGGAATTATTGGCTGTCGAACAAAGCTCATAAGTGCTAATTGAATTCGCACGCACAATGGGTGGGGAGAGGGGCAGGCAGGTAAGCAGGTAAACAGGTAAGCAGGTAAGCAGATTGACAGGTATTAACCCAATTAGACAATGCAATGCTCTGCTTCTAATTGTGCTGCTTAAGTTTAAGTCAGCATTTGCCTTTGTTATTGAGTATTTGGGTGCTGTTGCTGGTTGCTGATTGCTGGTTGCTGGTTGCTATCTACATTAAATTTGTTTGCGTATTAACAATCAATTAAATCAGTTTTGAATTGAGAAGGGCACCAGAGACACCAGAGGCGTTGGCTGTGGGAACAGAGAAAGTTAATTGCACACATAAACAAAGGCGAAGCGAGAGAGAGAGAGAGCGAGAGAGAGAGAGAATCGTAGGCAATCGCAGAGATTGCGACTGGGGAGCTGAAATTCGGATAGCCCTCAACTAAGGGCATTTTAAGTGATTAACGATTGCGATTAACTTGAGCTGCGGGTCTTGCCCTGCCCCGATGACATAAGGCGGGATCGTGCAACAAGTGCGAGTAGCAATGTGTTTTTTTTTCTTTTTATTTTTCTTTTCTTTTTTGCCATTTATTTATGTACATTTACTCGCCTTTATTTGCTTTGTTCGATTTGAGTCGCTTCTATGACCATTTTGCGCAATGAGTGAAAGTTAAGGTGCTTCGCGGAGACTTAACACACTTGTTGGATGCTCAAAAAATCGTTTATATCGTCAGACAGTCAAGCAGCCGCGAAATATTATAAAGATGGTAGATGGAAAGGCGGAAGATGGGGCGATGGGGCGATGGGGCGATGGGGCAACGGGAAGATGTTATGATAGGAGGTGGGGTGGCACTGCATAATTCGACTCGCTTCCGCAATGAGAAACAGAGTTTAACACCTTTTAACGATTAATATGATAATTTATGGCAGCCCCGCAACGCATCATAAATTTGCTGCAGCTCCGTTGCGGTTGTCTCCTCCGTCTGCCAAAATTGTTCACGCAACGTAGGCAACGTAGGCATGAACAATTTTTGGCAGCCTACGGGGGCGTGAGGTGCTGAGTAGTAGAGTAGAGTGCTGGCAGCCTCCTCGCACTCGCATTCGGTTTCAGATTCACATTCGCATTCGCATTCTGAGTGGCACAAGTGGCAACCTGCGTGTGGGACCAAGTCTAAGCCCAAAATAGATGCTGCCGCACTTGACAATGCAAATGAGATGCTGGCTACCAAATTGAAATGGCAAATGTTCGTTGACTTTCACGCAGTCAGTCGTGGAAATTCCGGGTTAATCAGCATAATATTTGTGTTGGAATCCTTGCAAAATACCTATGCATGTATATACGAGAATTTGGGTATTAACTATGACTACTACAGGTGCCTCGTTTACCCACGCAGCAGTGCCTAGAGTTTCACCTGTTTGGATAAATCCGTAGGATTAGTGTGCACGTGTACGAGGATGCCATCATGAGTCAGCATTCACACTATTGATCAAGTTATATGTACCTATGTAAAAACCCAAAGGCATCTGAAATTGTGCATTTAGTTATTGTGCATTAAGTTTGAATTTTGTAATAAATTATAACGATTGTCTTTAAATTGTGACTTTACAACTGTCAAGAATATGTTTTTTTTTTTTTTTTTTTATTTACGATTTATTCAATGTTTCGAGTTTCTAAATTGAATGGCGTGAAGAAAATTGCATTCATACCGCCAAACGGACGGACAACAATACGGACATTGCAAAAAACCAATGCATATATTTTTTCCTTTGGGAACCGAGTTTAATTAAAGACTGTTAAATTGGCATTTAATATACGTATTGTTGATATGAACATGTTGCCATGTTTCCCAATTAAGAGTAACATTGGTTTCAGTGTAAAAAGCCAGCCAAAAGCATTTTTTTTTTATTTTTTGTTGTACCTCAGCTACCAATTTTATAGAAATATGAAGTACACCTGGTGGGTGCATAGGTTCTGCAAATTGTTGGCCAGTTGCTATTCAAGCCAGTCTCGTGCTTTGCATTCATAAATGTATTTATACACAATTTGGCCATTCTTTAGTCTTTGGTCTTTGGTCTTTAGTCTTTATTCTATTTCCATTTACTCAGCGATTTTGAGGCAGCAGATAACGTTAACTGATTGGTTAAAAGAAAGGCGTTTCAAAGGAATGCAGGGCAAGCCTGCATTTAATTAGCATTAATTAAACCGACTTGGCAACAACACAAACACAAACACACACACACACAGACACACACACACACACGCACACACACAGTCTCTGTCTCCGATTCCGATTCAGTCTTCCAGTTCGGCATTGTGAAAGTGAGGCAATGCGTATAGCAATTGTGCTCGCAATCAATGGTTTTGGAGCATTCGGCATGACAAATTGCAAATCGCTTTGCGCTTTGACCAAGCGGCAGGCCCAGAAGCGGATGCAGAGCCACCGTCGTCGCCTAAAGCTCCACAACAACAGCAGCAGCAGCAGCAGCAGCAACAACAGCAGCAGCAGCAACAACGTCAAGTGTCATAGAAACGATGACCAGAGAATGAAAGACGGCAAGAAGAAAGCGGATTGCGCAATATTTGCGTCATCACATTAACCGAGACGCAGGCCGCAGCGTCGACGCGTCGGCAACAGTGGAACGGCGACTGGTTGGGGAGGGGTGCAGAGGGGAGTGGAGTGGAGTGGCGACTGTGGCAACCGCACATGCGACGGCGGCTGGACCCGCATAATTGTGGCTACACCTGAATTTTGGAGCCCTGCAACCGAAATAAACTGAAATGTGGGCGAGGCCTACGCGCAGCAGCCAGCGACGAAAGCGAAGACAACAACAGCAGCAACAACAACAACAGCAACAGCAGCAACAGCAGCAACAGCAGCAGCGACAACAATGTCTCACAACATTGGAATGCAATTTCACTTCTTTAAATATTTTCTCAATAATTGTGCGTTTCGCGTTGACATCACTTAAGGTATTATCTTTTTTGGCATGCAGCTGCACAAATACATATATACATACATATAGTAAATACTATATAGTATGCTCATTAATTCGTATGATAAATATTTAAGGAAGCAATCATTTACACGTCACAATCCTAATGAGCTTACATTTGTTAATTATAAAAACCAAAAACTAAAAACAATCAAATTTCAAGTTTGTAGTTTGTTTTGACTAGCAGATACCCTGCAGCGCATATTATGCAGCTTAGCTCTATTAAACGTTAGACATGTAAAAAGAAACAAAAGATGATTATGAATCGAGTAATCGAGACTTATATTTAATAAAGTTACCTTCATTATGTACATAACCTAATGTTATGCTCGATCGTTTTAATTGTCTCACTTTTCGGTTTCAGTTATATCAGGATAAACGCTTTCTGCTAAGGAATGCATTTAGCATATAGGGTCGGGGATACCTGCACTTCTGTGAGATATATGCATACATTTGCAAAACCTTTTTTCCTGCATATAACATATACACATAATAAAAGAAAGTGGCCTCAACTTTAAACTCGAAGAAGTAAAAGCGCAAAAAATTACGACCCAATCCTACAGCAAGCACGACAGCCCAAAGGGAACAGATGGGTACAAAATGTTTGCAGATACTTAAGCTGATGTTGCAGTTGTTGTTGTTGTTGTTGTATTTGGTCAGCTGGCTGTTGCTGTTGCTGTGGCTGTGGCTGATGCTGTTGCTGGTCAACTAGTGGCAGCCCAGTACAGGAAGTGCAAAAATGCCTGTTGTTGCTACAACAACAACAACCATGCACATGCATATATATATATATATATATATATATATATATATAGCATATGGATATGTATATGTTTCTGTATGTGTATGGAGAGTCACCT
The DNA here is from genome assembly GCA_035045305.1 of Drosophila maculinotata. NCBI lineage: Eukaryota > Metazoa > Arthropoda > Insecta > Diptera > Drosophilidae > Drosophila > Drosophila maculinotata. Next base: position 10,694,322 of record JAWNPD010000679.1, on the reverse strand, counting down.
GCTTTAAAAACTGGATAAACATCGTTGCTTAAACCGTCGGAGGCCAAATGCGAGTCATCAGCTGAAAAACTAAAACTGCAATGTTATATGTAGGTTTTTGTGTTTGTTATTTTTTTTTACTTTTATTACTTTTTAGCGATTGTGTGTGAGGAAATTGCTTATGAGATGAAAACAAATTTGACCATTCATAGCAAGCAATATTTACACGCATTAAAAGCCAATTTTGAAATCATATTGGGATTACACTCGAACCAACATTTTTGGTTAGGGTAAGGGTGAAAGCCAAAGTGAACGAGTTTCAAGGGGAAACATTTTTTCGGAAAGGCTGAAAAAAATCTTTAAAGCCACCAAAAGTTAAGGCCTTGGCCAAAAGCTCTGTCTCCTATAGGCAGCAAAAGATAACGATGATGACAACAATAAATCTGTTGCCAAAGGCAAAGGCAAAGGCAAAGTCAAAATCATGCTTGCCTTCGACGTCACCGTTGATGAGAGAAAGAGAGGCGCCCACCGCTCACCGCTCACCGCCCACCGCTCAACGCCCAACGCCCAGATATGTAAATGAAAGCGAAATCGAAGCACGCAAATCCCGACCCACGACCCACAACAGGCAGACAAAACTTGGTCTGCTCCCCACTCCACTCCACTCCACTGCTCTGCTCTGCTCTGCGCTTGCTACTTGTTGTTGGTGCCTGTCGGTGTCTCGGTGCGACAAGATGATGAAGTCAGATGACTTAACCAGCAGATGCCAGGGGCAAGTTAGGTGGCTGACATTAATTCGAAGAATTCAACTCGTCAGGAACATACATACATACCCCCACACTCTCACACACTCTCACACACACTGACAGGCACACCTATAATCGTTTTCTGTTGCAATTCCGGGTACCTTGTACAGCTAGCAAAAAGGTTTGCTAACTTGTCCAAAACTGACCTTCTTGTTAAAGTATATTGTTATTGTGTCACACTATATCATCAATTAGATAATAATATTCCAATAACTAGTAACATAATGTGTCTCATGTCATGTGATTTATTAACGAGCAAGATAAATGCTCTAGTCTGGGATGATCGACGAGAAAATACTCTGCAAATATAAATTATTAATTGGAACAAACATGAACTGAGTGTCATCTGTAAAAACCTGAATAATGACTCTAGCTATGTTGAAAGAAATGGACAAATAGACAGACAGACATGGTGACATGGCAAGATGATATAATCGCTTATTTATACTGATCGGTTTTTTTCAAAATATTATTAAATGGACAAACATAATTCCTTGTAATGCAAAAAGCGGGCAGTTAGTTAAGCACTCTTTAGGCTTGCACTACGATCATAATTTATAAGCGGATATCCAGTGAAGCGTGTCACAATATACCAATACCAATACCAATACAATATATTGTTGTAAGTTGGGTATGCGGAACATCTTCACATACGCTAAGACCCTCAGATGAGGGAATTATAAAGTAAATGCACCATAAATATAATTAAAGTTTTCAGATGAAAATAATATTTTAGTTTTTTGCTGTATAATAAATGATATATGTATATCTGATATAGGGTATAATATTCTGGTCTTAGACACTCACTGGTATCCAAACTAAAAATGGTATTTGCAGATTTTTAAATCAAATAAAAATGTTGTTTATCAACGATTGTCACTATGTGGGCTACTTCATAGATTAATTAGTCCCAAGTTGGTGAGTTTTGGTTAAGATACCATATTTAAATAGGTGAATCAAGCAAAAAAAAATAAAAAAGAATTTATGCAAAGATCTTTTAATAAACCCTTTTGCCATTTTGATGAATATCACAAAAGAAACGCTTCACAAATACTTGCTGAATGCATCTTGAGAATGTGGCGTGTGGCACATATTTATGGTTAATAGCAGCAGGCAGCAGGCAGCAGGAGCAGCAGCCACAGCGAAGACTCTTGACTGTCAAAGTTGCAGTTGCAGTTGCATGCAATTTGCATGCAGCATGTGGCAAGAGGCACAAAGTCTGTGTGAAAATGTTGCAAAACTGGTCGCGTTCCAAAGACTCTATCCATCTCTCTCACACTCTCTCTCTCGCTCTCTTTTCTCTCTCTCTCTCTCTCTCTCTCTCTCTCTCTCTCTAGGCAAGAGTCTGTCTCTGATGCCGGTCCCTTCAGCGGAGCACCTTGTGCCGACTATGACTGTGACTCTGACGCCGTCTTTAGTTTGTCTTTATTTATTTTGGTTTTTTTTTACGTTTACAAAATTTCTTCACTTTCGGTTTCGAGTTTTCGATTCAACGGCGCTGCTGGCTGCTGGCTGGTGGCGTGGTGGTGCTGCTGTGTTGCGGGGCGGTGGCGGTGGCGGTGGTGGTGGCTGCGACGCCGCTTGACGCCGACGCTGGCTATTACCTATATGAGCTGGCGTTATCATCTGTGCGGCAGCATTTTCAATTCGAGAGTGACAAGTAACGGACGATCCGTACCGTTGTCGAAACGTATCTTGTCGAATCGCGCTCCGTGCAGTATTCCGTATTCGTGTTTCGAGGCGGCGCCAAACTTGCTATTTTCTTCCTACAAACAAATTAAACAAAACATACAACAACAAACATTCGTCGCGTCCTCGTGCAGTGAACAACCAGCAAAGTATCTGCTAATTGTTTGTGTTTTTTTTTTTAAGTTTGTTTTGTTGTTATACGTTTGATTTTTTTTTTGGTTGTTTTTGGTTTTTTTGAAAAGTGCCAAGAGGAAACTGCAGAAAAGCGTAATAACTAACGCATAACGTGTTTCGCGAACGTTACGAATTCGCTGCGTAGCATAATAAGTTTGCTGACGGCATTGGAAGCATTATAGCGCAGCCGCAATGGTAAAGATTTCATTCCGAGTTCCTAAGTGGCAATAAAGATATCTTGCTTAATTTTAATTAATTGCCAAGATTGCGAAGCAGCGGCTGTTAATGCAAAAGTTAAACACAGCCAAAACATGCTTTGATGAGCCAGCTGCTGCAAATTTAAAGAATCATCACTAATTAGGATCAGCCAAGAAATGAGCAAAAGGGGTCGTCGGTTCGTCGGGTTGTTCCGAGTGCTACTCAAGGAAGCCAAATAAAAGAAAGCGGCTAAGTGGCTAAGTGGCTAAGCGGCTAGGTGAAGCTGTCACTGTCACTGTCACTGATTGTCATGATGTGATGATGGTGACGCATATGGAAAATCGAATGAAAGCGATTCTCAGCCAACGCTTAAGAGTGACAAAAACAATAACAACAACAAAAATATAAAGAAGGAAAAATTGAATGTTAAAATGAAAAAGTTTGCATCACTTAGTAAATGATTTCGATTTGACCTATACAATTAATTAATAAGGGGTTTTATCGTGTACACAAATGAAAATTGATGCGGGATTGTGAAACATTCAAGCCACAGGCAGATTATTCATTTCGACGGACACGGGCACGGACACGGACACGGGCACGGGCATGGACACAGATGCCTTAAGGTTTTGCCTTTTATGGGTCCACATAATTAATTTATGATCGAAATTGATTCATTAATATTTCGTATTTGCTATTCAATGTGTTTGCTACCGCAGCCGCTGCTGTTGTTGTTTTATTCCACTGCTGCTGCTGCTGCTGCCAGTAAGGAAACTTTAATTAACACAGATTACGAGCCTTACTTTTGAGTAAACGACAGACAGCCAGAAAGACAGACAGGCAGACAGACAGCAGCAGCTGTGACCAGGCAATCCAAATGAAAATATGAATGGTAATTGGAATGGCAGGATGAGTATAGAATCCTTTCGGGATCTCAAGCTGCCATTCGTGGGCATCCGTCTTCATTTACATTTAATATATGTAAATGTTGTTGTATGTAAAGTTTTTTGTTTTTGTTATTGTTGTTCGTTTCGTTTGTTTGTTCATCTTCGAACTAAATTATCGTTTTCTCAACGAGAGTGAAAGTTCGCAGCTTGTTTTTGTTTTTTTGTTTTTGGAATTCTGTTTTTGGTTGTTTTTTTTTTGTTGTTTTTTTGCTGTCTGCTGCTCATTTGTTTGTTGGTCTGTTGGTCTGTTGTTGTTATTGCTGTTGTTGTTGTTTTGTCAATTGTTTAGCATCAATAACAAATATTTGTAGGCTATGCTAATGAACAGAAATCGAACGAAAGCTGCTCAAAGTAATGGCCATGTAAATAGTAGGTGAAAATTCTGCCACTGCCAAGGCTCGACAGTCATTTGCCTATTCTGTCATGTCTGCTTATTGACTGACTGACTGACTGACTGATTGACTGACTGACTGACTGACTGACTCTCTCGCAAAGGTGACTGCAAAAACAATCGAGTTAGTTACTTTGCCGTTAACAACAACAACAACTCTGTCTGCTTGCAAAGCCAGCCAACATGCGGGTCACTTCACACGCTTCACAGAGACAATGGGCGGCTCTACAGGTTAACCCCCCTACCTCTCCCCGTCCCACCTTTCTCCACTGCAAGACCTTGCTAGCCGCATCTCTCTCTGTCTCTTGATTTTATGCTTGCTGGAACTCTTAATTGTTTGCTATTTCTTGTATAATGTATTTTCATTATGAGCCGCGTAATTTCACTGCCTGCATTTGTGACACCTACTCACTACTCATCCTCCTCACGCTGGATGAATGGATGGATGAAGAGGCAGCAGTTGCCAGTTGGCAGAGGCAGTGCTGATGATGTACATTGTACATACATAGGCATGTGTGCATGTATGTGTGTGTGCCTTCAGTTTTTGTCTTGGCTAACGGGAAGTGAAAGTTTTTTTTTGTACCTCGGACGTGGCATTTCTTTTTGGCTTCTTCGCTTTTGGCTACTTGGGGCGCTTATGACATTTAAATGCTGGCCAAATTGTTGTTCGTTTTGCTTATTGTTATTGCCTTTTGCCTTCAGCTTCATCTTTTGATATTCAATGCGCGGCAGAGGCCATCGAGCTGCACTCCAAGTAGATGATTGCCCATAGTGCGACTTACGTAATTTTTACCATAATTGGAGAAAGGGGCAGCGCCACTCATCCAAGCTTATTCAATATACAATGTACATGTGTATGTGTATGTAATTTACAAAATAATACTAGACGACTGGCTCGGTGACATACTGACTGATTTGATCATTGGATACCTGCAAACTCCAAAACGACACTTGTTACACCTTCTTTATATATTGTTATGTGTTGCATGTATCGCATTGACATATCGTAAACTCAATTACCAAGTGACAATTGGCAATTGAAAATTGACAGTTGAAAATATACTCTTGAATAACAAATCTATCAGAAACTGATTAAATGACTCTAGTAATGTAATCACATCAATTTAGCCCAAAATACATATGCACATACAATTATTTCCACATATGTAGCTATTTTCAGTTAGTTTTACGTGCCGGCCGCTGTAATCATGAGTTTTCACTCTGGTCACCGGTCACCGGTCACCAGCGTTCCGCGGCTAATTCGCACGCTTTGTTTCGAATTCGGAATGAATAATCAAATAATGGTTGCCTGTAGCATTTTTTTGTTGGAAATAAGTGTATAGATAAAGCAGAGTTCCCAACGATGAAATACCCTTGCGGACATTGTGACAGCATGATATAATAATATGCACATGATGTTGTTTAAATAATTGACTTGTTGGCCGCAAAGTTTCTAAGGCAGCTACATGATATTGTATATAATCCCCTTTGCCAAATAAAAGATTTATGTTTATTTTTGTATGAAAAAAAAGTTTAAAAATTGTGAGACTAGACATACGAAATACATATATATTTTATAAGGTCGGATATGTCTGGATATATCATTGGACACTGATGAAATTATAATAAATGCACATTAAGTTTATTTAGAAATTAAAAACCAAGAGATGATAAACAACATTTTTGTAGAAAAGAAATTTCACAATGCAATAAATTATACATTTTCCAGCGAATGTCGCACAAAATAACAGAGCGTATATCTCAATAATAAGATTACCCAAATTCATACGCATGCAAATTGCCGTACAAGATACAATGAGCTCAATTATTTAATATGTACGATTACTTGACTAAATCTGAATTAACACAGTGGTTACTCAAGTGTTCAGCTTGCAGTGTGTGAGCTTATAATTAAGCGTGGTACAATGCTAGTCGAACACTCTCTAAACTGGGGGCAGGCACTGTTACTTGTTTTTATTGCATTATTTGAATTATGTTTGTTTATTATCTTGTTATTTTGTTTTTAACACGCTCATCTGTCGAGTTATTGACGAGCACGCGTGGGGCATAAGGGATGGGGCTTAGGGCATGGGGCATGGGGCATGGGGCATGGGGCATGGCAACCATGATAATTGCGATTACTGACACGATTACGATTACGATATGATTGCGATGGGGCTTTCGACGATGAAGACGGTGCGCCTCAATTATGTTTTAATTAGAGCATACGTACGACTCAGCTATTATGATTGGCCGGCCAACCGCTGACTAATTAGTGCTGACAGCGGTAGCTGGAAAGAGGGACAACAACAACAACTACAGCAAAAGCAACAGCAAAAGCAACAGCAACAACTCCACTCAGACCGCATTTGGCTGACCGAAATGACTACTGCAATTAGCACAAGTTATTGTTACACATACGCCACGTTACCGTGACAGCAGTGCAGGTGAAATAGTAGACCCTGAACTGGAACTGCAAACCGCACTCGGGTTTGTTTGACAATATAAAAAGCTTGCAAAAGTGCTTGCCGAGTTAAATGAATTTAATTTGAATGGGTGCTCTGCTCTGCTCTGCTCTTCTATGTTGACATTTTGTCTTGAGATAACATTTGGATTTGTCATTTATTTTACAGACGCAAATATGTAACTCAATTTTTGGTCAGTAGAACAATAGTCATCATCAAAACAGTTGAAGTTTATCTGATGTGTGTGCTTTCAAGCGTGTTTCAATGATTACCCAAATGGAAGTTATTTCCTATTATTATTATTTTACTAGAATTGGTCATCATAAATATAATACTGTGATAGTCACTTTAAAAAAGTTCTTTCAATTTTGAGCAATATGAAGTTGGACTCATTTATATTTAATTAAATAATACAGTTTTATAAAACAAAAGTAGAGACAAAACTATGATTTTATTCTATGTATTCTTATTGATATATTTTTTTTTTATCATTTATTTTTATTGATCTTTTGATCCTTTAATGCAAGCTTTTTATAACATGATTCGCTTTGCGTCTTCGTAAAACAAATGAAACTGAACCTATCTTCTTTCTATTCTTTCTCTCTTTCCAACTCTCTAATTCTCTTTTCCTTTCTGTGACTCTCTCTTTCTTTCTTTCTTTCTCTCTCTCTCTCTCTCTTTCTTTCTCTCTCTCTCTCTCTCGCTCTCTCTCTTTTTTCTGGGCATGGTGGTCTGCTCGTTTAGATGTTTCTTCGGTTGACATTGCTGACGACATTATGCTTTGGCATTGCCCAAGCTGTGCTCAGCGGCAAGGAGCTGAAACGACGTGAGGCGGGCTTTGATAGCTACGGACCACCGCCTAGGCCAGCACCACAATACGGCCCACCACCACACCACACACCACATCGCGAGTACGGCGTGCCACAACAGATACCCTTCCGCGAGTACGGCCCACCAGCATTGAAGTATGGTCCTCCCAAGCTGAACTTTTTGGGTGGTGGTGGTGGGGGCGGCTCATCGTCTTCTAGTGGCTTGTATGAGCAGATCAAGACACACTTTGGCGTTCCGAAGCCCTTCTATGGGCCACCTCATATACACCACAAGCCCGCACAGGAGTACGGCCCACCGCCACCAAAGCCCGTGTATGGCCCACCTGCACCACAATATGGCCCGCCGCCACAGCCTGCCCCACAGTACGGTCCGCCACCACAATCATACGGCCCACCACCGCTGAAACTGCAGCATCGCCCAGCACAGCAGTACGGACCGCCACCACAGAAGCCACACTTCGGCCCAGGCCCACCACAGCCACTGCCTGCACCACATCCCGCCCAGCTATTCAAGCCAGCTCATCAGCCAGCCACGTCCTACGGCCCACCCGCCTCCGGACCACTGAACCTGCCACCCAAGCCCGTCTACGACACACCACCCAACTACGGCCCACCTCCGCTGCCCGTCAACCTGCCCGGACCGCAGCCAGCGAACTTCAACCGGCAGCCCGAGACGACCATTATTTTAACCGGTCCCGGTGGACAGCAGCTACCCAGCGGACCAGGTGGACCGGGTGGCCCTGTCGGCGGCCCCTTCAAGCAAGTGCAGATCCAGATCGATGCCTCCGGACACACTCACAGCGTGAGTGGCTCACAGGCTCCATTCCACACAGCATGCGATGGCTGGAAGCCGATTCCAGCGCCTATCGGTGCCTACATTGAACAGAACCACATTGAGACCCAGGGCGGCTACAGCAACGTCGATCAGGGACAGAGCCATGGCCATGGCCACATTCAGGGTCAGGGCCAGGGTCAGATTCAGGTACAGAGCATTGGCACCCAATATAGTGTGGGTGGTGCCACCGGGGGCGGCAGCATTGTGGACGGACTCTCCGACGAACAGCTGGTGGCTGTAGCTCTGCAGGGTGACTCTGGCAACGTGATAACTGGACCCGGCGGCGATGGTCACTTTAACAACCTTGACTCCAACGCTTTGCAGGTGGGTTATCATTTGGGAATCGCTCATAACACTGTTCACTAATCCGTTTCTTGATTACCTACTCTGCGAACAGATCTCTGTTGGCTCCATTGATGACAGCTATTCACAGCCGCCATCTGACTCGTTTGCGCCTGGATCCGCACATGCACACAAGTACCAGACTATCGGTGGCAATATTGGTCCCGGCCTGTCCCTACCACAGGCACCCGGACCCAATTACGGACCACCGCCGCCACCACCGCAGTTTGCTGCTCTAACCAGCAGCCAGTCCCACTCCCAGTCTCAGTCTCAGTCGCAGTCCCACTCTCATTCCAATGTGAACATTCAGTACGGTCCCCCCTCTGGAAATCCACCACCATTCCCACGCCCAGGCGCTGGTCATCCGAACAAGCCAGTCGCCTATCGTCCACCAGTGCCGAGCGGTCTGCTGGAGTCCATTGGCGCTACCGTGCAGCACTTGGATCAGTTTGGCGTAAAACCAGCACAGCAGCCCCCTACTTACATTCCACCCGCCGCCCATGAAATAGCCCTGAGTGGTCCGCCCACAGCACCACAGGCCATCTACGGTACGCCCCTTAATCAGCAGTCGCCGCCACCACAGATCATTGTCCAGCAGCAACTGCCGCAGCCGCAACCCGGACCGGCCTTCATTCACCAGAAGCCTGGACAGTTGCAGCAGTACGGTCCTCCTGGTCCACTGCCACAGCCCCACTTCATACCACCACCACCACAGCAGCAGTATCTGCCACCTCGACCTCCAACAAACATCCATCAGCAGCAACAACAGCAGCAGCAGCAGCACCACCAGCAGCAGCAGCAGCAACAACAGCAACAACACCTGCAGCAGCAGCAACAACAGCAACACCACCAGCAACTGCATCAGCAGCAGCAGCACTTGGAGAACAGCTTTAGTTCTTCGCAGTATACGCAACAGTTTGTTCATTCGCAGGGACTTCCATTGGCCCAGCAGGCGCCGCGGTTTAACCAGCAGCCATCCCTGGCACCACCACCGCATCCCCACCAGCAGCAGCAGACGCTGGTGGTGCACGATTGCGGTCATGGTCCCAATCTAGTCAGCAGCACCGGCTACCAAGTGCAACAGCAACAGCAATACCAACAACAGCAACAGCAACAACAACAGCAACAACAGTTGCAATTTGGCAGCATCTCGGCAGCATCACCCGGCGCCTACAATGCTATCGCTCAGAGCATTCCGGTGGCTGAGCAGCACACACAGTTCCTGACCGGTCCCGCTGACAGTTACGGCCCACCACCGTCCGGCAACGAGATTGACTTCGATCACTCCGGATATGCCTCGCAGAAGTCTGCGGTGGCAGCACTACCGGACGGCACCGATCCGCAGCAGTTGCCAGGTCTGGATGGCTTGAATGTGATCTCGGCACAGAAATCGCAGAGCATTCAGCTCAGCTCAGGTGGCGCTCAGCCCATTCAGAACTTTCAGGTACAGTTCGGTAGCTCACTGAACAATGCTGGTGCTGGCGGCAACACTGGCAACGGTGCAGCCCTGGGTGAGCCCGTTGCCAATCACGAGGAGATTCTGTCGCAAGGTCTGCTGCAATCCATACTGACTGCCATTGAGCAGCCGCAGTCGTCGTCGTCTCTGCCCCAGAATCACAAGGCGCAGAGCCGATCCGATGAGCCACATCACGAGGAGGGTAAGGAGCAGCAGGTGGATGAGGATGAGGGCCAGGAGGGAGAGGAGCAGCAGCTTGATGCCTCCAATCGTGTGGAGGTGCGCGTATTACCCGATGGGGATGATAAGGGAGAGGAGCTGCATGCCACGGAGATCGAACCTATTGTGGCTGCCGAGGTGGAGGAGCAGGAGGCGAAGCATTAAGTCCAGTCACTACTACTTAAGTAGCCATCGTTTGCAAATCACAAACTATATAGTCCATCTTCCCTCATCCGCAAGTTCATTGCTTTTACTTATTTATTGCTGCTTCATTCTCATCGTAAGCTCTTTTATTTGTATTTTGTACTTTGTATTTAACTTTTTTTTTTCGTGAACTCTCGTCGCTCAAATTGCCATTGAAAAGAAAACACAACGGATGATTAAAGACACGAGGTGAAACCAGATAGAAACAACAACGAAAACGACAACAACAACAACAACAACAACAACAATAGAAGCTAAATATAAGAGTCGTAGTTGGAGTCAATTTACTCGCTGGCGTCATTGGACTCGACGCGAGAATACATATTATAATGTGAAAATGCATTTTCATATTTAAGATTGTGTATAAAAATATATTATAAATAAATAAATTATTTATTATTATTATTATTATATGTTATCTATATTTAAACCAATAAATGTGTATGTACATAATATGTGTGTCGGTCTTTTAACAAGTTGCCACTCAGAATGGCAATCAATAGTCGATTTACCTCATCGAATTTTAAGAGGCTAGAATATCTCAACAAATTTTTCCATAAACTTGCAAACAAATCCAGCTTCATACACGATTCAATCTCTAACCCGACAATGCAAGCTCTCATAGGATGCTTTGAGGAGTCCAAACATCAAGTTGATGGCTCATCCGCCTTACAGCATCGACTTTTCACCCAATGACTTATATCAATCAAAAAAAAAATAAATAAATTGCGATGGAAAAGTGTTTCATATTCGAAGCGTCAAAGAAGCTGTCGAAGCCTTAAAGTTCAAATGGTTCACATTGGCAATAAGCACTTCTGAGTGGCAAAAGTGTGAAAATTTAGGCAAAAGTGAATTGAACTTTATCGAGAATATTTGGAACAGCATAAGGATATTATCAAGGATATACGTTATACAAAATGCAACCCAATCATATTGAAATTGAGACATTAGTATGCATAGTAAAGCAAATATATATATGTACTACTTTTGATCAAGAAAACCTATATCTGTATATACATATGTTAAACGGTCAGAGCTGTCGCTTTGAATGCGTTTTACATTTCGTGTGCATGAATGATTACACGATGGCCGTTTTCCATTTGCGGCAAGCGGGGAAAGTGGCGCTGCTATGTTGCACACGGCGACTTGAAAGGCATAATGAAGGATAATGAGTTCTTGATTAGTACAAAGTGGAAAATTGTGTATTTTTTCGCTGTCGCACTTTGTTTGTTTGCTTGACCATGCTTTCTCTCACAGCCCCCTCCCCCCCGTCTTATTCTCTGCCATCATCCCACTTATTCTGTGGCATCAATTAACTGTAATTAGGGGCGCCGCATTCTGCGTAACCAGTGCAAACAACGATGTGCGTTGGCGACAGGAGGACTTGAGGACAGGACGACACAGCGACATTACGACATTACGACTGGAGGACAGGAGAAGGCGACGCCTTGTTGGCCCCCAAAGCAGGCGTCCTGCTGCTGGACAACGAAAATGCATATAAACTAAACAAATGCCATCTAATGCGACGAAGATGACGACTACGGCGAACAGATGGAACGTGCAGCGTGGCATGTGGAACGTGGAGCGTGGAGCGTGGTACGGGAATAGTACGTTGAGTGAATAGCAAATCAACAGCAATAAAACAAGTCCTGGCCTACGCCTTCAAGGCCTCATCAACTTGAGCACTATCGAATAGTGTATATTTATCCACTGTTTATAAGGGTGGGGAAGGGGGGCGGGGGCTGTTGTGCTCATCGAGGTTGGCCTGCAAGGTTTTAACTTGTTTTAATTATGTTTAACTTTTGGAACTTGGCTAAGGTCGCAAGTTGTAGCAGAAATTCATATGGAATAGTAGCAATCGTGGCAAGTTGTTTGGTTAAAACAACCCCACAGTTTGGCCATTATAGCCATGTTTCACGGCCCTTGTCAATGCCGTTGGCGCTGCTCATTTCGACTCTGTTTTTATAAAATTAATTAAAAGTGTGCACGCTCAATGAAATGCCAATGCCGGAGCCGGAGCCAGAGCCGCAGCCAGAGCCGGAGCTGGAGCCGGAGCTGTAACTGTAGCTGAAGTCGGTGCTGGTGCCGTAGCCGTAGCCGTAGCCGTAGCCGGAGCCGGAGCAGGAGCTGAGAGAATCGCAGAAATGTCCACCGCCTCAACAAACAATAGTCGCAACGGGCAAGTAACCAAATCAAAAGCAGCAAGTACCACAGTTAGGAGTCCGACTAAGCAACGAAATAATAATGAATGGGCAAGTAAGGCGCAAAATGTACCCTCAACTGTGTGGCCACTCCCATAACCACCACCCCCCTCCCCCACCCCCCTCACCAACCCTATAGCACACAGAGAATTCACAACCCATTTATGGTCAAAACTGGCGTTCTGCCATTCCGTCACTTCCCTACTCCGCTGCCCACCGGTACTACGGCGTTAGAGCAGCCGGACGCGGCTCCTCGGGGCCAGGCACGTCTTTTATGCCAGTTGATGGTGAATGTAACGGTATAAATTTCTAGTTAATTAATCACCTTTTGCTTTGTTTATGCCTAATTTAATTAATTTTATGTCTTTTATTGTTTCGCCAGCCTGCCTAGGCAGTCAGGACTGCCTGCCTGGCTGTGTGCCAGTGCACCAGGGATGGGGGACAGGACGTGGGCTGGCCCCTGGAATTGAGTTGAATTGATGGCGCTGCTAAATTTGATGCAGACACTTAAACCGGAATTCTAGCTCGGGCCAAAGTACAAAAATTATTCATAAGCCACCATTGATGGCGAAAGTAGGCAAAAGAAAGCAAGCAAGGATATGGTACCCTAACCTGTCCCTAACCGAATTCCCCCAACATACATTCGTATGTTCACACATTTGTGTGTATGTGTGTGTGATAGCTCCAAATGGGACTATTAGGCAGATTTTGGGCAGTTTCGATTATTGCAAAAATCCGCTGCATCCTAGCATTCCTTCCTGCAAAATCAAAAGCAGGGCTATCACGACTAGAGCCCTCTTACTTGACCGTCAGTATAATGGTAAGTATAGTGCTGAATCGTTATAGGAATACTGCACTAGGTTGTTAGCCAGACACTGCATTATCCTTAATTTATGCAGGCTCTAGATTGATAGTGGATAGTGATTAAGAATGTATGTACATATATGTATATACTTTATGTGGTCTTGGCAGGTCATGCACCTCAAATGTCCTAGCTGCTAAGGACAGACAGGCATCACAGTAGACCAACAGGCAACACTGCACCTGACCTCTGGGTTGAGGTCGTAGATGCTCTGTGTCTATCCATAGCTATCCATGCATATGCTCAACTTAATGATACCCTTTTTAGCCATTTGAATAGCACACAGTGCTGGGCAGAAAAATGTACATTTTGCAGGATTTTGTGTTCCGTCGCTCACTGTACCATGTGCCATATGCCATGTCAATGTGCTTTTAATGATCGCGTTTCTGCCAAAAGGCAAGCACCCGGCACCGGGCAACGGGCAACGAGTACCGGGCACCGGGCACCGGTACCGGCAGGAGGCTCGGATAAGGAGGCCGGCCACACAGTGAGAGTCCTTGGCCAAGGCTGCGGCAAATGAGAAAGCGCTAATAAAGTGCACTTGTCGCTTTGGCAACAACAGCAGCAGGAACTAATGTTCCATGGCCAGCGACGGCGACGGCGACGGCTGTTCCTCTTTCTCATCCTTAGTGGGCCATGTTTATTGCGTTCATAACAAGGATATAGCGTCGAAAATGCGCAACAAGAAAAACGTTTCTAATTTAAGTCTGTCGCGCATAAATTATTGGCCGGCACCATGGGACTTAAAAGTAGCACAGTGGGTGGCGTTACACAAGCCCCCGTCCCCCTCTACCCATACATGTGTGTGTGTGTACATATGTATATGCTCCTTATGCAGCTGTGCCCCCGTGCTCCTTTGTCGTTGGTGTAACCTGTTAAAGTTATTGTTATTGCTCCGAGTGTTTGTTGAAATTTTGCAATTAAGTTTCAATCCTGGCGGCCAGAGCGTTCATTACAAAACGTTTAGTTGGTCATTCGGCAGGCATTATTGCCCCCCGTGCCCCGTGCCCCGTGCCTTGTGCCCCACTTCCCAAGAGGTACCTCCCCCCCCATCCACAGAACGGACGCCCATGCAAAGCTCTCATACATTTATTCATTTCATTTTGTTTAAGTGACCTTTTTGGTTGAAGCCAGCGCGTGACCTTAGCGCACAGGTTACCAGTTTGCTGCGTCAACCGTGGTGTGGGCGTGGTCCTTGCTGTTTAATGACTGCACGTAGCCGCATGTGTGAAGTGTCTGTGCCTCTGCCCCTACCTTTGCCTGTGTGTGTGTGTGTGTTTATATGTGTGCTTTGTATGCGTGGCACAGTTCATTAAATGCTCGTATAATTTGTGAGCTGAACTGAACTTTGAACCCACTTTTAATTGCCTCACAACTTGCCAACAGTGGGTCTAGAGTTTGCAAAAATGATATTAAATCAGAAAACATTTTCCTTGAAGGCACATGTATTTGCCAAATTTCCGCGACAGGCAATTGTGCAAAAACACACACACATTTTGTTCGACGTTAAGTGTATATGTACATATGTATGTGTGAACGTAAGTATTCTTGTGAGCAGCATAGTCAATTGACTATGTCAATGAAGCCATATTTTCGAGAACTAGCAGCAATGTTACTTTTGTACATAAGTAGAACAATTGCAGCTTAAAAGGACAAACCATAAACCATATGGCATCTAACTTGAAAATTTGTTTAGTTTGGACCAAGATGTGGGAGTTTGAAGCCTATGAACGAGTGATTTAGGCACCTGAACACTTTTCATGTCAGAAAAGTCATGCATTTATATAGAATATCCTAAAAATTTTAATTTTTTAATTGTATATTTTATCAATACAACAAATCATGATTAAAATGGCCACTGAGTTATAAATCTAATCAATATTCAGTTTGAAGTCTATGAACGTCGTGTTTTGGGACCTGAGCACTTTTCATGTCATCATAAACTTTGAGAGGAAATTAGAAAAATTCAAGTTTTTCAACTTTAGATGTAAAATTAATCAAGAAAACAAACCATGATTAAAATGGCAATGGAATTGAAAATCTGTTCAATCTGTTTGGTCAAGTTATTAGAGTTTAAAGTACTAAATGGTAATTTCTAGGGATGCATTCAACTTTTTAACTATCGAATCACAGAACAAACTTTCCGTTATTGTGTCATGTTCTTGTGTAATTCTTTTCAGTTTATTTGCGCATACCAAGGACCAAATGCAGCGCACCTGCTCTCTATCCCTATCTATTGTTGTTTAGCGTTCACCTCCCCACCCCACCCCCTTAACAGGGGTAATCGCCTCTTTGTGCCACGAATTGTTGGCGACCCATTTGTCGTTGTTTCTTATATTATTTACGCTTGTTTAATTTTTTGCATGCTTACTTATTTTTAGCACCGTCCAAGTATTTTAACATATTTTACAACTTTTTAAGCGAGCCTTTGCGCGCCCAGCCTCATCGCTTCATTGTGGCTATCCCGCCCACTCTCCTTCTCCTCCCCCGCACCCGCCCCTTGCTCCTACCCATTGAGCGCTTGGCCTTGGCAGCCTCTGACCCTTGTAGCGACAGCGTCCTTTGGTCGTCTCCGTTTTGCGTTTTCCGAGCATATTTGTTGGCCATAAATTAACACGCCCCTTTGCTTACTTAATATTTTTATGGCCTAGCTGCACGCCTTTTATTCCCCCCACCCCCCCCAACACCCTCACCCATTTCTTTCAGCCAACAATTTAATAATTTGCTCAACATTAACCACTTGGCGGCCTGTCTGTTATCCTTGGTCGCTTGGCCGCATATCCTCTGTTGCTACAGTTGTCGATGTTCTTGTTGTTGCTGTTGCTGCTGTTGTTGTTGTTGCTGTTGTTGTCAACGTAGAACGGTTTTCATTTCCCCCTTTTTTTTACTGCTAATTATAAGTGGATTATTTGCTTATCCGCAAAGGATTGGCGCTTGGGCGTTGCCACAGAAAGGTCTACGGTAACTAAAAAACTAGAAAACGTTTTTATCAGATGTTATTTAAGAACAAATATTCAAGTGTATTTAATTTTACGCATTGACAGATATTGTCAACTGAAGATAAGAGTTAAAAGACTTTCCGCTGTATTAAGAGTCGTAATTATGGAAAAGTACATATAAAAACAAGTAAAAGTGCTCTTGTCGAGAGTGCCCGACTAGGAGATACCCTGAACTTAGTTCTTACATTCATTATTCTTTATCTGGACGGACGGACGGACAGATGGATAGCCGGACGGACATGGCTAGATCGACTCAACTATTGATAGTGATCAATAATATATATACTTTATGTTGTCGGAGATGCTTCCTTATGCCTGTTACATACTTTTGCACAAAACCATTATACCCTTTTTCCCATTTTTAATAGGATCAGGGTATGAAAAACCCTTTATCCATCATATGGAAGACTCACTGTTTTAGCGTGCGTAGAGCCATTAAAATGAACACATCCATGTAATTAATTGCTTGCTTTTAAATTTGGGATTCGCACTAATTGTCAGCTAATGTCCTCATCGTCAGCACATTATTAGTTCGGCTACTATCTATATGCGCATACATGTGCTTAAATATATTTGATGACATTTAGCACCTATAACGAAAAATTGTAATACCCAGTTGACAGTCTCATTATCTGCAAACAAAACGTATACGCAATAAATACATGCATACATGCACATTAATGTACTTACATGTACTTATATATAAATCGCACCCAAATGATAGAATGTCAAATAGAATTTGCAGCTGTGTTGATTTATATAAACTGTGATAAACCTCTGAAGAGACCTCTAGCACGAACATATGTTAGCTATAATGTTCACTTACAAGGTTGACGAGTACGCATCATATTTAAAATACCGCTAGATGTAAAAAAATCCTGTTTATAAATGAAAAGCACTTTTGAAATTTTACACATTTATTGAATTTGTATTTTAAATCTCGTTTGCTTTTTTTTTAATTTCCATGTATTTTTGTGTTGCCCGACCCTAAGTTCTAGAAATAACCTCCAAATATTTTACTTAATTTTAATTTAAAAAACGAAAGTTTCTTCCTTTTTGCTTTTTGCAGTTCATTATTTTGTTGTTTTATGGGTTGGCAAGCCATCTGCATAAATGTATTGTATTTTTGAATTTTCGGAATTCTGAATTTTTTTTTTGTTTTGCAAACATTTTTTAATATTTTTTTTTTCTTATTTAACCACACTTAAATTGTTCGTTTTCACGCATTTATTTCGCTTATTTTAAACATTTATATCTTTAAAATTGTTTTTTTTTTTTGTATTTGTATTTTTATGCTTTTTGTGGATTTTGCTTTTAAATCTAAAAAAAAAAAAAAAAATTGATAATAATTATAACGATGTTTTCAACAAAAGGTAAATTAGGGTTTGTGTGTTTGCGTTAATGCAGATTTTGTTTCAATGTTATTTTCATTCATTATTTTATAGTATATACTTAAAGTTTTTAGCTTCCGCAACATGGACTTTATTTTCACCTTATTCATAAAAACTCTTGACATATATTTAGTTGTATTTATTAGTATATTGGTTTTGTGCAATGTCTGCCTTGCTGTCCGTCCTTCTGTCCGTATGAAAGCAAATTTTTCAGTGCTCTAGTACTAGAGTCTTCAAACTTGGTTTTTACGCACCTTAGTCCGTGCTTAGTCGTGCCAGATGAAGCGTTAAGATCTTTATCACGCCCTGCTCCCTGCCCTTGCAAATAGTGGAAATCTCCAACTCCTACAGTTGCTATCGACACAAACATATTGTTACTCCTGTCCCAGCGAAGGTTAGGCATCCAAAGTTTTTAGTGCCACCAAATTTAGACTTGTGATCAACTTCGAAGATCAAGCCTAAAAATGTCCTCGATTTAAATGTCAAGGTTTTAGTGTAACCAATTTTGGTCATATTGATTCAGAAATATTGAAGTCACGAACGAAACTTTCCCACCTATTCAAAGTTGTTGTTAATCTGGGAACAGAGTATTGTGGAGGCGGGAGAATCTGGTTGCAACGGTTTTTCATGTTGACACTTTATTTAGTCATATTAGTGACAGAACCCAACAAAAATTATAAGATAACAAAAAAACCAATTTCAATATACTTAATGCTAAGCATATAGTAATCTTGATTTTAAATATTGGCCGAAATAATTATGCAAATTATTTGGAAATGCGTCTGTTAGTCGAGTCATGTTTGGGGGGTTATCTGGGAGGATGTTCCAGGTTCTTTTGCCTGGCATCCTATTTGTATTTATGGGAAAGAGCATTTTAAGATCGGTTCATTGAGATATTTCTTACTCGCAACTAACATTCATTGACATTTATACATTTATATGAACATTTATAATTTTATTATGTATTTTTTTTGTATGCTTGTGTATGTGTCTGTGTCTGTGTCAGTGTCTGTGTGTTCTGTAGCTGTTCGCGTTATCGCTGATGTTTTGGTCTTCGGTTTTAATTTATGTTTTATTGAATAAGTTTGAAAATTGATAAACCTCATCACATTTATAAAATATATTTTTGAGTTTCAAATATTTATTTTTCTTTTAGTTTTATTTTTAGTTTTACATATATATATTGTATTTATGCACTATTTCCATAAATGTACGTATAATATGTTATGGTAATTTCAGTTAGAGCGAATATGTTTTATAGAGTTGAGGGGATTTCTGAAAGTATAAATAATTGGACTTGTTGGCTATTGTGGCTAGGACTTGGCTTGGGTTGAACCCAAATTTTGGGGTGGGACTATCCATCGTTTTTTTTTTTTTTTTTTTTAGCTTGGCCAAATTCCCATAAGTTAACACCTAATAAACGAGCGTGCGTGTTTTCACGTGACAGAGATATCAAGAGATATAAAACACGTTGCTCTGCGGCAAAGTGCTTCGAATGACAGAGAAATGTAGAAAGCCACAAGAGAGAGAGAGACAGAGAGGGGGGAGAGAGAGAGAGAGAGAGAGAGAGAGATAGAGAAGGAGTGAGAAAAACACTTACATAAGTACTTATAAATTTGCTGTATTAAGTATGGGCAGCTGCTTATCCTGCTTATCAAACCGAACAACAATAATCTTGTGTTTGTTTGTGTGTGTTTCTCTTTTTCATGTATTCTCTTTGCATACAAGCGAACATTAATACACATGTAGGTATGTAAACACACTACACATGAAAACGCCCGCCAAACCTAGAGCATTTTAATACCCGGTAAGTGCACACAAAAAAAAAACAGTCCCTTAAAGTTATTTACACACTTGGCCATTTAGGAGTGCAGTTTAGTCAATCATTCGGTTGATTTATGGTTCATACCCTTGCAGTGGGTATTATAATTTTGTCGTTTGCATAAAATGATGCATTTTCAAATCCGTAAATTATATACAATTATATCAAGCGATATTGTAGGTCGAGAAATTAATATCCGTCCGTTTGTCTGTCTGTTTTTATGCCAATAAGTCTCTCAGCGTTTAAACTATATTAAAAAAAACTTGGTAACGATTTTTTCTGCAGACAATACATATATATACATATATATCTATACATATATATGCTGAAACCGGCCGGATCAGATCACAATATGTAGCTACCTTAGGAACAATCGGTCGGACAGGGTTTTTTTATAACTTGTATTTCTCATTTAAACTTTTCACGTACGAGTTAATAAAATTTGGTCAAAATTACTTATAACTCATATATTGGTCGAAAATTGAGTCATATGAAGGGCTTTGCTGCTTATCAATTACTTAGCACATAACGCTAAGTATGTTAGTAATATATCTGCAAGGGTATTTAATCTTCGGCACGCCGAAGAAATCTTATTATATGTATTTTATAGCACTTTACATGCAGTTTTAAGCATCTCCAATGTATATACATACATACTTGATATGTATGTATATACATATAAGTAGTCATGTATGAATAACCAATTAACTGCATTTCATTACCGCCAGTTAATGCACCAAAATTTTGCTTACTTATATTTTACTATAGTCTTGGGCTTAGCCTAGATAAAACAACGACAAAAAAAAAAGTCGATTCCCCTTGGGGTCTGCTATTACATATATCTATGTATTTATGTATGTTTTTATGTATGTATGTATGCATATATTTAGACATCTATAGCTTATCTTGTACTAGAGAATGTATCTTTCTGTCTGTGTCTGTGTGGCTGTGTGTATGTGTGTGTGTGTGTGTGTGTGTTTATGTTCATGTGTGAGTGTATCTGCTAGTTTGCTTGCTTATCGTACGTTACTTGTTGAGAGAGCGAAGTTGACGAATAAACAAACACCAACTAACACAAATTACACTTGACAATTATTTGAAGTTATGGCAAAAAGTCTAACTGCATTTGAGTAGCATTGTTGACAATATACGGTCTGTATTTCCGACTGTGTGTGTGTGTGTGTGTGTGTGTGTGTGTGAATGTGTTTATACTGCATGTATGCATTTCAGTGTAGGTTGGCGTCTCTTGCACAATTTCCACGTGTCGTGGGTCCATTTGCCAAGTAACATTGCTACTTAGTTGTTAAAATTCCTGTTACTTGATAATAGTAGTAGTATATTTAGAAAATTGATAAAAGTGTCTGCGTTCCAGTGTCTCGCCTGCTGCAAACCGTCTTCTTAGTTTAGTGATAACGAGATCAACTGACGATGAACTATATAGTATTAAGTTCGAATCATAAACATATCTTAAAGTGGTAGTAACAAAGCATAAACCTAAACTCTTAGAAAATTAGAAGGTCCTTGCCACTGCATCTCCGAGACTGCAGTTCATACCACCGAGAAGCTATGTCGCTGGTGGCATCTCGTTGCTCTCCAAGTGGTTCGGGAACCGTCGACGACGTTGCTCCTCTGCGCAGCTGACCGGGGCGTTGACGATGGCGTTGACGTTGTTGTTGGCATTGCTGTTGGTGTTGGCGTCGGTGTCGGCGTTGGTGTTGGTGTCGGTGTCGGCGTTGGTGTTGGTGTCGGCGTTGGTGTCGGCGTTGGTGTCGGCGTTGGTGTCGGCGTTGGCGTTGGTGTCGGTGTTGTCGATGGTGTCGGTCTTAGCTGCTGCAGCTGTGTTGTTCTCATTGTGGTCATTGGTCAAGAGGCGGTTCGAGATGTTCTGCACTTGCGACTCCAATATGATAAATATTCCGCAAGTGACCAACAATAGTACGAAAAGATCCGGTGGCTGCAAAGGCGAAGAGCTGCCAACATGCATGGCAGCTGGAAATTCGCCTGCAAAATTGGTATAGTTAGTGAACGCAAGCAAACGGTGCTGGCACAGCAATAACATCGAGTGGACAACAGATAGAATGAAAACATAAGCCAGCCAACGGTTGGGAGGGCGCGTGCTGGCGGCAAATGCAAAAGCTTTATTGTCTATTAATTTAATTGCCGGCAATAAAAAAAACCGAAATATCCAGTACCCTCCAAATACGTAACAAACTTTCCTCCTCCGTACTTATATTTATATATATATATATATAGGTATGTATGTATGTATGTATGTATGTATGTATGTATGTATGTATGTATATTCTTCATTGTACTGTATATACATTCACAAAAGTACTTCCGGCGTGCACACTTTAGAAAATTGATTCTTAAATAACTTCTGCGTTTATTGTTGTCCGGTCTTTAAACAATTTTCGGGGCATAAAAATATCATTCATATATGTGCATTGACCAAAATCAAGGCTTAATTAATTTTTATATGATGTAATGTTAAATCTAGTGTTTAATCTGTTTTACCATTTCAAAATTTGGAAATCGCGGCGACCAGGCACAATAAATCGATAGATTTTATTCAACAATCAAAACAAAATGTAAAATCAGGCGAAAATAAACTCTTATATTAAAATTGAAATTTGAATCTCAGTCCGAAATGATTCTGACTCAAAGTCCATGCTGTATAATTTTTGGTAAAGTACAGTAATTCTGACGGGCTAAAGCTTTCTGGGAATGCTGAAAACTATACAATTCAATTTCCTGAGCTTGTAAGCGCTTATTTATTTATCAGGCCTACTGCAGGCTGGCTGGCGACCGCTTTAATATAGTTGGCCTAAAACAAATATAAATATATATATATAGACATATATTCATATTGGTCAAAACAAGAGGCAGCAAAAGCCAATTTGTTTATTTGACGGGTATTTTTTTTTAAATCGGTCGCCCAACTGCCAACGGCATAAATCGCCATTTTTCAGAAAACATTGACTGGGATTATAAAAATATGTACAAATACTTTTCATTCATTGGAGATGAATATATATTCTTGATCCGGACGACGCGCAGAGCTGATATACACACAAAATGTTATTGTGTATTGAAATTCTTTGTAGCATAAAATAATCCTTTTGGTATGAATAGCACTCAACTGCTGCGGATTAAGATAAAATCTTGTAGCATACTTTCAGACTATATTCAAAAAAACATTGTACTCTATCAGACAACAAAATAAATACAAAAAATACCTATGGTAAAGCTATTTATCTTTACAAAACTTGGCAGTGACACATTTAGTTTCTTCAACTGTTTTTAGTTTTATAGTTTTTACATCTTCAATTGATAGTTTTCTTAACAAAAATATAGTTCTTATAGGTTATTAATGATATCTTGCCCAAAAGGACTATTTACAAAGTTGTATTATGTTTTTATCGACATTTGATGATCTGATACCTGATACAACAATACGCATGTGTAATATATTAAGTATACGCATCAATGTTAGGCCTGGGCTTTAGGTATTTCGTCATGAAGCACTATCGATTGAAGTATTCATCTTATCATAAAACTGCCAAGAAATGTAGCAAAATGCGCCCAGCAGACACGCCCTTAGTTTTGTTCCCCTGCTTAGTCCATAACATTGAGTGCAAACAACTTGTGTTAATTACTTAAGTTTCAGCAGTTGCTCCACTTAAGAAGTTGATGTTGTTGTCTTTATATACCCTGTACCCGACATGTTGTATATAAGCATGAAATTTGACTTACATGTAGGTTTTCGTCAATCACATGTAGTGCAAGTATGTAAAATAACTTGATCAGTCAATAAATATTGATTTCGACCGCAGAAGATGTAAAAAAAAAACTTTTTTTCATACAATGTGTGCTAGAGTGGTTCGTAACAGTGGTATAGGATGTCTGGTAGTCGGAAACTCTCGATCGGAGCTCTTATTTGTTTGTTGCTTCTGAAGCTCCTCTTCTCTAAGTTGTTGCTGTTGTTGCTATTATTATTTTAGTCTAATTCCATGGCGTATTTGTTGTAGCGTGCCGCTTACAAGCCAAAGTCATTTGCGCTCAAGTTGTTAAACTTTTTGCTTTGTAAGCACTTTTTTCCGGCATCAGCGGAAGTCGGACGAACAGATGGGGGCTTGGAAAGCGGCGATGCGGAGAGCGTAACGGAAAGCGTCGAACTGCTGCAGAGCTGCGGCATCAACGAGTCAAAACTTACGAAAATGTTGATGCCCAAAGTTGCTTGAAACTAATTTTTTACGACTTTGGCAAATGTGTGAATATCCCTGCCATTGGTCAGCACTGTGTGTCACAAAGTTAGGCAACAAAATGACTGTTACAATTGAAACTATTGAAATGTCAGAGATGGAATTTCCGCGAATTAATCGTTTTTATACCCTGTACGCAGCAACAGCAAGCATTGGAAAGGGTATATTACATGTGTGCAACTGTAGCAGAGCAAATCGGACATATCTCATAGAATACTGACATTACGTATACGTCCAGCTGGACCATAATTGGGAGCGCACTTGGATTCGGACGGACAGAATACCGTAAGCAAGTTGTCGTCAATCACTGGCGCGGTCGTCTGTCAAAGTAAGTCAGGGAAGCTTAGTTGGCTTTTTGGGGCGTCGCACATTTGTCTTTAGTCACTGACCACGACGATGACGACTGCTCAGCCCACAATTACCCGATTTAGACAGCGCACTGTACCACGTCTGACCACGTCTGAGCACGTCCAACGTCACACCAAGTCCGAGTCTCAAGCCCCCTCCTCGAAAATGATGGTAGAATTTGGAAACGTGCGTTTTGCATACCGGGCTACTCACCATCGACGATATGCACGCGAACCGTCATGGGGTTGGCATTGGATGGGGTGCATGTATACATTCCGGAGTCCGCCTGAATGGCCTTTTGCACCAGGAGCCGACTGGTGGTCAGCACACCTTTCTCGGTGACTAATGATATGCCGCCGCGAGGTGAATCGAAATTTATGATCTGAAATGAATAACACAACCAACGTTACACAAAAGTAAACAAACAACAAACAGCTTAGTTCCAGTCCAAGTCCCAGTCCCAGTGTCAGAGCCAGTGTCAGAGCCAGAGCCACAGCCACTGGCAGAGCATCTTTTCAGGTGCTTCCCGGCAAAGTGTTTTCGTCTATACATACAAATACAAATACATATACATATACATATATTTTATTTGCACCCCTGCTGCTTGGGGCAGCTTACAGCCCCATGAGTTTGTTAGTTAAATTTTTATTAATGATAGTATTTTAGTTCAGCTCGTCGTAGGTTGTTGTTGTTGTTTGTTTTTTCCATCAGTACCAATGAGCATTTTTAGGTATTCGCATTTTCCAGACCCAACTTGTTATTTACGTTTGCAGTTTAAGATCATACAGATTATGAGCTGGATTTACTAATTTGAGGCATGCTATAAATCTGTATTAGCTCTTTTAAGTGTCCTTATTTATTCATAATGTTTTAAAGTACTTTGAATAAAATAATGACTTACCTTTTTTCTTTATTTTCCCAATACAAATTATTTTATTTTAAGAACTCGCTTTAAAGATTAGCTATAAATCATATACTTAAATGTCAGTCTTTGAAAGAGAGTTATTTCTATGGTAGATTATCACCGAGTTATATTTTGTTTCTGTGTGACTCTGTCTGGATATATACGATATATAAAAAGGCACTCACCTGACGATTGTGCGACCAGATGACGGCTGGTGGTGGCTCTGGTGCAAATTTGACAATGCAAGTCAAATTGATGGTGGATCCCTTGTTGATGTGCAACTCGGGGCCTCCAACTACCTCAGTGATGGGCTCTGCATTGGGTGACACAGAGAACGCGTTAAAGTTACAAATAGGTAAAGTATTTAATTACTCTTAGGGAATGTTACTTCAAAGTAATTAGTAGAGAGAAAGCTGGCCAATTATTTAAACGCAACAAAGAAACATTATCCTGCTTTCTGTATGATATATAATTATATGTTGCAAGAACTGCTTTCGCATTTGCTTATTTGCTTTCCACTTGTTTCGCTCGTGTCGTCTTTAAGGACTTTTGCGAAACTGAAAGTTCACCACAATTTAATTTATTGATCCAAACGTTCCGACATTATTTGCCTTCTCTGTGAGCTTCAGCTGCTGCGTTTGCCCAGGCAAAATATGAAACAAAAGGCTGCTGAGGCACGGGGTGGTGGTGGAAGGGGGAAGGACGGAAGCGCACAGTCTACGCGAAAAATCAACAGAAAAACAGGCCCAAAGTATAAGCCGAAGTCAAATAGGAAAGGTTCATCCTACGGGCTATCGAGTGATAGTACGCGTGTCACACTCTCAAACATACTACGGCCAAAATGTGGGGAGTTAATATCAAACAAGTATTACGCATACCACACGTGGGACCAGCTGGCAACCATCAAACGGGCTTCGATTCCGCTATCTGTGTGTGTGTGTGTGTGTGTGTGTGTGTATCTCTTCTGATAGAAGCATGCATCAGGTTTATTATTTATGCCACTCATGCGGCACAATACGCAAAATTCACAATTCTACATAGAAAATGCCCGCATTCATCTTCAGCCCCAACAACTGTGTGTGTGTGTGTGTGTATGTGTATGTGTGTGTGTGTGTGTCCCAGCGGAATTTATGACCTCTTTTCTTTTAATTTCGCTGTTCTAGCGTCGGGCTTATTGTCCTTACCCGCAAAACAAATTGTGGATTTATTTGATGCGTAGATCATAACTTATAGTATTAATATTGTTCATTAGCATCAATAGCCGACAAATTCTGGTCATGTCGATTTCTGTCTGTCGATTTCATCAAAGCTTGGTGCTATTTATATTTTTATTATATTTAATATATATATATATATATATTTATTTATGTGCTAGAATACTGCAGTAATGTGTATGTAAAGTATTTCTGCTCGTTTTTCCATCTAAATAATTATCTATGATGATATTTAGTTTTTCATCACTGCATAACTACATTTATATTAAATATTCACCATCCAGTTATATAATGAAATTGCATTAAGAATTATTTCTGACTTTAGCTCCAATTGTTTAATTAACACAAACTCTTTGATGGCTACCAGAAAAATGCTTTTAAATTAATGTTGACTGCCATTACTGACCACTCGTAAGAAATTTATGGACACCTTTTGAATTCAAAGGAAACCGCAGCAAACCTTGTTTCCTTGGCAATAGACAATAAACAGAATTATTAATATTTTATGAGGACTCAGCTATGTCCTGCTGGTTGTTGCAAGAATGTGCAATAATAAGGACAATAGTAAGAATGGTGGCAGTCGGAATTTATCGACTGTGGAATGCTCTTCTCCCAGTCGAATTACAGCTCAAAATCTAAGACTGTGACGTTCAAACGGTGATCGTAAATCTGTTTGATGTCTCTAGCTTCAAAAACATCAAGAAAAAACCCAGACTGCCAGAGGGACGGATATTGTACAAATCCAATACACTCGTTGTGCCTTTGAAGAGTATTGGCATTGACAAGCTAATCGAAATGTAATGTTTGTGTTTTAAGATTATTGGTCCTGTCAAAGTTTGAACCGTTATTCATTTCGGCCAGCAAATGCTGCATTTAAATGAAGAGTGGTCCTGATTATCTGATTGTACAAGGACCAGCATAATAACTGAAATGACATTTGAGCAGACGGATAGATTGGTACAATTTTGTTTTTATATTGACTGGAAACAGCAAATAAAGAGGTGAAAACCATATACAATCAGAGTACCCCGACTGTGCAATGCTCTGTTTCAATAGTACTTATAAAAATAAAAAATATATCTTACAAATATATCAAAAGGAATTTGATAACCTTAACAAACTAACGTAGGTTACTCTAGTTCTAAAACTGTGGGACCTTGCACAAGACCTACAGAAGTACCCTTTTTTTCCCGTTGAGAACAGAGCATATAAATCAACCGGAACGCTGACTGACTTTTCAAATTGACCTGTTCTGCCGGACAATGGAATCTGTAATTGACAGCGAGGCAAAAACTATTAAAAATGCATTAAATATTTCATTGGCAGATACAATACATTTATGTCAGTAGGTAAAATACGTACGCATATTAATAAATACATATAAACATCTACATATGTACATATACATACATATGTACTCATTTAGTACGAGCATTAAAGGCTCACTCATGCATTCAACATTGATAAGCACAGAGGAGGGCTAACTGAATACGAGGACGAATTGAACGACAAATTCGCATTGACATGTAAATTGATAGTATAATTGTGTGAATTAGATGGAATATGCTTTCAGTGCAAGATGAAATTCTATGGAACTAATTAACATTGGAATATTCAATCATTTCTACATATATCTGTCATATGAACAATTAGTCGGAGGTATACACCAAGCTCTCAAATTACAAGTTATATTTAAAGCGGTTTTCAAGCACATATATATACATATAAATATGTATATGTTGAATTATTTAATAATAGCAGTCGACACAGGATAATCGATTTACATTATGAATTACAAACAACTTAAAAATAAATAGAGTAAACGGAAAATGGAATGAAACAATTAAATATATATACTAAATTTAAAGTGTATATTAAATTATGCTGTGTCATGTGTGGTTAATATACAAATATAATATTTGTGATAGTTCTGCAAGGGTAATCTTGTTTCTCGTTACAGTATTAAACACACTGTCTTATTTGAACAGGTCAATCAGAGAAATGTATTTATTTCTTGTTTGTTCTTTGTCCTTTGTCCTCTGTCCTCTGTCCTGTGTCCTTAAGCACTTTTCACGCATAACCACATTAAGTAATATGTTTATGTATGCGGTAGTATGTAGTAGTATGTGCGAGTACGAGTACGAGTCTAAGCTCCACATTAGACTACTTCATCTGCATATTTGTTACGTAACTGTCCTAACTAGTTCTTCGTATTTCTTTCATGTGCTATGTCACTTGTCCCATTTCGGTTAAGACCTCTGGGAATCTGCTCCTGCTCACCCACATTTTGATATCTGCTTCTGTTTCTGCTTCTGTTTCTGCTTCTGTTAGGTTCGGTTTCAGTTTCGGTTTCGATTTCTCTTTCTGTTTCGGTGGAGTGGCCATGAAATTGTTTAGATTTGTACAGTGTTGTGTTATGCTCACACCAAAAAGGCAGCTGTGAAGCTCAGTGGTTTTTCGTTTGCCCTTTTCCACCTCCCCACCCCCACAATGCCTGGTCCCTCTTGTGGCCCTTGTGCCTCTTGTCCCTCGTCAGCCACGTTTCTTATCAACGTCGCGACGAGGCTGACAAATGCTAAAAACTACCATGTACCACCCCATCCCCCTGCAGAGACTCCGCTGCCCGACGCCGAGTCGCGACAAGAATCGCATTGTATTTGTTGTTGTTGTTGCTAGTTTAGCAAAGGACGACAAAGGCGAAAAGAACGCAGACGAGTGCACAGACAACGTGTCCCCTCCCTCCAGTTGCCAACTCAAACGCAATCCTAACACATATACTGTATATCCCACCTACCCACCCACCTACACACCCACCCACCTAACTACCTAACTACCTACCTACTTGCATGCATGTTTATGCTGCAATGTACTCTTGCTAGTAGTACGATTATAAATATACATACATACATATACATATCTATATAAATATATATATACATACATGTGTGTGTGTGTGTGTGTGTATATGCATGTGTGAAAGCAGGAGCTTCCACTTTCGAGACGCAGCCGACATGCAAACAACCGCAAATGTGTTTGTACGTGATTTGAGGCTGGGCCACGCCCCATTCTCGTTTCATGTCAGCCTGCCAAACGCCTCAGCAAAGTGTTAAAAGTTGAATTATGTGTGTTTGTGTTGACATTATAATAATGGCTGGGCTTATGTTTATAGTCTGCATCACATCACACTGCACAGATGCTCGTCCTTACTGACGTGTCCTCTATGTATGTACATACATATGTACGTCTCTCTATGCTTATGCTCATGCTTATGTATATGTATGTATGTACATGCATATATTTGTATTTATTATGTACATACATTTGCGCATATAGTATAAGCTTTGATTGCTAGTCAAATATTGCGACAGTGCGAAATACTTTATGTATATTTACTTGTACTCGTACATACATACATACATACATACAAACATATAAGCAACAACTTTGCATTATTTATTTTGGCAATTGTTCTTGCTGTATCGCATAGTTTCTTAAAAACTTTGCAAAATATTCCATTAATTGACCATTCCCTCTTTGAACTGGAGTGGAAAATAAGTGAGAAACTATCGTAAGAAACTTTTTTGAATGTCATCCCAAGCTCAATGTAAAAATTGATATTGGCCCAAATTCAGACGGAAAATGTTCGTTTGCTTGGCGGTCGCTTTTCCACTTTTCTTCTAAGTTTGTCAAACATTTGCCTTTTTTTTAAACCGACGTATTTTACAAAATTAAAAAAGAAACACTTAAATTGAGAAAGTAGAGGGAGCAGATTTATAATTTCATGTTTTACATAAAAAATAGATAAAAAAACTAAATAAAATATTTGCTGATGTTTTTCTTAAAGTTTAAGAAATGGCAGCGTAAAATGAAGTAAGTATTAAAGCGAAACTATGTTGAAGTAAATTGAATTAATTTAAAAACAACATGTTTTAGTGTGTAATCCAGCACTCTTGACTAGAATATAAGTACGTGTTTTGTTTTTGTTTTTATTACAGCCACAAAATGAGCATAGTGAAATGCACAACTTGTAATTTATGAGACGAGGCATCTATGCTGAAGCAGCGGCAACCAGGGAGCGACACCTCAAGTAAAAAGGCGCAGGCCCTTGTTGAAAAATCCCAGGTCCCACGTTCTCCATGGAGTGAGTGTCGTCAAAAGGCGGCAGCGACTGCGGCAGAGACAGGGGCAGTGGCAGTGGCAGTCGCAACGGCAGCGGCAGTGGCAGCGGCATCGTTGTCGGTCTGTGAAAAGCCATAAAGTGCAAATGGTGCCCAGGGGAATCATCAAACAGCAAAAAGCTGCCATAAAACGACACAAACATTGCAACAACAACACTTTTGAGGTAGGTTCTACGCACACGCGCTTAGACACACTCACACACACACCAGCACACACACACACACAGAGGGGAAAGATCCAAGATATAGATACGCTGTCAAGTGGTCAACATTTTTTGCGGATGCTCCTCGAGCAGCACTTCCTGCTTTACACTTCTGCCAGATTGGATGACAGAGTAAACACAAAACTGGTTGACAAATCAGGCACACGTAGCCAAATATAGAAAAAAAAGAGGCGCCCAGATGGGAAATGACAGCAACGTAGCTGAGAGGCCTCAACCGGGCCATATACTTCACCCGTTACAGGTTAATTGATACTCACCAACAATATTCAAGTAGACGGAATGACCGATTGGTGGTGTTGTCGAAATCTGGCACTCATAGACACCCGAGTCCTTGCGCTGGGCATAGCGTATACGGAGGGACCAATCTTCAGCATGGGGTGAATGCATTGCCTCGAAGCGCTGATCTGATGTATAGGTGTAACGGCCCACGGTTAGCAGATGGATATCCCTATGCCGTACCCAAGAGACCTGTAAAAGCATGGTAATAAAATTTAAATTATATTAATGTCTTGATGAAGAGCCGCATTAAAGATGTATGTACGTATGACAATAATATACTCTATAAATTTAAATTATATTAGTGTGTTCAACAAGAACCGTACAAAATATGTGCACTATAATATACTCTATAACAATCTTTATATACATATATTCAACATTTTGATCTAACTCACTGATAGTGTCCTTTTTGGACGTAACGGAGTTTACGAAATTTCCACCACCAAGTGTGAAAAATGTGTAGAGTTTTACAAAATGATATATATATCTAACATTTTTAAACATAGAGTCGCCAAGTTTAGTTACCTTAACAACGGATGACTTCTTGACAGAAAAGAGTAAAACTCAAATTAAGTAACCGAGTCTACTTTTGTTGTTTTAAATTGTATTACCCAATATTAACAACAACAAATGCAAAAGTCCAGCTGCACTTAAACAATTTATTATATTAGCCCTATGCAGACACTCGGTGCTAACTTCTGAGAGTATGTGGTGGCTTTATGGGCAGCAATTAAACGTTAAACGATGGTGAGTGACTTAAATGCGCGAAAAAGCTCAAATAATACACCGTAAGCAGCTTCGCAGCAGTGGCCACTAAAGCTTAGCACAACTTAAGGCGTCCATTTTGCCAGCAACGCTTACACGCTCTTTCTCCCCTCATTCTCTAAATGCGTTGTTCGCGAATATAATAGCAGACAGCTAAATGTAATAATAAAAGTCATAATCATCTTGCTTCAAGGGAGGAGAGGGTCCTGGGACCGGCTATATGGTTTTTGGTTGAATCGCTACCGACTTGCATGCAGATGGCGGCCATTTTGATGACGACAAAATCCCTCTTCGGTCATAGGACAATAAGGATCAATAAGGAGCTACTGCAGTAGATCACAAATCAAGGCATCGAATTGGAATTTAGACCAGTTCATAAATGACAAATTAATCTGTCAGTCCCTTATGGCGTCGAAACCAGAGATCGGATATATCGAATGGAGCCTAATGTATTTATATTTCAAAGGAGCGGGAACCCACAATACCATCAATGCTGGC
The DNA here is from genome assembly GCA_035045305.1 of Drosophila maculinotata. Taxonomy (NCBI): domain Eukaryota; kingdom Metazoa; phylum Arthropoda; class Insecta; order Diptera; family Drosophilidae; genus Drosophila; species Drosophila maculinotata. The sequence continues at coordinate 10,661,837 of JAWNPD010000679.1, read as the reverse complement.
AGGCTTGTTTGGCCACGTGACGCTTCAGAGTAGCACTGGCCCAATGCCAGTATGTGAAAACCGCATATTCAATCCACCCAGCGGCAAGGACTGCAAGGACTGCAATGACTACCAGGCGATCGAACATCCGCCGCATTTGTCCGCCCAGTGTCCGGGAACATTTGGCCGATGATGGCTCGAGGCCAAAGCATTAAAGATATGTACCTGCGAAAACATTTTTGGCCATTTGGCAGTTGCGTCAGGTAATAGTTAATATTGTCAGCAAGCTCATGGCTCAGCTGTTTTCATTATATTGAAGCAAGCATTTTAGTTTGGTGTCCTTGTTGACTGCCTTGAAGAATCTCGCTCCGAGGATGCCTACTCACTCTTCAATTTGTGCATACCCAGACTTGTCTCAAATCTGTGCACTGTGAACCAGTTTTTAAGTATATACTATATATATATAAGTTTACTTGTTTATTGATTTTTTGTCTCTTAAAGTTTCTTAATACATACAAAAATGCAAGTGCTCGGAACTATTTGCTACAAATTTATAATAGTTTAAAATAAAACTTCTATAATGCGGAGTGACTTGAAGCTTTGACGTAATTGTTTTTATATATATATATAATACATATATATTATATATATTTTAAAAGCCCGCAACTATTAAAACTTCCTTAAAAAGTTGAAAACGCTGATATCGAAGATTTTATACCCTTGCAGACATAAGGCAATGTATACATATATATATATAGATGATTTTAGCCACTCAACATATTATATTTTGGACAGGGTATCTTTGGGTTGAGCAGCCTCTACTGGAGCATTCTTATTTGTTATACTTACCTTACTACTTTCAAGATAAATAAACGCGCGTTCAGCTGGAATAAATTGTTGGTCGCTTTATATTACTTTTAAAGGTATTTTTTTTGTTTTTCGTTGCTTGTTCTTTTTGACCAAGCAGGCAGGCCTTTTGTGTCTTGCTTTTGGCTCAATTGGCAGCAACTTTTTTCACCCACCCACACGACAGTAGACACGACAGCAGCAGCAGCAGCAAAGTGTTTATTTATTTTTATTCAGTCGCTCTGTTTTATCCTTGTCGTGCATCGTCACGACTCAAGCCCCGCCCTGCCCCGCCCTGGCCATTCCATCTATGGCAACAGCAAATGCTTATATTTTGCTTAAGTTTTTTTTTTTCTCTGTGCTTTCTTCATTTACTCGCTGCGGCTGCTGCTGCGGCTGCTGCTGCTGCTGCTGCGGTTGTGACTGCGGCTGAGGCAGCGACTGATGTTGTTGCTTTTGTGCCTTTTGTCACCGCAGCAAAACTACGTAGCCAAGTTAAAAGTTGTTGGTATGCCTTTAGTGGCGGGCTTCTTGCTTCTTATATTGGGTAGTCATTTAAGCCAAAAAGTAAACCAATTGTTAGTTTTAATGGAATTTATTGGGTAAATATTTGCTTAGCACAAGAAATTGCTTGTGAACATTCGCTGTCGTCTGTCGTCTGGTTGATTTAAGATTAAAACTTTTTACACTTAATCCCGCCACGTATACGTAATGCGGCCGCTACTTACTTGCGCCGACTAGAAAGCCAATCAAGCCGCTGCCTCAACGACAATGTTGCTTGTAAATTATAATTATTTGCATTTGATCAACTCCCCCCCTACCACCACGCACACCCTCTCTTCGATGAAGGTCTTCATTATGATTACGCACTGTAAGGCTGACGAAGATACCGCTCATAGTTTGCCTGTCAATGTCCGTTCATCCGACCGACCACCGACCGCCCTGCCTGTTGTTGTATTTTGTATTGTGGCAGCTTGAAGGAGATGCGGCCTTTTGTGATTTATACACGTCCAAGTCCAACGCCAACAGCTATCACAAAGCCATTGTTATGCATCTTATATGACGGCCACTAAATGTCCTGCGGTATGTGAGGGGAAGTGGTTGGACGGCGGGTGGGTGACCAGCTACTTATCTGGGCTGCGGGGCGAGCCAATTTGCTTCGAATATCTTCCTCATTAGTTAATATACATATACCAATGTATACTTGTTTATTATTGTGTGCTCGAGTCGAGAGTTGTCGACTTACAGATATCCTGCACCCTACTGTCATCTGCGGCTAGCCAAAGACAGCATCTATCTCTCTGTCTCTCTCTCTCTCTCTCTCTCTCTCTCTCTCTCTCTCTCTCTCTCTCTCTCTCTCTCGGTCACTTGTTAGACAAGCCCCAAAGTAAATGTTTTTGTCATGGCAACTGTGAGCCTGACCACGACTGTCTGTTAAATTGCATAGAGTTGAGCTCAGATGTTATTAAATAAATAATAAAATGACTAGGAAAAAAAACGTTTTGCCCGAGGCCGCAGTAAGTGGTTCTTGCTTAATTACCTCGAGTGGACTTTAAAGGGGAATTTCACATGGATTTTACTCTGCATTACTTTATGCACGCAAATATGTGTTTAGAGCAAAATGTGTGGTTCTTTGTAGGCCACATAATGTATAGAAATTTATTTTCCATAGCAGAGTATCGCAATAGCACGCACCTGACGCAGAGCAATTTCAAAGTATTCAACTATTTGCAAATTAGAAATAAATTTGCTTAATATATACAAAAAATAAAAAAGTTTGCATTGGCTTTATTGTTTTTCATTTGTAAGTAAACTTTTTGTTTGCTTATTTAATATTAAATTGCATAAAATAATTCAGCCAATTTTATTTTCATTGTTTAAGCAAATAGTTGCTGGAAATATTTTGCCGTAACTATGTGGCTGTCCTCGGTAGCAGCTGCAGGACCGTCAGGAATTCGAGATATGTGAAAGTCGCATGAAAGGCGCTTTAATTAATAACACAAGTGATAAACATAGTAGTGCAAGCCATCGCAATTCATTTTGTGAAATGATCGGGCAATATAATTGCTTTTGCCGTCTTTAAATGGCAATACGGCATGGTTTACTTTCATATTTAAGCAGACACCTGTGTTTTCTCAATAGGTGATTTAATGATATAGCAATAATCTTAGCAATTATTGCTGGTGCTATTGATATTTGAATTTGTGTTATTACAACACAAAATGGCGATATTGATTTATAAATTGCACACCTGTAATTTGCCAGTTGTCTGTCTACTTCTATATTGTATGTATACATATATGTATGCATTCACATTGATGGAAAAACAATCGAGAATGACGACACAATCGTTCTACAGAAGCAGCTAGTAACTAGATACTTAATTGCAAGTGAAGAAGTGCACGACGACGCATCTGAAGGGTACTTAAGTGCATACACACACACACACACACACAACCAGACACACACATACAGAGACACTCAGAAAATTGCTCACTTTAGGCAGCTGTGTTTGTTCTCTGAGCGGTACCGCACCTTGGAAAATTGAGTGTGCTGTGTTTATTGGCCGATGGTAATCAAATTTGCAGGTCATAAAAACCGCATTAAAATATATATGGGTATATGCATCATAAATATACTCTAAACGCCAAATAACAGCATGTTTTCCATTTTTTGTGTGAGTTTGCAAGATACTCATACTCATAAAGTCCAAGAGATAGACGGGCAGATTGAGTGACTGATGAAAACACACAGACATATGAATGGAGTCCACTAAAGTTGATAGACTTTCACCCTAGCCTAGAGTGCAGTGATTGAAGAGATTTCAAACATGTCCAACTAGATATTTTGTGCTACATTGCCTTTTGCAGCTACACATAGTAAATAACGCATTTAAATAGTGTTTTGTAACACAAAGTTATACAGTAAAAACTTTTATATTTTGATTTATTGCCTTTTGACAAGCGGGTCAAAAACAGTTTGTACACTGATAAAAGTTGAATGGCTTGAAGAAACTGTTATAAACTGTCAGTTGATAACATCATACAGATGTGGCCACAACCCACCCTTCACCCCTTCCCACCATTCTTCTGCTTTGAATCAATAAAATGCCAAAGTTGTTCAACATTCCATCTCATTTCACCTGTTTGTATTCCAGCATCCAACATCCAACATCCGGCATTCTGTAGCAAGGCTACAACTTTGCAATTGCTACAGTGCCTATTTTCTTTATTATTTTACAAATAACTTCAATTTCTTGAAACATCAGCATGCTTTATTCGTGAATTTACAAAGCAGCAAACGAATTCTCCCTCTGCTTGACAATTTCATTGTAGTTGCTATGCTATTTTGCTTATCCCCCCCCCACCCCTTTCGGCAACTCAGCGCACATTTATACCCTGTACTATGGAGAGTGACGCTGATTTTATCGAGACTGTCTCTCTGGGTGGGCTTAACTTCGCATTTGCTCCACTTATTCCGCTTGAACGCTTCGCTTAGAGCAAACTTTGGCTCTAATGTTCTTCAGTGAGTTTCTTTTCTTCAGCTGCTGCTGCTACTATTATTGCAGCTGTTGTTGCTGTTGTTGCTGTTGTTGCTGTTGTTGTTGCTGCTGGTTGGGCTGTCTAGCAAGTGTGGCAGAGCTTAACACGGTTGATCTGACTCCGTCTCAGTTCTTCAGGCTGCTCCGCGGAAAGTTCGCAAGTTGGCAATTGTCGAGAGTGCGACACGAACAAAAGGCGTCGACTGTTCGGGCACAGACTACAAAGTACAGAGTACAGAGTACAGTGTACGGAGTACACGTCAAGCCTATGGTGTCGTGGGCACAGCATGGGTCCAAGGACACTACCTCAACGGAATGACAACGAGCCAGCGACCAGACTTCTTCACACAACGGCCTTGTGAGTGTGGGCGGCGTACGTGTTTCGTTTAACATTTGCCCAGGACTCACGTGCAGGTCCTGCTGCTGCTGGTCTCCTGCTTGTTGTTCAACTCAACCGAGCGCCAAGCGCCAAGCGACGAGCAACGAGCTCTGAGCACTGTTTAGATTAGCCGATATGACATTAAAGAGCACACCAATGCATTGGAAGCGACAACACACAAAGTTTACACAAAGCGAGCGAGGAGCGAGGGGGGAACGATGAGGGGCAGCAAAGTCGCTGCTGCCAGCGTCAAACGGAAACCATCAGCGTAGAGTTGCCATTTCCCCAACTTCAGGTGCTCCAACTACCTCAGCTGCCTCGGCTGTCTCAGCTGCTCGTCTAACTCTGACAATGCGCCCTAAAGTATCATGTCAATGGAACGGACGCCAGAAACTGGAATGCAACAAATGCCCGTCGTGTGCTCAACTTTTATGGAAGTTTTTTTGAAATGTGCGCTTGTCGCTGGTATGCGAATTGTGGATGCTGTGGGATGGGATGGGATGGGATGCGATGGGTGGGTATGAGATGAGATGAGATGGGTTGAGATGCTGCTCTGGGCTTGAGCTTAGATTGTTGTTGGTTGGGTTTTTAGTTTCAACACGGCAGCAATTTGTGTTTATACAATTTTTGTAAATGTTTTATGACGGCCGCATTAAAACGAGCAGCAAAGACAGTAGCGGAAGGAGAGGCAGCAGGAGCGGAAGGAGATGGACGGGCCAACAACTGTCGCTGACAAGCTCGTGTAATATATGATTTATGTCATAAGAATGACAGTTGGCAGCCCCAGTTGGCAATATAATTGGCGGTGGTGGCTTTTGAGGTTTGACGTTATCCAACAGCCGAGAACAGACACGCCCACACGCCCCTTACGCCCACACACCATAACGCCCACACGGCACACAAGTCCCACCCCGCCTACACGGCACACATGCCCCATACAGTACAGTAGTCAGTCGCCTATGCGCCAGGCCCCATGTTCATATGCTCATGACCACGATTGACGCCCCTTCGCAAGCAGTGGCTGCTTTGACAGTTCCTTGCTGGATTTGCCTGCTTTTTATTTATTCATAATTAAAATGACTGCAATTTTGGTGACATGTTGTGACATGTGATGACTTGTGGTTGTGTGCTTGTGTGGTTTTGTCTTACTCGGCGGATGCATTTAAAATGCTACTGAAATGACGTGCGGCAGCGATTTTAATGACTGAGGCAGTTATATCACTCACTGATTCATAATCGATTGAGAACTGAACTCAGCTCGAACGGCTCGACGCCCGATATGTAATTATGTTATTGTGTCTGACTTCAATTTCAATCGGTCGAATCCATAGAATCCATTGAATCTATATATTTGCGGATCAGCTTAATTATACACGTGAACCATTCATATTAAATATAATTGATAGTCGAGTTTCAATCAAAAACAAAAAAATTATAAAATAATAATTTTAAATAAATAATAAGAGCTGTCTGTGGTTTGCAGTCAATTATATGCACTTGCAGACATATGACAATGTTGAATTTAATATTAATAATAACTGTTTGATAATGTTAATTAAATTCAAGTGAAATCTATTTGGTTCGAATCTATTGTTATTATTATTATTATAATTATAATTATTATTATTATTATTATTATTATTATTATTATTATTATTATTATTATTATTATTATTATTATTATTATTATTATTATTATTATTATTATTATTATTATTATTATTATTATTATTATTATTATTATTATTATTATTATTATTATTATTATTATTATTATTATTATTATTATTATTATTATTATTATTATTATTATTATTATTATTATTATTATTATTATTATTATTATTATTATTATTATTATTATTATTATTATTATTATTATTATTATTATTATTATTATTATTATTATTATTATTATTATTATTATTATTATTTTTATTATTATTACGATATAGTAAAGACGTTTCTTATAAAAGAACTTATAACCAATCATACCCATGTCAGCTACTACTATATGATATTGTAGATCCCGTCGGCTTCGACCTAGTTAAATCGTTACACATTTCGTGACCAATTTCGACTATCCCCAGCAAGGGTGAAACAAATATGTAAGTACGCCAGCAAGTGTTCCACTTAACAAGCTACTACGGTCCCCAATTGTTTTGCAGGCTGTCTGTTTTGCTTCTTTTGTTTGCTTTGATTGTCTATTGTGTTTGCCAGAACACTCGAAACGCTATAATGACTAGAGGCACAGGTATTGTTTCAAAACATGTCAAAATTGGGCAATACAAGTATGTATCTTTTCAGGTGGAAGTAATAAGCGTAGCTATGTAAATACATACATATTGTATATGTGTGTAATATGTATGTTTGTGTAAGAGGACATTTACAATTTAAGTGAGTACATATGCTTGTTGGAGGGGGCACTTTAGACCTAGTATTATTGCATTTGGTATTGTTATTTTTGTAGCATTAGGCAGCAGAAACAGGCAAGAGTATAATCGATGAGGAGTTACCCTGTACTCTAGCACACTCATTCTTATTTGTATGTGCACAAACAAGTTTTTTCATATAAATGATATTTATTATCCGATCGATTTTTTTTACTTTTCTGTGTTGTCCTTTTAATTATGTTCTCCAGTTCCGTACATTTGATTGCCTCCTCCTCGGCACCGAAGTTGTTTGTTAGGTTTTTAATTGCTTCGTTTGAGTCTCTTATTTCCTTGGTTATGATTTTTACTCTTTGAATGACATGTGAAATCACATGTATTTGGTGGTTACATATGCAGCTGTTTCTGTGTATTAAATTTCATTTTAATTTTTGCGTGAAAGGCAACTTTTTGGTGGCATGCAGCACACAACAATCATAATTAACACATTGTTATGTCCATTCATCTCTAATTAAAAATGCAATGACAACAATCCGTTTTTTACAAGGACGGGCAGCAGAGCATCGAACACAGATCTGTACATCATTAGATGGCAACCAATACAAGGAACGGCACCATTGTCCTTTTTGTTTACTCATTAAAAACCTCATTAATGTTTGCACATGAAAAAATGTTGTTTGCTTGAAATGAACTGAATATTTGTATAAAAATATGAATACAATGCAATGGGGTGTTTATCGAATTTTGTCAATTATTTTGTATGTTTATTCTGCTACTATATTACTCTTGTGAACATCAGAAAAATTTAAAGAAGAGTCTTTTCCCTCTGAATTTAACTAACACATTTAAAAATTTAAAAAAAAAACAGATATGCTTAAAAAACGAGAGTTTTTCTTCAATTCTTTATAAACCATATGCCTCTGCTCTGTTCCGATTTCTCTTCCTCTCTGATATCTCAAAAGATGTTATCTAAGATCAGATACTATAACGTATTTCTGTCATTGAATTAATACAGTTACTATATATATACATGAAAGTGTATTCAATCTTCGGCCACTTCAAATGAACCATTTTTTCTTGTTTGCATAATACGTGCAAATATTATCCGTATGCGGAAAAAGCTAACTCTTTGTGCGCATTTGAATAAAAAATGGGGTTCTGCGTATGGAAATTTTTATGTTTATTGTCGGTGCAGCATTGTCATAAAACAATTTGCCAATATCGTAGCGGATTAGCATAAGAAGCACATCAAGCAAAGATGTTGCCCATATCGAACCACAAAATTTATAGCCGGCTAATAAGCTGTCGAAATGGCCAAGTGTTTGCTTGATTCGTAACGCTCGCTAATGACACACACACACACACACATACACACACACACACACACACAGACAGGGAATTGGAATGGGAATGGCCAGGAGCAATGAGAATGCGCATGAGAATGAGAATGAGAATAGGATGGGGAAGGGGCAAGGGCAAGGGAAGCGGAAGGGGCAGGGGCAGGGGAAGTATAACCGCCTTTTGACTTACCGTTAACCCAAATAGCTATGCTAACGAGGCCAGACGGTTGGAGTCTACCCGTGAGGGAGGGGGAGGAGGCTCTGCGTCGACGTTTCCTGCAGCGCGAAATATTCATAACGAAATTGAATGAAATTGCCTACCAAACAGCAGCAACAACAACAACAACAATAGCAACAGCAACAACAACAATAACAACAACGAAAAAGGGCAGCAAGATGAAATAATAATAAGCACGGCCGTAAAGCTGCCGCCAACTCCCCCTGCCCACCCCTGGTAACCCCACAGCCCACACAGACCCCATCACACGCTTAACACGAAGCACGTAACGCAATTTTTGTTTAAAAACAAGCCGAAGAGCAGGCTGGAAGGAAGAGTACACGTCAGGGAAATTGTATTTAAATGGCTGGGTGGTCTCGCCCGCAGCCTTTGACCTGGCACATTAGTTTTTTTTTGAGGAGGGGGTTAGCCGCACAGTGGAAGGAGGCGAAGAGGCAATGGAAACGGCCATGGAAATGGGATTCGGTACCAAGGCGCTGGCGGAGCAATCACCGAGCACGTAAATCAAAAACCGTTGACGAAAATAAACGATGCCAAGGCGCAGAGCATATATATGTATATGTATATACTTACATAGTATGTATATACACAGTTTTACATTATGTGCATGTGTGGGTGTATTTCATTTGTATACCCTGTAGGCAATAAACATGGATATAGTGGATATAATAAAGCTGAACAGATTCATGCAACAACTGGCTGAAGACATGGATAATATATTCTTGATCTCAGACTATATCTAAGTATATAAGATAGCCCCTCGTTTTCCAATTAAAATCAAAATATCCTTTGCTTATTTATACTTTTGAATTACATTCGAACTCTTACGACTCAAATTTCTGTAAGTCACATTTTCTGTAACAGACCAAAAAAACACTATATTTCCAGAGTCTAATATTAAACTAGAGATTATGTGTACACAAAATTAATTTGAGGGTCGTTACAAATTGGGTTCATCGCAATTGGCGACTTTGACAAAGACCTTGGGGAACTGTCATTAGTTTTAGTTGTCATATTTATATTTCGGCCTCGAATTAATTAAATTTTAGCAAGATTGTATTTAATTTACGACAATATTATGTACTGTGAACCGTTGAAGTCCTTGTCTTATGAGTATTCATAGGCAGGTCAGTGTTATTTTGTAATGGTAAAACTGTGTTACTTGTATCTTGTAACGGCTTAAGAGGCCGTCCTCTAACGGTAAAGGCATTAGCCTGTGTCAGTCAGCTATTCAGGTCATAGAATGCCAATACGGCAAGCATAAAAACATAATCGTCAGTTGATTCCGGTAAGTGAGATAGTTGCACCCAACTGGACTCCGTGTAACGGGGCAAGCAAGGACCTTCGGTTGCCTGTCAGCTCTCACTGCGTGTTGGCGGCTCCTTGACCACTATGACCACCCGTTGATCCCTACCGAACTGGAAGCTGTCGTTACTGAAGTATCTCATATGCCAATAGATGACTTTCAGCCTAAAAGTATGTTTCACTTGTTTATGTGACTCCATCTATCAGTGTTTATCTGCTAGGCTTAGTCAAGGGCCTCTCAGCAATCTCACACACACACACTCACACACACGCTCACACACTCAGAGTTTTATGGCAGCCAGCTAACTAGTGTGGACAGCCGTTAGGGGCCGGTATGTTTGTGTCTGTGCCTGTGTCTGTGTGTGTGTGTGTGTGTGGGTGTGTGTGGGTGTGTTTGCATTCAAGTCAATGAGACGCACTACCATTTAGCACTTACTGGCAAACGTTCCCAGAAAAACCAATCTGTAAGTTATACCCTAACGCGCGACTGGCTTGTAAGTAGACAAATAACCCAAAAGATAACCGTAATGAAGGAGGGTGCAGAGGAAATAAGAAAATAGGAAACTTGTCCCGCATTATGGAGGGTTGTGTGAGGAGTGCCACAAATCGTCCTTCCTTTGACGCCGCTCCTTTGCTATTGTTGACCTGTCGTTTGGATAACTACTTTATCCGCAGTCATGAAAATCACGACGACGACAGCATGCTCTAATTTAACATTAGAAACCGCGTATAAGTAGAATATAATTCTTCACCTATCGATTATGTGGAAACTGAAATTTATAGGAAATTTTCAAATTCGGGTATAAAATATGATATTATTGTGGGTACTTAAAAGAAGACAGTAATTGCACTGTGAACAGAGTATCACGCAGTCGTAAGACATACACTCACACTTAACTGCGACCAGAAGCCAATCCAGCCAAAAGAAGATAGCCTTGCCACAGTGCCATCACCTGCCTTGTGGGCGTGGCAGCTGCTTGCATTTGCACGCCTAATATACGGTGCTTTGAATTGGCAGCAAACAAACCAAATAAAAGTAATTGCCGATTATTTGAGCAGCGTTTTTAAATGAGCCCTCAGCAGGTTGGCGAGCAGGTGCGGAGGTGAGGAGGCGCGGCGGTAAAGAGGCGATGAGCAAAGGGGCGTGCCAGCGTATTAAAACTTATTTAACTATGCTCTAAGTATTCCATTTAGTGCACTAAGTGGGGCAACCATTCAAGTTATTTCAACTTGTGAGAAACGGTTTCTGCTTGCATTGACTTTGCTTTCCTCTCTCTCTCTCTCTCTCTCTCTCTCTCCCTCCCTCTGCTTCTCTACCTTTCACCTTCCATTGCTGTCCGTCTTGGCTACTTACTTACTTAAAGGCAATCAAATCTAGTGGAAGTGACAGCGGTTGCCTCACTGCAAACGCAAAGCTCAAAAATCTAAATATTTTATTTTTTTTGGCTGTTTGTTTTTTGAAATTGCTGCATGCCGTTTGGGGACAGCGCCGAAAAAATTGTCAAAATGTTGTTGTGGCTGGGAGGCAACATAACATCATCGAAATCGCACAGAAAGCTGCATACGCCTGGTATGCCGGGATTAGTGAGAGCGAAACGAGCGAGAGGAAGCGAGAGAGAGAGAGAGAGGGAGAGAGTGAGAGTTTGTGTGAAATTAGTGAGTGAGCCCTGTGGCTGCTACGAATTGTTTGACAAAACAAAAGGGCCATCGAGAAAAAAAAGAGAACGTTTACAGCGTTACAGACCAAGCGGCTCACACGCTAAATTGCATTTTCAATTGCTGTTGGCCATTGCTGTGCAATGGGGGAGGGTGGTGGCTGCCAGTATGTTTGAATGTATGCATGTATGTATGTATGCATGTATGTATATGGGATTGACACACACGTAGCAATTTACTTGTGACATCAACCACAACAATTTCAATTCCAATCGACAGTCGCCAACGCTTCTCTTCGCTTCGCTTCGCATCTCATTGCATCGCATCGAATCAACCAACGGATCGTCGCGTAGTCGACATAGTTTCTGTGCCCGACATTGCTCTGGGGCATTGGCAATCCAATTGATGACACCACTTCAATTACACACTAATGAAGTGCATGCAATGAGATTAGACTTCTAAAGCCTCCCCCAACTCCTATGTACACCTATCTACCCCCACCTACCACCTGACCAAGCCTTTGTGGTGCGAAAGCCTTCGTATGTGCGGTTGCCTGCAAAAGCGGCCAACTGCATAGCCACAAATGACAAGACCAAAAGCGCCCAAAGCCAAAAGCATTCGCAATGCGACTCTTTCCACCGCTTCACTTCTTTCTTAATACAACAAAGCGACACGAAACTAACTCACTGAATGACGGCTGCTTTGAATGTGCTTTTAATAAGCTTCCCTGACGACGCGTTGATTTGCCTCCAAATCGAAATGGTATTAGAATAAACTTAGCCGCTCTTACGTCGCGTCGGAGAGAGTGCAACAAATGTTGCTATCATAATGGTCAGATGTCGCAGTCTAATGTACATTTTGCCATCTAGAAGGAATATTTGCCAGCAGCTGTTCCTTTTTATTTTTTTTTATTTGGCCTTCAACTAAATATAAAAATAAAATAAAGACTAAGTTTCATAAAAATGATTTTATTTCGATTGACGTTGACGTTGACACTGACGGCTTCTATTTCGAATGGTTTTCCCTAAGTGGCTGCATTCTTAATTGTACCTTTTATCGGTTCACACTCAAAATTGTGTCAAAATATGGAACATGATACATTGACTACAAACATGAGTAAAGTGCAAAGTGCTGTCTAAGCCAAACTACTCAATTTGCACACTCACACACACACACACACACACACACACACACACACAGACACACACTTACCCACACTTTCAATTTCAATTCCAATTCCACGGCCAACATTAATTGTTATTCATGAGCTTGCATCTTGCGAGAGCATTATAAATGACAAACTGTTGGCCACGTGATTAATTAGCCTCCTCGAGGTAACTAATCAGCATCGATGGACGCTGCTTAACACTAATAAATATATGACGGTACTGAAGCAAGTGTATACACTCGTTAACACTATGTATCAACATGAGCATGCAAGAGGTAAATGCTGCAAATTAAGTATACGACTCGTAGACTTATACACTGAGGCAAACATTACGTTTCTTCGTCGAATCGATGATGCAAAAATTTCAGTTTATTTTCTTTCAGAAGTAAATGCACCGATTTGTTATCTGATATATTTTCGTACGTACTAAGTTCATATTTGCGTTGGAATTAGTAAATTTAAGAATTTATTATGTAATTTTTATTTATTTTATTTTTGGTAAGGCAACTCTTATTGTCGTTGTGTTTTGTATTATTTGCTACGGTGAGTGTCGTGACTGAAATTAAATTTCTAATTGTTTAACAGCTGACGCTATAACAAACTCAACTACTTCAACTGGTCGCATTTCGAATGAATTTTCAAGTAGACAAAGCCATAGTGAGATGCACAGAGAGATGTTGAAGCCGGCTCACAACTTTTGCCAGTCGTCAGTCCGTCAGTCTGTCAGTCCGACAGTCGACAGTCGACAGTCAACAGCCAACAGCTGCCGTCAGCTATGGCCCTGCTATTACTGTACTCTTCCTCTTCTAATAACAAGCAACTCTCTGCAAGCGCCGTCCGTCAAGCGTTAAGGCTTTCGACAACTTTTCGCTGTACAACTTTTAAATTTTAATACTCTGTTCCCAACATGGAGAAAATAGTATTTGGTCCGTTCGTCTGTTCACACGTTTTCTCCATAAGATCACACAGTCCCAAAAATCTATATATATTTGTCGAATTCGGCATATAGATTACTGATTTGCTCCTGCTAAGATGAACCTCAAAAAAAAGTCACTAACTTAGGACACAGGTTTTTTAGTCACTAGCCCCATAGTTAGAGAAAATCTTTTCCACTATTAGAACACTTTAAGAAGAGCATTGGGAAGTCGTTTACGAGCGACTTTTAGCTTGATTTTACTCTTTACTCGCACAATAAAATTATGTCACGAATTGTGTCAGGCATTAGGGGAGCCATATCCGACCCCATAAACTATATATGTATTTATTCAAAATCGGCATCAACAGTCAAGCCCATATAAACATGTCCATCTGTCTGCTTTTATGCTAATAAGTATTTTAGTTATGTCTGCAAAGGTATTTAGTCTTCGGCAACGCGAACATCATTTTTCTTTGTTGCCTCACTTTTACTTGGGGCGCACTTAACATATTTTAAATTAATTTAACTGAATTTCCGGGCTGTTGGCAGCTGTTTTAGTACTCACCGTGCGATTTCCGAGATTTTTGACACGACAGGTCAACTTCACCATCTTGCCAACGAGACCGGTTATGTTGCCGGTTACAGCCGGGTCAAAGGTGGGTCCGCCAGTGCCGGGTGTGGGCAGATCCTGCAAAAAGTCAGTAAAGAATCGCTTAGAGGCCCCCTGCGAGCGACCTGCAATTAGAGTTAACAGTGACGAAAATTTTGTTATTTACATAAAAGCTTGGTCATAAGATGTATAAATAAATATCTATAAATATATCATATATATATCAATACTAAAACTTAAAAAAAAAATTAAATTGTAATGAGTGAATATTTTACAAATAAAAAGTTTAGTTTTAGAATCAATTCAGATGACAATCCTTGTTTAAAATGGCCTCGATTCAGTTTTCGCAAAGTTATGGCAGTTTGAAGTATTAAACGGTAGTTTCTGTGAACTCGACCACTTTACATGTCAAAACAGTTAACTGACTGACTGACTGACCGGTGATCCGCGCACAGACTAAACGGTAAGGACTTGATAGCTGCAACTGTTACAAAATGTTGCGTTAAAGGCATTGTGAAGGGTTTATGGAAAATGGGGAAAAATGGTGCAAAATGGTGCATAACTGTTTGTTTTTTAGAAAGATTTGCAAACCAAACCAAGCTAAAACCTCTAAAAATAATGCCGTGACTCCCCTTAATATATACATTTTTCCCCTATGGGGAGAGAGTTTAAATTCGAGAAAATATGCAACTTGGGGGAAAAAAAAGCACCTAGAGCCTGGGTGGTGCAGATAGCAGATGCACGTTGCCATGATAGCAAATGTTGTCTGGCTGCATCTCCCTTCTCAATGTCACAGTTTAAATACCGCTTAACACCTTGCGATTCCATCGCCAGTTGCCAGTTTGCCAGCCATTTCATTTCATTTCGTTTCGTTTCATTTTCTCTCTTTCAGATTGTTTGCGCTGGTCGAACACGTGAGTTTCCCGCTACTTGCAACATGCTGCATGCACCTTGCTACCTTGCTACCTTGCTGCCTTGCTGCCTTGCACCCCACAGACATATCTCCACGGCCAACCACTACGCAATCGGCCTTGACATATTTGCTCGCGTCCAAAGTGGTGTGTGTGTTTTATGGTTTTTGTATAAGCAACTACATAAACACCAACCAAGATGTATGTAGAACTGGGTACAGTGCATCCCCAAGTCGGGCACTCTCCAACTTGTTTTAGACTACGCTAATGGTCGCCCCGGTGAATCACATGCAACGGATTTCAAGCTCAAGCTTTAAGTGTACGACTTTTCGTATCAGGCAATATGCGTATATAGTATAGACTTCTCCGACTCCTTGCTCCTTGCTCGTTATGTGTCAAATGTAAGTCACAGTGCGGGTATCCTACGATTGAGCCGGAAACGTTAGCAAATAAAATTGTCAACGCTAATGCTCTGATGCTCTTTGGCCAATTGCCAACTCGGCTGAAATGGGCAGGTTGACATATACATTTGACGTTGTATTTCCACATAATTGTAGACAACTCTCAATCCCCCCCCCCCCTCCCTTACTTGATGACCACAAATAAAAACCCTACCCCTACTTAAATTTTATATATTCCTTCTATATTCTTCTTCTGGTAATAAAAAATAAGCCTGTATTTCAGTTGAATACTCTATTTTTTACCCCTGACATTAAAAGTGATTTTTCTTGAATGAAAAACTTTTGATTCATAATTAAATTACATTTTTTTGTCAGTACAAATTTGTAAAACAATGGGAATCAAATTAATTGAAAGTACTTCTTTTTTGGTTGGCAGTTGTCCATGTATTATTTGCAATTTGTTTCTCACAGCCCTTAACAATCCCATCCATTTGAAATGCTGGTAATTAATGGCGTTGTGAAAGGACTACTTAACCACAGACTCACTTATTCACTCACTCACAGATATGGGTATGGGAATGGGTATGGGTATGGGCATAGGTATTAGTATGAGTATCCGCATCCGTATCCGTATTCGAACTCGGTAACTCACGCACAGGCAGCAAATTTGGAACTTTACTCACTTGCCGCATAGATTTGCAATTTTTGCGACGTTCACTTTTATTATTCACTGAGTTGCCAATTTTTTGGCATGCTTCCTTGCTAATGCCTTCTGAGCCGGTCAGAGTTTTAACTTATTTGCATATATCTCTATGTATTTGTATATGTACGTGAATCTGCATGTATTATGTTGAGCCTCGCACCCAAGTTGGTCAAGAAGAGCTGCCTAATGGCCAAGGCAGTCCAGCCGTCCAACCGTCCAACCGTCCAACCGTCCAGCCAGCCAGCCAGCCATCCAGGCAGCCAATCAACCAAGCAGACATTTATAAAAAGCAAACACTCACCGTCTCAGTCGCAGCATCAGCCTCAGTCGCAGTCGCAGTCACAATGACGATGACGATGGCGATGGTGAGAAGGCACTCTCAAGGATTTTGATGCGTTTCACTGCCATTTAAATTTCAAATGAGTCTTGTGTCAAGTTCAGCAATTTTTCATTTTCAATTGGCCCTTTTCATAATTTCCGTAAAAGTTTTTTTTTTTTTTCTTCCTTCTTATACCCTTGCAGAGGTTAATATAATTCTGTAACGCACTGTGTAATGCATTGAGGTGGCATCTTCAGCCCCATAAAATATATATATGCATGTACATATATACATATATTCTTAATCAGGAGCAAAAGATGATTCGATATAGCCACGCTCGACTTTTCTACTCTCTTGACCCTCAGACTTGAAGCAATCTTGCTTAAATTGTATTTAATTCAAGTTTTATTAAAGGAGATAAATATATTGTACTTTTAGTAGATATTTGTCTGCAGGCGTATTTAATCTTTGGAACTCCAAGCTTCTTTGCGTTTCAATAAATATTTTGGTAATATGTCAATAAATTTGTCACAATCGTATCATGTTACAGAGGTGATTCAATAAAAAAGTAATTGCAGTGCAGTGAAGAAGAAGGAATACCGCTATTACATGTTTCTTTTGTTTTTGTATTTTACTTTTTACTCTGGCTTTGACAAATGACAAATGACATATGTATGTATATATATATACATACATATATGACATATGTCATTTAAGAGGTCCTGTCCGGAGTAAGTAAGTTAGTTAGCTGTTTCAGCTAATAGCTAGACAAATGGAGAGTGTACTCAAAATGCTAAATAGTTGCCATTTAATACAGCATAAGCTAGTGCCGAAAAATATGATAAAGAGTTACATAATGAGTACCTAATTTGCCAAGATTTAGCTGTAGCAAGGAAGATGCTTTGCGGCAATCAATTGATGACAGCAGCTCAAAGTAATTGTCTGTTTTGAACAGACTGCTGGCCATAAATAGCCAAAAATAACATGCCAACGAAACCACTCGACTGTCCCATTGTCCCACTGTCCCCCTATCGCACAGTGGACTCTGGCGAGCGAGTCTCAGTTATAACTCACACTTCACACAGCCGGCTTGTAAGTTTACAAGCTATGGCAGCAATTTGCTTTCCACATGTTTTGACAGTAAACAAAAACAACAACAAGAACAACAACAAAAACAATAACACAACCGAATGCTTTATCTCTGTTGTTGCCTAATGAAAGCCGGGAAACTGCAACGAGTTGCCTTTTGCGCTCCAACCCATCACTTCCCTTCATACTCCCTTTTTGCCTTTTATATTAACAAACAGCTTAACGCTCCGGCCTGGAGGCGTGTCAACAAAGCAGAACACAAGTTGTCGCTGCTGCTGCTGCTGCTGCTGCTGCTGTTGTTGCTGCTGTCAGTGACAGATATCCAGTCCAGACCGGCCACGCCCACAACGCATGCGCAAGAAGCTAATCAGAGCCTACAGCGCAAGCAGCAACACAAAATGGGCAATCAAATGCAGTTGCACCAGTTGCACCAGTTGCATGAGTTGCACAAGTTGCACAAGCTGCAGCTGTTGCAGCAGTCCTGCTGCTTCTGCTTCCTAGCTTTGAGAGTGCTCGCCAGCCAAGTGGTCGTCGCGATGTCCCATGTCCCATGTCTGATTTTCAATTTCAATTGAAACGACAAAAGGGCATGGCTTCCATTTACTCCACTATTTTACAGAGAGTGGCAAACAGCCGAAAGCGCGCAGCTGCAAAATGGAAATCTGTAGTCACCCAGAGGTATGAATTTTCCAGGCTCAAATAGTGGTTGCATATGCAGCATATGCGTAACTGTAAACTATAATTTGCTTTTACACAGGGACTAAACAATCAAATTATGGCTTATTTAGAAAGCACTTTGGCAAGAGGAGGCTGCCGTAATTGAAGTTCGTAAAAGGCACGGGCTAAACCGAATTATGCGTGCCAGCAAGCGAATTACATGAATTAAATATGACTATGGCAGCCGCGGCTTCATGTCTTGCGGCTGTTTAGCCTTTTCGAATCGTCAAAACAGATGTGCTTACTTTTCTACCTAGATATTTACAATTTAATCGCACTGAAAATGTGCTTACAAACATGTATATAAAAGTTTAAAGCAGTTTGTTTTTTTTTTCTTGACAATTGAGGCTAATGGCTACAGGCTATCTTGTAGTCGAGCACTCTCGACTAGAGCACTCTTACTGGTTTTTAATAGGCGCTTCGTATACTACGTATATTGCTGACCACAGCATGCTGCGACATTTATGCTTAGTTCTCCTTAGTCCAAGACCCTTTTCCCCACCCACCAAGTGTCACTCCACTTTTCCGCCTGCTTGTCTTGCGGTTTTGCGCTCTGGACATCGGAGAGCTTGCGTAAAATGTTGATTCGGATTTCTTCTTTTTTTTTGGTGTTTTTTTTTTTTGTTGGTTTGTGGTTGCTCACCCGTCGCTCCGTTGGACTAGCTTGTGCAGCATATCATGTCAGCGTTGTCATTTTTGTCAGTGCCATACCAGCATCTCACATCTCACATCACTTTTACTCCGACCAACCGGTGGCTTTGAGGCCGCCATCATCATCCTCATCCTCGCCCTGGTCCTCCTCCACGTCCTCGTCCTCGTCCTCGTCCTCTTCGTCGTAGTCGTCATCTGGTGTCATTAGGTTTATGTCATTGTTCAACCAAGTGCGCCGACGACGCCGTAGTTGCAACTATTGTGCCATATTTACTCTGCCAACCAGGCTGCAACATGTTGAGCTGCTACGGCCACGGCCATGCCCACATTTACTCCCATGTCCACATCCACATCCACATCCACGTCGACGTCGACGTCCACACTCCCACTGAATGGGGCAATAGGGTGTCGGCTCTTGCGGGTTGACTCCTAGCTGTGTCGCTTTGTGTTTGGCTTTCACGTGCGCGCATCTAAACTGACATTCCAATTATTCTTATCGCATCATGTCCCCCTCCGACCCAACCTCTGACCCCCGACCCCCGATCCCAGACCACCGACCACCGACCCGGGCCTTGAAATCCCATGCTCTATTGTAAATGGCGCAGCGTCTTTTCATTTCAACTAAGTCACTCACTCAGTCAAGCAGGCAGTCAAGTCAGTCAGTAAGTTGCGGCAGGCAGCAAGCAGTCCCTGAGTTAAGTCCATTTGGCGGCTTTGGTGGCATCTTTCATATTCCTTGGAACAATTTAACTCGTTGCCTGGGTGTTTAGCTCCAACTAAAACTGAAACTGAAACTGAACGCCATGAAATATTGCGCCTTCCTTCAACTGTTGACTCCATGACGTTTGCTGCGTTAGTGGCCTTGTGATTTATGCTCCAGAAGTCAAATTAAATGAACTTAACATCCTGCTGGCTAACCCGGCTTACAAGTGACCTATTGGCATTGCTGCTTAGCACTTTTGATTTACAGAAATTGGTAAGACATGTCTGAAATCAATTTATAATATTTCACAATCAATAAAACACTTCTTAACATTTTTTCAAAAATTTATAAGAGACGGTACATAATTTTTTCAACAACATTTTTTTAAGTTGAGTATAAATAATGACTAAAATCAGGCTTCAGAATTGACAATCAGTTCAGTTTTGACAAAGTTATGGGAGTTTGAAGTCTAGGAAGGGCATTTG
Source organism: Drosophila maculinotata (assembly GCA_035045305.1). Lineage (NCBI taxonomy): Eukaryota > Metazoa > Arthropoda > Insecta > Diptera > Drosophilidae > Drosophila > Drosophila maculinotata. Next base: position 10,641,490 of record JAWNPD010000679.1, on the reverse strand, counting down.
TATGGACTTAAGAAACCAATTTGGGCGTTTACAAGCCATTTTTTTTTGGCATTTTGGCATGATTTTTGACTGAAAAATGAAACATCTCAGAATCACTTTTCCCATAGCTTTTTATGCTAATTGTGACACCTACAATCGATTTAAAAAATAATTTCAAGAATCTAATTTCGAAAAATCAATTTTGACAAGGGTCCCCTTTATGCTTTTTTGCAAAAATGTTTGAAACAATTTAGCATTCAATAATGCGAAAATTTGAAATGTAGAATTAATATCTAAGAACAAAATGGCCTCAAGCTTGACAATCAGTTCAGTTTTGACCAAGTTATGGGAGTTTGAAGTCTAGGAAGGGCACTTTTTTGATTTTTGACCGATAAATGAATCTAGTCAAAATAACTTTTCCTATAGTTTTTTTAAATACAAATAAACCTTAAATGTGGAATTTTAGTTGAGGAGAAATAATGAATGAATGAAAATGGAATTGACAATCGGTTCAGTTTTGTGAAAGTTATGTATGCTTGGATGAAAACAAAACAGGTACGTTCGACCGTTTTGGACTCTCTATATTTGGATATTTTTGGCTCTATCCAAAAATACCCTTTTAGTCCTGTCTTTTCATTTTCATTATGACCAATAAGAGCTGGCCTCTTTTGGGTAAACACCATTCAATTGATTGCACGAAGAGAAGACCACAATGGGTCGCTGATTAAGGGTAAGAATTTACATATCAGCATATGAAAACTTTTATATTTTAACTAACGAGGATAAACTCAACAAGAATGGGTGTTTATTTAATTTTCTTGATTTCATAACACACCACATATAGTATTATGGTTTTTTGGGTATCCGCATTCATGAATTTGTGTTCATGTTTGAGTTTTTATCGAATTTTGTGAAATAATATTGGGGATAGCATATACGCTGTATATGATAAAATGTTAACTGAACTTTGCAATGAAATAACAATTTTGTTTTGTATTTTTCCAAATCAATTTTATCTTTATAGAAATTTCTCGGCGACACAAAACAAAATTCCGCGACGTTTTTATCAATCTGTTTTGGTTCCGGTTTTTGTTTGAGTTTGCCGCGAACTTTTCTTCCTTGTTTTCGACACTGAGGGCACTTTGCAACATTCGCTACAGTGTCTGCAGCAGAAATTGTGCCGCAAACAAAATTCAAAGCAATTTCTCACTCAAGCAAATCAGACATTGTAAAAATCAAATAAAACACTTTATTCTTGCTCTACATAGGACACGTACACTTTAAAATTTAAACATATACATTTATTTTGTGGTATTTATGTAATATGTAATATGGCAAAGTGAGTAACTTTCAGCCTATGGAAATTATATTCACAACTGAATATTCACAACAGAATATTCACAACTGATAAATTTTCATTAGTGCCAAATTAGTATCTATGAATTGTTTAATTTGTGTTAATTATTGGAGAACATACAGCAATAGGGCTTCACCTTGTTGATTGAAATTTCTTTGACAACCACATCAAACTGAGAGCACAATTTGCAGTCAAGCGATAAGCAAATGATTAGATGCCCAAATAGCAGATATGCTATTGGCCTTACAACTTTTCTCCTTTGTCCTTACTTGTGGCTCCATCGTGCCCACATTATAGTAAATTCAACTGTTGTCGTCCTGGCAACCTTAACTGACTTTAATCAGCAAACGAATTTACTTTTTTTTTTTTCTTTTTTTTTTGCTTGACATTTTATTGATTGCTAGCAGTTAAGTTGTACATTAACTTGGCCAAAGTGCGCAGCCGAGGCGCTGCGTTGTGGTTCAGCCAGAAGCCATTAAGACTGTGGCCAAACACGGACACGGAGACTGAGACGGAGACGGATACGGAGATGGATACGGAACGAGGTGGCAGCGGGTAAAGAGCTATTAATGAGTGCTTGTAGATGCCAAATGTGTACAACGACTATAACGGTAATTTGCCATATTTGCAAAGTAAATAGAAATGAATGTCAAAATCACTCAACGAGTTGAAGTGAACTTAAGCTTCTCATAATGCATACATACATACATATATATACTCGACTATACAGGTATATAGTATTTAAAATAGGATTCTATTGTATTTTGCGTTGTATTGTATTGTATTGTATTGTGCTGTGCTGTGTTGTGTTGCGTTGTATTGCATAGGCATTTATTTGAAGTCATCTTCCTGGAAAGTCAGGCAGCTGCTGAGCACAAGTCATGGCCACAATAATCAAAGCACGCTTACGGCTTGTTATTTTAAATGTCAGTGGAAGTGTGGATGATATAAAACAATTTCTGCATGGCCAGCGACAGTTCAGTAGGGGAGAAGGAGAGGAGGGGTGGGAATAGGTTAAATAACAACTGTATATAGCTTAAAGGCCAGCCACAGCCTTAAACCTAGATTTAGCTACCAGCTTTCGACTTTCTAGCTTTCTAGCTTTCTACCTTAGCCGCGGGAACAAACGAAATTGTTTTTACGTGCCGCGCATGCAAAAGAATGAGTCGCAAGCTAGAAAGCTGGCCTTGCTGCATTTTCAAATCCCCCAATGAAGCGTGTCTGCACCGTTATTGACTTGTACTACTCTACAGAGTAGCTGTGTGTGTGTGTATAGTGGCCCAACAGCCACCAGTAGCCAGTAGCCAGTAGCCAGGCAGCCAGTAGCAATGATTACGGTCCCCCGTTTCAACTGCGGGAGATTGTAAAAAACTTACCTGTCAGTAGAATTAGCATGCCCAGGAGCAAGAGCCACTTTGACGACATTTTTGCTGTGAATCTGTTCAATGGAACTCTACAGCTGATGTTTAAAATCCGAAGCTGCAAAATACAATAGAGAAAGAACAAATTTATTAAGTAATGTCACGAATACTTTAGGTTTTTATCACTTGTTAGGTTTTAGGCCGACACATATTTATATATTATAAATCTAACTATATTTACAGATTGGGTGAATAAGATGGTTACACATGGTTGACAAAATCAGTGGATTTTTGTACATGTGTCAACTTTAATTTATATATGTGCAGAATGTGTAAAAATGCCAGGAATCAACTTCTGTTTTTTTTTTTTGTTTTGACAGAGAAGCCTATTTCTGGGAACCTTTCACTAGGCTCAGTTTAATCCTTGCTCCCACCCGAATTCAAACCAAAAGTTAACAGACTTAGCTATAGTATACGACCAGCTCTGCAAATTGCATAACAACCGGATGCTTAACACAGAAGCTACCGAGTACCCATTAAAAATTAACAAAAAAGGGTATGCACATAACTTGCAGGCATCGCTGACCCTAAAAGAGAGTATACATTTTTTATCACCCTGTCTCATGTTGGTTGTCTATATATGTGTGTATATGTGTGTAGGTGTTATACACAAATGCGTTTAAGTCTGTGTGTGTGTGTGTGTGTGTGTGTGTGTGTGTGTGTGTGTGTTAGGACACATACAACTTGGGTCCAAGAAATCCGCCAGCTGAGCACTTTACACTGGAGCATTTTTATTTATTCCACTAAATAGTTTCCGCTAAAAGGGCCAAAATAATGCCAAACATTTTATTTATACGTTTTTGTTAAAAGTTCTCGAAAGAATAGAGCAACTTTTCAAAAGTATTATGCAGCTTTGGCAAATGGCATATTTTCGCAATAGTCAGCGAATTGCGAGCCAACAAAGCAAAGACGTTATTAGGACTGGATTATAGCCTTATTCCACAATAATAATGAACCCAGAGAAATGCAGCATTTTTACATATTCCCTTTGTTTCAGACACAACAACATGTGTCATAGCAGAAGGAAGATGCTTACTTTCTTATATAGCTGCCATAAGATTGACTTATCGAAAATTCGAAGAAATTGTAATTCACTGTAGCCATTCCGAGTAGGTAAAAAGTGTATCATCAAACTTATTTTTCAAAGCTCTACATACCAAGTTAATGATGACATATTTTACCGATGCTGGAAAATCGACCCTACGGCAAACTGTTGAATGAAACTTTTTTTGGTTTTCAACCGATCGACTTTAAACTCATATTTAATGACCTGCGTGAAAATTTATTAGAGACGTGTTTAACAGCTTTCGCAAAATCCACACCCGCATGTGCAAAAAGGGGTGCAAGGTTGTGTGAGCGAAAGTTAATATTCTTGATTGACATCAACAGCTGAGTCCATATAAATTGGGAGACTATCAATGTCAGGCTTTCGTAGACCAAATTAAGGATGAGGTTAGTCTTTTTGCATAGTTTGTACACCACTTTTAATTCGTTCCTTACCTGGGAATATAAAAGATGAGATGGTCACCATATTTGCCCATTTTTCTGAGCAATTTCCAGTTATTTCAAAATGTGCACGGTGAAAATCTGCGTTCTAAAAAAAGGCTCGCTATCCAAGCCCCCAGCAAATTGCAATTAAACACAGGCATGACCTCAACAAACAGGCAAACTTCATAACCATTAGACAAAACAAGTAAGAGTGTTGCCGTCGGGAATAACCGACTGTGCAATGCTCTTTTTCCGATGCAATAACACCTGAATACAGGTGGAAGAGATAATACTTGATTATAGAGTTAATTGTATTTAGTTCTGCTAGATATAACGTTTTTTTTGGCAGCAACTTGATGAGGATATGAAGCTTGATGCTGGAAGGATAACAGCAGTAAGCTACATTTATAATCCACTTTTTCGCGTAGCCAAAAACTATGCAAAAAAAACACTTGACGCCTGATGTGCTGAAAGCCAATATACTTTATTTTGTGTCTTTGAAAAGAGAGTATAAAAATGAAAAACTCAAAAAAACAAAATGGAAACAGCGTAACGGGAAAACAAACAAATAAACTGACAGTTAGACGCCGCCGACAGACCGCAAAATGTAACTAAAACCAAAGCCCGACATAAAAATACACTAAGGCAAATTGGTTTGTTAAAAGCACAATGGAAATATTAACAGCAGCAGCAGCAACAGCAGCTGTACAAGGATATTTAGACATACATATCCAGCAGGCATTGTCCAGGCCATAAATGGACAATGATATTGTGCATATAGCAAATGCCTGGATCAGCACAGTTATTTTATTGAAATATATATATATGTAGATTACGGAATGAAAATAATGTTAATTAATGAGCCAACAACTCACAGCTCACAACTCACAACTCGCTACTAGCAACTTTGCAACTCCCTACCCCCAAAACCCAACTGCTAAAACTCCACGCGGGGCAACTCTTTGTGGGAACGACAATGAATGCTGCAGGTTTGAATAGTTTTTGCTTATTACACGGCTTGATTTCACTTTGTTGGTTGGCTGCCAGTGTCGAGTCGAGGGAAGACCATAAAATAGATGAGATAATAAGCTGCAAGCCACTGGGAATTTAACAGGACAGTCCCTGCAGCTCCGTCTGCTGCTCGATCCAGACTGCCCTCTGCCTTCTGCCCTCTGCCCTCAGCTTTCTGCTCTCTGCTTTCTGCTCTCCGCTTTGTTTTATCCAACGTAATTGGGCGCCGAAAAGCAGCTGCAACATGCAAATTAGGGTCAACCAAAAGGCAGCTGATAAATCAAATTCTAATAAAATATAAGTAGGAATTTTCAAATCGGAAGCTCCGACAGTAAACACTTCGGCATTAGTCTCTTCTGCGTGCATAATTGGGAGAGAGCATTTTTCACTCTAGCTTTAATACTGCAGGCATATATATGTATATATGTTTAGAAAAAGTCTGGAATTTAATACAATTATTTAGTTGATTTCGAATCAATATTCTCACGTGCTTATGTAAAACAAAAGATCTAGGAGATGGTTGATGCATTTGTTCTGTTCGATAAACAAATTGTATTTCCTTAGTTTCGTTGACATAATTGAAAAATCTGACAAGTTTATCATGCCACAACTTAGCATGCGAGTGACTGATTGTTCCTTTGGCAGCTCAACAACAGTTGCAGTTGCAGTTGCAACTGACATGACTAGTTTATAGTATATATTTAAAGACTCGAGCAGACGTTTTAACTGCATTGCGTTAGACGTTTCGTGACAAAAAGAAATTTAATGCGCTCTGCACGGGTGTTAATCCAGAGACGCCCCCTTGGGGCACAGATAGGGGCAGAGAGCTTGCTGGCTGGGCTGTCTATGTAAGTGGGGCCCACAAATATATTGAGTTACATTTTTGTGGCGTCGTGATGCTTAAGTTGTGTTTTTATATCACTTTATCATTGGTTTCCTGGCCATCTGTTTCGCTGGATAGGCGTGTGTGTGTGTGTGTCTGTGTGTGTGCAAGTGCGCATGTGATGATATTAAAAAAACATTAAAATCACATTTTTAATAGATTACACCCACGTTTCGAAGTCAGCAACAACAACAACCACAACAAGAGCAAAAATCAATGATCACCTCCTTGTCTCGCAGGAGTGCTGCCGTGTTGTAGCTGAAAATGAAACTCTAGTCGAAGAGCTACCATTGAATGCCGTGTGCATATAGCAAAGACAAACAATTAGACAATCAATCAATGGCTGAGCAACTGACAGCCAATTGAAGCGCAACGAGGCGTATACGCAACATGGCTTCTACATCACACCCGGCCAGGGCAAAAAGAGTACAGAGCTGGATAAGCGCACTGAACCTAATTGAAATCAATACTAAATGCAATCTAATTCGTCTGCAACCAGCCAACACAAGCGACACTAACACAATGTACATACATATATACTATATACTATGTATATATATATGTACATATGTATATATATACATATAAATGTGTATGTTTGGTTATGTGCACACACAATTTTATATATACACAACAGATTGTGATTATATAGGAGGAGGAATGCCAGTTGTAAATTGGGTTACAGACATTGCAACAACGAAGCACTTAACAACTGTGGAAGTCAAGTGTTAAATAATAAACTTTTATTTTCGGATACTCGGTATCAAAATGTTTTGTGGCGTCGATTGCAAATCAAACAAATGTGTTATTTTAAGCTATTTTGGCAAAAACCAAATCTGCACATGAAAATGTTTAAAATTACCTAACAGGCAGAAGTTGCCATCTGTGACCCTTGAATAGATAAGTAATTGTAGCAGGTTTTACAAGCGGCAGTTATCCACCCATTTTTCACGCGTTGGCTGGATTTCCGAAATCCGGTGTATTCAAAGCTTTGAAAATAAGTTTGAAGGATAAAAATTAAACTTTTGCCCAAGCAACCTTGGACCTTTACTTTCCGCCCGGCAAACTGTGAAACATGTCGCGAATGAATTTGCTAAAGCCGATCGGATCGGAAAGACAAACAAATTACATTCAACAGTTCTCCGCGTGTTGAATTACGTTTTATGCAAAAGTTCAAAAATAAGTTTGAGGCGGATGTAGCTTAACCTTGAGTGCAATTTCCTTTAATCCTGACAAGGCGTTCACTTACGTCATAAGATAAAAGTACTGGGCTTTGTGATCGAAACTGGCTATGATACTTTTTTTTAAACCTATTGCTTTTTGTACCCTGAACCCATTAAAAATGGGAAAAAGGATATAATGGTTTTGTGCAAAAGTATGTAAAAGGCATAAGTAAGCATCTCCGGCATAAAGTATATATATTCTTGATCAATAGCCGAGTCGATATAGCCATGTCCGTCTGTCCGTCTGTATCAACGCGCTTTCCTCAGAGACTACAAAAACTAGAGACTTCATATTTGAATTATAAGTGTTTGTACTGCCGGCTCAATGCAAACTCATTTTTTTCAATATCTCGACCCGTTCAAAAGTTATCGCTAAATTAAGATTCCAGAACAGTGTTTTTTAGGTAAAGCCTTAAAGTTGTAAGAGGTAGAGGCAACAAATGCAGATAAAGAGTTATGAATATAAGAACTGGGTTCAGGGTATCTCCTAGTCGGGCACTCTCGACTAGAGCACTCTTACTTGTATTTAACTATCGTTGTGCTAGGGTTATCCATTGGATTTGAAAACCAACTTGTTGTATTCTTTCATCGTTTTGATTCGTCAGTTGAAATTAAACTCAAATTGATTTATGAAAAAAGCCAACGAAAGAGTTCACCAGATAACCAGAAGTAATTACTACTATTAGTTATGGTGATTTGACGCAGTTAATTGGAAATAGACGAGTCATATGCGCATCCGCTTGTTGAAATTCAATTAGTTCTCCCTAATCAAATTTTCCAAGCTTTTGTATTTTTATGGGGCGAATATGCTAACAAAAAGTTTGCTTGCTATCTTTGCTTTAGATTTGTATTTGCACTGAGACTTTTGTTGCATGTGCACCACATAAATGTGTTGTCAACCACACAACAAAGTGTTTATGTCCGTGGCAAGACACACATACATACAAACATACATATACATATATGCACAATGTATACTGGGCAGCCTAGGGAGTTGCTATTTGCAGTTAGCTTGTTCCCGGCTGCATCCTTTCCGATATACTCAAAGGCGGCTAGTTGTGCAGCTCTTTGCGTCTTTGTGTGGAAACATACTTGTTTAAGTCAAGTGCTTGTTGCAGGTGTAGTTTACTCTTTCAATTGCTCGGGGACATCATGTTTTCAGCTGAGATATAACAAGGAGCAGCCCCCAAATGCAGATTCTGCTATTGCTCGACTATAATACATACATACATAGTATATCTAAAGTATATATACTGTACTACAGTAGTTTGTAGTTGTTGCTATCGCTGACCGCAAATAGAACGCGAAGACCGTTGCATATGAAGTTGGCAAATAAATCGGACTGTCCGTGACAGTTTATTATTGCGTAACTCGAGATCTCCACTTGTGCATAAACTTTAAGAGCTAATTTTGCAGTGCATAAGCAGACGGACAGCATTGCAATCCAGTGGACAAGGCCACAGTGGACTCCAACTTAGGAATGCGCATCCTGACCTCAAACAAGCAAGCTTTATTATGAGCGCATATTATGGCATTCAAATCATTATGACTTTGTGATTTCCTCATTTTCTCGTAACAATTTCCACAAATGTGCCGCGAAACTGGCGGAAAATTGCACTCGTTGCTATACGAGAAATTCTGCGAATGTGTGTTATTTGTGTGACTGTGTGTGTGTGTGTGTGCTGATGCTTTAGCGTGTCCTTGTTATATGTGCAGCATTAGATGGCTTTTTGGTATGGTGGTGTTTGTGGTGGTGGTGGTGGTGGTGGTGGGGTTGTTGGTGGTGGTGTTGGTGTCAGTGGTGGCAGTCTCGCTTTAGCTCGGATAAGTGCCCATCAGGCAGTTGCAAAGATAACCAACTGCTGACTAAACGACCGAGTAACTGAGCAACTGATTGACGTCCAGAAAGGACAGATTGATTGACTAACTGATTGATTTACACTGACCATGCTGAAATATTTAAAATTGCGCCCAACTTATATCGCTCAATACGAAATCAAACGGTTGCCCCACCTTACTCCAATAAAAGGCTGCCACATCACCGTGTACAGCGAGAAATTCCTAAAATAACAATGCAAATTGCGACTGTGAAGCAAAAAGCGACAATGGAGAAAAACAATTGACAGAGACAAGCGGAATGTTCTATGTACATTGTACAATGTACGTATGTGTGTATGCGAGTGTGTGTGTATGTGTGTGTGCGTGTGCGTTTGCGCGTGTGTGTGTGTGTGTGTGTGTGAAAGTGAACATTGTGTGGACTCAAGGCAAAGCACTCTGTGGACGACGCGATAAAGATGAAGGTGGGAGAGATGTCAAAATCTACATGTCCTACAGGCACCAAGGAATTTCGATTTAATTTCAATTCCTTGTGGAATTAAGTTCAAATCTCTTTGTGAATCAAATTGAATTTATTTCCAATATACTAGTTTAATATTAATACTTTCTGTCATTTATTTAATTCCAAACGAACTGAAAGTTTCACATTTATTTATACAGTTTGCAAGTCGCGGCAATTGAGAAACAACAAAAACGAGAAATCAAATTTATTTGTTAGTAATCTGACTACTAATATAATTGGTCCTCTAATTTGGATCATGTCTCAGGATGTTGTGTAGACTATCAATTTCTCGCATTTTAAATTTTACATCGTTTGCACTCGCGTTATCCTATTAGCCCACATACATACATAAGAGTATAGATTTAATCCGCAGAAGGAAAAACATTCGTCCTTGTTTACACAGGATTTTTGTATAAATGTTGTATTTTATTCTATCAATCGCTGCTTCATATTTTTCTAAGTAAATAAAATAAATAGAAAATATGAGTTGATGGCTTCCCGCAGACTGAGTCGGTGGCATCAGATTAGTATGCAAATAAAAGCGAAAACCAGCTCTGGCAGCACAAATAAAATAAAATAACTATAAGAAAAAATATTACGTATACGTAGCGAATAAATTTCTTACTCATGAGCGCGACTCAAAGATGTGAGCCTAATCCGAAATCTGTCAAACAGTCGAAAGCAGTGTTCAAAGTAGAATGATATATGTAGTATCAAATGCTGTATATAAAACATTCTTTAGTATTCGATTGTTCCTTAGAATGTTCAATGCTTAATTGATTGCTGTTTGGCAAAGGAAAAGTTTCAAAAGCGCTATAAAATACTAGAGAAAAGTTTGCCAAATACTATAAATAAAACTGACTTTTGTCCACTGTGCTCAAGCAATGCATCTTTCTATTTTGCGTGTGCGTGCGTGTGTGTGTGTGTGTGTGTGTGGTGCTTATGCAAATTGCTTCTGCTGTACTGCTTCATATCTCTCTGCATTCATAAAATGTCATTTTTGCAAATGATGAAACCGGGCTTAATGTGAAAATCAAAGCAGCAGCAACAGAAATGCTAACACCGTGCACCGAGCAACTGGCGAGTCGCCCCGGCAAGGACAGTGCTTTTGTGAACCACCAGATGGTTGCTTGTGTGGCATGTGAATGGGCTAGGTGGGGGGGAGGTGGAATCGGGATTGGGATTGGGATTGGGAATAGAGGGGCTGGTTGCGGTGTCGATGGTGGCGTAAAAGGTGCTACCAAGTCGTTGTTCGCTGCGTTGTCGACCGCATAAAAGTTTTTCAATTAAGTGCCATGCCCTACTTTGGACTTTGTGCGAATACACACACACACACACACACACAAACACACACACACAGGCGCAGTGAGTATCGCCGATTACATAGTGCGACAGCGTCACTGCGTATGTGGAACGTTCAGTTTTTCTACCTTCTCTCTCTCTCTCTCTCTCTCTCTCACACACTGATGCAGTTTGCGCTTTTTATGCATACACAATACAAACATACATACATACATGCATATGTGCAGCGGTTTATATTGAAATTTGTCGCAGGAATGCGAAAAATTTGCAACTTCAGTTGAATATGGGGCACGTGAGTAAGTGAAAAGCGTCTCTGATCTCGGTTTTGCTGCTGCACTGCAATCTGCAATCTGCAATATGCAATGTGCAATGTGCAATCTACAATTATCATATAATACACAAAATGCAGCACTTCTGTTTTAGCAATTAGCCCAGTCTTAAGGACAACCCAACCACAAGTTATTTAGCAGTCTTTCTAAGCGGCCTTCCCTTTTTCCCGCCTTCCTTCCGTCTGTTTCTATGCAAACTTGTCGTTCCGCCTCAAAGCTGTCATCCTGAAACGTAGCCATAGATACTTCTAGCACAGCACTCGACGCAGCCATAAAGTGACTAAACAGCATCCTGAGCTGACAAGCTGAGGAGAAGGTGGTGCGGAGTTGACACCAAACCAATTTAAGCGCGACCAGTCATCAAATACTGGAGTGCTTTTCTATGGCAAATATAAGAAACTATAAGAGCCCACTTCCAATATCCTGTGCGGATCCTGTATGCATAGGGGCCAACAACAATAGTATAGACCGAATGCAGGTTGCACACTTAACTGTTCCCTGACGCTCTTAAAAAAGGCATTATAAATTATACATGTGTAGTCCTATCAAGGTGCCCAACTATAAAATACCTTGTACATGAAAAAACAAGGGGAATATACGGTGCTGTGCTTGTCAAATTGGCTTTAATTAGTTGCTCTGCAGTAAGTTTCCTGTTCCTTCATCATGTTCGTTTACTGCGAACCGTTTAGGTCCGTCATTTACATATTTGATGTACTAACGCATGTGTAACTGTGTCTCTGTGTGTGTACTTTAGTTCGCAGTTCGCAGTTCTCAGTTCTCAGTTGGCAGTTTGCTGTATTTAATTTTGCCAACGCTGGGAACTTCAATCAACACACATAACGTGCACGCAGCTTGTGGCAGCTCTGCCTCCTCCTGTCCTGACGAGCAACATCAACTATAACAACAACAGCAACAACTACAACTACAACTACAACTACAACTACAACTACAACTACAACTACAACTACAACTACAACTACAACTACAACTACAACTACAACTGTAAGAGCAACAACCACAATCAACTTCAATAACTTAGGAACACACACATGCATACACACTTACACACACACACACATACACATTTTAGCAGAACAACAAGGAGCACTTTGAGGGGATCCTGCCCGCTGGCTTGCATGTGTTTATATAAGTTACTGTGCTGGCCACACAGATAGAGAAACTTTGTCCCGGCACAAAACTTGACTTAAATCGAAAATGAGAAAATCGACAGTTTGCACAGACCCTCAATTCTTGGCGAACAATTTCAAAAAAGAACAAATAACAGACAGACAACAAATTTTTTGAATGCCGCACACATATTTCTTTAACACAGATTGTTCCTAGAAATCAAAGAAATTTTGTATTTTTAATTGCTTTAATGCGGAGAAACAACAATAAATATACAACAACAAAAAACAAAAGTATATCAATTTCAATTTTAACACAGGTAACATTAGTTTGGCAAACTCCCTATTGTATTGCCTCCCTGCGGCTATACTCGTCAGCTCGCAGTCCTGATCAGGAATATATGTATGACCCATAAGCTTGGAGATGGTCCCTTCAGTGTGAGTTCAAATATGCAATGCAAAGGCAATAATAATAGCAGTACTTACGCTGCAATGACAGCAATGTCCTATCAATATACAAAAAATTGACAAAGTGTATTTTTTGTCGTAATTAATTTGTAAACCTGCGGCATGTCTCACTGTCTCCAGATAACCGATTTTACGACACATTTTTGGCCAGTCTTATATATGTATATAAAGTATATAGCAAGGGTATTTAATTTCAGGCATACTGAACATAATTGTTATTTCTTGCTTTAATTCAAAATGGCACAAGCCGAATTAATTTCCAATTCAAAATCCAAAAGAATATCAAAGCTTGAGAAATATATTAAAGCCGAATCTTAAACATAATTATGATTATATACGACTACATGTCGTAAAGATAAATCTGACAGACCAGAAGCTGGTATTGATTAACTAATGATAAGTCACCCGCCAGCAAAGTCTTGTGTCGCAAAGTAACACCACAAGTGGCATTTCAATAATTTGGCCATCAGTCAATGAGGCTGTCAGTGGAATGGGAATGGCAACGGGAATGGCTATGTGAATGGGATGCGAAACATTTGGGGTTGAATTTAAGAGAAATCGCTGAGCTCAACAAAAGAAGCAGCGTTTAAGCCCTTAAGCGGCTGGCAATGGCGACATTGTTTTTATTAGTTAAGCGGTGACAATAAAAATAGTCTCAATAATTTTTATGTGTCAGCAAAAAAGTTGTTGTTCGCCTATTTTAATGTGAAGCCAAGATAAAGTGCGCTCATCGAAATTGTTCGACTTAAGAAACATTTAAAATAAACACAGAAAAAAGAAGGGAAAATAGTAAATATCAGATCGGCAATCGCACCTTCAGATGGGAGAAAAAGAGAAACGCATAAAGATTTAATGCGATTTAGCGAACAGGCGATTGTATCATTTTGACATTATCTTTGCCTTCCATATGCTAATTAGCTTTTGAGTAGCTTCCCCTTTATATAAGCCGCGTCAAATCTATCGCCTGTGTGGGTGTTTGTGACTTTCATTTTGTATATATATATTGAGAACTAATTAGAAACAGCAATCACACATGATGGAGCTCTAAAGTGACTATGTTTCATATACAAGTACTTTGTAAGTATGCAATATGTATGTATGTATAGCTGCGAGTTGGCTCATTGGACAGATAAGAAGAGCAATGGGTGTGAAAGCCACGATTTGTAAAGCGAATGAAAAAAGCGGTTTAATTAACATAGCTGACTTTTGTACATTAAAGAAGGCAACTCCAACAACATTTGGACAACAATCCGATATTAAATATATATATTGAATTATGACATCGAAATGTTGTTAATTTTGTATTTTGACAAAATTCTATCAAAATCAAAATACTATATTATATATTGTGACCACTTCCGTTTCCGTTTTGCTGATGCTGGCTAAGATTAAATTATAAAACATATTCGATTAACTTTGCATTCAAATGAAAAGCATGCATCCTGTTTGCCATTTTGACGATAGCCCAGCGACCCATCAACAACATCAACAACATCAACTGCATGCGTCCAAAGCCTGTTTAACGTCAGGTGAGCGAATTAAGATATCAATTTCGGTTGGAAGAATAAACGGCAGAGTGGCCGGCAGAGAAAATGGCCCGGTCAGAGATAGTGACTGGGTAAAGTGGTCTGTAAGAGATGTTGACAAACGTGATCCAGGGCCGGCTCACTTGCTCATTTATGATGTGCTTTGTGGGAATTGTCAGTTATCCAGATTCATTCATCAGCAATGCTATTTTTTTTGCCACAGAATGCTGGTGTCTGTTTGTCTGTCTGTCTGTCTGCCTGCAGCAGCCGGGTAAAGAGTTTAATATTAAATCCGGCTGTCATTCTGGTCTGGCTTACTTGCATTTTCAAAATTGCAATGTGCATTGCATTGTATTGCTAGGCCCCCTCTGTTCATGTTCCTTGCCAAAGTTGCAGCACACTCACATTGAAACATTGTCAAGTACTGCGATTTTTCAAACGAAATTCACGCAGCAACTGTAGTTGCCAGCATTTATTTCGTACCTGCAACTCGGTGAATTTGTCCGGGTAAAGTCAAGAATGGTTTTTCCTACCTTTGGAAAGCTTGAGTCTTCTGTGCAGCCACAAATTCCTGTTGGGCATTCTAAATTGTAATGGGAATTACTTCAATTTGCAACTGGTATGGTTTAAGTTTTTGAGTATACGGTTATTATCTGGGCTTGGTGCTGTCAAAATATTACTAGAACTAAACTAAAGGAGTTACCATTGGGAGCTAAAGCTTAAATACCATTGCAGGCAAAAGGGTAATCAACGATGTAATGAACTTTGAATAAGGGTATTTAATGTTCGGCACCGCGAAGATGTCTTCTTCTTGTTCGCCGCCATCTCTGCCCTTTTTGGCCATATTTTAACTTAATTAACTTAAAACTATTTAATTGGCCAACACAAATGGCTCGATTTCGTTGTTGTTTTCGTTGATGTTGTTCTTGTTTTCGTTTTCGTGAGCGTGGCAAATCTGTTCTGGAGTGGAGGCCTTAACTGGCAGCAGCCTTGGCACACTCAATGACTGCAAATAGTGGTCATCAAGGGTGGCAGTCGGTTGTCACGTGCCGTATGATCAAGGAAGTGGAACCAGCAGCCGAAGACTTAAGACGAAGGCAAACGAAGAGTGTGGAGTGGCAAAAGGAGAGAGAGAAAGAGAGAGAGATGAAACGAGAAATCAGGCACGAACTTTTGCATCAAAGCTGCCTCACTGACTTTCCTTCAACTTCTTCTCAAATAGTTTCTGTGCTGCCTTCGGCAATCTGAAAATTTGTATAAAATGTTGAGTACATTGACCGCCGAATTAGGAGCGAATTGAGGTCGAGAGGTTCACCTGCAGTTGGCTGCAATGCTTAATGCAAAGTGGAACCGTGCTTCCATCCAACTCAAAGCAAGACTCCCCTCCCCCCCCCTCCCCCATCACCTCACAGCCACCCATTTTGGAGGCCATTACTGACATTAACGTTGCATCAGCTGTCGATGGCAACACTCTTAATTAGTTTCTGATGTTTTTTGTGAGTTCTTGTTGTTGTTGTTGTTGATGTTGATGTTGTTGCCTCTTCTGCCTCTTCCTCTTACTCTAGCTCTTCATCTACTACTTCATTTTCATTTTCGTTTTCTTTTACTTCATCTTGCTCTACTGTCACTGATGTAATTTTCTGCTTGTTATTTTCTTCTTTGCGTTTCGCTTTGCTACGAATTTTCTTCTAATTGGAATTTAATTGAAATGTTTGTCATTTGAAGGCAGCCAGGCAACAACTTGACATATTCACTCACATTTCTTGCGTGGCCAAATTTCTCATCTTTCGCTTCTTCTTCTTTTTCTTCTGCTGCCATCTTTGCCATTTATTCGGACTTTTTCCGTTTCGTTGCGGATTGATCTTTTGTCTGGTGTGTTTATTTTCCTAACGTCTTACACTTTCAACACTCTACACTTATAGAAAAGTCGAAAAGACATTTCAAAAGTAATTGCCAGCTTGTATTCATTTCGCACTGAATATAAATCTGTATGGGGTTTGTTTAAAGCACACTTATTCATTCCATTTATAAAGCAAATGCACAGTAAACATGGCTAGGAAAATTGGTGGCAAATTGTTGCATTACAAATTTGTATATTTTATTCGATTGGCTTCAAACTATTTGCAATGATCTATGTGAAAAGTTATTCTTAACATCTGCCTCTAGGGCTGGTCAAGTTGAGAGCACTTTTAGTTGTTTTGTGGAAATTTATCAATATATACCGGACAAAAACTTTTTCCCAAGCTTGATTGTGTTTTCAGATAAAGCGGACAATGCTACATAAACATGAGTAATTGCAAATTTCGCTTGGAAATTAGTGGTGGCAGCCAAAACGATTTCAGCCCCGAGTTTGGACATGGAAACCAGCTATCCATCCAATCTTAGAAGCTAGGCACGTTCCCACAGTCAGGAGCCATTTGCTCGGCTCGTTTACTTACCACAGTTGGCCAATCCAAAATCCTGCCACAACACGTTTGCTATTCTTTCAAATTCGCAGTCGGCATCGACCCTTCATCTCTGTCTGTCTGTCCGTCTGTCCGTCTGTCTCGCTGTCTCTGTGTCTAGTAATCATACTCGTACTCTGTGGTATTGTCATTTTAGCAATTTACTTTTGGGCACACACACACACACCTATACATGTACATATACACAAGCAGTAACACACAAACCTACAATTACTATAAAACGTACGTACGACCAAAATCTAATTTCATCTGTGTATGTTTGAGCTCTATGCATGTACGAGTAGAATGTACACACATACATACATACATACACATCAATGTCTCTGTATGTTTGTGTGTGTGTGTGTGTGTGTGTGTGTGTGCAGCTAGTGCAATAAAGGTGGTTAAGAGCAAAACGGAAGTACGGTTTGCGGCCGCTAGAGTGAACATTTTATATGAAATTATCATAGACCAAAAACTGGCACGTGACCCCCTGCACTTGCCCTTGCCTCCACTCCCTACCTCCCTGTCGCCATGCCGCCTTACCTCTCAGTCCCCTTAATACCTGCCTGCACGCATCAATTTCCACAGCATTAAATTTCAATTTCCATGTAGAAAAAAAGAACCAAACTACAGCAAAGATGCGCAATATAGAGTAAAATGAATCTCTACTAACTGACAGTAAACTGACTGACTGACGGACTGACTAACTGGAGTTTCACTCTCTGTTTGGACGCCACAAGGATCAATATTGAACGAGATTAAAAATTGAAAGCCTAGCTAACAAACACCTTTTTTTTCGAATCCATATGTGAGGGGAGAAATCTCTTTATTTGAGTACTCAGCACATACCACTCAAACGACTCATTTGGGAAAGAGTATTTGTAATTCAACTAGCCAAAAGTCCACTGGGTCTGCTTGGCTCGTCCTTTTTGCTTAACTAAACTAAACTAAGTGGTTTAACTGAAGCGATGCTGAAGTGTGCAGCAGTTTGTAAAGCTGAACGCTTGAGGCTGCTTAGCGGGCTGACTATGCCACGCCCTCACATGCACACACACACACACACACGCTTCACCCTCTCTGCGCCCTCTAGCCACTGTTTATATTGAGGCGAAATTTTTCTCGACAGTTAATATGTGTAGTCTTTTGTACTTACCTGGCTGCTGACTTTGCTGCGAGTTGTATTTTTATACTCTGGCAGGGATGATTTGATTTTGTCACAAATTGTGTCGGCTCAATCATATATGTATGTATATAGCTGCCATAGGAACAATCGGACGAAAAACCAGCTTCACAAGTGAGACACTAATTTGCATAGCAACAAATGGCCAAAAATGATGTTGCAATAAAGTCAACAAAACGAGAAAAAATGGTCGAGGTTTGAAGAACACAATTTGACAAAGTGAAAACTTAAGCAAAAAGAAATAATTACAACTGACTGTGGCGATAAGCATAAGCAAAATACTGACGCTGGTACTCCCATTTCCACTTTAATTGAATAAAAGCAAAAATAAAATGTTATCGCGATTTACGCCAACAAATTGTGACAAAAGGACAATCGCCTGAAGTCGTAGGTATTAACGCGAAAATACTACTTCCGCTATAAAAAATGTTTGCAGAATGTATGTACGTACAATGTATCTCCATTATTTGGCGACAAAAGGATATCTGTATATATGTATATATGTATATCTGTGCAGATCCCGCGCACTTATTCAGTCTGAATCACAAAAATCGCGTTATGCTTTTTGGCATTCCTTATATGTACATATAGTATGTACCTATCTACCGTGAGCAAGAGCCAAAAGTCCTGGCAAAAAGTGCAGCACTAAAGTCCAGCCTACTGTAGTCTTAGCCAATAATGCGTACACAGACACAGACAAGGGCACACATACATGCACATATGTACATATATATTATATAATATAGATATACATATATATATATATATATTATATATGCACTTGCACTGCAGTGTTCTGGGAATGTCTTGATTTTAAATTGCTTTTCTATTCAAAAACAAGCAAGAATGTTGCAGCTAAAATCACCCGACTGAGCCATACTCTGTTCTTGGTATAAGAACAGCTGTAAATTTGGTAGCTCTAAAGCTGTATTCTATAATTTTTACAAAGTCTGAAACTTACTTAAAGCTCCATACATTATCTAATGCGGATATACACGAGTGCATATAAGAAGCTTAGAGACTCTGGCTTCAAATGCGTCGATATACTCGTCTGTTATGTAAGAACAGAGTATCAAAATAAACGTTGCGACGCGCAACTTATAAATTTTGTTTGAAAATCAAGTGAAAAAATGCGGCGGCATTGCGAGAGTTTCCGGAATGGAGGGGGAATGGAGAATATGTAGAAAAGCAGAGGTACCAAATCTGGTCCAGCCAACAAAAAAACAAGAAAACGTGCCCTAATCGAGAGAGATCGACTTCAAGGTACCCTGTACCACATCATAAGACGTGTACATAAATATACAAATCCAAACCTTAAAAGATGCTCGAATGAAAATCTGAAATAAATATCCTTAACATCAAATGAGCCGTGAACTACGGTAAGAACAACAGATTCATACATACTTGATATCCTTTTTACCAAGATTTCAATGGGTATAGGGACGAAAGAGACAAGAAGAAGTAGGAAGAGTGCTAAAGCGAACGGAGCAAAGCGAAAGCAAACGTGCAAAACAATCTTGAAATGTGTGCCGAGGTGAAGTAAAGGGGTAAGTTGGCTGGCGTAGTGGAGTAGTGTAATAAATTAAACTTTTTGCATTGTGTGTGTGTATGTTACATACACACACACATTCATACATACATACATACATGTGTACATACTTACACACATAAAAAACAATCCAAGGCATGTGACCATAAATAGCAATGCAGCAAAGGATGCAACGAGACTGTAAAATGCATCGGTCCAATTTTCAAGATGTGCTTACGCCCGACAGCACTTTATACCATTTATGACCAATGCCATTGCTCTATGGCGTGACCACTCCTCCAGGTACTCGGCAGTTCACGGTAGTTCTCGGTAATAGCCAATAATGTAAAATGTTTTTATGACTTTTTAAAATCATTCAACTCGAGAGAGCGAAACAAGTTAAAGTGCTCGACTCAGTTAGTCTGTCAGTCAGTCAGTCAGTCAGCACATATTATTTGATGTACGTATATACATATAAGGAACACAAGTAAAGAAACTAAAAACTTAAATGTCAACAAGACTTTTGGGATTATATTCCTAAATCGCACATCTCACGTATGAGTAATTTAATCATAAGTACTTATGCCGTCTGTCTGCAGGGCTATTTAACCTTCGGCCCCCTGAAGTAACTAACTGCTAACTGTTAACTGCTCTCTGAGCTTGCTGCCATCAGCAGCAGCGCATTTCAAATTACGTGTGTCTCTCTCTCTCTCTCTCTCTTTGCCTCTCTCCTCTGTCCTCTGAACGCTGTGTGTGTGTGTGTGTGTGTGTGTATTGTCGTGGCGCCCCCTTTTGGCGGCTATTGACACACTCACTGTTCATACTTATGTACAAACACAGACAAATGAGCATCGCAGCGCCGCAAGCGATTAATGCTGGCGCAGCAGCGATTGCAACAAAGCAACAACAACAACAACAACAACAAAGTCACGTTGAATTCGCCTGCACCATTTATGCCGACGCCAAAGCCGACGCTGACGCCGAAGTTGACGCCGACGCTGACGCCGACGCTGACGCCAAAAGCTCGCGGGACGAAAGGGCATTAATGCACAAAAGTGCCGTTGGCGAATTTAGGCAAGCGAGCATCGCATTAAAGCATATAAAATCAAATGAAAATTGTATGAAACATTGGGCAAGGAAGTCAAATTAAATTAGCGGCTTAAAAGGTCCAATAACCAGATTATTTACCCATACACGTAATATAAACGAATTGGAACAAGTTTACATGCGTAAGGTAGTGCACCTGTGCTACCAGGCATTTGAGGGTGTTGGTTTTGTTATTGAAAATTGCACTTCAAGTGGGGGCAAATATTTAGCAAGAGAGTAAGTAACGTTATATAACATTATTGAGTATGCAACAAAAAAAAATAATATTATTTTCAATATTGCTTTTTCGGTTGAGTTTTGACAAAATTTTGACAGTTTGAAGTTTTAGAAGGGATTTTTAGGGAACATTTTTGTCATGAAGTCCGTTTGTAAGTCCGAAAATTGCTAAATTATCAAACTTAAATCCACAATTGATGTAGAGGTCAAACCATGATCTAAATGGCAGCGAGCATGAAAATCGATGCAGCTTTGAGAAAGTTATAGCTGAGCAAACTGTTGACCTTTGTCCCTAAGTTAAATATGTAAGGAAAAATCAATCAAGATTTATGTTACGTTACGTCTTTGAGGTTATTTAATCCTCGAAGACCCGTTAACTGCATTGCCATCTAGTACTAAGATACAGTCCCGTTCCGAGACAAGCAGCAGCTTGACTTAGGTCTTATCAAATGTGGTAACAATAATATGTGCACATGCATATCTGTTTATGAAAGTCGGTTAACTCGAAATGAGGCTTACAACCTCAGGAACCTGTGACAGTGTTAGCTAATAAGATTCATAATCAGATTTTGCAGAACCATGTAACTGAAGTTTGCGGCTTCCATGTCTTTCTCATTGCACTCGAAACGTGCAGTTAATGGAGCTGGCTAATGTCTTGGTTCTCTCCTGGCGACGACTGTTGCTGAAATGTAATGGAAGTGGCTGTATGAGAATTGTCAACTTATCAACTTACCCTGTCTGTAATACTAATGTCAGATTCCTGCTTGTGGTAACGTCTTTCTCTCACACACTCTCTCTCTCGCTCTGTTTGAGTCTTAACTTGTCTTCAGTCCATATCAGGCATAAGTTAACACTTGTGGTTTATCCTGCATTCAGGGTCTGTAAGGACATTCTTGTACGCATATCATACGCAGGCTCAAGCTTATTTCTGGCTAATATCCATCTCCGACCGCATTTGTGGTGAATTCCGGAAGATTACCTGTTTTTAGCAGCTTCTTAGATACCTCGAGTGGTTGACGTAGGTAAAACATAAGCAGGTAAATTCATCATTGGTCATGTCTTTGGTCTTAAGACTAATGCAGCATCAAATTTGGAAACCTAAGTTTTCTTTTCTTTTGTGGTCTTATCAGAGTATCAAACGGATGCGATCAAATATTGAGATTATAGTGTTGATGATGTCGCTTCTGTTTGCTATAACATATACAGTGGACAAATTTAATATGACTACCAGAAAATGGCAACAAATTGAAAGAACTATTTAAAAGCTGGCAAGACATCAATTGCAAAACCAATTGGCAAATAATCACTTCAATTGCTTATCAGTCGAGCTTTATATTTGTCATATTAAGCCAAGTTATCTTCGTGTCTGAATCAAACAATTTACTCTCAGCCACATGCAGTTTTTTTTGCTACTTGCCTACCACATCATTGCTGTTGCAGATGCACTTATATTTATACGAGTATGTGTACATATTTGTTTATCCATATTCATGCTGCGCTCTTTTGGGCGCATAAGCAGGTGCGGCATAAAGAAATGTATTTATGTGGTAAATGCGGCTGTGCGGCTGTGTGTGTGTGTGTGTGTGTGTGTGTGGGTGTATGTGGGATGTGAAGTCCGTGCTGGTTCCTTTCGGTCAATATCAATATGTGGCCATCCATTACAGGTACACGTACACACACACACACAGATACACACTACGGCAACATCGTACGGAAGTTCGAGCAAAATATTTTCGTTAACAAATATGCGCGCAGAGTACGTGAAGCAAGGAGATGTGAAGGGCGCAGTTGTTGGTTGCTACAGCAGCAGTACTAAAGGTACATAAAACATAAATTTCGCATTAACGATAAGCGCGAGCAAAACACAAACAACAAAAAATGTAAATAACAAACCGGATGGCGCATACCCTGTACTCAGCAGCAATCTATAAATTGTATTTGTTATCGAATTTGAAGCAATGGATTTATCAACAGCTGTATATATGTATATATACATATATTCAAAATTACTTACATATCAAATAAGGTGCTTTTAGATTATATTATCTCATTGATCTTTATCGATTGTAGGAGGGAGAACTGGAAAATAAACATAATGCCTATATTGACTCAGCTCGTCGTCCTGACCAAGAATATATATATATATAATATGTTATTTACATTTGCACATTTTTATTATACCCTTTTTCCCATTTGATTGGGTATACAAATATGGCAAAAAGGAACAGCCGGAAAAGCACAAAGTGAATTCGGGCTAAACGAAAGAAAAGTAAAAAAATAAATAAAATTCAGGAAAGAGCAAGGCCCAACAGGGAAGTGGCGTAAAGTACGAAAGTCGAAAGTCAAAAGTCGAAAGCCGTTACAAGTCAAAAATTATGCTAGTTGCAAATGCATGATTCAAACTGCTTACATTAAACTCTTTGCACACACAGGTACAGCAACCTGTCCAACTAATATGGTGTGTTGTTCAAAAATCAATCATTCTGCGATAGTTAACAATTGATGTCCAAGGTTGCAACAATAATGCATTAGTCAAAAGTTCTCCTCCAGGAAATACCCTGTGTGCTTACCCTATCATAAAGTTACAAATTCATACATAAACACATGCAGCCATAAAAGTTGCAACTCGCGGTAAACAAAAATATCAACTTTGCCGACCGGGAATTGAAAAACAATAAAAAACTAGAAATCAATGCACCATTTTCCACCTACCTGGATGCGTTAGCTTAAGCTAAAGTAGTAGAAAATGCACACAATACAAGAGCAATAGAAATTTAACAATACAATAGTAATCGAATTTAAAAATAACGTCTGTATTTCTCAAACAATTTTGAAGTGAATATTTATAAATAATAATAATACGTAAGTATATATAGTGATTATAATCACTGTTTTTTCAACATTTTAAGTGCTGCCTGCATTTTATTATTGTCAGAAATCAACAACGTGGGGGAAACTCACTATTATATACATTTCAATAGTAAATTGTACTTAAAGCATATTTAACTGAACATCGATGTTGAGACTTACACAGTGTCTGAAGTACTGCAGCTATTCTTTCCAGTAAATTAATGTGCACTCAACTTGAAAAAGATAAAATGAAAAGCTACGATGTTGCTCGTGGCGCCCCCATCTGCCCCTTTCCCCATAAAAACGCCCTTGTCAGAAATAAATACAAAAGTTTACATACATATACATAAATACCTTTAGATCTTATAATCACTTGCTCTTACTGGTAATAATAAATCTCAACTTTGTGATACAATATATATGAATTTTGCAATGAATACCAAATCTGGTGTTGCACGTATCTTTGGCTGCACTGCAACAGTGCTGGCGTTGCTTTTTATTAATTTTGATGCTATCAACACATTGTACCCCTCCGCACACTACCACCCCCACCCAGCACCTGCGGCCAGTCTTCATTTATTCCAGTCAACAGAGAGTCACAGCGCTTATCAGCAGTTCAGTTCAGACCGACGAGGACATCGTATCGCGTAAATATGCTTCGTAAATATGGCGGAAGGAAGCAGATTAACACGACAGCCAGGTAACAAAAGCAACAGCAACAGCAAGCAAACAACAACAACAACCACAACAACAACAACAACAACAGCTGCGATTGCATTGATTGTTGTTGATGTCGTTTAATTTGCTTTTTATTGGTATTTTGCATTGACTGCTGCACACCCAGCGGCAGCAGCACCTAGGAGTGTCTACGTATTTTTGTCATCGATTTTATATATGCATGTATATGTGTATGTGTGTGCTTAAGCTACTGCATACTTTTGCGGCCGATGCCTTTCAAAGAAGAAATTCCATTTTATTTCATTTAATGACCGCCAACGCCAACGCTGCCCGGATTTAATTCGAACTCACTTGCAGTCACGCACGTGGTGCAGGACATGGCATGAAAGTCGCACGCAACTGCATGCCACACTCCGTACTCCGTACGCCATACGCCATACGCCGTACGCCGTACTCCATAAGCCGTACTCCATATTCGTATATCGTCCAACTGAAGAAGTTTCGTACCATTTGCCGCTTGGCACCTGCTGAGTGCGGCGTGCTCATTTCTTGATAATGGCCTGTGTACGGTGTTTAGACCTGTATGCTCTTATCGATATCTTTCTCTCTCTCTCTCTCTCTCTCTCTCCCTCTATGTATCCCTCTCTCAGTCTTGCTGAGAGCATTCTGGCCTGCTGCAGATGCAAGCCATTTCGATTATGGCTATGTGGCACCCAGGGGGCAAGCTGCATGGAAGCCATGCCGCGCTGAATAATGTGAACATCATTGGTTTTCTGAGATCATCACTAATTTGCCATTTGTTAAATCAATTACGCAACTACAGTTAAAAGTAAACTCCCCACAGCGAATGCAACTGTAATTGAAGCATCAAATCAATTGCCCTTTTCAGTTGGTGTTTCCGTTTACAGTTCGCCATCGGACTATTATTTTGCATTAAATTACGTAAAGTGCCAGTCGTTATCCAACAATAACGGTAAGCCCGCAAACAAAAGCATTCAACACCGCACACATATGCAAATATACATTTACTGTAACGTGAGCATCACACTACGAACATGCAACCGAATTAAAATCAAAGTATTTTAATGAGCTGTGACCACTGACCGAAAGCAAAATAAATGCATCAACAGGCACATTCACACACACACACACACACACACACACACACACACACACACACACACACACACACACACACACACACAGACACACACACACTTAAGCAGAGAGTGCAGCTGACAAGAGACAACAACTATTCCCCAAACGAAAATTACGCCATTACCAAATTCATAAAAATTCTACTCAAATGCTTTTATTAAATGGTTTTGATTGCTAAACTAAACTGGCAGCAAACTTGATTTTCTATCGCTTAAATACTTAAATAGAGCCAAATGCTAGAGCAAGTGATCAGCTAACGGTAATTTGAATGCTTTGTATACGCTAAATACATGGAGGATGCAGTCAAGGCTAGAGCGCCGCCCAAGCAAGACTTTCAAGGAGTTGGAGCTCCGTCAAGAGTCTGCGCTTGTCCTTTGCTAGATCTCAAGTGGCCACAATCACGTCGCCGGCTCACTGGGCTAAGAGGAACTGGGATTTAGGCCAGGTAAAGGAGCAGCCGCTTCACACCTGCATTTGCCAGCAGATGCAGGATTCCAATGGGTGAAATGCTGCTTCAAATGTGGTGAAATGGGTCACAAGACAGACCCAGAAACTCCACTTGAAAGAGTATCTCGTAGTCGAAAGCATTCGTACGAGTACAAATAGTACTTGCCACGTTTACGGTTGCAGTTAATGTTCTCACTTTGCCCAAATTTCACCCTTAATCGTTTATGATTTTCGTATGTTGTATCTTTTGAACGCTCATCGCTGTTTATGCGAATGTTTTTTCGATATTTGCAAATTGATATTTGCGTTTATATGACACTCTGAGTGTGTTTGCGAATTGCAAATATTTTATTAGTTGAATTACGCCGAAAGCCATCGCAGCCGCTACCAAAGCTGCAAAAAATCGTCAACATCACGCACGAAGCCCTTGGTAACGTGTCTGAATAGCAAAATTCCCAAACCCCGGATTTGGCCAATATGCGTTAGTATATGTGCTTGTGTATGTATATTGACTGTGTACCCACACATGGGAGTCAAATCGGGTTGAGGTTTTCAAACTGTCAGCATCGCAGTGGTGATTTATAATTGCGAATAAGCCTTTGTGACTTTGACATTTAATAATGTGTAGCTAAACTTGCAAAAATAATCGCTAAGGGCAGAAAAGTCAAAGCTCAAAGTGATATCAGCTCAATTAAAGAGTATCATAAAGGAATTTTCAACAGTGAGTTGACTCAAATCCATAGAAAACAGTGCTGTATACAAAAAAATTAAGTATACGCAACTAGCATATCTCGACAATCTTTAGTTACAGAGCTTAGTTTTAGTTCCTTTCTCCTTAAACAAGTTCAGCCAGCAAATTGGGTTTGATAAAACTGATTATCGCCTTGAAATATTAAACTACCGCCTCCGCAATTCAGGGACATCTTTCTCCATCACAGTTGAAAGCCTGCAAGTCAACACGCATTTGGTTTATTAAACTATTTTGGTTTTCTTTGAAAAATTACGCTGAACATACTTTATCATCACGCACATTTAACAGGCTGATTCCTAGCGGTTTTTGCAGAGTCTTGTTATATACTGGAAAACTAATCAAACTTGATTTTCTTCGCACTTTTGACTTTTGTGCACTTGGTTAACTTTTTGTACCAGCATCAGTGCCAGTAATATTTGTGCTGTTTGTTGAACGCCTTGAATGCTTTGCAGTTTCAAGTGTAATAGGTCCGATGGATACCAAATAGACATTCGTCTTTCAACCACTCATTTTGCCCGACTACCGAGTACTCACCATCCTCCACTCCACTCCACTCCACACCACTCCACTGCTCTCCACTTTACTCTACTCCAGTCATCATCATGATGAAACGCGCCTGTCAACGCACCAAGACCGCGCCCAGGGCGTGAACGCGGCCCCTGGGAGGCCGCAACTCGGGCGCCGCTGCTTTTGGGCTCGGCATAAACTTAAAAGAAGTAAAACGTTGCAGTCCCACCCAACCGACTGCACCATACTCTGTTAAAAGCGCGATAACAGCTGAAAAGAGCATTCGGCAAGCAAAAGTTTGTTTTTTATTTTTTATTTTAGAAGGAGAAGTTTTATTCAATTCTGGATATTAAACCAGTATATGCCCAGTTTTCAGAGTCTCGGCTACAGACTTAGCCCCCAGTATACTCATTGTCCCCTTTCGGAATAGCATATAAATAGCATGCCAGACTCAAATTAAGCAAATTAACTTGTCAACACATTCGACTTGATTATTGCGGGCCTCTGTCTCTGCTGTCCCGGACTGCTGCTTGCGGCTTCTCTCCACTTTGGCAAACGGAAAACGGGAATGTGGCATAGATCCAGAAATGGTCGTCCCATATGTATGCTTATTTGTGGCTTACTTGGCGAAACACTGCGAGACGAAATGCGACGAGTTTAGTTTCGCCTACTGGCCAAAATCTTTTGCAGATTGTATTTGGTATTTGGGCTGGCGGTAGCCAAAAGGGTTTCATGTGGTCCTAATAGTTTAAGGCCTTCGGCAGGATTTTAGAGATTTGCGATTTGCGATCTGCAGCAGCACCGCAAAATGTCCTTTAGGCGAATATGTTACTTTTTTGAGCATGAAACAATAATTCAAAGATATAGCAAAGTTCTCGAGACTCGTCAACAAGTTTATGTTCCTAATAATGCTTTTATTGTTTTGGCAATAAATTGCAAAGAAACTCATATATTTGTATAAGTATATTTGAGCTATGCACTAACAAAAACTGTTCTAAAATAACCAACCCAAGACTCAAAATTAATGACAAGAAAGTGTCAAAAGTTGCATGTCTGCCAAATTGTTGTATCCGGAGAAGTTTTTAACTTAACGCATTCGACACAAAACAATTGAAAGTTGAATTTTGAAAACTATGCTCCATAAATATTTAATCAATGATTGTCACCAAAAGTTTCTCCCTTGTAAGTTTCAAACACTATAAAATGTAAATTCACAATGCAAGGCACTTGATTTTGGTTCGCAACAGCTGTGTGATAACAGCTGTTGAATCTTATCAGCTTATGGATTAGGTACGCAACATTACAGTTTAATATTATTAAAAGTAAAAGTTCCTCACTTAGGAGTATGTTAAATTAGGGTCGGAGTTGCCTTCAATTGTTTTGTATATAAATATGTATGCCATACTTTAATGTGGGCCAATGCTTTTATTATTTAGTACACAATGCTAAGGAAAAGAGAATATTGTAAGTATTCACAAGAGTTTTGAAAAGTGCAAAAGCACAAGAAAAAATGCGTTGGGGTTGTCAGGGTCTGAAACTTTAGCCGGCCGGTCCATTGCGGTCTGTGTTCGAGAAAAAACACTTTGTGGACATTGGAATTGCCCACAAGCTGTTTAACTGAGATATAAAAGTTCAGCTCGGCTCTTGGTGCTCGGCGGTGCTCGGTGCTCGGTCCTCGTTTATATCCTTGATAGTTGTCAGACAAAATTGTAGCCTCTAGCCTTGGCATGTTCAGGTCCAAGTGGTTCGTATCCTGGCCGCATAAATGTTAATTAATGTTGAACGCCAGGATGTTTGCAAATCCTTCATATTTCAGCTAGATAGCTGATATTAATTTTGTTGTGCAAACTCTTGCAGAGTGCTTTCAAGTTGTGTCATGAAATGTGCTTAAGGATCGTACTATATATATATATATATATATATATATAATAAGCTGCGGTCTGCAAGGGTATGTCGTTTTCGGCGTGCCAAAGAAATCGGTTCTTTCATGTTTTAAATTAGATTAATTAATATTAATTTCAGTTTTTCAAATTCAAGAATTTTGCATACCATTTTGGGCACTAACCACATAAATATTGCCTGCCGTGTGTGCTGCTGATGCTTTTATCGTTCTAAGCAAATAACTACAACTTATAAAAGTGAATTAAGACCACAACTACTTGAGTGTGGTGAATTCATGAAGCGACAAGTACTTTCAGATGGCAACGAAGTTCTTTTGGGACGCCCTAGAGTGCAAATTGGGTCTAAGTATGAGCCACTTGGCCAAGGACAACTTGGCCCAAATTAAGCATAAGCGAATATTTATATAAGAAGTTTTATTGTATTTTTCCTTTATTTTGTTTAGTAAATAAATAAAATAGAGAGAGAGCCGCAGTTGCACGTCAGACCCGTAGGCCAAAATCCATTAGGATTCGTTTAGCGCCAAGTCGAACGATGAGCCCCCCACATAAAACGAGCTGACAATGCGGGATATAAAAAGCTTTTGTTCCTGGTTCGCTAAATGGGTCCAACAGTATTTCTCTGTGTACACACACACACACACACATAAACATATTTATTTATTTTGTGTGTGTGTCTGTGTATCTGTGTGTCGGTGTGTCTGTGTGTGGTCTTTCAAAGCGGGGCGTGGCTGCATGACGTGTGACAAATTTTTGCGGTTAGCAAAGTCAATAGAGAACATCGAGCGTGCATAGCGGGGAAATGTATAGCACGTCTGTGGTCCATGGCCGGAAAATTGTTCAACATGTCCGGAGTGACGACGACGATGTTGCTTGCTTGCCAGCCAGCTTGCCTGTCTGCTTGCTTGCCGACTGCCCATTGCCCATTGCCCATTGCCCATTGCCCATTGAGAAGGGCGACTAAGAAGGACGGCTATCATCCAGCAATGGCTGCCGAGTTCACATTTTGACTTTCCCCGCTCTACTTGCAGTTAAATAGGGCGGAAAAATAATTGAACCATTATCAGGCAGCCGCAGCGGGAGATGCGGTAAAGTGGCCAAAGGACACACCTCGTCTACTGTTTTCCATAGACAGTTGGTTCCAGTCCTGTCCTGTCCTGTCATGTCCTTTTCGGTTCTATTCTGTGCCAGCTTCTGTTCGTCTGCAACAATCCTCATGAATACATTTTATGCCGCTGCTATGCCGCCTTTAGCTTTTACACCTAGCAGGACATTAGCACTCCTGTCCAAGAACAAGTTGCCGTCACCAATGCACCCCGGGATAAATGGGATAAATGCACCAAGCGGATAATTTGTGTTCCGTTTTGCTCAACTTCATTGCAACAAACTTAACAAATTTTGTGCAATTCTGGCAGTGTTCAATCGATTAGTTGGCAAAGTTCTTATTTATAGCTCAACTTTGTATATAAGGAGTAGAAAAACATGTTTGCTTTATATTTGTTGTACACATTCCGTTGAAAATTATGTTCCTCTGTTTTAAGTTTAAATTTGCTCTCAGCATCCTTAACGTATTTGTTCTCTGCAAGCCCTATTGCAAAGGCCTCGGTCAGTTTGCATATGGTAATCACTCTCTCTCTCTCTCACTCTCTCTCTCTCTCTGTCTCTGTGTCTGTCTCATTTCAGATATGACGAACGCGCCCTGACATGGATGAGTGCACTCTGGCGCTGATGCTCCAGCTGTACCCATCACCCATCCACGCTTACTGTGTCACGTTGTTGCGTTGAGCCTCATTAAGGACACTTTGTCTGCTGTCCATTTAAACGCGCCTTTTCTCGTCCGATGCCTGCCGTCGTCCATAAATTATTTTTAAATGCATACTTATGTGGATTTTAGCAACACGACAACTTTTCAAAATTATAACCTGTTCATAACGCGCTTAAGAGTATATTGGTTTTATGCAATGTCTGTTCAACCGTTATAATGCTTTAAAAGCTAGCCACTTAAAACTTGAAACAATCTCTCTCGCAGCTTTCGGGTTAAACGGCTCATGACCTCCTTTAAAGATCGGCCCAAAAATATCCTTGCCACTCCCATTTCACTCCTGCGAATCACTAAAATCGATATCCATCGATTTTCATACGCAACTCAAGTGGAAGTTGTTAAAAAGTGTTTTTA
Organism: Drosophila maculinotata; assembly: GCA_035045305.1. Taxonomy (NCBI): domain Eukaryota; kingdom Metazoa; phylum Arthropoda; class Insecta; order Diptera; family Drosophilidae; genus Drosophila; species Drosophila maculinotata. Next base: position 10,610,095 of record JAWNPD010000679.1, on the reverse strand, counting down.
CATATTTCCATTTTCTGTGGCTTTCATGGCACGGCATTCCTTAACATATACATGTACATATTTACATATTTTTGTACATTTCTCTGTCTAAACTGAATACATATTTGCACGAGTATATGTGTATTTTATGTATTCAAAAGACTTATTTACTACTTAAACAATTCACCCATGCACCTAAGCCTTTTAAATTTAAGGCTACTTGCAGGCATTTGCAATGATTAGAAATCTGAATTTGGAAAGCAAAACTTAAGAGCTGAAGAATACTTAGCCGGCTTAGGTGGATAATGGATGGCATGAGCGGTAGATAAGGACAGGGAACGGAACCGAACGCCGATAAAAAAGTAACATGCCAAGAATTTCGAATCCTATACTCCGATTTTTGCTGGTTTCCAAACTGCAGGGGTATTTAAGCAACTTGATTCTTCAGTAAAGAAAAAGTTGAAAAATCACTGAACGCGTTTCATACCTCTGCATGTAAGTAAGTTGTAATAAGAGTGTCTGCTAGTCGGGCAGTTACGACTTGTTATTTATTTTTTGAGTTTTGCAGTAGTAGCCCCATTTTTGCTAGTCAGCTCCGCAGGGCACCGAATTGAAATTCCATACTAGTTTCGCATTGGTTGCCACCAAAGTTGTTTGCCATGCGAAACACACAAAGAAAAAGCGCACAAAAACGCGCCATCAACAGAAATGCCCCATCAGTTTATTGTATTTATGGATGAATGTGTGTAAGAATGTGTATCTGTGTGTGTGTGTGTGTGTGTGTGAGTGTGCGTGAGCTGCACTCCAAATCGAATCTGAAGCGGGAACATCAATTTAATCAATTACGCGCTAATGCACTTCAAAGTGTTGTCGATTATACAAAACAATAGCTTCAACAACAAAACAAGTTTTAACTTGTTGCATAAGTCGAAATTTAAATACCCTGTTTTTGGACTTTAAGTTCCTTAAAGCTATTGTTATATTCAACTTTACACCTTATTCCTATTACACATTCGTACATTTGCACAGCTCCCCTTTACTCGTTTCATCCATTTTATTTTTAGGGGTTCTTTTTTTTTTGGTAGACATTATAAATAGCTGCCGGAACGGTGGCAACAACAACAACAAAAACAACAACAAGAACGCCCCGCCCCGCCCCACTGACCGAGCGAACGCTTAACGCAACGAGTTGCTGACGTTGCCGTGCTCACCGCTAGGGGTGGGGGTGGGCATGGGGGTGGTAGATTCGGTTGTGTTGTTGCTGAGGCACCTGCCACGTTCCTGTTTTCGTTTGGTTTAGATGCGTGATATCTTTTTCCCTGGCAGCTCAAATGTCAGGCGAGGAGCGAATAACGAACAACAAACAGCTGTCTAACCCTTGTAACCTACGACCTTTTGGCCTTCTGTGTGTGTGTGTGTGTGTGTGTGTGTGTCTGTGTGTGTGCACTTGTGTGTGCTTCTTCTGTGTGTGCTGGCGTGTGTGCATTTAGGCAGGTGGTTAAGTGGGCGTGGACAACCCTCTCAGGCAATTAAATGCCTTCGAAATTACAGTAAAAAACATTACGGCTCTTCATACCTAGTACCCATTAAAAATGTCCAAAAAATGGCATATTAAAATTCTCAAAATGTTTGCTACTAACACAGAAACCTTTGACTCCACAAAGGTATTCTCAGCTATTACATATTTATGTTGTAATGAGTACAGTGCCGCCAGATGCAACATTCTATGACATCTTTTCATTTTATTACGAAATGTTGAAGACATACGAATCGCGACCGTCTTATTAAATAATTAATTATACCAAAATTCTTTTTTTTTAAAGATTTCTTTCAAAAAAGCTGAACTGATTTAAAATAAGCATAAGTTCTTAACAACGTTATTAAAGAAAACTCTTGTAAATTGACTTACTTACCAGCTTATAAGTTTCGGGCTATGTTCCTCATCAAAATTAGTCTGTCAATCTATCAGTCAGTTGAATAAAAATAAGGAGCAGGCACATCAACTATTTGTAATACCACCCTGTACTTATTCAGGTCAATCTTCTCGTCTCGTCACTTATCACTCAAATTTGAAACTGCCAAAGTACTTGATACACGGGACACACGGGACACACGGTACACACGGTACACACATGGATACATGGGATACACGGGATACGAGAGATGAGCACTTGAGTAGAGTTGCCTGCTTGCAGTGGCAGCCTGAGATCCTTGTGGCAACAAAGCAAGAGTAAATCATGAGCGTGGTAATAAGTACTTATTATGAGTGGCTGACTGGGCGAGTTGGCCAACAAGCGTTGACAGCGTTAGACCCAAAGACTACTCTCTACTACACTACTCTCTGCACTTGAAATCATTCTTTACTTACATGTATGCTTTACATACATAGTGTATGTATGCATGTATGGATGTGTATGTGTATGTGTATGCTTGCTTTTCTGTCTGCATTCTCAGCGAGTTGCTGACAAGGGGGATTTGCTCACATTCGCCCTTCCATTCAATATGTATACATACGTGGTGTATTCTCTGTCTGCGTGTGTGTTCGTTACAGGGATTTCAAATTAACACTTGTTGCACAATGAGGCGATGACGATAACCCGGCCACGAAAGCCGCCAATGTTTATTATAAACGAATCAAGCGTATGACTTAACAAATGTTTCACTGCCATCCACGAGCCATGGAATAATAAAAACCATTGGTCGCACTGTGGCCACCATTAATGATCAGAGGACATGTCCTGGTTGAGTGGTTGCCCCGGCAAACGATGTTATCAGAAGTTAGGCCAAAGAATACAACAACAAAAACATAAAAAAGAAAGCAAGCACTGGAATGCGTTGTTATCAGTTATCAGTGTGGGTGTGTGTGTGTTGCTTAAGCTACGCTTTACTTTACAGTGTTAAGGATGCCATGTGACCATATGCTATGCTATGCTATATAATTGCCTGTAGGTACCGCCTACCAGCGCCTCCCGCCTCTGCAATGTTGTCGATTTCATTTGCGCTTCTCTTTTGCTTTTTGTTTGTTCAGCTGCCGCTCCTTGCTTTTATTATTTATTTTATTTCTATATGTTTATATGTATTTGTATGTGTGTGTGTGTGTGTGTATGTGTGTGTGTGTGTCTTTCTTTTTCTACATTTTGTTAAAAGAATGATATTTGGTGGTGGCATGGGGGAGGTGGGGCGCTGGCGTGGTGGGAAGTGCACACGCCTATCGCCTGCAGCATGTTGACTGAAGCTATTTTATGTGTGATTGTGTTTGTCTTTGCCACAAACAACGCAGCATGGCAGCGAATGTGAGGCAGCTACAGAGCCGAAGCCGCTTATCCCTGTCTGTCTGTCTGTCTGTCTGTCTCTCTGTCTCTCTGTCAGTCTGTCTGTCTGTCTCTCTGTCAGTCTGTCTGCTTAGTTATCAGTGTTTGTTTGTCTTATTGCTGGCCAAGTTTATTTGTCGGCATCATCAGAGAGCGACAGCTCTTGTCTCACATAAAAGCCAAAGTCTTATTTGTTAGCAGGGCCATAGAGGCTCACACACACACACACGCACACACGCACACCCACACCCACACATAGACAACAGCAGTTAACAGCGTTCAAGCAAGACATTTAGAAAAACACAGTTCAATTTTGCAGTTATCGTGAAGCTGCTGCTGCTGCGCCCACTCTGACCCCTGCACCCTCCCCCTCCACACATCGAAAAAAAAAAACACAGTGCTTCATAAGTAATGCGAAAGTATAGCGGCCATAATGCACACAGATCAAAAGAATAACGCTTCAGCTTTCTAAGCACACCTCAGTGCTTTCAACGCCTCCCGCATCCTGTCAATCAGCGCGCGGGCGCGTGCGCTTGGCATCAATCAAACACGCCAATAATCAATCAATCAATCAATCAAGCGACGCCGGCTGCTCTGGTGTCTGTGTCTTGCCTCAGGCATAAGACATTTCATTTTTGGATGCGTCTTAATTCCGCATCCCGCCCCTCCGTCACACACTTATCGATTTCTGTCAAACCCTAAATGCTATGTAGGCTCCTTTCCGTCGCACACATACATATGTACATCCATCTATCTACACAGATCAAGTTTATCTCAAAATATTGTCACAATCGCAATTTCAAAGACAAAATAAGATTTGGTGCACTCATTGTTTTGCCTGTCATCTGAAATATATCTTCGGAATGTATCATAATGACAAGTTACACAGTATAACAATAATGGTTTGGTCGACAGCGCCCGACTATGAGATACTCTGTATCCACACAAATATATATATATATATATTATAAATCGTACACGTATCAAATATGGCAATTCTCTCATAGCAGCAGAAGTAGATTCTTTTTATTAGAATAATAGGGAATATATCAGAAAACGATCATTCAAAAAATCAAACAGATTGACAGAGTATATATATATATATATATATATATATATATATGCTGATACTTATGATGATCTTATGTCTCCTTATGCCTGTAACATACATTTTCGCGACTTTACTTAACGCTTTATCCATTTTACATAGATCATAAAAAATAAAATCAACCAAGTAACCAAGTTCATTTAAAATATAAAAAAATATTTCCTACTCAAGCCACAATTTGTGCAGTTTAAGAAAATAAAGAAGGTGTTGTTGCATTTGTTGTTGCACCCTTTGCTAGTGTCCTTGCCGTTGGCAGCAAAGTGAGAGCGAGGACAGGACACTAATTCTTTGGTCACTGACTTGGCTTCACTTAATTCGCTCGTTGATCGACTCTCAAGTCTGGAGTCTCGACCCTCGACCCTCGACCCTGGACCCTGGACCCTGGACCCTCGACTTAGCGACTCTGTCAATAGCGATAATAAAATCATTTACTGTCTGACAGCAAAGCATCTTCGGGACGTGTATTTGCACAGACAAACAGATATATGTATATATATATATATATATATGCATGGTCTTTGTCGTTAACGTATAGAAATTATTTTTATTGTTATTCTTGTTGCTGTTGTTATTTACTTGGCTCTTTGGCACATTTTATTATTTTCTGCACACAGTTTTGTTATTTTTTGTTGTGGTAGCTTGCGATTTACATATTTTTTGTTGACTAGCGCTAGAAATATGGAAATTAAAATGAAATTAACACATTTTAATACCCTGCAAAATGAATGTCATTGAGTTGTGCCAGTGTGCATGACAGGCAGATGAAGACCATGAAAAGTTTACTTATATACTGGATCAGATCCGATGTAGCCGCTTCGATCTCAGGAACTATAGAAGCTAGAAGCACCGAATTTGAAGAATATGTTATGATATAGTATAAAAAGAGATAAATTAATGTGCAAAGGGTATCTGCTAGTCGTGCACTCAGCGACTAGAACACTGTTACTTGTCATTTAAATAAAACACACCATGGTGTCTTTGTGCCTGTGTTTGTAAGTGTGAAGAGCGCGCAAAAATAATACAAAAGGAATTGTTAATAAAATATGCAATTTCAAAATACGAATAGAATAAGAGCTGTGAAAGCAAACGAGCTACAATCAAAATAGATATGTATGTATCTATGTGTGTGTGTGTGTATGTTTGTATGTGTGTGTGTTAACTGCCAACTGCCCTGTGCACACACAAACACACACACACACACACACTCACATATTTACAGCTGTGGGTCCATGGAGATTTTTACGCTGTTGACGCAGCTGTGTTGCAAGTGAAATTTTCACACTCACAATGTGTGCGTTTGTGTATTGTGTTTTTCTATTACAAATTTGAAACTAAAACTAATTTCAATGTTTAATTTATGCTGAGGGCGGGTGCTGCCAAAGCGCCTTTAAGTATGCTATGAAAATTAGGCAGCCTGCTGAAAACGCGCACTCACAAAGATAATGAAGTTTGAGTTGTTGTTGATTTAGGACTGCGGAGAGACAGAGACAGCGTGAGAGAAAGGGAGACGGAGTGGGAGAGGGAGGGATAGACTTGCAGCTGCAATTGTTTTCGGGGCCAGCAATGGGCGTTGAGGATTATACTTATACTTATATGGCAGAATTAAAAGATACTTCAGCGAGTGAAAAATATTTTATTTAATTTGCCATTATATTAACATAAAAGAGCAATCTTTTAACGGCTTCTGGACACCATCCAATTATCTAGCGCTGCAAGTTGTTTGAATTTGCTTTGAGCTATGCATAAAGCCCTTAGGAAATGAATTTTAGTGCTCTCGCGGGTTTTCGTCTATATACAATAGTACTATACCATACAGTTCCATTAAACGTTTGAGCACTCCCTTTGCGAATAAAGACTCAACATTCGTTATATCTACATTTGTAGTATGTTTGCTTTCTCCACCCCCCCCCCCCCCCCACCCTCTTTTGAACACAATCTGCTCAAAATTTCTGTTGCGAATGTAAGTTCAAATTGCAGTGCGATTTCAGGCAAAAACTTCGGTCTGCCAGTCCTTTGACTTCTGTCGAAGCAATGTCCTGATGCACACGCTGCAAGTACTGCAAGCGAAACGAGGCTTATAAACAACTAACACCGTTATCGGAACCAACGGAAATATAATACGATTAATGAAAAACAAACCCTTTACAAACATACTCAAAGGCCACATGCTGCGGCGCTGCGGGTTTTCCACTGTACGCCAAACTTTGGAAAATTGTATTTCAAGCAAATTCCGTATATATTGTCCTTTTGTTAAAAAATCAGAACAATACGATATATTTATATATAAAATCACAGCATACACTTCTTAAATTAATTTTGTTTTTAAATTATTATTTTGAAGCATACAAATTGCATAGAATTAACCTTAACGCCTAGTAACGTATTGAATCTGTCTATTTATAGACTTTATTATATGGCAAAGTCCTGGGTCAGGATGTCTCCCAGTCGAGAGCTCTGAACTTGATATATTTGTCTGCTCAAGCTTGTTTGTGCACTACCTACCAATTTGTTCTTGTTGTTGTTGTTAGACGCTTGTTTTTTATATTTAATTTGAGAAGCTATCGAATTACATTTTGTGAACTGTTTGAGCCAATGAAAATAAAAATGAAAATTGGGTGTGCAATCTCGTGGAAAGGAAAGGAAAGGAAAGAAAAGATAAGAAAGCAAAGGCCGCATAAAAGTAGTCTGTACACTATATATATATATATATATATATATATATATATACTATGTGGATAAACATTGGGTCAATACACACTAATGCGCTAACAACAGTTTAACACTTTATAGCCGAGCCATGTTCTGAGTATGCGCTGCCACTTGGGTTTAATGTGACACGAGCATATTTTAATTAAATTAGAAGAAGCCATGAAAATATTTGAAGCAGCCAGAAAAAAATGCAGCTAGAAAGCAAAAGAAATGAGCAAATATATACAGAGAAGGAGTGAGAGAGAGTTGGAGTGAAAGACAGAGGCAGAGAGAGAGAGAGAGAGAAAGAGAGAGAGAGAGAGACAGAGAGAGAGAGATAATGACAAAGCGAAAGTAGGAGCGTAATATAAATGCTGCCAAATTACGTGACATAATTTAGAGGCGATGCCAAACGAGGATATCCTAATGACATTTTGTCTTTGTTTACTGTTGGTGCTACCTCTCTCTCTCTCTTACACACACACACACTGGCACTTCACCTACTCCTGTTGCGGCGACTGCTATCGTTCCAGGCTTTATTTCTTTCAATGTTGCTTGAAGCATAGACGAAATAATCATCATCTCCCACCGGCTCACTATGGGAGTTTTTAGCTCAAACTAACTAAAACGCAAACAGATGTTTCTTCTTATTTTTTATTTCGTCAAGTCAACTAAAACTTAAACTTTATTTATAACCGAAAAAAGATTATCTTCCCTAATTTTATTTCATTTTTTGGTATCCAACAAGTAAAAATCTGTAACTCGTAATTCCAAAAATTGTTTGAAACTGATATCGCAAGAACTTCAATGCACGCTGAAATTTTTTAGAGTACTGTTTGAGGTTTTATCAAATGTACTATGAGGAAAAAATCGTTTTTGTAAGCACTTGAGAAAATACTTGATGTGCCATAAAGTGTCCATATTCCCCATTGTGCGGCGGCTCCTGCTGCTACCTCTGAGCTATGAGCAACTCTGCCAGTTACGTTAAGCTCTGGAAATGGACGTTATAAATAAGGGCTGTGGCAACTCAGAAGCGAGACTACGAGAGGAAATTGCACAGGCACTGGGTGCGATAGCGACATTACTTTCCGACACTCACAACGTGTAACAAGTTAAAGTGCTCGCATCTGGAGTGTCCGACTGGGAGATACCCTATCCTAATTATCCACGCATTCAATCATATGGATTTGAAGCTTATATGGCTACATTAAGTATACGCCTAGATGCACAATAGAGTCAGAAATGTCTGCTTCTCGTTGGCACGACTTAAGTATACCCTTTAAGCCTATTTTTATTTTATACAGTGTATAAAAAGTGGCTTAGTGGAACGCATATTTAAACGTTGTTATCAATATAATGGCAAGAGAGTAGGAGAGTAGGAAAGGAGGGGTGTAGGGAGGCCTTGTGCTCGGTTTCCGGGCAAACCCAATCAGCCGCATCATAACAGGAGCAAAGTCTGGGGTGTCAGGGCTACAGTGAGCGTCAAGGCGTGAAATGCTTACGTAAAATGCGTAATATTTGCAAAGACTCGAATCCCTCGTACGTATGTATGTATATGCCGGACGACTTCCGCTAATGAAAGCACCCGTTTCCGCTTCGCTTTACACACCAAAAGCTCGTTCCGTACCTTTTGTTTTTACTTTTATTTTTTTGTTTTTGTTTTTGTTAAACTTCTGGTTCGTTTGGTATTGCAGTGTGTATGGGGGGTGGGGGGTGGGGCTAGATGTGAACGTTGTTTGTTTATGGAACTGTTGTCGCTTAAGATCCTATGAAAATGCAAATTAAGTTTCATGTTTACGCGTTGGTAATCTTCACTTTCACATTTCAGTCAAAGTAAGCCACATGACCTCACGGCCACATGTCCATATATGGTTAAAAAATGCACTAGTTTTGCATATGTTATTTAAGCACTGTGCAAACTGCACATTAGCCGTGTATTAAATACCGTCTTGAAATTAGTCTTCAATTTCTGATCTGTGGTTTACTGCACTTTAATACGATTATCGTGAAACAGCAGTGCCCTATCCGCGGTACAGCACATTTACATATACATATGTACGCTTTGCACTATATGTGCTTGAGCGTAATATTGCCTCCCATTGTCAGCTTATCAGCATCGGACAGGGTGTCGGATTCGAAGTGTGAATTCGAAGAAGTTAGGGCATAGGGCATAAGGCATAAGGAGATGAGAAACGAGAACGCAAAACGGGGAGAGATGGGAAATCGGAGATGGGAGCTCGCGTGTAGGCTGTTTGGCTGGTTGGCTGGTTGGCTGGTAGGCTGGTAGGCGGTTAGGGTTGCTAGGGTTGTTAGGGTGTGCAATCAAGTAAATTACGAGAATTTATAACATAGGAAGCCGACCGCGTCGCATCTTTCAGTGGCGCAGAATTGGAATGGTTTTTGTGTCCTTGGCAGACATTTGGTTTGTTTATTTGTTTGATTGCGTTCGCAAATTGCCGTTGCCTCAATCATAAAATTGATTGCAACGCCCACGTCAACAAGTAGGTCTATTTATGCTTGTAGTATGTATGCTTGTATGTATTTTCATGTATTAGCTGACAAACTTTTCACCCTTCATCCGGCATCCCTTTTCCCCAAACCCATCCCCATCCCCTTTTCCGTCCCCCCTCACCACAGGCAACACATAATCCGACTGGTGCCGCACCAAAAACCATAAAACTGATGTCGTATTAAATTATTGACTATAAATTCGAAAAAAAAAAACCAAAAAAAAAAAAATAAAACAAGTATGAGTGCTCTAGACAAGAGTGTTCATCCAGGAGATACCCTGTTACCCAGTCTTTAGCCAATTATAAAATAAAAATATTTATAGCAAAAAATTATGCAATAACCAATCATAACCTTGGGAACAAATTCCGGAGCTTCCGACCAGGAGCTGAACCGGAGACGAACTTACTAGTTGCCCAAGTTACTTCACTTTTGTTATACCCTTTTTACTTGATTTTAACGGGTAACGAGTATAAAAAACTGAAGTGATGTATGCAGCTGAGAGTTCTCGTCAAATAGATACCCTGTACCCACTCTTAAGTAATATACATGTGCAAGCAAGCAAACACTCTCTGCTCAACACTATAAAAAATGTATGCTTAAGGATGCACAGATAGAAAGATATACATACTATATATTTAATGGGGTTGAGGATGTGTCCTTGAGCTTGCTATTTATTTGTGCTGAACTTCATTATACCCTGTACTACGCAATTATTTTATTGTAAACAAAAAAACAAGGCTTAAAAAACATGAGAGAATCTGACAAAATGGTCAACGGCGGCTAGAAGGGAGGGGCAGGGAGGTGCCGTGGTCACACCCAACATATCAAATAAATAATAAATAAATAGCAGTCAATAAAGTGTTGTGGCCGTAGCTGTAGTTGTCGTGGAATGGCAGCATGACACAACGGGACAGCAGGACACAGAGCATGCCATTACAACGTTGGACAACAGCATAATAGAGCGATTTATTTTCAGATTTCGCCATGTTGAAACATTTTTATGAGCCGGGAGCCGGGAGCCGTGAGCCGGGTGTCGTGGCAAGAAAAAAAGCGCACAGCAAATATTTGAATTATGTTCAAAGCTCGGGGAGATGGCAGGTTCCGGACACTGGCATTATATAAATGTTATTGCCGTTCATTAGGTTGACGCCATGGTTTTAAAATGACATAGCCTCAGAAAAAATGCACCCAGTTGATTAAGCTGAAATTGCTTTCGATTATCACTTTCTCATTTTTTTTGTATGTTTCCTGTCTGCCAAATCAACAAATTAAAAAATATTAAAATAAAGACCAAAAGTTCACTTTATGCCTAAAAAATCGAATGAGGGTACCAGTTTTTTGGGCTCTTATATATGATATGATATAGTAATCCGATGCTGATAAGTTTTTGCTCATATTTGGATTGTTGAGCTTGTTAAAGATATCTTTGAAAATTATATATGTTTTTTGAAATTAATCATATTATAATATGTTGATATTTCAAGTTTTGTTGAGCTATGCGTTACACATTTCATAACAAAATTATGAGTAGGAAAGTGGAGCGAGTAAAAAATATTAACATAACAGCAATAGTGAACGTTTTGAACTCTCATCGTGTCAAATAGGGATCTAAAATGAATATAAACACAAGAATCGCATGCTTTATCTGTCTCACCACAAATACACACAGGTTGCGACTTAGAATTCACGTGGCCCGGAGGTGCCTGTCAGATTTGAAAGTTCATTTATGTGCCCACAACCCATTGCCACCCATCGCCAGCAACCGCCAGCCACGTGGGCGGGCCTTAAAGACTGTCAATGGCAAGCAAAACCAAAAATATGCGGTCGGTCATACGCCGTTTCTTTGACTTTTTGCGGGAGGTGTATGCGGTGTATTTTTGCGGATTTATGATGAACGTAGCCTGCCAAAAGCTTTGCGGCTTAATCGGTTTACCCCTATGGTTGTGCTTATGCTTGCGGTTGGCTGCTGTCCTTGTTGTTGCTGCTGTCATTGCCAGGGCCGTCTGACGGCCGGAAGCGTTCACTTCCGGCCGTTTTTTGTTCTTACACAACCTTGCCATATTTCTTTCACTGTTCGACTATGTCTCTGGCGCTTATTTAGCCTTCTGCCTTTTGCGACTTTGGCTGCACAGTTTCGTCGAAAATGCCGTGTTTTTTTTTTTTTTTTTTTTTGGCAATCCCAAAAATGGCATTTCTGAGCCGGCTGGTTCACTTGGTTAGTTATTGTTGCAAAACTCGTGATGGCCATAACGCAGCTTCAAAAATAAAGCAACACCCATGGCTATGGCTATGCAAACTGTGAGAATCTTTTCTTTTGTTTCGATGAATGCTTTCATAAGTTGAAATCATGAAGTACCAACTTGACCGGCCAGCCCCGTCGGACAAGCAGTGAGTGCTCTCCGTTCATACATACTTACATACTTACATACTTTATACATTTGTATGTATATGTACATATGTACATATATACGTACATCTCATACAAACTGAACAATAAACATTTTGCACAACGTTTGGCTGGAAGATAGAAGGTCTTCAGAGTCGGCGGCTGAACGCTTAACACTGAAAAATATTTAGTTGCAATTACTAATTATTGTAATATTTATTTTAAAATGCAGTTAAGTACCAATAATATATTAAATTGTATATATAGGTGTAAATTTCAAGTTAAGAGTTTAATATATTACTTAAATTTAAAACATTTCAATCGTATATCCTATTATTGTTCTATTGACTCCATCTGAAACTTTCAACCCCTTCAATTACGAAATTACGAATTAATAAAATGCCACATGCTATCCTAACAATTTCTACTATACGAAATTGAAAAATTAATTCCAATTTGGTTTTAATTAAATTGTACTTTCAACACCAAAAGTTATCAAATTATAGCCCACATTTTTGAGCAGTGTATGCGCAGAGTGCAAATTGCTTTAGTATAATTGCCTGCCAGGCAGATTTCCAGTCTCGCAGTGGAAACTCTTTAGCTCATTCACCAGCCGAGCGGTCAGCAAATTCCGATGCTTTTGATAAACTTGCTGCTGCTAGCTGCCTTTGGCATGAATACTACCAAAATGTGCAGTTAAAGCACCAGCCACATGCCCGATTATTACCATTCGCACAAGCTTGGCCAACACTACGAAAATCTAAAAATTGGAAACAGATTCAAAATCTATTTAAAAGTTATGGCCGCAAATAGTTGTAGACGCCCGACAGCGACACACAGGACATGGCATGCAACAGCACAATATCTACTCTCTCTTTCTCTCTCACACACTCTCTCTCTCTCTCTGTCTATCTTTCTCTCTCTGCCGTGTCGCTGGCTCTCATTGAAAGTGGCGCTGTTGATGATATGAGGTGACGCTACGAAAACTTTTTGACACTTTAAAAACTTCACACCCTCTCACACACACACACACACAAACACACACACACGCACACACATGACTATTTTGCATACCCTTGCCACTAGACTGACACACACACACAGTCACATATTTGCCAAGCCTGGTTTTGAAAGTTACGTTAACTGATTTTAAAGGTTTTTGGTTTAGGTGTGCCACGGCTGCCAGAGCTGCCAACTAGTTCCTGTTGTTGCCCTTGTTCCTGTTGTTCCTGTTTTTCCCCGTTCCTGTTGTTGCAGTCCGCAGCAGTGGATAGTTTTGCGACCCTTTGTTATTGCCGTTCATCGACATTTTTTTTTGGCTCTGATAAACTGTTCTCAGCAAAAAATACGTTCAAATTCCGATTGGGTCAGTTGAGAATTATGTTTTTCTCTTTCACGCGCAACTTGCCACGCTTGTGGCAAGCGAAACAAAAAGGCTTACACGCTTGTGTATATTTAGCAAAGTGGAATGTGGGCAAAATGCATGCTTGGGGTAAGAGCTTATAATCAACATCACGAACATAACAATGACCGATAAATTACTCCAACAAGACTGCAACTAGATGGCTACCACCTCAACTAATTTTATTTGACTGTTACACAAACAAAAACAACTACAACAACGAGACACAGGCATAAATCTGTGCACAGTGCGCCAGACTTTTCCTTGATGGATGTCTCTCCCCTTTTTTTCCCACTCATATCCCTCTCCCTCTACCTCTTTGTCTTTCTGAATGTGTGTGATGTGTGTTATGTCTAACTGGACCACAATAAAATTTATTTGTATTGTTTGGCCGTTTGTCGTTTTATCTCTTAAGTAAAAAAAATATGAAAAAGTACTCTTGTTGGTGTGTTCTACAAGAAGATACCCTATACAGAAGTGCGAAATCTTATTTTGATATTTTCCCATACCAACAATCCATCCTTTATCTCAGAGTTATGCTCCTTCTGTTTGTTATATATATTTTCTCATGTATATATAACCCTTTTTGAAACGGTTACAGGGTATACAAAGTATGAAGCCACCAACCGAAAATAGACCACCTTGAACCCCGCAATGTCTTAAGTACCCTAAATCTGTCATGAAAATTTATGGAGTACAAGAATGCTTTTCTTAGCCATTTGTTAAGGTACGGAATATAAATAACAAAGGACAACTGATAAAGAGACGTGTATGACCCGATTAAATCAATTTCAGTATTTAAATAATAAAATTAAACGCTTTGCAATTAAATTATTATTATAATAACCGATAGCTCTTAAAAATTGGTGAAAAGAGTATATGTGGAAGAAAGGTTCAAAATGTGTCTCAGAAGGCAACAATTCCGTTGCCATAATGTTGACAATATATATATACATATATCGTGCTCAGATCAAGAAGTATGTTTAGCTCTTTTCAATTCGAATTTTTGTTAGCAGGCTTCGAAACCGCCTACAGGGTATCTTTTAGCTGAGAGATCCTGCGTACTTTTATTCTTATTTGTTTTTTCCTGTATTTTTGTATGTTTTTTGTTTTGTTGTTGGCTGGGCTGGGGGCTTTGGTCAATGCGTCAGCTTTACGGCTCGTAATGCTTGTAATTGATTGTTAATGCCGTAGTTAAAGCAACCCGATTGCCGTGGAGTCATAGACTTGGACTTGACTGCTTTTGACTCAAAGGTTATGAATATCTTGGCTGAGTAGAAGGACTGAGTGAGGTAGGTAGGGCTGTGTACTACAGTTGCTGCTCGGCTATGTTGATGTTGCTCTCTTTATGTTTGTGTTTTGTATTTGTGCGTGCCTTGGCTTATTTATTATTAAATTCGGCATTGCGTGTGTGGCATGGCAGGCAGCCAGTCAGCAAGAAGCCGCCGCAAGTGGAATCGCCTGCCAGCTCTCAAAGCCTACTTATGTACGTTTATACATACATAAATACATGCATACATATATAAATAAATATGGTTGTGTGGGTGCGTGGGCATTGTGGCAGAAGGCCAGAGCAATTGTAGAAAATTCCTTTTAAAATAACACAGAAATCAGTTAAAAATAACAAGAGAAGAGCTACGAAAATGGGGGGCTGGCAACAAAGAAGGCCAAGGATCGCTGGGCTTATCGCATGGTCCGACGTGACCTGGCTTGGCATCGATATATCCCTTGCATATTTCATATGTGTGTGTGTGTTGGTTTATGTGTGTGTGTGTGTGTGTCATGCATAAAACGCAAACGTTAATGCTAGCAATATAATAAAAGGATAATGCAGTTGGAATTGCAGCCTCAGCTCAACTACAGCCGCACACTCGAATCTACGGCCGCATTCCTTGGAGAACAAGGAATGACAATAAACAAGAATGCCAAAAGAGAGCGGCGGATAGTTGAAATCGTTGTTTTATTACCTTTTTTTTTGTACTCTGTATTCTGTTGCGTTTCGTCTCAGCTCGGAACAATGGAAATCAGTTGCAGGACGCATTTTCTAGACCAAGGCAACAAATGCAGCAATAAAAGCAACAATGGAAGGTAAATGCCACGCCAGATTTAATTGCAACAAACAACACATTTTGACAGCTTACAAGAAATCTTCAACTCAAGCTTAAAAGCATTTACGAACTACTTAGTTCACTGTGAGACTATTACCTTGTTACTAATTTGCGCCCTAAAGCCAGATAGATATGCCTTATAATACTCCCAACTTTTTCTACTTTTTCTGCAAAAAATATTTGCAGCGTAATTTAACTAGTTAATTGTGAGGGCAAGAAAAAAAAATGTTTTTTTTATATATATGAAATGAATACCATGGATTAAATATTTGCTGAACTGGCAAATTAAAAGCATCAGTTAACTTTCCTATGCATTATGAAAAATAGTTTACCCATTTAAAGTGCGATTGCTAATTTTCGTACACAAAAATGTCAATGAAATTAAACTTGTACAAAAACGACAATATATTTGAAATGCAAAAATGCGGGAGAGACAACAGACCAAATTTGAATACTCTAGCTTTTATAGAGCTCGAGATCTGCTCATAAAAAACGGGGAACGTTGAAAATAAAGTTTTGCCATTTGGTGGCAACATGTGGAGCTATCAAAAAAGTGATATAAACTACACGACTATACTACATAAGCCAACGTTCAAGCAAAAACATTAGAGACATGGCATTAAGGAGCACATTCGTATTGCACTTACCTCGAGAATTGTGGAAACTTTGAACTTGGAATTAATTAGTTGCTGTGCACTGAGCAGAGATAAGCTCGAAAACAATTACGACAAACGAAATGTAAGCTGAATAACAAATATCTGAAGATAGATTTGATTTCAAGTAACTAGGCCAGCTGAGCAACACTAAAATATAATTAATTGTGAGCCAAGCCTCAGTCAGATCTTGGGGGCGAAACAGGGGCGTGGCCGTTGACGCTGCCAACACCACCAAAGTTGTTAGAATGAAAATGAAAATGAGAATCACAATGAGTATCAGAATGAGAATGAGAATGAGAATGTAGATGAAATGAAATGGAAAGCGCAAAAAGAGTGAACCAAATTGAAAATGAACAAGCGAAGCGAACATGAGCATGGACAAGTATTTCAATGTGATTGGTGAACATGTGGTGGTGAATGTGGCTGTTGAGTATTGAGTAGTGAATAGTGAATAGTGAGTCGTGAGTATTGAGTATTGAGTAGTGAGTAGTAGTAGTAGAATTGTGGAGCACTAAAACCGGTGGGGAGGCAGGCGTTGGCTGACTGAATTTTCGTGTTTGTATTTTTAGGTATCTCAACTTTTGTTTTTTTGTTGTTGTTTGTTTTTTTGTTCATTTCTTTTTTTGTCTTGAGTGTTTACCCGTCTTGTAATGAGTTGACCGGCAAATCCTTGAGTAGGTGATTGTGGGTCAAATTAGAGCCGAGCCCGCTGAGCAGCTACCAAGGTTTTTAGCCATTCAAAATGCATGACCAGCACAGAAATCTCTCATGGAAAGTAAATTGCGCTGAAAAACAATCACGCATAAGTGCAATACAAATACAAACAAGCTTATTGGTTTTCCTGTTGTCCTCGCACCGTCTTCACGTGCCAGTTAACCAGCTAGGTGGCGATGGCCTGAATGGGCGTGTGGTTATGCAATTTCAATGTTTATATGGGGAGGAAGCTGCTTAAATGGAACTGCAACGAGAGCAGAAAATGCAATTTATGTGCACTAAATATGATACTTACACATGCATTTTGTATTTCCACAGCAGTGACATGCCAACAAAAATATACAGGTAAACAAGTAAGAAAGATTGCGAAATGTCTCTAAGGTCCGACTGCGATGCGGTAAGATACATACATACATTCATACATACATATATACATTGCATAAGAAATCCAACTTAAAGGATTTCGTGCAATCGGTAAATTCGTTATTCGTATTAAAAATAGTTCAATTAAGCTCCTACGATAATTGGGTGCTTGTTTGTAATCCGAATATAAACGAATACCAAGAATATAAAACTATTTTCCAGCCTGATTATTTTTGATATTGCAGTCCTACTTTCAAATACCTGGTCATGCAAGGCCAAGTAAACATACATGCTATATACATCATACCATCTCCTGGTGCAGACCTAAGTAGCTTTGGCAAACACTTATTATTTACAGCACTTGGATGGCAGCTGGAAAATAAACACAAAGTTTCTATGTGTTTTCGTGTACTAATTTATGCTGTTAACAAATACAGGATATAACTCAATCTTTATTGTATACGAAATAGCCTACATGGCAAATAAGAGTGTCTAACTCAATAGTTAGGCACATGAATAGCGTAGGCAAATGAATACTTATTTACGTACTAAGTGAGCAATTTGTAAGCCGTTCAAGGATACTTTTTTATTGCATCTACAAGTGCAGCGTGCCAACTGTCAGTAAAACAGCTAGAATCGCAGACAGACTATTAAATCTGCAATTCTGACCGCTGACCAAATCCGAGACCAGACCACATAAAATCCAAAAGAAGCCAAATTAATGATTCACTTTTAGGATTCCGTGCAGCCAACATTAACTTAATACGCATCATAATCGCTTTAAGCTCGACAGCTGAGGTTTCGTTGAAAAAAATGTTGTTCTTTAAAAATGTATAAAAATATAAAAAATATGCATTTTGAAATATGAAAAAAAAAAAAAAACAAATGTATACAAATGGAATAAAATAAAAAAAGGAGAAAGTTGTACTTAATTGAAAATTTATAATAATAAATAAAAACAATATTTTTCACATTCTATTAAGGACTACAATGTTTAAATTTCATACTATTAAATTTGGTCTATACTGAACTTGATTCTGAACTTTATTCTGCCAACTAGTATGTGCAAGCAATGAACTTAGCATATGTATATGAAACACAGACTTTACGGCTTTCACGACTATCTCTAATCATGATGTTAGCCTGAGCTCCCCCAAGTTGATGTTGTGATCTTCTATAATAAAATGAGCAACAAATTTGATGTCGCTGCACACGGCTCGCGATTGCCATTTATTTTTATTACCACACTTACCTGCTGTTAGCTGCTACTTAGCGCCTTTTTTTTGAGCGATGTCGATGTAGATGTAGATGTATGTGTCGGGTTGTAGGCGTTTCAGCCTCAATGTCTTTTGAAACGCCTGAGCTTAACTTTTTTATTTATATCTATATATATATATATATATGTATATTTATATATGTCTGTATCTGTAAGTATACACGTACGGACGTATGTATGTGTGAGTAAGTGTGGTGCACTTTAATCAGCGCTACCAGCTGCCAAAACAAGCAGAACAAGAAAAAATGTGCTGAGTTGCTGAACTGTGGTGTGATGTGCCCAGGTGAGTCTCAAAGCAAAGCCAGATGTTGCTAGATGTCGAGATGTTGCTTATTACTTCTGATTGTTGCTTGTTGCTGTTGCATACAGTCTGACAAATAGTATGTTACACTTGTAGCAAATACTTATAAAATATGTATATGTATATGTATATGTATATGTATATGTATATGTATATGTATATGTATATGTATATGTATATGTATATGTATATGTATATGTATATGTATATGTATATGTATATGTATATGTATATGTATATGTATATGTATATGTATATGTATATGTATATGTATATGTATATGTATATGTATATGTATATGTATATGTATATGTATATGTATATGTATATGTATATGTATATGTATATGTATATGTATATGTATATGTATATGTATATGTATATGTATATGTATATGTATATGTATATGTATATGTATATGTATATGTATATGTATATGTATATGTATATGTATATGTATATGTATATGTATATGTATATGTATATGTATATGTATATGTATATGTATATGTATATGTATATGTATATGTATATGTATATGTATATGTATATGTATATGTATATGTATATGTATATGTATATGTATATGTATATGTATATGTATATGTATATGTATATGTATATGTATATGTATATGTATATGTATATGTATATGTATATGTATATGTATATGTATATGTATATGTATATGTATATGTATATGTATATGTATATGTATATGTATATGTATATGTATATGTATATGTATATGTATATGTATATGTATATGTATATGTATATGTATATATGTATTTTTATGTTAATATAAATGATTGGAGACATCTATGTCGTGTTTTATGCCTCTTTTATGACCAGCGAAACGTGTCGATATCAATAAACTTATATACAAATATATCTAGATATACATATGTATATACGTATACATAGACACATACATACATATATACTTTCATTTGCACTTAATATATGGCAGCTTTATTTGTCGCATTTGTGTTCAATTTAGAGTTCAGCTGCCTTGAGTTTATTTCACGTTTTGCATTTTATTGCGCCAAATTGATGGCAACTTTATTACGACTGGATTTTGGCATAAACTCAAATTGATGCATATTCAGTAGAAGAATTCTAGGAACAAGGACAACGGATATAAGACAAGACTAATAGTCTATTGCCTCGGACATAGTAGTAGGTAGTGAAGAGATATTTTCCAACAAGTTTCAAGTTCAACATTTTTTGCAGATCAGTTAAGCCTGCTGGCGGAAATGTATTGTATTCCATAATCCATAGACAAAAAAGGTGCATAAGGAACTAAGGAGTTAAGCTACAATTGTTACCCCGTTAAGCTTCTATACAAAAAACATTTAATGTTCAGACATTCTCAATTTCATTTTATGATATAAATTTCATGCTGAGAGGCTTAAATATGAATTAAAAGTGCAACATACTTAACCTAAAGGCGCTTTTACAGTCAACCGGTAAATATGTTGGCCAACTTGCAGCGTGGCTTATTTCTTAGTTTTTTTCTATTCTGCTCTACTTTATATAGTACAGCAAGAACAACAATTAGCAGCAATCAGCAGTGAGGAGAGTCAGTAGAATCAGGAGTGAGTTCTAGGCACAACCAGAGTTCAAGCCATGATTAGGCAGCACATAGAACAAATTTGAAACACAAACTCACACACACATGTACTCACACACACACACACACACACACTGATGTATGGCACTTACGGCAAGAGTAAATTCTTATTGGGGCATCGACGAAAGTATGCAGCACTTGGGTGCAGTTGCAACAAACTTGAGTAACACTTTTCTATTCGCTCAGTGTTTACATTTCACTTATTTTGCCGTGCAGCAGAAACCAAACAAAAATCCAAAACAACATTAACAACAATAGGTCACTCAAGCAGCAGGCGTGCCGCTGTTGCGATTTGAGGAAGCGCAACGCTGCACGTGAGGTCTATAACGGCGATAACGCACAAGAGAACGGACCACAATTGCCGATGATAACAAGAGCGCGTGGTTAACCGTGCAGCGTATACCGTGCACTGTTCACGGCTGACGGTTCACCGTTCACTTTTCACGGGCAAGTACTGTCTACAGCAAGAGTCAGGAGCGACAGCACTGTTCTGTGGCACTGATGTGACAATCTCGACGCGTGAAACAAACCTTTCCCGTCGATATCCTTTACGAAACTAAATCGAAACAAGCGCAGCGAGCAAAGCTCGGCAAATAGTACACGATGTGTCTGCTGCTGCTGCTGCTATTGCTGCTGCTGCTGCTGCTGCTGCTGCTATTGCTGCCGATGTCCATGTCCGTGAGTGTGAGTCTGTGTGTGTGAGTACGATTGTGTGCAAATATATTGACTATCCTTAGGTTCCACATGCACACGGAAGAGGTTCATATACAGACACGCACCTTTGGCAGGTCGGCGCCGTTGTCGCCGTCGAGGCATCTGCCCGCTCGGGTTGACACGTGCGGGGTATTTTGCCGAGCGGCGCAGGCGTCGACAGCGACATGTGGATGTCGAGTGTGGATCCTATTTGCATTAGAGATGCGCACCAAATGTGATACACATAAACAGCGATCTTTATTCTTTCTAGCCGTCCTCGGTAGATTAGTTGTCTAGGTTCCACGTCATTCGGGCAACTGAACAACGATCTACCCGGTTCGAATCCCAGGCTAAGTGTATGGGTGCTGTTTATGTCTGAACCGAAGACCTTAGTAGCCGGTGCTTATCAGCTATATCCTAATAATAGTAATATATAGTAATATTCTTTCTTCTATCGTATAATACATTTTAGCAAGAATTCTAATTTTTTAATTTAGTAAGTTTGGCATTATTATGGCCTCCCTATATGGTATATATAACATATTCGGGCATGTTCCAAAGAAATCGACTTAGGATTGAGATTAAAGTACTTGGCAGTTAAAAAGTGTGTTGGCAAAGTACTGTTCATTCCTTAACAGAATAATTCAATTGGTTTTTGGATACGCAATCTGCTAACAATTTCGATTCTAAATGATTTGATTTGAATTGCAACTGAAATGGGAGCAGGCTTGCAGATTTAGAACTTGTTTATTATAACCTGATCCCATTAAAAATGATATAATGGTTTTGTGCAAAAGTATATAACAGACAAAAGGAAGCATCTCCGACCCCATAAAGTATATTTGATTAATTATTGATCGCTATCAATAGTCGAGTCGATCTAGCCATGTCCGTCCGTCTGACCGTCTGTCCGTCTGTATGAACGCGCGTTTCTCAGAGACTACAAAAGCTAGAGACTTCATATTTGAAATATTGGTTTTCATAGTGCCGGGTCAATACAAGTTTATCATTTTTTTTCCCGTTTAAAAGTTATCGATAAATTTCGATTCCAGACAAGTGTTTTTCGGGCATAACTTGAAAGTCATAAGAACTTGAGACTTTATATTTGAATTTAAATTATCGTACTGCCGGCTCGATACAAACTCATAATTCTTCGATATCTCAACCCGTTCAAAAAATGTACTGTACTGTCGGAACTCTATAAAACTCTATGAAATGCTCTTCATGGTTTGTCTTTTTATAAAATCCTGCATTGAAATAATAATCTTTTGTGAAAACTCATTTTTAGCGAAAATATCATGAAGCCCCTTGCCTTCTCATGTATGAATACAGATAAATAATTATGAATGAATGTAAGACCTTGGATCAGGGTATATCCTAGTCGGGCACTCTCGAAAAGAGCACTCTGACTTGTTTTATGGATGCATCAATTGTTTTAAAAAATAAGCAAATTATTTAAAATGGTGTCAAGTCTTTCTGTTTATTAATATAGCTGTGATTTTGTAACTAAATATTTTTGAGCATAATTTCTTATTATACTCATTTGAAACAAAACTAAACTATTATCATAGAATAATAATTAAATATCTATATAGATTTTACTTTAATTGCTCGATTCCAGAAATTGTAGTTGCTTTGCTTGTAGGCATTTTAATATTATATTTAAGCCTAGTAACAGCTATTGCTATTGCCCCTACGGACATCACTGTGGACATTATGTGGATGGCATTGGGGTTCGTGCTGTTGCTTCGGGTGATTCTGCTTCGTTTTTTGACGACTGCGAGGATACGCGAGGAACGAGTGCTTGAAGCGGCGGCAGTCGTGTCCGACACAGACTCGCGCAGGGGCCTTTTGACTTGGCTCTTTTCGGTTCCTTTGTTGTTGTCGCTGTTGTTGTTGCTGTTGTTGCTGCTGCTGCTGCTGCTGTTGCAAGCCAAATGCTGCGAGATGCTGCTGCAAGTTCAAGGGAATTTCGCGCGACTCGTCAACGGAATCGGCAGCGACGCCAACAAATAAATTACACACGCACACGCAACGAAAATGCATGCAAATTAAGATGGCAGCCGCAGCACTCACGCAATCACTTCCATAAACACACACACACACACACATGTATGTACATACATATATACATATGCATATTCATAGATAAATACATACATACATATATTGCTTAAACTCGGGCAGTGTGTCAGACTCGCTCTCAGTCTGGAGGCATTTTTTGGGGCGATGCTCGGTGCTTGGTGCTTGGTGCTTGGTGCTTGGAGCTTGGTGCTACGTTGGATCTGCTTTGACGAATGAATCACTTACGGTCGCCCACTTGACCAATTTTCCTCTTCTAGCAGACACTTTTGTCTCGCTGTTGTTGTTTGTTGGCCGCCTGCTGCCGCTGCTGGGTTTGAGCCATTTCCACTCACTTTGTTCGCTCCGCGCATCGCCGAGCAGCATAAAGTTGATTTTTCGACAGACTTCCACCCGCCCCGGTAAGTTGTCATTAAAAATTGCGCTGCGAAAGTCAAAAGCTGCAACTGTGTTGCACGCAGAGTGGACCCCAAACCCCCAAACACAGAAACCGCTGTGTGTCAATCTACAAGCTACTAGCCATGCCATTGGATGGCAGCATGAATAGAGGTATTGCAACAATATTAACAAAGTCAGGAAACTTTCAGCATTGTACAATACAAAATAGTATAGCAGTAAGTAGTATAGCAGCGGCTGCAATAAATTCCCACCAGTCGGATACCTTTCGTCGTAATTTTTGCGGCTGTGGCACAGTATCGCGGTGTGGCAACCGTACCGTTGTCATTATACCTGTCACTCAAGTAAGAACGTAATAAAATTCCCAATCAAATTGTCAATTAGGTCAAAACTTTTTTGCTCTCTGCTCTATTTTGTTAAAGACAAACTGATAAATAATTAAAACAAGTTCTGAAAATAAACTGCTCTTGCCGACATCAGCAGATACACATAGCGTAATTTATGTTCAGATCCTAGATTTTATCTAAAGATATACAGAGCGGTGTTGAGCGCCAAGCTATTCCATTTTTGCTTTGATTTAATTAAGTGGGTGGCCACTTATATTGGTCACCTTGGCGACACTAAATTGTTTCCAACTGCGATTCGACATTTGACTTTTGACATTTTGTGGCATTTGCCTACGCCCAACATTGTTTATGTTTATATTATTATACATGTTTATTACGAGCTCTTTAGAGGGTATTTCCCAGTCGAGCACGTTTGGCAAGTGCCCGCTTGTAACGCATTTAATTGGTTACCATTAATCATTTGACAAAACAAATATGAAACATTTAACACAGTGATTGGTTTGCCTCTAAAAATGATTTATTTTAATACTCTGGCATGGGTTATTATGTTTTATTTTTACGAAATATATGTGAATTAATGAAATTTGGGATAGAAAAAAAGGCCTAGTATAGCATTGGCTTTTATTAGAGAAAACATCCCCGACCATCCAAAATATATGTGTTCATGATCAGCATAGGTCCTGTCGATGTGTTCATATTAATATCGGACTAATTATCGTAGTTTGTATATAAATATATATCTTATATCTTATTTTTTATATAACGTTTCATCCCTTATGTAGACCGGAAAGGTTTTTCGATTAAATCGACTACATAAATACAAATTGGTAAACTCTTTTCGATTAAGAATAATTTCTATTCTTATTTAATTTGTGCAATGTGGCACCCAAATTGTTATAATTAGAATACTTTACACGCAGCCTGCTTGGCCAGCTTGTGGAAACAATGCTCACGTAGCCCATTAGGAAAATATTGGGGCGATTTGCTACCTGCTGTTTAATCAAATTTTAAGCGCAATTAAGTTAATGCGCATTTTCGTCCTGTCGTCCAGCTGTCAGTTGGCAGTTGGCAGAGAGAACGAACAATGCACTTGCAGCCCCAAAAAATGGTAACATTAATGAGGCGTATGGCACAAAATCAGCGCCCACTCTCTCTCCTCCCGCCTCCCGCCTACAGCCTCCTCCTCCTTAGCATCGAAGTAAGTTACAGCAGTCGCGAAATTGTCAACAGCAAAACAATATACAAATAAATTGTGTTTTATTTCACTTTGGTTGCAAGGAAGCGTCGAGCTAAACACAGTGCAGCCTTTTGCCAGGACAAGAACAATCCAATTGAAACAACGGCGAAGGCAAAGACTAAAACCAAGATGAGGACGAGAACGGAGCTGCGGACTAAGGGGCAGGCACGGTGAGAGGACCTGAGACTGGCGCTGAGTGAAAGGCATTCAGGTAAGCGAGGACACTGACAATGGCACGCTGTCGCCCGTGGTCGCCATCCTCGTAGCTGTTGCATTTAGACAAAAGACGCCAAAACAATGCTCGGTAGGCAACAGCAGAAAAAGCAGCAACAGCAACAGCAATAGCAGTAATGGCAGCAATGGCAGCAACTGCAGCAACAATAACTTATTGTATTGCAAATTGATTGTTTTTGCTGAAGACATTACATAAGTGAATAGACCCAGCTATCCAAATACTCAATTGTCAAAAACGCGTTAGTTTTGATTTAATTGATAGCCAACTGATACAGCAATGTTCATTTGTCACACAATCCCAAGAAAACAAGCAAGTGCCCACTTCTTACATAATCCAAGTAAATTGCATGACAAAATGTTGACGGGCTATTCCAGGGTATTTTTGAGAATGGTTTGTCCTGTAATACAATTCTATACTTATAGTTGGCAAACTAAAAAATTGCGCATTTTCAGTAAGATTTCATAACAAAAATGTTGACACGCTACGTTTCTACACCCAAAACCCTGCCTCATAGAACTTTAAACACTCATAACTTTGCCAAAACCCAACGAATTTTCAATTCCAAGGTCTTTTTGAGCATGGTTTGTCTTCTAAAATAATTCTACATTTAAAGTTGACAAACTTCTAAATTTCAGATTTTTAGTAAGATTTCATGACAAAAATGTCTCTATACCCAAAAAAAAATGCCCTTATAGAGCTTCAAATTCTCATGACTTTGCCAAAACCCAACGAATTTTCAATTCCAAGGTCTTTTAGAGCATGGTTTGTCTTCTAAAATAATTCTGTATATAAAATTGACTAACTACAACATTTGGGATTTTCGGTCAGATTTCATGATAAATTACCTTAAAGAACTTCAAACTCTCATAACTTTGCCAAAACTAAACGGTTTGCTAAAAGCAATAGTGTTTAATCAGAAAACATGTTAAAGTTCTAGCCTAACTAACAACTAATGAGATGCCTTCGATGATGATATTACATACATTTTTGTATATTTGCACTTTACAGCAAATGCAGCAAGCCTGGTATAATCTATGTAGTTAAGAGTGCACTCAAGCAATTACTCTAACAAATATACAACTTTATTAATTAGAATTCGGAATGTGTCGACAGCGAGCTGTTATCTTGTAGTTTGTATTGAGTACTTGTTGTGAATATTAATCTCATGTGCACCCGTGGCATCAGAGATGACATTGTGCAGTTAATTTAATAATTATTCTGTAGAGTTGCTGCATATTTTCATTAGTTGTAGTTGCCATTGTTGGCTGTGCTGTGTTTTGAATATTGCTCATACGCACCGCAGCCCTTGACACATGCCTTATGCCTTTAGTTTGAAATGTATTCTTTAATGCATGAATACACACATACTCATGTACATGTGTACATAGTGGTTGAGTATTATGAATTATAAAAAGTTGTGTACAAATAATAGGAAGCAACAAAAAGTTGATTAAATTTGGATAATTTTATAATAAGCAGGCGGCAAGCTGTCCAATAATATCGCTCCTGGCGGATGTGGAGATTATTCGGCATTGTTGGTGTTTGTTGTAGTTGCGGTGAGTAGCTGATTGAACTTGTGAGTGGGACTTATGGGCGCATTCAATGTTTAGTCCTTTGATGGATATCAGTGTTAATTAGAACAGAGTTGCTATGACAACCTTAAATAATGCATATTAATTATCCCGCTATAATTGACTTCACCCGCACGTGATTACTATTCTAGCTCACTCTGTCGTTTGACTGTTGCTTTATTTAGTGTACGCTGCAAAGGTTTGAGCTCTAATAATCATACCATTCAGCATTCAACATTCGGTGTCCAGAGTCGAGGCACAAACGTTGCTAGGCTTTGTTTAAGCCGCTTTTGTTGTGCATCTTTTCAGTTCTGGTGCACTCTGAGCTCATAATTGCATTGATTTTCTCCATTGCACTTTAAATTGCAATCGAAATTGAATTGTGATTGTACAATTTGATTGATTTGCACGCAACCGAACAATTAAACCGAAATTGTTCATGTTGTTTGCGTGGTGAGCATACAAAATTCATAATTTTTCTTCATTCTGCTGTCGCAATTTTAAGCCCGATTATTATTTTGATTAAATTTCGATGTGGCTTAATTACATTTAATGCACGCTATGTTTGCTAATTTGGCACGAGGAAATAAAAAAACATAATACTGCATTGTTTATAATATACTACAGTGGCTCACAGCTTGTTTCGCTCCGTCGAAATACATTATTGAATTATTATTGTTGACATCAAAACAAATTTTTGTTTTGTTTCTAAAATATAATGTCAGCACGAGCAAATTTATAAGAATCAAAAGTGAAAAGTTCGTTTCAGGGAAAACATTCATGATGCAGTTGGCCTGACACGATTTCGTTGTTCAAATTTCACATATTTGTAGTCGACCTTAAATAAATAAATAAGTAAACAAAAACAATATGCATATAAAGATGTATAACGTTTTGTACGCCTTATACCCCTTATCATGTAGTTGTATCTGACAGGCAGAAGCAGACAGTTCTGACCTTATAAAGTATATATATTTTTGATCAGAGCTATGAGCTAAGTAGATATAATTTTAATCTGAGCAGCACTTATTTATATGTTTTTTTGTTTTTGGCTGGATAAATATCGATATTCACAACAGTATCTATATATCTGAGAACTAAAGACACTACTTAGAGTACACAAATCAAAAATATTTCAAGAATGTCCAAGTAGTGAGCTCTCGAATTGAGCACTTACCTGTTTTAAAGAGATCCTAGGTAATATAATATAATAAGTTTCTTCAAGATAATCACCCGTATTGCTTGTTCAGCTCGCAGCTCCAGTGAAATGATTAAAAACTGCAAATGATCACGAATACAACACCGAGTATTTGTCAATGCATACACAGTTGGCGGCCACAAAGGCTGCATTCGAATTTAACTGCCAGCGGATGTAATAGTCGCGTGATTGACAGCGTGTCAGGATTGCAGGCACAGCAGAGCGGAAGCAGGCGCCTAGGTTCATTTCTAATTTATTGGTGATTTTATCAGCGACCAATAGCAAACCACAGCGAGGCAACGGTAAACAAACAAGGTGGCGAAAATGCTAAACGGCCAACAGTAACAACAACAGACAACAGACAACAAACAACAACAACAACAACGACCGGGAACAACCAACATCAACAAGCAGCAACAACAATAATGCCAATGTTAGACAGCTGACTTCAAATTCGGGGAGCTGGCCAGACAGACATTTTCCAAAATTTGCGTTGATTTGTAAATCGCGTCAGGTGCGGAAATGACGCCATTTTTGGTGCCGTATGGCAACCATTTGCAATAAATGCCAAATGCAGAACGTAGCGATGACCAAAACCAGAGCTAAAAATCGTCCTGCAGCGCTCTTATCCTGAAGCTGCACCCAAAACGTGAACTGCAGTGCTTACAAATGCAAATTGAAACATGATAATTGCTCTCGTGCGAGGGTCCGTTTCTATCCATACCCATACATACGTATTTATGTGTGTATGTTTGTATGTTTGTATGTGTGTGCATATCGTCCATGCTACATACATATGTATATGGTAGCATGAGTCTTGCTCTTGGCCGTGGTGTCGGTATGGGGGATTGGGCCTGGGCCTGGGCCTGGTGTATTCGAGCTGGTATGCAAGCGCGGATTAATTCACTCAACTGCAAAACCGCTCATTGCTGTAACATTTACGCAGCGGCGCGTTCTGCGGTCAGCTCGGGGACATATCACTGTCCACCCTCCACCTTCCACCCTCCACTCTGCCACTCTGCCGCTCGCCCTTTACTCAGCTGCACCACCTGCCCCACTGCTCGGCCGAGTCGACCCCATCGGAAAATGATATCCCGGCGGCAAAAAATGCAAACAGCAAAAAAAAAAAATAACAGCCAACGCACTTTTCATGGTATAATTATGACCGTGTACAAAAACTATGCTCAGATTTACAGCCGAATCGTAAAGCAACAAGAAACAAGAAAATATCTAATGTCTTCATACCGACCGAATCAAAATTTCACGTCCAAGTTCGATGGCTATTAATAAACTAACTATTGAAATTGGGTAAAAGGGTATTATGAGGAATTATTGAAATATATTTTCTTGATCAGCAACAATAGCCGACCAAAGCTTAGCTTATTAGATCAATATCTTAACTTAAATTTATATTTACGATTGTAACAGCTACATTTTAAAATTTAACGCCATACATTTTGGTAGAAATATACATAAACATAATATTAATGAAGTGTAGTAATTTTAAGATCAAAGGTTTTGTTTTTTAATATAGCTTTAGTTTAGATTTTCTCAAGGCGTGTTATTGGGTAACATATCTTGCTAGACCCGGCTTATAGCCTGTTTATCAATATGTTGGCTCAACGCGATGGTAAGAACCTAGGTCAAGGATATCACCAAGTCGAGCTTTGATTATCAACTGTAATGTGCATTATGGCTGCCACCTGTGCGCACCACGAGGCTGAGCTGATTGCCCGGTTTGCTATAGAGCTGCCACCTGTCCTAATAGGATTATGGCAGCCTGGAGTAACAATGCTTTCAGCAATATATGTTGCAAATCGAAAGTGCTATCAAAATTTAAGCTTGTGGCCTACTCTAATGTGTTCAAATAATTAATTGTTGAATGAGTGAATGCATGTGATATTTAATTAGTCATTATATAATGCTGTTAAAGATTCCTTACGAGTACTCGTTGTTCGAGTACCAACATCAAAAAGCTTAAAGGCTCAAATATATTATAGTCTATTAGAGTCTACAAGTTTGGCTACTAGGTGACTCTCTCTTTAATTCGTGGCGTATACGTAATTTTTGTTTAGCTGTGCTTAACCCAAATGCATTCATGTACATATATGATTGTATTTGAACAAGATATCAAGAGAAATACTGTTAACGAGTGGGATTTGCACTTTTGCCGCAGTTTGTCCACTTTTCAAGCCATTTACTGGCGAGATCTCTTTGTATTGCGGTCACAAAGATTGGCTTACAGAGCCGGCTTGCGGCGCCTTTTTAGCCCAGTAAAATGTATAATGTCAATCCTGCCCGATTCGTGGAACAAGCGATTTAAACAGGCTGCTGCCATATTGTGTGCTCGTGTCATTTGGCTTTCATAATGCCATGCCGGCTTGCCGGCTTGCCGACTTGCCTGCCTTGTCAGTTGTCAGTTGACTTTGTTGGCTTCGCGGCAAATGTTTGCCACATAAGGCAACGGTTGTGGGCGACGGCGGGAGTTTGGCGGGAGTAGCTCTAATAAGCCGTTGCCAACGACTCGCTGCCGTCACCGATTCTTTGTGTTTCTGTTTTCTGTTAATTGTTTCCACAGCCTAAGCACAGCTCCGGGGCTGGGTGGCTGGCTGTCTGTGCTGGCTGCCTGGTTGGTTGGCTGTTTGGCTGTTTGGCTGGTTGGCTGGCTGCCTTGATAATTTTTAAACAAACTTTGCGACATTTGTGAGCGCGTTTTTCGCTTTTTCGTTTGAAGCAACGCCACCGCCGCCAACATCTTTGTTGCCAAACTAATTACATTTTCGTTTTCAATTAGAATAAAGCAACGCGAGGCGAGGCGGACGAGGCGAGGCGAGGCGAACGAGTGAGCAAAGCGATGAGCGAGCTGGTGGGATCAGGGAGCGACTGCTGAGCGCACAGAGGAACTGTAGAACTGTGGCTATCACGCCCACCATATTGTCTGGACTAGGCCTACAACCGGCGGCTTTGATTCGTCTTCGCCAGTTTGCGTGTAGGAATTCCGGGTTCCGGTTGCCGCTCGGATGCACTACGTTTGGAATTAAGAAAATTGCTACAGCAAATAAGCCAACATACAAACAGGGATCCAAAGCTGATGCGTGAAATATGCGCAACAAAAGGCATAATAACTCGCTAATGAAGCAAATGTGGCAAATATCATTATTATCATTATTATTATTATAGGCATGTTTACTCTACTAATAAATGAATATATGGATCACAAGAGTCCAAGTACAATTTGATGTTATTCAAAATTAGTAACATAGAAAAATAATTATGCATACCACTTTTATTACCAGTTTTTCCCATATTCGGATTAACTATGCACACGTACATACACATACAATAAATTATTTATGTCTATTTATCCGTGGATAAATGGTTTTGTGAGCCGTTAAAGCTCATATGCTCACTTAAACATTAAAGCGTATATGAGAAGCTGAGCGTGTATTAATGTTTGTAGCTTTATTTGTTAATTAATGCTGTCAATTTTTCAATTCGCATTTGTCTATTGTCAATTGCATTTGATACCTTATATTATATACTATAATACAACGAAACGTCGCTCAATTCGCTGACTGTACTTTTACCATATTGTTTTCGAATTTCCCTTTTCTATTCAGCTTTCCCTCTCTTTCTCTCTCTCTCTCCCTCTCGCTTTCTTTCTCTCTTCACGAATTTTCACCTGAACTCAAAATTAACCTCAATTAGCCTGAACATTTTGATGTTCGCATCGGGCATCATGGAAAATGCATTTAAAATGTTCATCAATTTGTCAGAAAATAACAAGATTAGGTGCCTGACCAAAAATATGCTGTGACCGCTGACGGGGAGCGTGGAATGGCATTCAAAAAGCAAAGTATATTTTATTTAAATGCCACAAATCAAAGTTGGTTTCACTAGCTTTCAAAATCTTGCAATGCTGGTTAGAAGTTAATGGTCATTAGTTTTGGTTGCAATAAAGAAGTGAAACTTGAATTGCATATTCTATAAAAATAACTTGCACTCAGAGTTGCACGACTTTGCGCTCGATTATGATGAATAATATATATGTATACTAATGCATTTGTTTTGTATGTGCTTAAAATATAACAACGGTTATACTATATAACCCTTTATATCTTATAATCTGCAGCAGACCTTTCCACACACATGTTAGGTCAATTATTTTTTAATGGGGCGTTTAACTCATAATTAGAACACTTTCAGCAGAGTTTTCTCTCTGCCTCTAAAAATTTGCGAAATTTACAGGCCAAACTACAACAACAACAACAACTACAACAACAACAACGGCAGCAACAGCAACACACACGAGAAGCAACAACAACTGTGAGCCGTCGCTTCATTGACTTATGCAAGTTTGATGATGCTATTCCGTTAATGAACCCGAATTCGCTGAGCCAGCTGCAGCTGCCGGCCACAAATTGCTGTTAAATGTCGCCGCCTCCTGTCCCCAAATTGTATGCATTAAAAAGTTACCAGGCGATCTCAGTTCTGAGACTCAGTTCAATTGTTTGCCTAATGCAATTTGCAATGCGGCAGCTGCTGCTGCTGCTGCTGCTGCTGCTGCAACGGCAACGGAGGCAGCAGCAACAGCAGTCACTAACACAAGGGCAAAAACTTCCAGGCAAGGTAATCAACAATCAAAATCCAAGCAGTCGTCGCTGTCCCCACCCAATTGCCCACTCGTTACTCTACCAATACGAACCCAAAAACCCTTACCAATACAAGCAACATCTTGTCTGCTGTGTCCATTGGCCATTGCGGGTTATTTGTACGACTGCCTTTGCAGTCGTTTTGGGTTTGGTTTGGGCGCTGTTGATGACGACAATTTGCATGTCAAATCCATTAGGAGCATGTTATCATCTTTTTTCCTCCCTTACAAACTCCTCCCATCCTAACGCCACCTGCTTCTTTATCTCATTCTCATAGTCAGTCATTTTTTGCAATGCATTTTCTGCTCATTTTTTGCATTCGTAGCTCTCGCCGGTTACTTCTTTTAGCTTGTTAAGCGCAATTAGTCTGTATTGACCAAGTATGCACATACATACATACATACACATGTGGGCATGCATACGTACACACACACACACACACACAAACACTTGGCCGTAGAGAGTGAAAGGTGATAGTGATAGTGAAGAGAAGCGGTCCTTTCATAATTGACAGCAAATTTGAAAAAACAAAAAAATTAATTTACACAAAAATTCTTTGCGCATGTTTCTCAGTTTTGAAACTCAGGTGTTAAACACTTCAGCTAATTAAAAATTTGCTTGTTTGATGATTATGATTAATTTATTGCAAGCACAACAACTCAATCCGTAAGAGGTTTATGGAACAAGCCCAAAAGTAGACTAGACTTACCTTACCTTAACCAGCATAGTCAAATTTAAGACAGAAAGCAGAGCATACTTTCAGGCGAAATATCTATCACTCAGTAATAACTTTGAAATAAGGCAATCCTTTTGTGGATAGTTACCTTGCTTATGTTGCTTACATTTTTAGATAATATTCTCAAACAAATACCACAATCGACGCAATTGAAACCAAAGACTTCAAACTGGTAATATGTATGTATGTATCTATGTATATATCAAGTATACGTTCATTAGAGAAACGAATTGTTCCAAGCCAAAAATTTGCAATTGGTACTAAAGCAGAACAGAGTTTAACTTACTTACATATTATAACAACAATTTTAAAGATGAAATCAGCATGAATTTTAATTAATTCAACAACAGTCCAAAGATGAAATCAATTATTTTGTAAAATAATGCATGTCATGCACATTGTATTGTACTAGATTCAAAAACAATGCAAAGAAGAAGTCAAACATTTTGTAATGCTTGCACATACGTAGTATTAATAAATATAATTAATGGGGTTATTGAAGGAAATAATTACTTAAATATATGCATAACGGCACATTTATTGGCAGCACTTAATAATTTCGAGGGATGTCAAAACATGGATAACTGTTTATTCGCTCTTTGCCCTGTTGCACTTTTGACCGATTTCCTATTCAATGCGTTTAACAAATTGGCCTTTGCGAAATTTCTGCTTAACTTGTTAAGCACTCATATTGCAATTGCATTCACAAAAGGATAATTACAATAAAATCACAAATCCACTAAGAACTTCGCTATTGAATGCAATAAGCTGGCCGGCCATTGTTATCTATAGAGATGTCTTAACATTTGTATAGTACGAGTATTTCGTATTTGTGTCGAAGCATAAGAGCACTAATGAGCAGCTTAAAGGGCCACAAGCTGCTGGCAATTCCTATTATGTTGGCAAAACAATGCCAAAAATGTTGATTTAACATTTCATAGTTTGGCATTAATGCAGGTAGGTATGCAACCAAGTAAATTTAACAGAAATGTATTCTATTGTGAAGTAAATTACATGTCTTGATATGTACATCATTACGGTTGAATTGATTGTCAGATAAACTTATTTGTTAAATGCAAAATCTATAGAAATTCAATTAATGCTTATGTTAGAGACATTTGAGTGCATTGTGTTGTACACTCTTAATGTGCACTTGTTTGGTAACAGACACAATTCAAATTTGCAGACTTCTATCCTGTCATTTAGCATATACAGCAGTATGCATTTTCAAATTATTTGACAGCTCAACTCAAATGATGTACCGAACTAACTATAATTTAAAAGTGCTCGAATGCAAATGAAGCACGGTTGCCGCTGACTTTTGACTTTAGACAACATTTGACAGGCTGTACTCAGCAACAGCAATCCAAAGGTTAAAGTTGCCCCTCCCTATAGGGGAAAAAAAACTAATAATACCCACTCCATACTGCAGTGGTAGTCAGTAGCTATGCCCCCAGCATCCATCCGCCTCGTGGTGTTTAGACAAAAGTGACTGGCTTTTGCGAACATTGAAAGAGTCAGTCAATGAAAAATGCAGGCAGAGTGAATGTCCAATGCGGATAGCAACAATGAAAAATGTTGCAGCCAGCTGTATTTGCCTTTTATTTGATTTCTTTGTTTGTGTTGTCTGTTTTTGTTTGTTTAATACTCGCATGTGTGCAGCGGCACTAAGTCGAACAAAGCAATATTTTGACCCTACAGGACAGCCCGGTTGCCATGGGTCCTTTTGCATCAATCAATTCACGAATTAGTATCTCGGCAGTACAGCTGCACCATATGTACTGCCCCATATGTATTGCCCCATATGTACTGCCAACTAGAGTGTACAATTCACTGCTCATAGGTATTGCACTGGCACAGACATTTAAACTTGGATTATCTCCATTGTGACTCTCAATGCCTTTGGGCCTTTGGTAGTTCATTAAAGGAATGTTATGCGTTGAATTCTTTGCAACTGCATTATTGCATATTGCTGCCGGAATAGTGCAACGGAGTACAAATTATAGGGCTCTCTGCCAGTGCAAAAATAATGTTTGTGTTTATGGGTCGATTGAGCCTCAATTAAGAGCTAGCCTTTAAAACCTTTCAAGCTATGCTCAAAGTGCTGGCAAAATACGTATGATATACGATATACGATATACGAATCATTATATTTTTCAAATGCAAACTACTGCATTCAATTTACAAACACAAATTGGGTCGAAATGCATGTCAAAATTATGCCCCAAGGAGTTGCATGTAGACGATCTCCTTTTGCCAATCAGACAAAAATAGTCTAGAGCTAGTTTCACCTAATATGATTTATATCCCTATAAACGAGAAACCTGTTTGACATGCCCACTTTCGGCCTTGTAACAGCAATGCTTTATTATGCCCTTCAGGATGGTATAATAAGTTCGTAACGGAATGTGTATCGCATTAAAGGAGCAAACTGAAACCCAATTAAAGTCTCTTAGTTTTGCAGAAATATTGTTGAAATTTAGCTTATACTCATATAGCTATATACATATTTATATCTGCAAGCCCAAAAGCTAAATAAAAGTACGAACTTTGGGAAAAGGGTATTTAAGGAATTAGACAAGAAGGATTTTTTGCATTATAAGCGAAGCGTTTGTGGCACACGCCAAATTATCGCAAACTTTCTTCTCACATTTGTTGTGCCTTGTTGTTGTTGTTGTTTTTGTTGTTATTGTTGTTATTGTTGTTGTTGTTGTGAACTTTGCTGCTTATTCTATTTCACTTGATTTTTGATTCGCGTCAGAGTGAGTTAGGTAGAGTGCTTCAGCATAATAAATTCGAAACAAATATAAAAGTAATAAATAAGTGTTAATTGTTTTTGATAGTTGGGCAGCTTAATTCGGTTAAAGTGATTAGCAAGTGGCATTTGAAACACCTCCAGAGAGCACAAAGTGGAAACAATTTAAACATGTTTGGGCTTGCAGGAAACAGCGCGGTAATGTGAAAACCCAATTAGGAAATGAAGACGTACGTGGCAGGAGTAATAAAAGATTCCCAAATTAATACCGTATTGCACAAATATTGTGTAAGGGTAAATCCCTAAAAACTTTCAAAGTTTCTGACAAATTGTATTTTGCTTTGATGGGTAAGTGTTTGACGTTTTGTCAAGATTTCAGTTAGGATCAGATTACTGTCCCGTATATCAGTCTGATAGACTGATAGACATATATATGTTTGTATGTGTGTGTGTGTGTGTGTGCGCTGTACATGTCTGCAAAGGTATTGAGTGTTCTTTCAATCATGTTCGAGTTTGAAAATGTCAACAACTGCATCCAATCGCAGCTAATCAAATCGCGTTCGTGACATGATCCCAAATCTGGCTGGCAACAAAAAAAAAGTAGAGAAGAAAGATGCCACGAGCCGCAGCAACAGCCACTTAGCCAACTTGTACCGGGTCTAGTCATAAAATCAACTTTTGCCGTTTTCCTTAGGACATTGGATTAAAGATGTAACAGGCCCCACCATTGCCAGGCACCATGATGCCATGTTGCCATGTTGCCTTGCCTGCTACTACTGCAAAGTGCGTTTCCGTTGGAGGACTACTCGCTGTTGTTTATGGCAGTCGCGCATGTAAACACGTGGCCGGGAGGCTGCTTCCACTTGGCAGGCGTCGCAACAAATTTCGGAGCAGCTCTGGGCATACACACACACACACACACATACACATTAATAGGACGTTTTCGGTGTGCGCTTATGCCTGTGGGACATACACACATACTTACATACATAAGTCGCAGCTGCATACCCGACAGCAACAAAAATGTTGTGATTGTCCTTGTTGCCCCCCACAGGCAGCAATAAAATAATATACGTAAATGCCTTTTCATAACTGCGCCTCACACATTTTAGCTGTCTCCTAGGTTGACTGACTGACTGACTGATTGACTTATTGACTGATTGACTGATCAACAAAGCACAGTCCAAGCCGTAAGTGCTGGCAAACTGAGTTTCGCAAAACATTCCATTATGCACTTCATAAAATGAAAGCACTTGAATGTTATTATCATTTTTTTATTTTCATTTAAGTGTTGCACCGGTTTTGCAAAATATTGCATTGGCAAACAATCTATTTTAAGCAAAGAAAATCGAAAAAAAATGTTATTATTTTAACGTATTGACATCTTAACTGAATTATGATACAAATAGTCGCAAACTTGAATAATTTTCTTGCTGCTCTCGTATCTGAAAATCTCTCTTTCAAAAGCATTTAAAAAAAAAAAATTCAATTCAATTGATAGGCTTAGATACACATTTATATAACCAAAATTGCACGTAGCACTTGTGAAAAATTTTTAATTCTACCCCACAGAACAATTTTGATATTTTTATATATTTTTTGTGAAACACTTCATAACAAAACGCACTATTTTTCTAATATTTCGAATTCTATTCAGCAGTGCCAAATTAGTGAAAAATGAATAAAAACGCTTTGTATCACATTTTTGATAAATAGCTAGTGAGTTTCCCCAATAAAATCCTTTCAAATTTTTTAACTGTGTCTGCTCGAAATAAGCTGTGAGCTACGATATATGTTTGTATATTTGTACATTTGGCCAATTACGGGCGTATACAAAATCGTATATGTATATGTGTGTGTGTGTGTGTGTGTATTGTGTATGCCGCAAATAAATACAACACTAAATATAAAACACTAGAAATATTTTACACATACTTCACGTTCCACGTGCATGGGAGTATTATGGAGCTGTGTTGTTTCCCGTTTTATGCATACACAAATATACTATATAAAATAAAAAAAAATAAGTATATATATATATGTATTGCATACCTACATTCGTACATAAACATGGCTTTGCCGTTTAATATAAATCGCAAAACAAAATCTCAGCCATTATTTGGTATTATTGAAGTAAACGAATTTTCAAATGCAGGCAATTGGAAAGAGGGCAGAGCATACAGGATATGTTTTGCCGCAAAACGTCTTTAAAATCGGCAAAAAAAAAGAAGAGAAAATGAGATTAAAACGAAGGCAGCCAAGGATCAGGCACAGCACTGGCACAGACACAGGACACAGGACACAGGACACGGGACAAGGGACACGGGACACAGTGCCCATAGTATCAGTGGCAGCGACAGCTTTGCACGTCTTTGGCTGTGCCAATAAGGCGCAACAATTCGCTTAGCCGGTTCGTCGAGGGGAGAGTTGGCTAAGTCGTGTCAATATTTCAACTGTTGTTCGTAGATATGTATGTATGTATGTATGTATGCAAGCATGCATGTCTGTACATAAGTACGTATAAATAAATGTATACATGCTTATAGTATGCTGGCTGCATTAGTTTGTGTGTCTGTTTGGCTCGGCTCTCAAATACACAGACATATGTATATACAGACATACATATGTATATATAGATATGTGCATGTACATATGTATGTGCCATGCCTTTGGCAGCAGTCAATGCTGCCAGCGACCTTCGGAGGTGGCCATGCGCATCGTCTATAGACAATGACAGCGCCAGGAATATTGATGCCTGCGAAGCGTGCCGCTGGGAATGTCATGTGCCACAGTGCCATGTGTTGTGCATAAGCATGGCCCATGCCTTCTTGGCCATGGCCAAAAGCCCCAAAACACTTGACCACAGTGAGAGCATGTTAAACACTAAAGAGTCCAGCCATGTCCAGGCAAGACGGTCATGGGGGCCAGGGCGACATAAATTAGCGGCAGGCTGCCATATCCCCTGCTCCTACCGCACCTCCTCCCATTGGTCCAGCTTCTTTGCATTAAATTTAAGCAGCTTACACAGCATTGCTGCTGGGCGGCAGTGCCAAAAACTTGTGCGGTTTTCTTATACTGACATTGGGGTACGCAGTTTATCACAGTGTGTGGGTCAACACTGCGTATACTTACTTACTCGCAGGCGAAATAGGACTTGGACTTGGGCTCGAGCTGCTGTTGCACATCACGTGACTTGCCAACCAAATAAAATACTTCATCGAAGTCACATGGCGCACACAATTCTGTAATTGACCTGTGGTCGCCGAAATTTTATCGTAGTATATCCGGTGATGTAGTAGTATATAACTATGTATATATAGTATTTGAGTGGAGGTCCTCGAATACCAACGCTGATCAAGTTTATTTCACATTTCAATAACTCACCCTGTTTCCAATATACATATTAATATTATACATTTGTCATCTAATTTCACGGAAAATCCGAAAAATTTTAACGTGTCAATCTTCAATGTGGAATTAACTAAGAGAACAAGCCATGCTCGAAATGGCCTTGGATTTGAAAATCGGTTAATTTTTGACAAAGCTATGGGCACTTGAAGCCTTGGGAGCACTTGAAATATAAAACAGTTTGTCCTGACACAACTCTAACTGTCTTTATTATAAGTAGAAGAATGTACATTGTCAGATTAGTATTTATTAACTGTGATACTTATGATTTAATATGAATACAACTTCAATTGAAACACACAAACAAATACTTGATATTTATTTTTAATTATGCCACATGTGATTGCATTAACCCTGCCATATAGTTAGTTATGTGATGAAATAAAAAAATTGGTTCTCGGCAGCGTTTAAAATCAAAATGAAATGAAACAAAACAAACAAAACAATATACAATAATAACCGCAAAAATGCAATTTAAAACAAATCTAATTCGAAGGCATCTAGCAGTCAAACTGTCGTCGCACTGTGAGGACTCTGATCGAAAAGCACTGTAAATTAAAAGGACAATAGTATATTGGAGTTAATTTGCTACAAGTATGGGATTTGATTAGTTCCTTACTGGAAGTGATTTTATTGGCTCCGATCAGAGATACTCCACTATTTACAATATGTACATTTAATGATTGGGTAAAGGATCCCAAATCGCAAACTGGATGACATTATATTGCGACTATATTTTAAGAGATAAAAAGGGCTTATGACTTGTGGAACGAAATGTCAGCAGGCTCCACTGTGCCTCGTTCAGTTGCACATGTATACGCCCTGTGAACCCGCGACCTGACCTGACACTGCTCCATGCAGTATTCCTCGTCCCACGGTGATTTTTAATTGAAAGCACGACTTTTGGGCCTTGGCCCACAAAACAGTAGCTGCATAAATTTCATTAGTAAACTTTTAATACGAAAAATTTCGGAATGAATTTAATTAGTGCAAATAGACAAACATGCGCACATACGGAACACCAACATTAATAGCAACGTAGTAAAAACAACAATACGACACAAAATAAATCCGAATTAAATTTAATAAATTGAAAATTAGATGCAGCAAGTCTCACGCCAGCTCCATCAACAGATCCTGACAACTGGCTGACAAGCAATAACCGAAATATGCCAAACACCAAAATGTGCATTATGCATATACATACATGTTTACATAGATGCATATAAATATGTACACTATATACATATATATATACACATATATATATATATATATATGTATATATATATGCAAATGTGTGTAAGCCTAATGGGCTGGTCGAGGCATAAACATTCGTAACCAAACAGCCCAAATAATGCAAGTTATACAAAACATACTCATTACCACTTGTAACTTGTGCAGTCACATCCGGCAATTAGGCGGCCCATGTATTGTCTCTAGGCAATTTAATGGCATATAGACTGGGTCAAGGACAGAGGTGCAAAATCACCAAATCCATATATGGTTACCAAAAGTTCATAGAAATGAGAATCTTTCTACGGCCAGCATATTTTGTTAGAAATCAAATCTATTGTTGACAACCTCATATTTTTTAGACGATTTATTTGCAACTATTTTGGGTATTTTTTAAGCAAATATTCGATTTGCTTAATTTAGTAAACTAATAAATATTTGTCAAATTAAAAGCTGAAATAGAGTCAAATATGTAAAATAAATTCGTGCAAAACATTTACAAGTAAAAGCAAAAAAAAAAACTCTTTACAAATAAAACCCTAACATTCAAATGTTTTTAATGTTTGCTTTCGCAACTGAAAATTAAGCAGAACGTTGTCTTGTTTTATGACCAAACTGACGAAGGCACATCGAACTGATCAACAAGGAAGTGCAATGCCTCAATAATTAAGTGTTGAATGTTAGCAATTAGCAATAAATTAATTAAGCGGCTCGAGCACGCCGTATTGTTTATATGCTAGCCGTACGTACGCCGTACGCTGCCGATGCCAAGGCCAAAAGGTGTTTGCCAGATAAGCAATTTATTTCAGTCTTACCTTAAATGTCTTGTTTTAGTGAGAGATTGCAGTAGTAAAGCCCAGCTTTGCCAGCGCCGTCAGAATAATTTATTGTTTCGTGATTAATCATTTATTTTTTTCCCAAGGAAATCAAATGATCTTGTTGTCTCTGTCACTTCAGACTTGTACTAAAACAGACAATCACATTTTAATAATTACAAGCACATTAGTCGATGCATTTAAATAAAATACGAGATATATGAATGTCTCCTAAAATATGCACAGCCCAGCAATTTACGGCGCATCAGATTCGATAATTCATAATCATAGTATTTTTCTCAGCTGTCGTTGTTTAGTTTAGTGTTATTAGTTTAGTATTAGTTTAGTATTATTATCCTTGTGCAACTCACAGGCATTTAATTGTATATAACCAATTTTTTAATGGGTCCTGGTTAGATAAAGCAAGCTTAAGATATATTGGGAATTATATCTTATTATTACTTCCATTCAAATAATTACTAAAGAATTTGTTTTTAAATTTGTAGAAAACATCTTTTTGTACCTAAGCCCATAATATCTTATTCTATAACTGCCAAGTGTACTTTATCTTCGGCGCTCTGAATACAACTGTTCCTTCTTGTTTGCTCAGTTTTATTATACAACCATTTTTTGTGGTAAATTTCAAATCACAAATACATAAATGTTCGTATATAGGCGAATACATAATACTTTCTTTTGTTGCAGTTTTTTTTTATAAAAAGCTTAAGTTAAGCCCAATAAAAGTTAACGTAATTCCCCCATGCTATGTTGAGTAAAATATTTAAATTGTATTCTTTTTATAGAATTTACTAAATAGACACGCTACGTCACGTTATGATTGCTGTTGCTGTTGTCCGATATTGTTTGGATGGTTTTGCATAATTTTTACTCATTTTTTCTCCTTTGTTGTGTTTATTTATATTTTGTTGTTGTCTTCTTTTTAATGCTATAGCATTGTTATTTAAATTAACGCCAATTTGCCTCGAATCACGTTTCTTTAATTTCTGATTTCAGAATATTGTGTTAACGGCACTTGCTTATTTATTCGTCAGCAGCGCAGCTCTTCACAGCAAGCTAGTACCCCGTAAATCCCCAACATTGCCACTTATCATCATTTGCCTTGAAGCGAGCATTTTTCCCACACTTACTCGTTGATTACAGCTTATTTTCATGAAACCCAATAAAGCGCTCTGGGCGATGGGCAGCGAGCAAACCGGTTCACTAATGCATTTGCAACAGCCCCGGAAGTGGCTAAGGGGTTACCTAGGTGTTCTGCAAAAGAAAACACACACACACACTATAACCAGGGCTGCAATAAAATATGCTAACGAATCAGAATGAATGAATATTTAAATCTATATAAAACGATGGGCATTAGAATTTCGGACTTTCAACCCTGCGAGCTGCGACGCCGACGTCAACTTTGATTCAGCTTGTCCACATTTCATAAGACAATAGTCTCTGTATGGTCTCGGTCTGCGTTCAGTAGATACTTGACTGCCGCGATGCTGAGAGTGTTTAGCAAGTGCACTTCAGCGCTTTTGCCAACTGCAGTGCTGCTCATATTGCAGCTATTCTGCCTACTGGCAGCAGAAACATCAACAGCAACACCAACAGCAACAGCAACAGCAACATCAACACCACCAACCGCATCGCTTCCAACTGTCACTCCAACCATCGACTATTGTGCAACGGCATTGTGTGAAATCTTTAATGGCAGCCACGTGCTGCAATTGCCGCACACTGCCTGTGGTAACAATGGCAGCTTTGGAGCAGGCTGTGGTCCCCAACCGAAACTACTTTATATGAGCGATCGTCGCCGGCAGCTGCTGCTGGACATGCACAATTTGGTGCGCAACAAGGTTGCCGGCGGAGAGGTGCCCGGATACAATGCCGCCTCCCACATGCCCATTTTGAGATGGGATACTGAGCTGGAGGAGATGGCCGCAATGCATGCCAAACGCTGTCAGTTTGCACATGACGCATGCCGGAATACGCCAAGATTTCAGATCAGTGGCCAGAATATTGGTTACTTTTGGATTGGTCGCGAATTCAAGTCGCACTCGCGACGCATGAAGTCCTTTGTGCTCAATTGGTTCCGCGAGTACAAAGATGCTAATCAAACCTACATTGACACCTTTCATCGCCATCCACAGGGGTAAGTTT
This sequence comes from Drosophila maculinotata, assembly GCA_035045305.1. Classification (NCBI taxonomy): domain Eukaryota; kingdom Metazoa; phylum Arthropoda; class Insecta; order Diptera; family Drosophilidae; genus Drosophila; species Drosophila maculinotata. The sequence continues at coordinate 10,566,129 of JAWNPD010000679.1, read as the reverse complement.
GCTAATCTTGCGTCACGTCACCTCACATCAATGAAACCCATTTGCATTTCACGTGCAGAAAAAAGATTGGACATTTCACTTTACTAGTTGGGGATCGAGTGCATCGTGTGGGCTGCGCAGCAGTACGATTTCTGGAAACAAGCTCCAACAGATTCCAGTTTCTTTTGACTTGCAACTATGACTATAACAACATATTTGGCGACCCTGTTTATCAATCGGGACCAATTGCTTCTAAGTGCGGCAACCACGTAAGCACAAAGTATCCAGCTTTGTGTGATAGGAAAAATGACTCCGAGCCCGATGAAAGTCTCGAGGATGGCAACACGCTGGATAACAACATACCCACCTGAACAAGTACTTTATAGGTCGAAACTGGAGACTCAATTTAATATAACAGCACGGAGAAGTATTAACATTTTGATTTGCATTCCCCAATGGATTTCGACCATGAGATGTTTTCTTTTTTTAAATCGGCTACTTTTTTTTTTTTTTTCTTTTTTAATATTTACAATTGAAAGTTGGGCTTATGGCCTAAAAGTCCAAATATCATTTCGAGTTTGGAAAAACTCCAGGTTTGGAGACCAAATTGTATAATTAGTAAAAACTTTATTGAAATTTAAGGCTAATTTACATTTTAATGCGACTCTTAAAACTTAGTTTATTTTGTTTGGAAAAATAAATAAATAAAGTATAAATGAAAAGTTTGGAGTCTCTGACCAGGACAGACGGACAGCCAGTCAAACATTGCATTCAACTTATATACTTTTTATTTTATTGCATATTGGCAATAGCGAAACAATACCTTTTACTAATTACTGTGCTGTTCTTCTTCAGTTTTTCTTATACATTTGTATTTTATACAAGAGCAAGTGCAATAAAACGTTCCAAATATAAATAAAGTTTTGAGAGAATGTTTATTATTATAAAGACTGAAAAAGCTGTCAATACGGTAAAATTAAGAACATTTGTGTACATATTTTGTAATAATATGAGAAAAATCCTTAAGTTTTCAGTAAACTTTTTGTTAAAAGTCAGCAGGGTCTAAGTGCAACACCGTCTAAAAGATATTGAAAGGTGGCAGAGATTCCGTAGTACCATCATAAGACACCGTTGTTGGCTCCTGAGGAGGCTTCGTCGGTTTCTGCGTGCTGGGCCTTAAAGTACTTGGTTTTTGGGTACTCGGCTTAGTCGTTCTTAAAGTGATAGGTTTCAGGGTGGTTGGTTTGAAGGTTGTCGTGCTTGGATCATTTGGCTTATAAGTGCTTGATTTTTGGGTGCTTGGCCTGAAAGTTGTCGTGCTTGGCAAAGTCGTCTTAAAGGTGGTAGGTTTCTGGGTGCTTGGCCACAATGTTGTCGTGCTAGGCCCATATGGCTTAACAGTGGTGGGTTTCTGGGTGCTTGGCCTAAAAGTTGTCGTGCTTGGCAAGGTCGGCTTAAAGGTGGTAGGTTTCTGGGTGCTTGGCCACAATGTAGTCGTGCTAGGCCCATATGGCTTAAGAGTGGTGGGTTTCTGGGTGCTTGGCCTTAAAGTTGTCGTGCTTGGCAAGGTCGGTGTAGAGGTGATGGGTTTTTGGGTGCTTGGCTTAAGCGTGGTAGGTTTTTGGGTGCTTGGTTTAGTTGTTGTCGTGCTTGGCCCAGTCGGCTTTAAAGTTGTGGGTTTTTGGGTGCTTGGCTTAAGAGTGGTAGGTTTTTGGGTACTTGGCTTAAGTGTGGTAGGTTTTCGGGTGCTTGGCTTTGTTGTTGTCGTGTTTGGGCCAGTCGGCCTTAAAGTTGTGGGTTTTCGGGTGCTTGGCTTAGTTGTAGTCGTGCTTGGAACAGTCGGCTTTAAAGTTGTGGGTTTTTGGGTGCTTGGCTTAAGAGTGGTAGGTTTTTGGGTGCTTGGCTTAAGTGTGGTAGGTTTTTGGCTGCTTGGCTTTGTTGTTGTCGTGCTTGGCCCTGTCGGCTTTAAAGTGGTGGGTTTTTGGGTGCTTGGCTTAAGAGTTGTTGGTTTTTGAGTACTTGGCTTAAGAGTGGCAGGGTTTTGGGTACTTGGCTTTAGAGTTGTAGGTTTTTGGGTGCTTGGCTCTGTTGTTGTCGTGCTTGGACCAGTCGGCTTTAAAGTTGTTGGTTTTTGGGTGCTTGGCTTAAGAGTGGTAGGTTTTTGGCTGCTTGGCTTTGTTGTTGTCGTGCTTGGACCAGTCGGCTTTAAAGTGGTGGGTTTTTGGGTGCTTGGCTTAAGAGTGGTAGGTTTTTGGCTGCTTGGCTTTGTTGTTGTCGTGCTTGGCCCAGTCGGCTTTAAAGTGGTGGGTTTTTGGGTGCTTGGCTTAAGAGTTGTTGGTTTTTGAGTACTTGGCTTAAGAGTGGCAGGGTTTTGGGTACTTGGCTTTAGAGTTGTAGGTTTTTGGGTGCTTGGCTCTGTTGTTGTCGTGCTTGGACCAGTCGGCTTTAAAGTTGTTGGTTTTTGGGTGCTTGGCTTAAGAGTGGTAGGTTTTTGTGTGCTTGGCTTAAGAGTTGTAGGTTTTTGGGAGCTTGGCCTAAGAGTGGTAGGTTTTTGGGTACTTGGCTTAAGAGTGGTAGGTTTTTGGCTACTTGGCTTTGTTGTTGTCGTGCTTGGCCCTGTCGGCTTTAAAGTGGTGGGTTTTTGGGTGCTTGGCTTAAGAGTTGTTGGTTTTTGAGTACTTGGCTTAAGAGTGGCAGGGTTTTGGGTACTTGGCTTTAGAGTTGTAGGTTTTTGGGTGCTTGGCCTTGTTGTTGTCGTGCTTTGACCAGTCGGCTTTAAAGTGGTGGGTTGTTGGGTGCTTGACTTAAGAGTGGTAGGTTTTTGGCTGCTTGGCTTTGTTGTTGTCGTGCTTGGCCCAGTCGGCTTAAGAGTGGTAGGTTTATGGGTGCTTGGCTTAAGAGTTGTTGGTTTTTGGGTTGTTGGCTTTGTTGTTGTCGTGCTTGGCCCACTTGGCTTAAGAGTGGTAGGTTTTTGTGTGCTTGGCTTAAGAGTTGTAGGTTTTTGGGAGCTTGGCCTAAGAGTGGTAGGTTTTTGGGTGCTTGGCTTAAGAGTGGTTGGTTTTTGGGTGCTTGGCTTAGTTGTTGTCGTGCTTGGACCAGTCGGCTTTAAAGTTGTGGGTTTTTGGGTGCTTGGCTTAAGAGTGGTTGGTTTTTGAGTACTTGGCTTAAGAGTGGTAGGTTTTTGGGTACTTGGCTTAAGAGTGGTAGGTTTTTGGGTTGTTGGCTTTGTTGTTGTCGTGCTTGGCCCACTTGGCTTAAGAGTGGTAGGTTTTTGGGTGCTTGGCTTAAGAGTTGTTGGTTTTTGAGTACTTGGCTTAAGAGTGGCAGGGCTTTGGGAACTTGGCTTTAGAGTTGTAGGTTTTTGGGTGCTTGGCTTTGTTGTTGTCGTGCTTGGACCAGTCGGCTTTAAAGTGGTGGGTTTTTGGGTGCTTGGCTTAAGAGTGGTAGGTTTTTCGCTGCTTGGCTTTGTTGTTGTCGTGCTTGGCCCTGTCGGCTTTAAAGTGGTGGGTTTTTGGGTGCTTGGCTTAAGAGTTGTTGGTTTTTGAGTACTTGGCTTAAGAGTGGCAGGGTTTTGGGTACTTGGCTTTAGAGTTGTAGGTTTTTGGGTGCTTGGCTCTGTTGTTGTCGTGCTTGGACCAGTCGGCTTTAAAGTTGTTGGTTTTTGGGTGCTTGGCTTAAGAGTGGTAGATTTTTGGCTACTTGGCTTAGTTGTTGTCGTGCTTGGACCAGTCGGCTTTAAAGTTGTGGGTTTTTGGGTGCTTGGCTTAAGGGTGGTTGGTTTTTGAGTACTTGGCTTAAGAGTGGTAGGTTTTTGGGTACTTGGCTTAAGAGTGGTAGGTTTTTGGGTTGTTGGCTTTGTTGTTGTCGTGCTTGGCCCACTTGGCTTAAGAGTGGTAGGTTTTTGGGTGCTTGGCTTAAGAGTTGTTGGTTTTTGAGTACTTGGCTTAAGAGTGGCAGGGTTTTGGGTACTTGGCTTTAGAGTTGTAGGTTTTTGGGTGCTTGGCTTTGTTGTTGTCGTGCTTGGACCAGTCGGCTTTAAAGTGGTGGGTTTTTGGGTGCTTGGCTTAAGAGTGGTAGGTTTTTCGCTGCTTGGCTTTGTTGTTGTCGTGCTTTGACCAGTCGGCTTTAAAGTGGTGGGTTTTTGGGTGCTTGACTTAAGAGTGGTAGGTTTTTGGGTGCTTGGCTTAAGAGTTGTTGGTTTTTGAGTACTTGGCTTAAGAGTGGCAGGGTTTTGGGTACTTGGCTTTAGAGTTGTAGGTTTTTGGGTGCTTGGCTTAGTTGTTGTCGTGCTTGGACCAGTCGGCTTTAAAGTTGTGGGTTTTTGGGTGCTGGACTTAGTTGTTGTAGAGCTTGGACCAGTCGGCTTTAAAGTTGTGGGTTTTTGGGTGCTTGGCTTAGTTGTTGTCGTGCTTGGACCAGTCGGCTTTAAAGTTATTGGTTTTTGGGTGCTTGGCTTAAGAGTGGTAGATTGTTGAGTGCTTGGCTTAAGAGTGGTAGGTTTTTGAGTGCTTGGCTTTGTTGTTGTCGTGCTTGGCCCAGTCGGCTTTAAAGTTGTGGGTTTTTGTGTGCTTAGCTTTGTTGTTGTCGTGCTTGGACCAGTCGGCTTTAAAGTTGTTGGTTTTTGGGTGCTTGGCTTAAGAGTGGTAGGTTTTTGGGTACTTGGCTTAAGAGTGGTAGGTTTTTGGCTGCTTGGCTTTGTTGTTGTCGTGCTTGGCCCTATCGGCTTTAAAGTGGTGGGTTTTTGGGTGCTTGGCTTAAGCGTGGTGGGTTTTTGAGTGGTTGGCTTTGTTGTTGTCGTGCTTGGCCCAGTCGGCTTAAGAGTGGTAGGTTTTTGGGTGCTTGGCTTAAGAGTGGTAGATTGTTGAGTGCTTGTCTTAAGAGTGGTAGGTTTTTGGGTGCTTGGCTTAAGAGTGGTAGGTTTTTGGGTGCTTGGCTTAAGAGTGGTAGGGTTTTGGGTGCTTGGCTTTGTTAATGGTGTGCTTGGACCTGTCGGCTTTTGAGTTGTTGGTTTTTGGGTGCTTGGCTTAAGAGTGGTAGGTTTTTGTGTGCTTGGTTTAAGAGTGGTAGGTTTTTGGGTGCTTGGCTTAAGAGTGGTAGGTTTTTGGGTTGTTGGCTTTGTTGTTGTCGTGCTTGGCCCACTTGGCTTAAGAGTGGTAGGTTTTTGGGTGCTTGGCTTAAGAGTTGTTGGCTTTTGAGTACTTGGCTTAAGAGTGGCAGGGTTTTGGGTACTTGGCTTGAGAGTTGTAGGTTTTTGGGTGCTTGGCTTTGTTGTTGTCGTGCTTGGACCAGTCGGCTTTAAAGTGGTGGGTTTTTGGGTGCTTGGCTTAAGAGTGGTAGGTTTTTGAGTACTTGGCTTAAGAGTGGCCGGGTTTTGGGTACTTGGCTTTAGAGTTGTAGGGTTTTGGGTGCTTGGCTTTGTTGTTGTCGAGCTTGGCCCAGTCGGCTTAAGAGTTGTGGGTTTTTGGGTGCTTGGCTTAAAAGTGGTAGGTTTTTGGGTGCTTGGCTTTGTTGTTGTCGTGCTTGGCCCTGTCGGCTTTAAAGTGGTGGGTTTTTGGGTGCTTGGCTTAAGAGTTGTTGGTTTTTGAGTACTTGGCTTAGTTGTTGTCGTGCTTGGACCAGTCGGCTTTAAAGTTGTGGGTTTTTGGGTGCTGGGCTTAAGGGTGGTTGGTTTTTGAGTACTTGGCTTAAGAGTGGTAGGTTTTTGGGTACTTGGCTTAAGAGTGGTGGGTTTTTGGGTTGTTGGCTTTGTTGTTGTCGTGCTTGGCCCACTTGGCTTAAGAGTGGTAGGTTTTTGGGTGCTTGGCTTAAGAGTTGTTGGTTTTTGAGTACTTGGCTTAAGAGTGGCAGGGTTTTGGGTACTTGGCTTTAGAGTTGTAGGTTTTGGGGTGCTTGGCTTTGTTGTTGTCGTGCTTTGACCAGTCGGCTTTAAAGTGGTGGGTTTTTGGGTGCTTGACTTAAGAGTGGTAGGTTTTTGGGTGCTTGGCTTAGTTGTTGTCGTGCTTGGACCAGTCGGCTTTAAAGTTGTGGGTTTTTGGGTGCTTGGCTTAAGAGTGGTTGGTTTTTGAGTACTTGATTTAAGAGTGGTAGGTTTTTGGGTGCTTGGCTTAAGAGTGGTAGGTTTTTGGGTTGTTGGCTTTGTTGTTGGCGTGCTTGGACCAGTCGGCTTTAAAGTTGTGGGTTTTTGGGTGCTGGACTTAGTTGTTGTAGAGCTTGGACCAGTCGGCTTTAAAGTTGTGGGTTTTTGGGTGCTTGGCTTAGTTGTTGTCGTGCTTGGACCAGTCGGCTTTAAAGTTATTGGTTTTTGGGTGCTTGGCTTAAGAGTGGTAGATTGTTGAGTGCTTGGCTTAAGAGTGGTAGGTTTTTGGGTGCTTGGCTTTGTTGTTGTCGTGCTTGGCCCAGTCGGCTTAAGGGTGGTAGGTTTTTGGGTGCTTGGCTTAAGAGTGGTAGGTTTTTGGGTTGTTGGCTTTGTTGTTGTCGTGCTTGGCCCAGTCGGCTTTAAAGTTGTGGGTTTTTGGGTGCTTGGCTTAAGCGTGGTGGGTTTTTGAGTGGTTGGCTTTGTTGTTGTCGTGCTTGGCCCAGTCGGCTTAAGAGTGGTAGATTGTTGAGTGCTTGGCTTAAGAGTGGTAGGTTTTTGGGTGCTTAGCTTAAGAGTGGTAGGTTTTTGGGTGCTTGGCTTAAGAGTGGTAGGGTTTTGGGTGCTTGGCTTAAGAGTGGTAGGTTTTTGGGTGCTTGGCTTAAGAGTGGTAGGTTTTTGGGTGCTTGGCTTTGTTGTTGTCGTGCTTGGACCAGTCGGCTTTAAAGTTGTGGGTTTTTGGGTGCTTGGCTTAAGAGTGGTTGGTTTTTGAGTACTTGGCTCAAGAGTGGTAGGTTTTTGGGTACTTGGCTTAAGAGTGGTAGGTTTTTGGGTGCTTGGCTTTGTTGTTGTCGTGCTTGGCACACTTGGCTTAAGAGTGGTAGGTTTTTGGGTGCTTGGCTTAAGAGTGGTAGGTTTTTGAGTGCTTGGCTTTGTTGTTGTCGTGCTTGGCCCACTTGGCTTAAGAGTGGTAGGTTTTTGGGTGCTTGGCTTTGTTGTTGTCGTGCTTGGCCCACTTGGCTTAAGAGTGGTAGGTTTTTGGGTGCTTGGCTTTGTTGTTGTCGTGCTTGGCCCACTTGGCTTAAGAGTGGTAGGTTTTTGGGTGCTTGGCTTAAGAGTGGTAGGTTTTTGAGTGCTTGGCTTAAGAGTGGTAGGGTTTTGGGTACTTGGCTTGAGAGTTGTAGGTTTTTGGCTGCTTGGCTTTGTTGTTGTCGTGCTTGGACTAGTCGGCTTTAAAGTTGTTGGTTTTTGGGTGCTTGGCTTAAGAGTGGTAGGTTTTTGGGTACTTGGCTTAAGAGTGGTAGGTTTTTGGGTGCTTGGCTTTGTTGTTGTCGTGCTTGGCACACTTGGCTTAAGAGTGGTAGGTTTTTGGGTGCTTGGCTTAAGAGTGGTAGGTTTTTGAGTGCTTGGCTTTGTTGTTGTCGTGCTTGGCCCAGTCGGCTTAAGAGTGGTAGGTTTTTGGGTGCTTGGCTTAAGAGTGGTAGATTGTTGAGTACTTGGCTTAAGAGTGGTAGGTTTTTGGGTGCTTGACTTTGTTGTTGTCGAGCTTGGACCAGTCGGCTTTAAAGTTGTGGGTTTTTGGGTGCTTGGCTTAAGAGTGGTAGGTTTTTGAGTGCTTGGCTTAAGAGTTGTAGGTTTTTGGGAGCTTGGCCTAAGAGTGGTAGGTTTTTGGGTGCTTGGCTTAAGAGTGGTAGGTTTTTGGGTGCTTGACTTTGTTGTTGTCGAGCTTGGACCAGTTGGCTTTAAAGTTGTGGGTTTTTGGGTGCTTGGCTTAAGAGTGGTAGGTTTTTGGGTGCTTGGCTTTGTTGTTGTCGTGCTTGGACCAGTCGGCTTTAAAGTTGTGGGTTTTTGGGTGCTTGGCTTAAGAGTGGTAGGTTTTTGGGTGCTTGGCTTTGTTGTTGTCGTGCTTGGACCAGTCGGCTTTAAAGTTGTGGGTTTTTGGGTGCTTGGCTTTAGAGTGGTAGGTTTTTGAGTGCTTGGCTTTGTTGTTGTCGTGCTTGGACTAGTCGGCTTTAAAGTTGTTGGTTTTTGGGTGCTTGGCTTAAGAGTGGTAGGTTTTTGGGTACTTGGCTTAAGAGTGGTAGGTTTTTGGGTGCTTGGCTTTGTTGTTGTCGTGCTTGGCACACTTGGCTTAAGAGTGGTAGGTTTTTGGGTGCTTGGCTTAAGAGTGGTAGGTTTTTGAGTGCTTGGCTTTGTTGTTGTCGTGCTTGGCCCAGTCGGCTTAAGAGTGGTAGGTTTTTGAGTGCTTGGCTTAAGAGTGGCAGGGTTTTGGGTACTTGGCTTTAAAGTTGTTGGTTTTTGGGTGCTTGGCTTAAGAGTGGCAGGTTTTTGTGTGCTTGGCTTAAGAGTTGTAGGTTTTTGGGAGCTTGGCCTAAGAGTGGTAGGTTTTTGGGTGCTTGGCTTAAGAGTGGTAGGTTTTTGGGTGCTTGGCTTTGTTGTTGTCGTGCTTGGACCAGTTGGCTTTAAAGTTGTGGGTTTTTGGGTGCTTGGCTTAAGAGTGGTAGGTTTTTGGGTGCTTGGCTTTGTTGTTGTCGTGCTTGGACCAGTCGGCTTTAAAGTTGTGGGTTTTTGGGTGCTTGGCTTTAGAGTGGTAGGTTTTTGAGTGCTTGGCTTTGTTGTTGTCGTGCTTGGCCCAGTCGGCTTAAGTGTGGTAGGTTTTTGGGTGCTTGGCTTAAGAGTGGTAGATTGTTGAGTGCTTGGCTTAAGAGTGGTAGGTTTTTGGGTGCTTGGCTTAAGAGTGGTAGGTTTTTGGGTGCTTGACTTTGTTGTTGTCGAGCTTGGACCAGTCGGCTTTAAAGTTGTGGGTTTTTGGGTGCTTGGCTTAAGAGTGGTAGGTTTTTGAGTGCTTGGCTGTGTTGTTGTCGTGCTTGGCCCAGTCGGCTTAAGTGTGGTAGGTTTTTGGGTGCTTGGCTTAAGAGTGGTAGATTGTTGAGTGCTTGGCTTAAGAGTGGTAGGTTTTTGGGTGCTTGGCTTTGTTGTTGTCGTGCTTGGCCCAGTCGGTTTTAAAGTTGTGGGCTTTTGGGTGCTTGGCTTAAGCGTGGTGGGTTTTTGAGTGGTTGGGTTAAGAGTGGCAGGGTTTTGGGTACTTGGCTTTAAAGTTGTTGGTTTTTGGGTGCTTGGCTTAAGAGTTGTAGGTTTTTGGGAGCTTAGCTTTGTTGTTGTCGTGCTTGGCCCAGTCGGCTTAAGAGTGGTAGGTTTTTGGGTGCTTGGCTTAAGAGTGGTAGATTGTTGAGTGCTTGGCTTAAGAGTGGTAGGTTTTTGGGTGCTTGACTTTCTTGTTGTCGAGCTTGGCCCAGTCGGCTTTAAAGTTGTTGGTTTTTGGGTGCTTGGCTTAAGAGTGGTAGATTGTTGAGTGCTTGGCTTAAGAGTGGTAGGTTTTTGGGTGCTTGGCTTTGTTGTTGTCGTGCTTGGCCCAGTCGGCTTAAGAGTGGTAGGTTTTTGGGTGCTTGGCTTAAGAGTGGTAGATTGTTGAGTGCTTGGCTTAAGAGTGGTAGGTTTTTGGGTGCTTGACTTTGTTGTTGTCGAGCTTGGGCCAGTCGGCTTTAAAGTTGTGGGCTTTTGGGTGCTTGGCTTAAGCGTGGTGGGTTTTTGAGTGGTTGGCTTAAGAGTGGCAGGGTTTTGGGTACTTGGCTTTAAAGTTGTTGGTTTTTGGGTGCTTGGCTTAAGAGTGGTAGGTTTTTGTGTGCTTGGCTTAAGAGTTGTAGGTTTTTGGGAGCTTGGCCTAAGAGTGGTAGGTTTTTGGGTGCTTGGCTTAAGAGTTGTAGGTTTTTGGGAGCTTGGCCTAAGAGTGGTAGGTTTTTGGGTGCTTGGCTTAAGAGTGGTAGGTTTTTGGGTGCCTGGCTTTGTTGTTGTCGTGCTTGGACCAGTCGGCTTTAAAGTTGTGGGTTTTTGGGTGCTTGGCTTAAGCGTGGTGGGTTTTTGAGTGCTTGGCTTAAGAGTGGCAGGGTTTTGGGTACTTGGCTTTAAAGTTGTTGGTTTTTGGGTGCTTGGCTTAAGAGTGGTAGGTTTTTGTGTGCTTGGCTTAAGAGTTGTAGGTTTTTGGGAGCTTGGCCTAAGAGTGGTAGGTTTTTGGGTGCTTGGCTTAAGAGTGGTAGGTTTTTGAGTGCCTGGCTTTGTTGTTGTCGTGCTTGGACCAGTCGGCTTTAAAGTGGTGGGTTTTTGGGTGCTTGGCTTAAGAGTGGCAGGTTTTTGGCTGCTTGGCTTTGTTGTTGTAGTGCTTGGCCCTGTCGGCTTTAAAGTGGTGGGTTTTTGGGTGCTTGGCTTAAGCGTGGTGGGTTTTTGGGTGCTTGGTTTTGTTGTTGTCGTGCTTGGGCCAGTCGGCTTTAAAGTTGTGGGTCTTTGGGTGCTGGACTTAGTTGTTGTCGTGCTTGGCCCAGTCGGCTTTAAAGTTGTTGGTTTTTGGGTGCTTGGCTTAAGAGTGGTAGATTGTTGAGTGCTTGGCTTAAGAGTGGTAGGTTTTTGGGTGCTTGGCTTTGTTGTTGTCGTGCTTGGCCCAGTCGGCTTAAGAGTGGTAGGTTTTTGGGTGCTTGGCTTAAGAGTGGTAGATTGTTGAGTGCTTGGCTTAAGAGTGGTAGGTTTTTGGGTGCTTGACTTTGTTGTTGTCGAGCTTGGCCCAGTCGGCTTTAAAGTTGTTGGTTTTTGGGTGCTTGGCTTAAGAGTGGTAGATTGTTGAGTGCTTGGCTTAAGAGTGGTAGGTTTTTGGGTGCTTGACTTTGTTGTTGTCGAGCTTGGCCCAGTCGGCTTTAAAGTTGTTGGTTTTTGGGTGCTTGGCTTAAGAGTGGTAGATTGTTGAGTGCTTGGCTTAAGAGTGGTAGGTTTTTGGGTGCTTGGCTTTGTTGTTGTCGTGCTTGGCCGAGTCGGCTTAAGAGTGGTAGGTTTTTGGGTGCTTGGCTTTGTTGTTATCGTGCTTGGGCCAGTCGGCTTTAAAGTTGTGGGTCTTTGGGTGCTGGACTTAGTTGTTGTCGTGCTTGGCCCAGTCGGCTTTAAAGTTGTGGGTTTTTGTGTGCTTGGCTTAAGAGTTGTTGGTTTTTGAGTACTTGGCTTAAGAGTGGCAGGGTTTTGGGTACTTGGCTTTAGAGTTGTAGGTTTTTGGGTGCTTGGCTTTGTTGTTGTCGTGCTTGGACCAGTCGGCTTTAAAGTTGTTGGTTTTTGCGTGCTTGGCTTCAGAGTGGTAGGTTTTTGGGTACTTGGCTTAAGAGTGGCAGGTTTTTGGGTGCTTGGCTTAAGAGTGGTAGGTTTTTGGGTTGTTGGCTTTGTTGTTGTCGTGCTCGGCCCACTTGGCTTAAGAGTGGTAGGTTTTTGGGTGCTTGGCTTAAGAGTGGTGGGTTTTTGAGTGCTTGGCTTAAGAGTGGTGGGTTTTTGAGTGCTTGGCTTTGTTGTTGTCGTGCTTGGCCCAGTCGGCTTTAAAGTTGTTGGTTTTTGGGTGCTTGGCTTAAGAGTGGTGGGTTTTTGAGTGCTTGGCCCAGTCGGCTTTAAAGTTGTGGGTTTTTGGGTGCTGGACTTAGTTGTTGTCGAGCTTGGACCAGTCGGCTTTAAAGTTGTGGGTTTTTGGGTGCTGGACTTAGTTGTTGTCGTGCTTGGACCAGTCGGCTTTAAAGTTGTGGGTTTTTGGGTGCTTGGCTTAAGAGTGGTGGGTTTTTGAGTGCTTGGCTTTGTTGTTGTCGTACTTGGACCAGTCGGCTTTAAAGTGGTAGGTTTTTGGGAGCTTGGCTTAGTTGTTGTCGTACTTGGACCAGTCGGCTTTAAAGTGGTGGGTTTTTGGGTGCTTGGCTTAAGTGTGGTAGGTTTTTGGGTGCTGGACTTAGTTGTTGTCGAGCTTGGACCAGTTGGCTTTAAAGTGGTGGGTTTTTGGGTGCTTGGCTTAGTTGTTGTTGTGCTTGGAACCGTTGGCTTTAAAGTGGTAGGTTTTTGGGTGCTTGGCCCTGTTGGTTGTAAAGAGGTATGTTTTTCGGTGCTTGGCTCAAATGTTGTTGAAACTGGCCGAGCTGTTGTGGACACAGATGAAGTTTCAGTCGTCTTTCTTGTGGTACCAAGGGTCGTTTTATATGTCGGCTTTTGAGTCGTTGCTCTCGTCGGCGTTGTGTATTGATCACAATTATGTGGAGCTGTCGTCGTGGGATGGTACTTGCAGGGTGTTGAGGGCGGCCGGAGAGTTGTTGTAGAGCTGGTCTTGTTGTTGCAGGGATTGCGGAAATGCAATATTATTTCATTGGGCTTGGAACCGGGTGCAATGCGTATGTGCGGCCCAAAGAGTGTAAATGTTGCGCCTGTAGCGATCAACAGACATAGTATGAAGAGTCTCATCTCGTCAACGTGTTGCTTCCTGATGCATCAAGCGTTATTCCGGCTTCAGCTATAGGTGTATCCTATGGGAGTCGACCAGCGTGCGAACAACTAGACGACGGCCTGGATACTAACTTGAACCGGGCTCAATGCTTAGTATTTAAGTCATCATTGATGTTACCTGCGCTTGTGGTATGGCAAAAATTTGCATTCTGTTGTCTAAAAATATATTCCCTGCGAAAAACGGCATGCTACGGATGCATATGCCATGTTAGGGCACGCGTCTCTGTACTATTAGCGCCCACTCAAAAATTTTTGCACAAGTCGGAACTTATCGGAACCTCAGGTCATCGTTGCGGCCTTGTGGGCTAGTGGGTGAAGGGCCCGCAGCGCACGTAGTGGTGTGAATCATACTCAATAAACTGTTGCTGTCACGAACCCATATAATTTTTTTTGAAACGTTCTGAAATTTCAACGATGTTTATTACGCTTCTATATTGTGTATTCATATGTAATTGGGCTTTTTATATTAATACCTATTTTATATTATCTATGTTTTTGTGCAATGGTTTTGATGTTTGTTTTTTTTTTTTTGGTTTTGTTTTTTTTTTTCGTTTTGTTTTTCATTTTTTGTCTTTTAACAAAATATTTTAAGTACATGGTAATAGGCAGCGTGTTCTACATATGTATGTATGTATGTGTATGGTACTTATCTCTCTGTCTCTTTCTATTACTAGAATTTAGAATAAACTATATCGATTTGGCTTTAAATTGATTGGAATTTCTCTATAGTAAAATTAGCTAAACATTTGTAGCTTTTGTGTTTTGCTCTAAATAGTACTTTGCTTTTGATTATAATGTTTCTTATGATTTTTACTAAAGGTCGGTTTTTTGTTGTCGTTTTGCAGCGCACAAATACATATATGTGCACTGCTCATAATAAGTACATATTTCTGTATATGTATGTGTTGGTTTATTAAATATACATTTTAGGTATAACAACGTTACTGACTTGACAAATTTACTTATTAAATTACATAAGCAACAACAGAACATATATATATTTATATATTTATATATTTATATATATATATATATATATATAGTATATATATATGCATATGGGTATATTGTGCGTACACCAGAATCGCAAAACAATGTGCTAATATTTACATTCATTGAAACTCATATATATATATATATATGGTTCTATGTAAGTATGTATAAAAGTCTCTAGGGCACTAATTTTTCGTTTTACAGGCTACAAATGAGGATTTAATTGAATGTATTGCATCACCTGCATAGATGTTGACAATGTTAATGATCAAATGGAAACTCGACTGCCCTGCTGCTGCCCACCTACACCTCATCATCGCTGGTCTGTGTGCAGAGGACCTGCTCCTGCCACCAGTCATGCACCTCATAGACGGCATTGGCCTGATTATTGAAGGGCAACAGTTTCCCGCTGCCACCAATCAGTTGGCTCAACATCGCCGAGGGACTGCTCATCGCTCCGTGATGATGCTGATGATGATCTCCGAAATTATGCAGTGCAGCGGCAGCGGCAGTTGCATTAATTGTCGGATAGTGGAACTGCCCAATCTCGTTGTTCAGCTGCGAAAAGAAACTGGATGACTTGTTGACTTCACGCTGTTTGCCCAGCGGACCCAGTGGACCCAACTGGCCCAACTGGCCCAGCTGGGCAGCATGTGGCAATGTGGTCATCGAATTCTTCTTACGCTGCTGGCTGCTAATATGCAATCGCTCCTTGTCGCTCAGCGTGGACCGCTGCTGCGGATCACTGGAGGTGGGCGCCAAAAACTTGCGGCCCGCCGAGCTGCCCGTGGAGTCGCTGCGATTTAGGGCATATGCCCGCTTGCCCACCGCCATCACGTGGCGAGCACCAGCTGGCACATGAACTTCCGGATGGGGCAGCACCACGGCACTGCTGCTGGCATCCTTCTCATCGTTTTCCGTCGAGCTGAATGTGGGCGAGAAGGCGTCACTGGTGGGCGGACAAGTGCCGGCGACTGCACCACTTATTGTGCTTATCGCAGACTTATCAACAACTCCACTGGGTGCTTTATCCTCCTGCACATTGGCACGCATCACTAGCTGCTCGTTGGTGGCCCGCAGTCCGGCAATCAGTGAATTTTGTTGTTTCTGCAAACAGTGGAGAAACCGGCGAGCATTTAACAATTGAGCAATCGAGTATGAGCTTTGAACCTACGCTAGCATTTTGTGCCCGTATCTTTTTAAGGCAACCTTCGAGCCAGGTACGTATTGTCATCTTGGCCACTTCCTCCTCGACCAGGTACTCGAACTCCTCACGCGCCAGCAGCTCCTCCAGCTGCAGGGCTTTACGTATGTCAACAGACCGATAGGATAGCATGCTAAAATATATATGTAGATATGATAAATATTTTGCATTTATATATATGTGTATGTATATATAATTAATATGAGGTGAATTTAATTTCATATCTTGTATAGATAATGAATTAAAAATATGTAAAAAATAAATAAAGATTTCAAATTTTTAAAAATTATTATTTTAGGAAATTATAATGTAGAAATATAAAATGAATACTTAAATATAGTAAACACCAACATAAAGTTGATAAGAGCAAGGTTTAAATTGGAAATTTGAAATAATAAAAAATAGTACCGATTTGATACGTTTGGAAAATATCACTAATATTGAGGAAAAATCGATACACGACACTTGCACATTTTGTTGATGCTGTTTTTGTTTATACAAAATGCATGTGACTTACTTGATGACATCGTGAAAGGTTACATCTTCGCCGTTGTGCAGCTTGTCCAGCTCGTAGCACATATACTTGAACAGCAGGCGATCCTTTTGGGGATCACACTCCAAACGACCCTTCAGCAGGCGCAAGATGAATTTCACCCTACGCACGGGTATAACGCCACGCTGATGTATATCGACGATGTTCCAAGTGTTTTGAAAATTACGTATATCCGCATAGGACAGTAAGGCATCTTCCTCATTCGAGTAGAACAGCGAAAAGTTCTCCATGATAATAGCTGTGCCGGTGAAATGTCATTAGTAATCATAAGCGATGCAGTTAAGCATCATGGTTGACCTACCCACTAGTAGATTGAGCACAATGTACGTAATTATCACATAAAATGTGCAGAAATATATCAAACTAGCTGTAAAGTTGCCGCAATCCGTTTCCCAGTAATTTCCACCCAGGGTACAGTACGGCGGCTGCACCATACAATCGTGCATGATCTTATTCCAATCCTCACCAGTCACAATGCGAAACAACATGGCCACACCCGTCACCGGTGATCCAAAGTTCGCCCGTCGTCCAATACCCTCCCCATACTTGACGGTACCTAAAGCAAACAGAAATACATTTGAGAGGCAAGTTTCTGATGGTTCTTGCGGTGACTGGACTTACCAAATAGAATGGTTCCGGCCAGCGCATAAAAGAAGACCAATAGGAACATGCCAAAGATGATGAAGAAGGACTTGCACACGGACACACCCACCGTCAACATGAGCATCTTGAGTGTCGTGTGCTTGCCAGTGATGGTGAAAAAACGTAATATCACTACCATAAATCCAAAGAAGTATGATAAGTCGTTCTGCAAAAAACAAGACAAGATTATGGATCAAAATTCAAGATTAGAGTATACAATTATCCGACTATGGCCAGCCCAGAATATGTATTTTGTCAAACATCATGTGAACACCTTTTTTGAGCGTTAAGATTCTAGATATATATACTTTTTATACAATTTTTGAAAGCAAACAAACGCAATACATGAAACCGTCGCTGCTATAATCAGATTTGGCTCATGTGGTATGTTTTGTGGCAAGTAGAAATCGGCTTAGCCCGAGCATTTAACGAAGTATGTATACATAATATTTTGGGTCAAAGAAGCTTTTTCTATATTTTGAATAGGTACAATATATAATATATAATCCACAAAATGTGTATTTAAATGTTCATCAACCATACCCTGAGAATAGTTTGCAGTATAATCCAGATGACGCCGGCAACGGTTACCAGCAGATCATATCTGTTACGTCGGGACTGCCAGTAGCCACGTGGGGTGAATGCAATGTTCTTCATAACCACCTCGATGACAAATACAAAGGTCAGCACGGCACTAACAATGACTAGACGTTCCGTGTGCACTTCCCCTTTGATCCACTGCAAATGGAGAAGGAACTCTGTAAATTCAATTTAGTTCAATCCGATGACAATTGAAACTCACCGTTATGGACAGCAACATGCTGTTTATAAGCACTACGACAGCAATTACCCGCTTGAAAATGATGTGCTGGGTAATGTCGTAGGTAAAGGCACGAATCTTTCGTCCGTCCGGACGTGGTGGCAGATGCAGTGGCTGGGCGATCTTAAGACGCTTCTTTAGGTCACACCATCGCCGCTGGTCGACGGTCAGCAAGGCTGTCCCTTTGTTCTCCGAGTAGTTGGCAATGACCACGCCCACAAATAGCGTCAATCCAATCATGCAGCCCAAGAATATATAGATATGAATGTAGATGGCATGAATCTAAAAAGAAACACACTGTGCTAAGCATGAAATGTAAAATGAAAATGCTTGACTTATGATTACCGGTCCGACAGCCTTGATAAGGACATCGCGTACATCCAGCCAACCCTTGAAGGATAGCACCTCGAAAAGCGTAAGCATCGCATCGCCAATATTGTCAAAGTTAAAGCGACGTGGATTGGCCCAGACGCGCGGCACCAACATGGCCGGATATGACTCATCCGGACCCGGTGTCAACTTCATTTTCGTAACAAAAACACGTCGCATAAAGACACCCACACAATCCTCGCGGCGCAGTATTGTGGGATCATTGCAGCGGGCGAGACGACCGCCATAAAGCTGTACACCATAGCTGGCAAAAATGAACATGAGCAAAATGAGCAGCGTGGATACCAATAAGATCTCCTTAAAGCCCCGGCACAGCTCGTAGACCACTTTACGCATGTGCGGCACCAGCGTAAAGATTCTCAACGGACGCACGCAGCGCAGGATCATTAGGAGCTGGGCGGCCGAATTTGTGGGTATATTGTGTGGCATCCAGCAGAGGAACGATGTGGAGACAACGTAGATGAAGACATCAAGTGCTGCGGCCACATCCTTGATGTAAGCCTTCGGTGTGAAGAACAAACCATCAGCCAGAATTTTCAGTGCAAGCTCCAAGCTCATGAATATGACAAAACCGTATTCGGCTATCTGAAGCGTCGGATGATCCATTAAACGATAATTGGGTGTCTCGAACATCATGGAGATGCACGAGAGCGTGGTGGCGATTATCATCACCCAGTCCAGATAGGTGACCAGGCCTAGGAAGTTACTGCACGGAAAAAATGTGCACAAATCATATTAAGGATATTTGCCGGACAATCTTCAAGTGTTGTCAATTGCTTACTGCAAACTCTTGTACTGCACTTTACGCTCCTTGCCGGTCAGCGGATCCTTCAGTCTCGCATCGTAGCGTGCATGCACGATCTTCTGGCAGATCTTGCGAAAGCGACTCTCGCGCGGCACCAGAAACAGCGGCGTATCAAAGAATGGATGATTCTCACGCAGATCTTCCTCCCGCTGATTGCGTCGCATCTCCGCCTGCTGCCGCTTCGCCTGCAGCAGCTTGATATCCAGATCGTGCGGCCGGGCCCGCCCGGAGTTGGCACGTGGTGCGGCCGCAATGTCACCGTTCTCCATCAGATGCTCATATGTCTGCTTCAGCTTGATGGAACCGGAGCGCACGCTACGACGTATCGAGCGGGATCCAAATCTGTGAATTGGTAGCGTACACACATCAAACGAATCATGCCACCTACGGGCAAAAGGCACTTACTTCTTCTGATCAACCCGCCACGGCTTCGAGTGCGTTATTGTGCCCTGCGACTTGAGGCCACCCTTTGTGCCCACCACCGGCAACATGGCTGAGTCGCCCAGCATCAGACGCTGATTGTTGCTGTCGCTGCAATCAAATATTAATCAGTGTAAAAAAAAAAAAATATATATATTAATTTATCATTTCAAGGTTATAATTTAAAAATAAAAAAATTTTTGAAAACTTTATAGAGTATTACATGATACTTTTAAAGAAAACTAAAATCAAAAATGTATTTTCAATAGTGCAACTTTAAATGTGTTATAAGTTTGATGGAAAAATCATGCACAAAATGGCCTCGAGCTAGGAAATCGGTTCAGTTTTGGAAAAGTTATGAGTGTTTGAAGTCTTGGTACAGCATTTCTATGGAGTATGCCAATTTACGAGCCAACATTTGTGTCGATTTTTGACAGAAAAATTAAAAACATCAGAATCGCATTTTCTGTGGATTTTTCTACTAATTGTAACACCCACAAACAATTAAAAAAAATTCAAGATTCTAATATTTGAAAAGAAAAAAATCCCAAATTTAATAACATGATATTTGCGAAAAAAAGTTGAAAAGAAAAATTTTGTTTTCAATAATCCAAAAACTTTAAATTTAGAATTTGATGGAAAAATCATGTACGAAATGGCCTCGAGCTTGAAAATCGATTCAATTTTGTTAAAGTTCGAGATATTAGAGTTAGTCCCGCAATGTTAAGGGCTACTCCTAGTCTAGTCTACCAGTCAATATTTATGGTATTTACTTGATTATGTGAGTGATGGCCAGTTTCCGGAGGCTACTCCCGGCGGCCCGCACTTTGGCAGTTTTGTTCATGATGCGCACTGGTTTCTGTTTGCGGAAGACGACATTTGATTCCCAGCACTCGGACATCGGTCGCTTGCAGTTCTCGACCAGGGATGGATCATCCGTTTCTAGTTCAATCACAAAATGCTTCATGAAACTCTCACGCACCTTTGGCAGTATGAAATCATTGGGTATGCGATGGAGAATTGTCATTTGTGGCGAGTCTGGGAATTTCTCGAAAATTCTCAATCGAAATGGCAGAGTCTCCTTAATTTCGGCGCTTTGTTCGCGAAACTTAAGCTGCTTGAGCTTCTTAATGTCCTCGTCCAGCTCCAGATTGTCCAAAATGACCGCCACGAAAAGACTGAGCACGATGAGTGTGACAAACAGATGGTAGAGTATAAAATAGACGGCTACTAGCGGTGTCAGCGTTTTACTCGTGCGTATCATCGTCTCATCCATGACCTCAACCCACGCCTCCTGCGTCAGGATCTGGAACATGCTCATGAACGCTTCCGGAAATGACTCGAACTTGGTGAAGTCGCACAAAAAACAGAACAACTGCATCGAAATGCTTGAGCTGATGATGAGTAAGCACATGGTGAAGATGATGAGCGAGCCCAACTTCTTGCCGGGCCCAAAAATCTTATACACGAATCCCTCAAGCATGGGCGAGGCCTTGATTAATCGGACCACCCGCAGCACTTGAAAGTAGGTCAATCCCGACAAATAGAACATAGGAACTATGTGGAGTGTTGTGCCCGCGGCGAGCAGCAGCTCAAATTTGTGTATCGAATGCTTGTAGTAGCCACGCCAGCCCAGGCAGTAGATCTTGAACAGTGTCTCCAGATCGAGCAGACAGGTGAATACCACCTCAATGTAGTAGTATCGCTCATAGAATACATGACGCGGCCGGCCATCGTGCTTGAATGCCATTGTCGCCGTCACAATGCCATTGGCCAGGATCACCGTCATCACCAGCATTCGGAAGTATGGAGAGCGCAAGATGGCATGGCAGGTCTCTGGCGCCAGTCCGCCATGCTTATTGTCATCGATGGTGACCAGTCGCCAGCCGGAATCGTTGCCGCTGAGTATTTGAGAGGCGGCCGTCTTTTGTATATGACCCCGGGCGCCCCACATCTGCTGGAACTGCACGCGGATCTCGTTAAAGGTCTCCGTGATGACAGCTATGAACACGTTCTTCACCAGCCAGGCCAGAAAGAATATCATCGTGCTGAAGTAGAAGGCGGCTCGCCACGCCGGCAGTGAATCAATTGCACGGTACATAATAAAAACCCATCCCTCCTGCGACGCTGCCTGGTATACCGTAAAGATACTCGTTGCAATGTCCTCGAAGCCATTGAAGCCAATCACATAACTGCTTAAAAAGTCCATCTTCATGCAGAGCATGCCCGGCGAGCACTGATATCCGGAGTCCGGATCCATTGAACAAAATGTGTCCGGTATAGCCAGCGAGTTGATTGTAAGTACGCTGTGGATAAAGTGCATTTAATGGTATTAAATTCATTTCAAATGAAATGTAATTAAAACTAAAAATATATACATAGGTCTTTACTTACGGCCTGCCCAACAGATCATAATTCGTATTATTGATCACACAATGATTCTTCAGTTCTCCAAAGAACTGCACACCAAGCAGTCCATACAACGACATGAAGAACAAAAAGAATAACGTTACATTATAGATTTGCTGGCTCGAGCGCCTAAAAAAGTAAAGGAGCAACATGATATTATATAATAGAATATTAAATGGACTAGAGTTCGCTACGTACTTGAAGATTTGATTGATGCGGCTCTTGGGCATACTGAACTTAAGGAAAACACGCAGAAATCGGATCATAATAAGCGGACGTGGTGCTCGCATAATGGATAGATAGGAGAATCTGCAGGATAAGGATAATCATAGATTATGAAATCGATTCAGTGTAGAGCGTTTAGTGATTACTTACTTGGGAACAATTTCGAGCACTTCAAAGATTTGCAGTATGATAGAGACCCAGAGAAAGCTGACCATAGAGGCATCAAACTGACACCAATGATCCTTTAGATAAGGCACCTCACCCTGTATGGAACGAAACGGAGCATCAATTGTGAGCGGAAATTCTAAATCGGATTATAGCTCACGTTTAGAACGCCACGAATGTGCATTTTGGCAATCATCTCGGCCGTAAAGAGCACCGTCACCGCCGTATCCGAGACAAAGGTGATGTATTGCAGCGATGGATGACGCTCGAATGTTTTTGGCGTATTCAGCGAAACGGATGCCAGGGAGACGAGAGCACACAACCGCATCAGACGACGCACCCAGAGCTTATTCACCCACTCAATGTCAGCGCTCTCGTTGAGCGATTCCTCCGGCCCGTAATCCGCTAGGAATGGCTCGCCGCCCTTGAGGCTCTGCTTGCGTCCGAGCATAATCTTGTTACCAATCCCTGTGGCGATACCCAATCCAATTGGCGGCACACCCGTAATGGCAGCGCTGCCCACGGTGCTGCTAATGCCACCGCAGATGCCCATGCCAGCGGAGGCGGCTCCGCCACCCAAGCCGCCAATGCCACCCAGCAGATTGAGGCCACCACCGACGCCACCCACTGGACAGGCGGCTGCAGCACCGGCTCCATTGTTGTTGTGGGCATTGCTGGCAACTTGGACGCCGCCAATGCCCGCGGCAGTAGCTGTTGCTGCCGCTGCTGGTGCGGCCGATGATCCAGCTGCCGGCTGATGCATACCGTAGGCAGTGCTGCTGCCGCCGCCACTGCCGCTGCCCGAGTTCACAATGGTTGTCGGACTGTTGAGTGCGCTGGACGCATCTTGGCGTGTGGCCAACCCGTTGCCAGGACTGCTGCCTGGCGATGGATTGAAACTGAAGTGGCTAGCTTGCTGCTGGGAGCTACGCAGATGCGAGTGCTGATGCTGGTGACTATGATGCTGTGGCAGTGGGTGCTGATGCTGCTGCTGTGGTGTCAAGCTGTTGCCGCTGGAGGAACTGGTGCTAGCCGTCGCCGGTGTTGTGATGCCGCTGGCGGAATGAAAGCTGCCGCCGCCGCCGCCACCGCCTCCCGTGCGTTTATTTCTAGCAGCTGCACCCAAGCGACGAATCTGTAACCGGTCAATCATTCAAGCAGCGCATCCTTGCTCCTGCCTTCAGTATACAGTAGTGTGTAGTAGTGGGCTGCCCGTAAATTACTCTCCTACTTGTGTGCTCCGGTATTCCTGTGCGTATGTTTGTTGGGTGAGACAGCAATTAGTGGGGGACTCTTTCTGTCAATATTTACGTTCAAAAACATTTCGCCGAACCGCTGAAACATTTTACAACCCCCAAAAAATACAAGCAGCGAGAAGGACACGTACAAATACATACATATGTAAGTGTGTCCACGCACACACACATACATACATACATACATATGTACATACATATGTATGTGCTTTTGGATACCTTATGCGCGCACATACATACATATGTAAATATCTACATAACACACAAAAACACTTCTTACGTTTCGTTTTTGGCGAACTTCGCGCGTATCTTATCACAAAGCCCCATTTATGAGGCGCTTCAGGTTTGGTGGGGGTGGTGGTAGGGATGGAGGTGGAGGCCTAATATACTATTATACTTTGTATGTATGTCAACAGCGAGAATTGCATAAACTTCTTTCTATAATAACACTAAGCGCATAAATGTCAACAAATGTAACATGTACATAACTTTCGGTAACAATAGCAACGAGTTTGCGTTAAAAATTTAAAAAAAAAAACATTTGCACTTTTGTGCGAAATTCACGCGCTGTACAAACAGCAAACGGCGAATGCAAAAACGTACTACTCCACGGACGCGGACAATCGGACGGGCAGCGCCTTAGTCAGCCAACTGTCTGACAGCTGCCATCCTGTCACATACAGATTGTGTGCTATGGATTGCGTCTGCGCAGTGCCATCGCTACACTGCAACAAAGAAAAGCCAACAAAATGGATTTTACAACGGATTGTCGAGAATTTAGATTGATTTTTCATAGACAACTTTATACAATTAAAATAAAACATGATAAAAAGTGGACAAATTTAGAGTAGCATATTTTATTGAAAACAAATTACATTTTCTAAACTTATTTCAAGTGGTATTCATTTTTTTAAAACTATTTTAAGCTGTTTCTTAAACCCTTGAATTATTGTCTACAATAAAAGTTTTCATTATTTTCAATTAAGTTTTGTCTTAAGTTTTGCTAGTCATAAAAAATTGTAAGCAAAATTTATTATTTTTCAATATAATTCATACTCAAATTTGTATATTTATTGCAATCATAGAAAATGTATTCGAACTACAAGAATTTAGTATTTTCAATATATAGCAGATAGATTATTGCTCCCTAATGTGTTCTATGAGTAATTATTTGCAGTGTAGCAATGGGTCGATGACAGCAGTAGCCGTGTGACAGCAGTAAGTGCAAAGTGGAGAACGTGAGTTTCTAGGCAGCATTAGCTAAAAATGGGCACTTCGGCCTCGTCTAAGAAATCCGGTGGCGTTAGCTATACGGGACATGATGATTCGGCATACCGCAAGTGCCAGGAATTGAAGGCAAGTCCCGTGCACATCATTTACATAACCTGTACCTGTACCGCACAAATGGTAAACAACCAAACAATCTGAACGCAGATGGAACGCTGGATACAAATGCACTACCAAATCAAGCAGCGGGAACAGGCCCTGGCCATCGCCCAGCATCGGGAGCTCTTCTACTGGCTGAGCGGTTTCTATCTGAGTGCTCTATACGGCTGTGCCACCTACTATCAGCGGGTGAAGCGCGCCTCAGTGCTGGTGCCCCTCCTGCCGCTCACCTTTGTCATGGGCTACTACACGGACTGGGCCTACGGCAGCAAGCTGCATCGCATTCAGGGTGAATTCCCATAACCCCATAACAGCATTAGCAATCACATAAATGTTGATATTCTGATTCAAATACAGCCGAGGCGAATATGATAATGGAGCATGAGCAGGACCTGCTGCATTGGCCAGGTGGACTACCAACGGTTGCTGGCATCGATGAGGCACGTGTCGAGGTGGAAATGGAAAAGAAAATGCATCCGCATCACATGTAGATGACTGACCCGAAGTGTGTAATCTAATGCTCATAGTTACTGCTCAATTTAGCCAGCATTCGCATTCATACATCGATAGTACATCCAAATTTATTTATAAGTATACACCAGAGACTGCTCTTTGGTACATCTCTGATGTATACTTACATATATGCATTCATCATTTTTCAAATCATTTTAAGCTTATACGGATTTACTTGTACTTTTTTTACACTACAAAAAATATATGTGCATATAGTTAGCGCACCTAATGAATTGGCTACTGCTAGAATAATGCTACACATGTGGTACTTATATATATATATATATATATATATTGATTGATAAATGTTCAAGCTACAACAAGAAAGAAATAGTTACCATACGTATGTACGTATATGCATATATGTAAATACATACTTGTAAATGGCTATTGAATCTTTCATACTCTTATGCGTCTGTGTGTTTCAATTTTCACAAATCTTTTAAGACAATACTCCTTATATTATACGTGTAGGTTATTATTATTGATATATTGATATACTTATATATGTATGTATAGAAAGCGAGCAAATGTAGCCTAGGGCATCTAATAAAAAATAAATTGCTCCCAGTTTCAATATTGATACCCAATTCTAGTTTCCCATTACGTGTAACACATCACAGCAGCTTAGTAGTGCACATTTCCATCGTCTAGCAGACTATCCTCGATCCGTGCCCGGTTATCCTTCTTGTAGTGCGTCTCACAGAACTCAGCGATGCGGACGCAGGCCTCTTCGAGCATAGCGCCCGGTACGGTGAGCACAATGCGCACAAAGCCCGGATATTCGAAGCAGCTGCCGGGCAAACAGAAGACACTCTGCTCGTTGACCAGCTCCTGCACAAAATGTGTGTCGTCCTTAAAGGAGGGAAAGCGCTCGATGCAGACGCCAACCATCATGTACATCGCTCCATTGGGCATTACGGGTTTCAGACCCAGCACCTGCTTTAACATTCTGTAAGCGAGTTGGGCATTGGACTAAGAACAGAATAAACAGAAATTAGTGATATGTTTCTCAATCAGTTTTGTATCACTCACGTGTAGCACATCAATCACTCCGTCAAAGTAGCTCTGCGGCGTTTTGGTAAGTATGTCGGGCAGTGCGCCCTGAATGATCGTATTGCTGCCCAGGATGCGGCCACACATGTTCTTCAGACCGGCCATGGCGGTACCGAGACGTTGCTGATCATCGTGCACAATAATCCAGCCCATACGCCAGCCGGGCACCAGAAAACGCTTGGTCAGCCCGCCGCAGGACAGCACAGGCACCTCACGGGTCAGACTGCTGACCGCCACGTGTCGCGAGCCCGGAAACACAAAGTGCTCGTAGATCTAAAAAACACAATATTATATAAAAAATAAATAAATAAATAATACAAATTTATATACATTCGAACTTCTCTAAATCAATCAATTAATTATATTCAATTTTATTTCTACTCAAACTTTATATCTCCCTGACTCTAAGTTCTCTACATTTGATAAATTTTTTCTATAAATCACATTTTTAACTGAAAATTTTGAGTGACTGTGACTTATCAAATTTCCCCAATATTGTGCAATGCTTGGACTTAAGAGAAGTTCGACGGTTCCAGCTTCATTCGGACTCACCTCGTCGGCAATGATGGGCAGATAATGGCGCTCGCAGATGGCGACCAGTTGCTTCAGATGGGCCTCATCGAAGACACTGCCACAGGGATTGCTGGGGTTGTTGATAAGCACTGCGGCCGTATTCTCATCGATGAGACTCTCCAGCTGCACCAGATCGGCGCGCCACTGCTGCTCCGGCAGCAGATCATAGTAGCGCACCTCAATGTTCAAGCCCTCGGCCAGCGTGTAGTATAAACAGAAGCCGGGCCGCGGCACCAGCACGTTCTGGCCGCGATCGGCCAGCGCTAATATGCAATACTCCAAGGCTGAGGAGCAGCCGCTGCAGAGCATAACATCACCGGGATCGATGACAGCATCTGGGCGCTGGTGGGCACTATATTTGGCCACCGCCACCCGCGACGCCTCATGGCCCTGCGTATGGGCATATCCGTTGAACTTGCCGCTCTCCAAAGATCGCAGCACCGCCTTCATTGTTTCATCGGCGGCCTTCAGGTTGCCAAATGTTGTTGGATCACCTGTGAGGCAATGAGGACTCAGATAAGAACAATTTTATTTAGATGGCATCGTGTGCCATCGAAAAGTTTCTAGAAATTCTTCACAATGTCTCACATACACACACTAAACATGTTTGGTTTCAATTAAATTCCTTGATATATTTATTTTTGTAATTACTTTTATTGAAATTCCAATATTAATTACTACGAGAAACTAATTAAGTTGTATACAGCTTTTATTTCTAAGCTAAAATAAATTTGAAGAAAGATCACTCAATTATTTTATATTATTTTTACATTCAAAATAATAACGAAATTGGAACACAAATCGTTTCATTCAGAAATTTAAATCCTTTCGGTATGTATGGGTT
The DNA here is from genome assembly GCA_035045305.1 of Drosophila maculinotata. NCBI lineage: Eukaryota > Metazoa > Arthropoda > Insecta > Diptera > Drosophilidae > Drosophila > Drosophila maculinotata. Next base: position 10,539,478 of record JAWNPD010000679.1, on the reverse strand, counting down.
TGTCCCAGCAAAGTTACTCTCTCTTTTGATTGTTCTCTCGCTATAAAAACCAAAATCTATTTGAATTTAAACAACAATATATTTGACTGTGTATGTATGTATGTTTGTCTGTAGATATCCTCCTCACATATTTTCCATAATCCAGTCTTAAACTCGTTCAGCGCATTTGCGCAAGTTTCCGCCTATCGCTGAGTCCCATATGGGACACATTGGAACGGGGGACCCACGATTGTGATAAGCAAGCCACTAATATACCGGCTACATGCTGAATTCTAATCAAATTCGATTCTTGATCTTGCTGCTCGATTCTCCAAACAGGTGAAACTACATTTTATGCAAATGCATCAAAAACGCGCGTGCGCCGTGACAAAAACAATAATAATCTGTAACAACAACTGTCCAGACCTCGGATTCTCAGTTAATACAATACATACATACATACATCGCACCATCTAGCAATATGAAATCAATTTGTTGGAAACTAGCAATATGTAGACAAACAATCATAAAAATGCATATTATTAGTAGCTATTATTGTTTTTCTTGAGGAAAGTCGTAATAGCAAAAATCAACATACGATATAACAGATGAATGCAATTTCGTTTCTCTTATATATATACATAAATATGTATCATATATATTTTATATATATGTATACTATGTGGACATTTCAAATATCGGACAGAAAACGGCGCCAAAAGAAATGAATTCATGTCGCCTTTTTTGAAGCAAACAAGTTTCAACATTTTAACATTTAACAAAAAACGGCAAAGCAATAACGACTATATATTAAAACAAGAAAGAGCAAATATCTTTGGCACACAGAAGATAGCATACCCTTGCCAAACAGAGTCCACGTGCTCAGCACTCAATTGACTCAATAATATTAAAATTCCAATGAATTAATTATTAACTAGAACTCGATTTTCGACAGATTGTTTCTATGGCTAACTTCAAAATCAAGAGCATCAATTCTTTTGGATACGATATTATGCGTTACATATTGAATGAAAAAATGATAAAACCCTTTGTAGGGGTATAATGAGCTCAAAAGCGTTGCGAATGGAGAATTCTGCGGAAAGGGCCGCTAAAATCAGCTAACCAGAGATGGCTTCAACGGGATTTGGCATACATACATAAATATGTATATTCTTACGCTTATTTATAGCAATTTACATACATATATCAGATAAATAAGTTACAAAATACTACATATGTATATGTAAACATTTAAATAAAATATTAGGTTTATGGGTCGAAAAAAAAAATAAAAAATAAATGTAGCAATGGGCATTCATTATTTCATCAGCTAGTTACTCACCTATGGACAGCGGTATCATGGGCTTCTGTGGATTCGGGTTTATCTTCAGAGACTCGACAATATTACGTATACGATTGTGCGTATTCAGGGACAGTGACGAGCCTCTTATCTGCCAGCCGGCACGTCGACCGCTGGGCACAGCAGCATCCTGACGAGCTGACTGCGACTCCACCAGCTGCAGCTGGGCAAGTGCCTCGTCGACGACAACAGCAGCGTCGGTGGGAGTTGCCGCCGGGGAGCCGCTTGGGCTATTGGGGCTGATGTCGCTGCGCTGAAACTTGTAGCCTTCGTTGGCAACACTGCTGGGCATTATCACCAGGCAGGTGTTCAAAAATGTATGCACACGAAAAAAAAAAGGAAAAAGAATAGTCAAAATCCAATGAGGCGGTTGGCCAGAACGTTAAACGTTATCCGTGCTCCCGAATTCAAATGAACGTAAAATTGGTATCCTGTTTGTCATTCCAGACTAGCATTAGTGATGGGGTTAGGTTTGCGATTGATGGCGTCGTTGGCGGCGTTACTATCAAGGTATTAGGTCACTGCGAATTCTGGGCTAAAACAACACTGATTTACTTGGCAGATCTCTTGGTGCTTTTATCGGTTCTGGCTGCGCCGCTTGGCCGCCTCATTATAAATATATACATATATGCAATATATATATGATATAAATACGATATTGGATATACATACATATATGGCACACACTCTTACAGCACACACGCGCCTCGGGAGGGCCGAGCCAAAGAACAACAAATACTGAAACTTCGGATTGAACTCGGGGCCTAACTTTGATTTGAATACTGGCAGTGGAGACAAAAAAAAAATATAAAACAAAAACAAATACGTATAAATATATATTTATATATATACATATGCATATAAACAATATGTAGATTTATAAAGCCTGGTCAGACTTGGAACCAGATTTTTAGTTTGATAAACAACAAGTGTTGAAATTTGAATGCGCCCAAGTTGCCAATATAATGCCTTTGATTCAACTGATTAAAATTTCGTGCAGCAACTAGAATCCTGTAGGACCTTGACCTTAACATTGATAAGCTGGACTCTATATAAACGGTAATCAAAAATTATAAAAAATATTTTTTTGCGAGCAGATCTATTTTATTGTATTATGCAATCAGTCAGACGTCATATGCATATGCATATGCATGGACACTGGTACGGCGACATGGACACCTGTTTCCAGCGGAAAATCAAAGTGACGATGACGACGCAATAGACGTTGTCTGCGATTCGCGTCACAACTGCGCTGCTCGCGCAAATAATTTAAAACAAGATATCGATGCCGATGCCGGTCCCGGCACTATGTCGCTCGTCCGTCTCTCTTCCTCTTCCTCTTCCGGCTCCATCGAACAAGAAGAATGTTCATTCTGCATCTAAATATACAAATATTATTATTATTATTATTATGGACTTCGCCTAGTTGCAGTCAAATGGGAATAACGTCAACAACAACTAACGCTATTCCCATTTGACTGGGCCAACGAAAGGCCTTGCCTTGCACTGCCTTGCCAACAATTCATTCAATCAGTCTTGTTACCTTGCATGCGAGCGAGCCCCCTGCTCACCTTGCTCGTCGCAACTGGTTTTGTTTTTGATTAAACTACAAAATCGGCAAGCATAATGCCACCTAATACTGTAATGCCCAATTTAAAGAAAACAAAAGTTGAAGTTGATTTAATGGCGCGCTTTATATGTATCTAAAGGAATCATTTTAGTTTTAAGTTGTCAGGTGAAAAAAAAAAGAGTTTTTTATACATATAAGTATGTATAAAGAAAAATATAAGCTAGACTTAATCAAAGTACTTGACTGACATAAGGAAATAATTAATAAGAAATTCTTATATATACAATATTGATATGTGTACATTGGTATCTGGTTGATCTATAAATTAACTGTTGCATGAAATGCAGGAAAAAAGTGTCGCCATATCGCATCATTTGATGCGGCAAACAAACATACAAAGATATATACATATAGACATGAGTATATACAAACATAGCAAATATGCACATTGTTTATCATATTTCATTGACATATTTTCATATAGCCCAACAAATTAGGTACTCTTAGCAAATACATTTTTCAATTGCAAAAAAAAACCGCAAAAATGATCAAGTCGAGAGCGCTCGACTAGGGGATACCCTGTACCTAGTTTATACATTCATTCATTCATATTTACATAGTACGTATTACATAAGGTTTTTTCCAATTAAAGGGGTATAAGAAATCGGACGAGTTATCGATACAAATAAATCAACTTGATCAGCATATGGTTTATATCACATATATGCCAGACGGACGGACAGACAGATGGATGTTGATCAAGAAAACATCCTATTACATGCACAACTTCATGACCCATTTTAAATGGGTACAGGGTATATACAAAAAAAATGGAATTCACATGAATCAAAATGTGTTGATTATGTTCATTCATTGTTATAATTAAAATCGCGTGATAAGATGCAGAAAACTAAATGTTTGCAGCACTTTTCACGCTGCGGAATGTGTCATTCAAATGCACTACAATTATAATTGTAATTATAATTATACTGTACACTAAAAAAAAGACGCTTGAAGATACAACAGTCAGGTTTTAACCGCAAGGGCTGATCGGATCTCTATTGCCGATAAACACACTTATTTGCGTTTAAACATGTTGCTGAGTCGACGCTTGGGTGGCGAATTCTGTAACGGGACAATATAAGTTTTATTAAAGCCAAAACATAAAATTAAGATTACATTTGTGTTAAATTGCAATTAATTTTATGTTAACATGTGCAGTACTTTAACCAGCCCTCATTAATTTAAATGCAAAAGCTGCAGGCAAACAAAAACACAAGCAATATGCCCACAACTGTTGTGATGCCCACAGGACACACAAAATACAATAGAATCAACAGGAATAGAGCGAGAAGAAGCAGCCAGCGCATGTAAACGATGCGATTGTACATACGAGTCAAAAAATGCAATGGGGGGTGATTCGAGGATTGGGTAGTGGAGCAAAGCTCCATGGGCAGCACTTGTATGGTCGGCAGACGAGCCGACCGAATGTAACCTGAAGAATAAGTGGTTGACGGCAGTGAGGTCGAGCTAGTTACGGTAACGCTGGCCCAGCTACCCAAGGCTTCACCTTCATCATCCGCTTCGTAGAGTGGCGGCTGTTGCCCCTCTAACGAATCTGTGGAGTTTGTGTGACGGCTCTGCTCGCTTGTGCTGCCATTCTGCGTGGCGACCTGCACCATAGCTAGCGCTTGCTGCAGCTCGCACGCTTGGATGGGAAATGACACCGCATACGTTCTATTACCGGCGTCCAAATTCCTGGCACGATCATGGCAATCGTTACGATGTTGCCGAACCTTGACGCGCTGACGCAAGCGAAGACGATCCATGGGTGGACTATCGCGAGGTCGGTCAATAGCAAACATATTGCCAGAGACAATGAAGGATTCTTCAATAGAGCGTTGGCGCCTAGGCGGCACCTCATCTTCGGGTAAATGTGCTGTGGCACCTTCCTGCTGATCCGTCTCCCGCCCCCGCTCCCGACCGCCTTGATCATCTGGCGTCGCATAAACAGTGTTGCCGGGCGCCGCATTAGCAGTATGGCCCGACGTCGAATTATTGGTCGTGGCCGGCGTCGAATTATTGGACTTGCTCGACGTCGAGTTTTCAGTCTTGCGCGGCGTCGATGTGCAAAAAACGCTCTCTTGCCTCTCATGCTGTCGACGTGCCAATATACGTCTACGCGCTCTCTGTGAAGGAGCATATTGTTTTTAAAGGACCTATTGTGGTGTATTGACCACAAAGTACAGGACAAGGACGACGCAACAGACACGATGACAAGTAACTAACTCAACCTAACTAAACACAAAAAGCTATGACGAACACATACACAAATATACTAGCTACACAAATATACATGCTTCACTTGATTTACTTACCTCGGATCCAACGCTGAAGCGTGACGCAAAGAGCCTGAAGCGCGCTGGCGTCTTGGCGCTATTATTATTGTCATTGGACTCCCGTAAGATTTCACGTGGTGGCTCCGAGCTGCCAAATGAGAGACGACCGCCATGCTTACTGGGCGTCGGTGGACCCGGACGCTTATAGTGTGTGCCACTGGACTTTTTACGCGCACCACCGTTGCCATCTGTGGTGCTTAGCAGCGCGCTCATGCTGTCGTCCAGACCGTGTGCGCCATCCTGTCGAAGGGTGAAACATTAAAGGAAACCACATAATAAAGTGTTAATCTATCCAAAATGATATTGTATAGTACACAACGGGCACATTATCAACATCAATGACAAACAACAGCCAACACCGTAACGGCACAACACACAACGAAAGGGAATGAAAAGGAACGGAACGGAATGGAATTTGAACATACATATAAGAAGTCTGACTTTAAGCATTGCATTAAGACTCTACGGTCAATGGCGATTATCTATATAGTAGTATATATAAGCTAAGCTGCCAATTGTGACCGGAGTTACGACCGTGTTGATCCAGTAGCTGCTGCTGCTGTTGTTGTTGTTGTAGTTATTGTTGTCGAAGTTGTTGCTGTTTTATTTTCTTTTGCCGCTTCGGCTGTCGGCTATGGGGACAACGTGCTCCGGGCCAATGCTTACTTTGACTTCGTTCTCTTGGCTGTCCAAATCATACTGTGCCGCATAGGCACTCTTCAAGTGCGGAGGCTGCAACGAATTGCGATATTGAAGTTCTTGGGAGCTTTGGGCGGGCAAAAAGATGAGTTGAGATTAGATTAGAGACAAATAATAGTTATTATGAGGCTTACGTCATGTCGGGACCACGGCCAAACTTAAGATCAGTGAGGTAAGTGTTATTGAAGACTTCGCCTTCTTCGTCTTCCATGGCCAAATTGCCGCCCAGATTGGAAGATGGAGCGCTTGGCCGCTTAAACGGCTGCCAGTCACTGCCACCAGCAGCACCAGCACTGGAACCAGCAGCAGCACCAGAAGGACCAGCAGCAGCACCAGAAGAATCAGCATCAGAAGAAGCAGCAGCAGCGCCAGAAGAAACAGCAGCGCCAGAAGAAACAGCAGCAGCACCAGACGTAGCTGGCATTGCCTGATTGCCGCCTCTTTCTAGGTGAGCAAGCCTGGTGCTGAGCATCGCATTCTGACTCACATGCTCCAAAACATGCTCGTTAAGGCGCACAACTTGGTTGGACAGCTTTCGTGTATGACTCTCAAATCGGGCGGTCTGTTAAATGATAATGTAATATATATTTAATAAAGGTAATAAAGCTCGTGTAAGGATTCAATTGAAACATATATATTAATCCCAATGGAAACAATCAGTTAGGTTTTTTGTTATTTATTAATTTAAAGAGAGTTTTGAATTAATAATGGTAATAAATGTGAAGTAGGACTCCGGTCTGCCATCAGTTTTCAACCAATTTCCGTTTTTTTTTTTTTTTTAAATTGGATAGGTCGTAGGATCTCCAAAAAGTCAAGTTAGTAACAGTTGTATTAGTAAAGAGGCACACATAGATAAAATGAATATATCTTCAGCATTACTTACCTGAGCAATGAGCTTTTCCATTTCCAACTTGTTGCTGGCCACATCGCGCTCCTGTTTCTCCTTCATTCGGGTCACTTCCGCGTTGTACAATGTGCGCTACAGTTGTCAGATTGTGTGGTTTGAGACACAACAGCGTAGTGGGTGGTTAGTGGTGAGCAGTGAGCGAGTAAGTAGTGGGGAGTTTAGTCAAAGCAAATGGGGAGAAACGACAATGAAGACGAGGGAGCCAACATAAAAACAAAAACGAAAACGAAACCGAAACTGAATTCGTTTTTGCAACAATGGCAGCGTATGAATTTTGTAGAATGATACCAACATTATTGTGGTAGGTCGATCGATGCTTTACATCAATTAGTCGCTTGTTTTACCTTTTTTTGTTAGCATTTGAAACAGAGACAAGTCACTAGACAAAATACTGCTTAAAACTACACTCAGACACGAATATGCGTTGAAACATGAGACATACATTACTAATAAACAAAAACAAAAAAAAAAAACAAAAGTTCAAAACAAATTGGCACTGCCATCATTGTTGTGTTGTGTTGTATCTAAAACTCAATTGGCCTACGAGCTTTTAGATCAATATAAACATTGCTGTTCAACAGTACAAAATAACTAACGCAAGGAAGGACCATCAACATGATCAGAAACTTGAAACCGATCATTATTGAACTCACGACTCCTTGTGGAGAAGTGATCTTATTTTGCTTTGTGTGTGTTTGTGTGCGTTTCTCAGATTTGCCAAGCAGACGCAAATTCAAAGATACAAGTCTTTTGAACTTGCATTTTTCGAATTCAAATTTTGTTTTTTTTTTTTTTTTTTTTTTTATCAAGTACGAAATTTAAGTGTGTGATAGTGAGAGTGAGTGACATAGTCGGCGAAATAGGAAGAGAAGAGGAAACAGAGAAAAACAGTTTAAAATACCATATGACAAAATGCTAATTAATCTACATATTTGGTCGATTGTATCCCCTCTCCCTTGATGATGGCTGAAACTGTAGAAGCAGCACTAACCACACAATACACAAGCACCACAGACAACAGAAAATCACGACCCAACTACCAGTATTTAGAAAGTTATTAAGATTCCAACAATTCCAAAGATTCCAAAAATTTACATACATACTAATAGTGACATCTTAAGCTCATATGCAACAGACATAAAAGCTTGCGCTGCAATTTTATGAATATATTTTTTTTTTTTTTTATTTATATTATTTCTTTCACGTTGCTCACTAAATACTTTAATATTAATTTCACACGTCTGCCAAATAAAAATAATAATGACTGTACGTTTAGTACGAATTATTTTGGTATTTTCTACATTCTACATTGAGTGACCAAACTTCATTCGAAATTTATGATTGGTTAAATGAGGTAACAAAAAACTAAAGACCAAGGATACAGAGGCAACATAATAATTATATGTGAAATACTCGAATAATAATAATAGTTTATGCAGGTAAGGATTGACCGCCAAAGGGATTTATTTAATAAAATAAATCGGCACAAATAGAGCGCAAATCAACAGAGACTACAATCACAAAAAAATATTGTGCATTGGTAAAGTTGTGTCACCGAATACTAATTATACACAGAGAGAATTACTAGAATAGTTGGATGCAATTGTGATGACACAGCAGGTGTTTGGCAACGCTGGCGCCAGTCAATGTCACCATACCATACAGAGCGGATATACATAATATGGAACGGACCAAGCGTGCACTTACCATTTTGGATTTCATCTTTTCCAATTTGCCTTCCATCTCAAGACGCTGATCCTTGAACTTTTGCTCCCAGCGACCAATCTCCTCTTTGGCATCGCGATACTTGGCCTGCAGTATCTTGCAATCGAGCTCCAGCTGATGTGATTTGGCCCGCTCCAGGTTGATTTCTTCCGGCTTCAACTCTCGAGCGTCCTTCCGCAATGTATCCAAAAGTGATTCATAATTGTTGCGCATTTCGATGCTGTCCGCCTGACACTCTTGAAGCTCCTCTTTTATTGCCTGCAAGCTGCGCTGATAGTGCGATTCGCGTTCACACGACTTTTCCCGCTCGGCTTTCAGCAAATTTAGTTTATCGTCTAATTCACACTGCACGGTCTGGTACATGATCCGTTGTTGGTCTAGCTCTTGCACCACTTTCGCAATGGTATCGTTAGCCAGCTGTAGCTTCGCGTTCAAATCAGTTATCTTCTTCTGTTGCTGTTTAGCATTAGTGTTTAGTGCGCCAATCTCGAGGGTCAATTCTACATTCTCCTTCTCCAGGGTGATTATCATTTGATGTTCGGAATCCTCGCATGCTTTCTCCAGCTTTAGCCCCCGCTGATGCTCTGCAATGCGTTCCTTTTCCGAAATAGAGTATTGCACCTCTAAAGTGGACACCCTTTCCTGAGCTTGATTGGCACGGTCAATCTGCATCTGTAGCTGCACCTTCGAATCTTCCATATCATTTCTCAATGCACTGACGAGCTTTTCTTGCTCCTGCTGAGCGTCTCTAGCTTCAGCTAATTCACGTTGCGTTTGTTCTAGAATGGATTTCTGTTCGGCCAGATTATTATCGACCGTCTCCAAGCGATTGGTTTGAGATTCCAGTCTATGGTTCTGTTGCTCCAGTTCCAACTGCACATTTTTACGGATATCCAGCTCGGCTTTCAGCTCATTTTCCAGGCCCAAAACTCTCTGTTTGTGCATCTCTGAATCGTCCAGCGCCTGCTGCAGCTTTAGCTGCACGTCACGTAGCTCATTTTCCATGCATATTTGGCTTGATTTATTAATTTCCAATTCCTTCATAGCACTGTCAACCTGTTCGGACTTATGAAGTAATTGCTGCATCACATCATTGGGCACACCTCGAAATTTAAGCAAATGTTGCCTTTGAGCTGCACTTTGCTTTAATTCCTCGGTGGCCATGATCTCCATTGTATAACTTGTGATGTATTTGTTATTACGTTCCAATTCCTCATATTCGAAAACAAAGTCTGCGAGTTGTGTGTGCAATAAATCCATATGCGCCAAATTAATTTCCATGCAATTTTCAGTGATATTTGCTGTTAGAGTTTCGTGAATAGCCGCAACCTGATGATCTTGGTTATTTGTTAGTTCGTCGATGATGCGGATTTCATCCCTAAACACATCCAATTGTGTTAGTATTTGCTGCTGTCTATTATCCATCTCTACTATATTATTCATGTCAATTTCGGCATTCTGCTGATCAGCCAACTCTCGCTCTTGACAACGCCTCAGTTCTTCAAGGATCCGTTCCAGTTTCTCAATAAGGGAATCGCACTTAAACATCAGCTCCTCATATGCGCGTAGAGATGTTGTGAGCTGCACACTCAATAAATCAATGTCCGTATCGGTCTGGGTATCATCCAATTCTGCTGCAAGCTTTCTGAGCATTTTTTCAGACAGTTTCGCCTTTTCAATGCCGGTTTGAGTCCGACCCCTCTTCTTTTTCAAGTCATTAAGCTGCTGGGTCAACTGCTCCTTTGGGGACATAAACAATTTAACATTCAACAGCTGCTGAAGCTGCTGAACTGTGATATTAGCTTCGGTGAGGATGCGCTCTTCTGGAGAAGTCTTTTGTCCGATATATTTCGACAATGCGCTGCTCATCTCCGTAAGTTGCCTATCTAGCAATTGATCTGCATTTTCTCGAGTTTGAATGTCGGTTGCGGCAACCTGCAATTCAGCAGCAAGCCTCTTTGCCTCACCATCCAGCTCCCTTATGTGCTCCTCACTGCGCATATCCTTCAGCTTCAGTTCATTGATCTCAAGCTGCAGATCCGCGACGCGCTGTTTTTCCACCTCATAGTCAACGGAAAGTTGCACATTTTTTACATCTTGCTGCTTTTCGCGATTTTTGGCAAGCTGCAATTCTTCAGCTAGCCACTTTGCCTTGCCATCCAGCTCCTGTATGTTCTCCTCATTGCGCATATTCTTCAGCTTCAGTGAGTTGTATTCAACCTGCAGAACCTCCGCTTGCTGTGCACGCCGTTGCTCAACCTCGTAGTCAGCGGCACGTTGCACATCTTTCTCGTTATCAGTCTTTTCGCGGGCAAGGAGATCCGACCTAGCAAGATGAAGGTCATCAGCAAGACTCTTTGCTTCTGCGGTTAGCTGCTGAATATGCTCCTCACTGCGCATATGTCTCAGCTTCAGTGAGTTGATCTCAACCTGCAGTTCCTCTTGAGAATGTAGATTAGCTTTAACAAGCTCTAACTCATCAGCAAGGTTCTTAGCCTCCACAGACAGCTTCTGAATATGCTCCTCACTGCGCATATCTTTCAACTTCAGTGTGTTGATCTCAACCTGGAGTTGATGTGCACGCTGTTGCTCAACCTCGTAGTCAGCGGCACGTTGCACATCTTTCTCATTATCAGTCTTTTCGCGAGCAAGGAGATCCGACCTAGCCAGATGAAGGTCATCAGCAAGACTCTTTGCTTCTCCGGTTAGCTGCTGAATATGCTCCTGACTGCGCATATCTTTCAGCTTCAGTGAGTTGATCTCAACCTGCAGTTCGTCTTGAGACTGCAGATCTCCCATAACAAGTTCGAAGTCATCAGCAAGGTTCTTAGCCTCGCCTAACAGCTTGTGAATCAGCTCCTCACTGCGCTTATCCTTCAGCTTGAGCGAGTCGATCTCAACCTGGAGTTGATGTGCACGGTGTTGCTCAACCTCGTAGTCAGCGGCACGTTGCACTTCTTTCTCGTCATCATTCCTTACGCGAGCAAGGATATCCAGTTGAGCAAGTTCAAGCTCCTCAGCAAGCCTCTTTGCTTCTGCGGTAAGCTGCTGAATATGCTCCTCACTGTGCGTATCTTTCAGCTTCAATGTGTTGTTCTCCTCCAGCAGTGCGTTGGTACGTTGCTGATGCTGCTCACTGTTCACAGACAACTGGCGCATGCTGCGCGCAATCAGGCTCACGACTTGCGACTCATCATGTGGTGCCGCCGGAATCTCCATTTGATGATATTGCACGATCTGCAGCAGATCATCCAGCATACGTATTCTAACCGACGCATTGGATACCAGTTGCGCATGCAGCTGATCGTTCTCCTGCTGCTTCTCACGTAATTGTTTATCTATGACGGAGCTGCCAAGATTTTCGGGAGTGGTATTCATGCTTCCGGCCGACTGCGATGTATCCAGCAAATCTGATGAGGCGTTCAGCACTTCACGACCCTTCTGCGCCTCTTCGCGATGTTCTAGTAAGCACTTACACAGCTCATTGTTTTCATGCTGGAGACTGCGAATGCTATTATCCTTGACGGTGAGAAGCCGATTCACAGACTCTAAGCGCAGCTCAAGCTCCCCGATTCGCTCAAGGCAAATGCGCAGCTGTTGCTCCGTGTTATGCAGCTGCGGATGAAACGAGCCATTAGATAAGTGATTGATTGATCCTTTTTGTACTTACTTGTTCGGAAACCTTTTCGCGTTCAGTCTTGATTTCGAGAATTTTTTCATTAAGCTCTGCTTGCATTTCGTCTTTGCTGTTGTTCATAGACAGCAAATGTTGCTTTAACTGTAACACAGGCAGAGGTGAAGAATAAATATTTGTTTTGATGGTTCAGGTGGGCGGGCAGGCAGGCACGAAACGTCTACCTGTGCCGTCCAAGAATTTTACATACCTCATCCAATTGTTTGGCCGCATCGTTAGCACCATCATTGCTGTTGGTTTCTTTCATGTTTTGCAGATCGGTCTTCAGCTTGTCCAATCGCTTGTTCTCTGAAATTGTCATCATATAATAATTGTATATATGGAAAATGTGGCTATGACCATTACCTTTACTAAGCGCCTCGATAGTTCTCTCGTCTCTCAAATGTTGTTCTTCCAGACAAGACTTATCATAGCGTTCTGCTTCCAGCTCAGCCTGCAAATGTATTTGAAATTAAATTATTATAATTGGATATTCAGTGGATGATGAGCACAGATTTCTTACCCGCAATGAAATCAGCTCTCGCGCACATTGATCCAGTCGCTCTGTTTTTGGTGTTGGCGGTGCATCAAAGAAGCTGTTCAGCTTTGAGCTGCTGCTCGCCTCATTGTCGTTCGGAGCTGAATCTGTGGTGTTGATGCTCAGCACCGAATCGTATGTATTGTTCCCAGCATCCTCCTGGATGTTCAATATAAGCTGGTGTAGACGTTTGCGCGTAAATTTCGCCGTATTTTCAGTTTGTCTGAAAAACGCATAAATAGCCGGATGCATTTTCTCCGGCAGGCCGCGGCACATATTTTGAAAAAGTGTGCAGGGATTTTCTACGCATGTGTAATGCATGAAAATTGTGTAAATGTAAATGTAATCTTCGATCACAATATGGCCATTTAGCTCAAAACGAGCCTGAAAGTCCGGGTAATTAGCTGCAAGCAAATCAAGAAAATTAACTAATAACAAATTTAAGCCAAAATAAAACTTTTTAATAAATAATAATGTAATTTAAAACATTTATTTAAATTTATGTTTTTTAATGTTATGATAAACATTATTTTTAAATAAATTTAAATACCTAAATCTGAATAAATATTTAAAAATATAAAAAATATATATACGAACCTTGAAGAAAAGCTTGCAACGCTTCTTGTGGTGAGGCAAAAATCTCGAGGGGTGGCTCAATGGAAGCGAGTCGGGCAAAGATTGCGAAGAAATCGTTAATATTAATATTATCAAAACATTCAACTGTTTCGAAACCATTCAATTTCTGGACCTGTTTTCAAAGCAGATAAAAAATAAGAGCATATGAGAAATGTCAACAAAGCAGAGAAGTTTTTTTTTAAATCGTACATAAATTTAAAGTACAATTGTAAAAAAAATTAATATTAATGCCTAAAAGTTAAAAAATAATATATACATTTAATAATTTTAAGCTAATACACACAAAAAATTTAAAATTGTACCCGACAGGGAAATATTATTCACCTAAAAGTGGTCAAAGATTTCCTATGAATGTAAAAGTTGCCACCAGGTGGCGCATTTTTCAAATTTTGGGGTTCCCTATATTTAAACCTCTCTAGCTGTGTCTCAATTTTCTTGCCGTCGCTCTTCTGTATGTGTGTGAAGAGTGATAAATTGCATTATTGCATCATAGTTGCCACCGGCACAATGTGTGTGAAAGTGTGTCTCTGCTGAGAGCTGGAGCAAAAAAATTGCAATGCGCCGGTAAAGAGTGCGAAACCACGGTGTCGGATATAACTCTTTCGGGTTCCTTCATTCTACTCTCTCGTCGTTTTTTTTTGCATCTGAGCTGCTGCGCGATAGAATTTGCTATGTATGTGTGCATGCTTATGTGCGAAAGAGACTAAAAGGCAGCACCAAAACAGAGGCGACACGAAAAATGTCCGCGACCTTGTATAATTCAACCAGCAAGCAGCGAGCACAAAACGCTTGATAATTGTGCCATGAGCGAGACAAACTATCAATACCACGCAGCATACAAACGTGAGAGCGAGATGAACGAACAGCAGAGAGCGAGAGCAACGCATGCGTCGCTTACTAACACAGTGATAATCGAAGGCATTTTCCCCGGCTCGTTTAAATGTATATGTGTGTGCACTGAAGCTCCGCTGCTAAACAAAATCAGCGCCGTTTTTTGTTTAATAAACTTACCCACTGCAGTAGCAATGTTTTCCAAGCTTGCAAATCCATCTTTTTTTATATTCTTTTCACTTTAATTACACGCAAAAAAAAATTAGTAATGCACTAATACATGAACACAAAAAGAACTAACATAAAATGTTAAAAGCAAGCACGAATTTAATTCACTATTCCTTTTCTCTTTTTGAAATTATGTTATTAAAAAAATATTTGAAACAATTTTCAGGAGATGTATACCGTTGACTGGACGACTAGTAAGTGAGAGAGTTTTCACGCTACAAATACAACTTGGTTTTAATGCTGTGTAATGCCTACTTAGTTGGGGAAATTGTTTCTAGTCCGGACGCTAACAAAATGAGCGCGCTTGCTGCGAATTGCGATACAAGTCCCTTTTCTATCGATTACTTTATCGAATACTTTTGCGTACTATGTCAACTCTTTTTGGCAACAGGGCTGCTTTACAGAATCTTTGGTAAATGTATTTTATTTATTTGATTAGTAATCAAACAAAATAGAATTATTCAAATATATATATACATATATTAATGCTGTTTTACATTTCTATCAAATTAGTGTTTATTTTATGTCTTATTTTTTGGCCGATCCGTGCTGTTTTTTGTAACCGATAGTTGGCAGCACTGCTCACAGAATACTCTAAGAATGCGTATTTAAATAAAAATACCAACTACCGTTTTGAAAAGGACTTTGTGAGCACAAGACTACACTGGCGCTAAATTTCAATTCAAGCTACGTGTATTTCAGTTTTATCTATTTCGATTTTGTATTTACACATTATGACAGGTCAAATGATCTTAGTACAGGATAGAGCATTTTTACAGTATTTAATGATTATGGCGCCGAACTCATGTGCTTCAATTGTGGCGTCGGTAACGTATCCAGACGTTGCAACCGTTTTCTTTTCTCGCTCAATTCAAGCGCATCCGACTTCGCCTTCTCCTTAGCCTTTACATCCGCATCCGCATTTTTAATGTCCACGCTGTCGCACTGCATCTCCAGTAGCTTGACATGCGCAATTGTTTGACCAAATAGCTTTTGTCTAAAGCTTGGCCTCTTTGCCCCCGAACGGTGCACCTTCACATCAGCCATCAATCCCGATCCCAATCCCAATACCGCCGGGCTCAGTTCATGTTCCCGCTGACGCTGTCGATGACGTCGCTGCTTCTTGCGATGCTCGGTGCCGGGCGCCAGTTCATTGACATACTGCAGACTGCTGGACGCGCTGGATGCAGTCGACCCGTTCTGCTTGTCTGCCAGCGAATGCTTCATGCGCGTGTGCTTCTCCTCCAGCTCGCATTTGTTCTTCTGCGCCACCTCCTCAATGTGACGCTCCTACAAACCAGCCAGAAGAATACAGAGAAAGAGATAGAGATAGGGACAGTTGTAAAAATATTAACGTAATCGATTCGAATAAATACATTTTTATTTAAATGGTAATAGTTTAATAAACTATTTTACAGACTTTTGACCTTATAATACTTAAAGATTTCAATGTTATTATTTTATTAAATTTCAGCCAAAAATAACAATTGCGAGCAGGTATATTAACAATTATTTACTTCTCAAGTAGTTTAGGAAGTCAACTTTTTTATTAATACAAAATAAGTTAGCAACTTAAAAAACAAATATTACCATGGAAAAAAAAGATTGCTTTTGAGATCATACAAAATGAATCTAAATTAGTATTATATGCAAGCTGTCTGCTAAAATTAGCTTCTTTTAAATGGTACCTACAAACATGGCGCGCTTTTTTTTATCGCGCCTCGCCAGGACAACCACCCAGGCGCCGTAGAAGAGCATAATGCCAGCGGGCACCAGGACGCCAGTCAAGGGGGCAGGTTTGCGTACCAAGGCATGATACATTGCCATGAAGATCACTGCAAAAGATGAATGGTAAAAAGAGTCCCGAATTAAAAGGCAATCAAAGAAGCAGCTTTTTTTTTTGTATTTGTTATGCACGCCCGACTGGTTCGTCCTGCATTACCGAGGAGTTTGTAATTGCCACACAGGTGCTTGTTTGAAAGCGAAAATCTGCAATATATATACTTGGGAATAATATGAAGACAACTGATACTAGTGAGGAATTTAAGCAGGTTGTAATTGTTGTTTTTAAAACATTCATGAATTAGAACGAATGGTCTGGATGGATATTTATATTAAATTAACCCCAGAAACGTTAACTGTAATTTCTTACTAATATTAAATAGTACACTTTATGTTTACAAATTTGTATTATTTTTAATTGTAATAATTTTAATAGTCGACATAAACTGAATTGTAAATATAATACATATATATTTACAGGGTATCTGGCACTCTAGCACTCTTGGGGCAAATCATTAAATTGCAAATAATTTGAGAAGTGAATGTTTGTTAGGCTAATTATTCTAAATATAGTGCACTATATAAATATATATGTATGTATATAAGTATGTATGCGTTTATCTGTGTGTATATGCTTACCCAGGAAGGCAACAATTACGGCCACAAGGCGTCCGTTAGCTTTACGTTCTTCCTGCAAAGGAGAAGAGTTAAAACAGATATTCAAATGTACATATGTATGTGTGTATATTCTCATGAATGTTGGCATGCATGGGTGTGTGTATTATTTTACTGAGTCACAATAGCCAGGGCTGCCAGTGTGGCCCATAAAAACATTGTTTACAATCTCGCGTTCTGACCAGATTTCATGATCTGCATACATATGCATACATATATATGTATGTATATACGTATTTGATGGCGTCGTAGTATTATTAACAAACACATGAGCAATGACGGATTCAGAAATGAAAAATGAGTTAGTTGCATTTTGAAATTTTTGAAATTTAAATTTTCCTATCGGTAACGGTTAAGCGGTTAACTGTGAACTTACTCGAGATTTCATATCCAGTATTTCCTTGAGATTCTCTTGGATGATCTCCTCATCTGTCATGGATGTTAAACTTTTACGTGGCATTAATACCGTTATGTTGTCTGGTGATTTCGGCTCGTATTCGGCTTTCGTTGTTGTTTTTGTTGCTGTTGCGCTTTTGCTGCGCTCCGCGTTTGTAACTGTAATTTTTGGCATCGTCATAGCCGTGCCTGCCGTACCCGCTACAGGACGTACTGATTGTGAATGGTGAGGAGTTGCCATTTGAACTTGTTTGAACTAGTACACTTTTTACACTCGCAAATTTTGTATCAATTGTGAACGAATTTTTTAGATACTAGAATGCGCATAAATGACATTCGGTCTGGAGCGACGAAGAATCGACAATGATCATCGGATCGAGCGTTGATCGGATGGAAGAGACCGACACGATGTTGCCATCGTTTGATGTTATTATTGTTATTGTTGGTGTTGATGTTGTTGTTGTTGCCTTAACTTCCCATCTCTCCATCCGCACGAATGTATCGCTTCGGACATTTCTGTGGCCGAACATTTGTTTTTAAGTATGTGTCGAATCCAACAACAACTATAACAGCAGCACATTTACTGTTTGTTTATTTACATTACAGTAAATGATTTGGTAGTTCCTTGCCAGCATCTCTGTATGTGTACAAGCGTAAATGTGCAGCTGAGTACTTGTGAACACGAGCCAAGTACACACACAAACATATATACATACATATACAGACAGTATATATTATATATATATATTACGTTGATGTGCTCACAGATACAATGTGCCATATTTAATGTATACAATTTATTTACTCATTTGATATAAAATGTGGAAGAAAAAAAATTAAATTAAAATAATAGACTGAAAAGGTTAATAATTAAAAACATTGGAACAAAAACTAACTAGTTTGGGTTTTTTTTGGCCAGTTTTTCACCTAGCTACTTATTTATAAAAAAAAATATTTTTCTTTTGGAATGCAAGCAAAAACCGCATGTGAGAAAATACGCGAAATGTTTCGAATTTGCCGCGCGATTTTAACAAAACTAAGCAGCTGTTTGCAAAACAGTCTGGCTACTTTCTTGACCCGCATTGCCAGCTCAAATAATAATGTTACGGCGCCAAATTATCGATGTAGCATTGCCACAATTGCACACATGATTTTTATATTTTGTTGCAATGCAGTTAAGAAAACGAAACTGAAGTTGAACGCTTAATGCATATATCAAATTGACACCTATACAGAAAATGTAAAGTGCCAGCCGCAGTAGAAACGAGTTATTAATCGATATCTCAATGTGCACAACTTGGCAACGCTTGAAGTGACGCACACACAAGCACACACACACACACACGAACATACAAACATACGCGCACGCACACAAAAACACACACACACACCCACGCGAGAGCAAGCAATCCAAGCAGCAGTCACTTTCCACAATTGTCTGCTCTGCTCTGCCTTGGAGCACCAAAGATGATGTGAATAAGTGAACGGAAACGCAAAGCAAAACACGATCTTCCCAATCGGTCTTTGGCCCGGTGTACAAGCACAGAAGTTAATTGTTCTGATTCTAACTACACACACATTAGTATACAGTCAATTAGTCGGTTCCCTCACCCTCACTCACTCCCACTCACCCCCCATCCATCCATCCATCCATCCATCCATCCAACCCCCTGAACCCCATCGGAGAATGGCTCACTCACATCGAGATCGGGAACGGGGTTCCGGTCCACTACCGAACCGTTGGCTCTACTGTCCACGGAAAAGTGATATAGTTATCGCTGAAAGATTTCTGGCCTTTAAGACGCCACTGAGTCAATCCTTCCAGGACAAGATGCCCATCGAATGCACCTTTCGTCCCGAAATGCTATTCGATTACTGCAAGACGCTCAAGGTAAGATTTAACCCAGTTACATATATTTTACGCTAGGAGCACTCCTCATTGGTTGCAGACTGTTGCAAGTGTCCTCCAACAGCTCTGTGCTGGGTCCCCCGGACACGCTAGCTAGGACTGATTCATTAGTGCTGCTTCCAACTCTAGAACCACTCTTTGGCTAAATCGACAATCGGGATATGGACGTCTCGGTAGTCGCTTAGGCATCGGCTAAGAAGCAGATTGAACCTTAGACTCCTGGTCACGTAGCATCTCAGCAAAATGAGTTTGTCCTCATTTCTGTGTGAACGTCCAGCAAGTATTTGGGCAGTGGGTTTTTAACGCTTGCTCGGATTAAGACTGTCTCGCCAAGAGATCTACGCTCCTATATCAGAGAGGTCCCTTCTCTGTTGTGTGACTCCTATATAATAATAATACTACATGTATAGTACATACATATATATTGATTCCATTTCCTTTTCTTTATTAGTTAAAATTGGGCCTTTGGATCGATTTGACAAACACAAAGCGGTTCTATGATCGCAAAACGGTTGAGGAACGTGGAGCACAGTATATAAAACTGCAGTGTCGTGGTCATGGAGAGACACCATCGCCGGAGCAAACGCACAGTTTTATTGAACTGGTTGACAACTATATCAATGAGCGGCCATTCGATGTGATTGCCGTGCATTGCACCCACGGATTTAATCGTACCGGCTTCCTAATCATCTCGTATATGGTGGAGCGTCTTGACTGCTCCGTGGAGGCTGCACTTTCTGTATTTGCCAATGCTCGACCGCCGGGCATCTACAAGCAGGATTATATTAATGAGCTCTTCCATCGCTATGAGTCTGAGCTGGATGCGCCCCTAGCACCAGATCAGCCCGTCTGGTGCTTGGACTATGACGATAGCAATGGAAATAACGATATCGGCGGCGGTGGCGAAAGTAGAAAACGTCACTACGATGACGATTGCTCATCCACCTCACAGCAGGCGGCGGCAGCTGCAGCCGCCGTTGGAGGTGGTACATCAGCCGAGGAGGATAATGTAGATGATGCCGATACAAATGCGAATGGTGAAGATGGCGCCACCACCGCCGGCGATTCACCACAGAAAAATAAGCGACGACGCGAAATGGTTGTTAAGAATGCAGCATTTATGGCTGGTGTGCCAGGCGTGCGGCAGGTGACGGATCAGCCGCGTCTCACTATGCTACAGAAGCGGGTACAAAGCTGGTGCAATTGGCAAAAGAGTGGCTTTCCAGGCGCCCAGCCCGTATCGATGGACAAGGGCAACATCAAGAGGCTCAGCGAGATGCCATATAGGGTGTCCTGGAAGGCTGATGGTACGCGATATATGATGCTCATTGATGGACGCGAGGAGATCTACTTCTTCGATCGCAATCACTCCTGTTTTCTGGTCGAAAATATGACCTTTGTGCATGTCAAAAATCTGCACGAACATCTCGACGGCACATTGCTCGATGGTGTCAGTAAATCTCACAATCCAAATGGTGCTTCCATATTTAAATATACATCTATTCAACTGATTGCAGGAAATGGTTCTGGACAAAATTGGCGAGACTGTGACGCCACGTTTTCTTGTCTACGACGTTGTTCGCCTGGCTGGTATTGATGTTCGGGAGGAGCCCTTTTATCCACATCGTCTGGATCATATTAAAAATGAAGTCATTGGTAAGCAACTCTAACTCATCTTGTAATAACGTCAATATATAAACACAATTCCTTTTTGCAGGTCCGCGCATCCTTGCCATGCAGCAGGGCATCATTAATCGGTCTCTGGAGCCGTTCAGCGTGCGCAACAAGGACTTCTGGGACATACGTACATCAGAAAGTCTATTGGGCGAAAAGTTTTCACGTTCGCTGGCCCACGAGCCCGACGGTCTCATCTTCCAACCCTCACAGCAACCGTACACAGCCGGCGTCTGCGTCGACGTATTCAAATGGAAACCACATGAGCTCAACTCCGTGGACTTTCGCTTGAAGATAATTGTAGAGCGTGGCGAGGGGTAAGAAAATGGGATGGTGACCATCAAAACGCCATAGAAAATGGGAAGGATAGCAAATACTCAAGTTTCAAACGTATATTACTGAAAAATCAAGCCCGGTCCCGAAAATCGCAAAAAAACTGTCTATCCAAAGGTGGGTCCAAATTTTAAACTGCCATGGCTTGGTCAAAAGTAGACCGGGCTTCAAAAGCAACGTCTTTTTGGTCCCGATTTAGCCTCTATTTGTATACTTCATTTAAATCTAGAACAAAATTTACTGGCGAATATTCATTTTGCGTGATGATGCGTCCAGAGAAGTTCTAGAAGTGCGAATATTTATAGTTATTTAATCCATTAAATATCATGTTTACTAACCAGTTTTATTTTTGCTAGCCTATTGACCAAAAAGGTTGGCTTTCTTTGTGTAGGTGGCCATGATCCACCCTTCGGACGGTTGCAAAAGCTTACCAAGGAGGTACGAGACCTAGACAACAAAATTGTTGAATGCACGATGAACCAACTTGGCAATTGGGAATTTATGCGCGAGCGAACGGACAAAAAGTTGCCCAACAGCTACAACACGGCCGATTGTAAGTTTGTCTATCACTATAAATCGCATAAGCAATATATATAAACGTTATTATTTTTATAGCCGTCGTGAAGAGCATAAAGCAGCCCATCACTAAGGAATATCTACTAAGCTATATAGCAAATTGCGGCTTCCGGGATGATCATTCAATGATGCCGCCACCAGCCTCCCAACGACGTTAGCAATGCTAAGCAGATATCTCCAGCCTCCCTCATTAAGCACATTCACCACCACATAATGACACACGGCCACAAACACTAGGAAATTAATAAACCATAATTAATACAAATAACGAGGTTTTATTATGTTTAAACCCAACAAATGTGTAACGCATAAAAGGAGACATCTCCGATCCCATAAAGTATATATAATATAGCCATGCCAGACTGTCTTGTCTATCTGTCTGACTCTATCTGCAAACTAGTCTATCAGTGTAGAAGCTATCTTGATAAAACTTGGAATGTATTCGTCTTATCGGATCACCCATCGGAACGATCGGTCGAAAATCGAGTTCTTGTATGAACAATTTTTTTTTGTTTTCCAAGATATCTTGACCAAACTCATCAGCTAACGAGTCTTTAAAATGCTCCTTACATTTAAGCAAACACAAATGATCAACATGTGAATGTAATACGTAAGATTTAGAGTACTCTAGATTCTAGAACTCAACTCGAGCATACATATTACTAGATCAAGCTAACTTGTTTCCATTTATTGTTGTCTACAAATATATCAATGAACCACATGCACTACATATAATACATAGGCATTAATTGAAATAAAAGCTGTGGCAACACATAATGTTGGGCAAAACTCAAACTCTTAATATTTTAATTGCACCTCTGATAAATATACGAGTTTTAATTATTGCTGTTAATCTTATTGCTTACAAATCTTTGCTAGTTTTATTCACTTGCCAATCCCATATATGAACATTGTTGTGTGCTTTTCATAAGGCAAAGTGGGAAAAATACGTTCAAAAAGTACAAAATTAATTATTGTATTTTATTTTATATGTATAGCCATATTTTGAGAGGTAATTCATGTTGACGTTAATCAGTGTCTAACTGATTAGACTGCCATTGTCATAGAGGTCCTTTTCATTCAGTTGTCCGAGTTGCAGCAGCGCAACCAATGCGGCGCCCTGTTCCGCCTGTTTCTTGTTCTTCTCCCAGAAGCTGCTGCTATAGCGCTCTCCATCATATGAACAGATGGCCCGGAATAGCTTGTCACAGCGCTGCGTCTCGTAGCTGGGTTGCTGTTTACCCGTGCGACCCGAATGCACATATAGCACCGTCTTGGGCAGCTGCGTGTCTAGAATGGGAGACAGATTACTATGACAGTCAATAGGTAGATTTATTAGACGCTTACCACTCGTGAAGGTCGAACGCAAAAATGGCATGTTGCGACAGATGACGCCTTCATACTCGTCCCCAGAGTTGTCTGGCTGATCCAGTTTTTGGCGTTTGCTTAGGCTCTCGGAGAGAATAACGTTGGCACGCCCAGCATTGCCGTGATCCTTGAGCTCCTGCTGCCGGCGGCGACAGTAGTCACCTAGCTGCCAAATCTCGCAAATCTGCAACAGTGTCTGGCACTGCAGGAAGCGCTTGCCGCGCGGCGTCTCCTGCAGCTCCTTGAGTATGCTCTGTACGCAGTATTTTGTATTGTGCGGCGCATTGTCGTAATTGATGCACAGGCGTAGATACTTATCAATCACCTCGTCAATGGGCAAAACGCCTTCCTTGCGAAATATGGACACATTGAGCTGGGCTGCACGGGCAACCATGACGCTATCGGCGCCACACAATGCCTGGAACTTGTGCAGATCCTCATAGGTGCGTATTCCACGAGATCCCCCATTGGCTATGATCGGTATGTCCACGACGTTAGCGACAGCGCGTAAAACGTCCGGATGTGGACGATGCTGTGGACGTTCATCTCGTGTCCGCGCATGAATCCCAATGGCGGCTATCCCAGTTGCTGCCAACTGCTTAACCAGGCTGATCGTCTCCAACAGATCGGGCAGTATGCGTATCTTGCAGGTAACCGGTATGTCCAACTCTGAGCACAGTGTTCGGAGTATATGCGCTGCTTTCTCCGGCTCCGCTAGCAACGCTGCTCCCATGCCACCTTTGATGGAGAACTCTTTGGGACATCCCATATTTATATCCAAGCCGGCAATATCACACTGCACCAGCTTGCCAACGGCCAGAGCTCGTGCGGCATCACTGGTGCCCAATTGTAGCACCACTTTGGACGACTCCAAAGCACACGTGCGAAACACAATCGTTCCGTCCGAGGGATCCACAAAATCGACAGTACCCAAGGCGGCTGCAAATATAAGAAAACATATTTATAAAGAAAATTTGGTGATAAATGTATATGTAACAATAACGGTTATTTGCTTAAATGTCATAATAACGGTTCATTTGTCCTCGACATTTTTAAATGAATCGCCTAACAATCATAAATAAAATTTAATATTCAACCATTATCTGATTTTTTTGAATGCTAATAGTTATTTTAATACTATTATGGAAAAAGGATTTAAAGCATAAGATTTTAGCATATAATATTAAATTATGACATTTTATTTTTGCAAAAAATTTTTTGACAAACTGTAAATGAATTCAAGAAACAGTTATGTACATATATCTTTTGGTTCATTTAGAGACACATTTTATTCACCGTATACCTCAGAAGTTAAAAATCGACTACTCGCAGCTTTTACACTTAATCCGAGAGCTATTGTATAATAATAATAATTATTTAAAAAATGTCTTTGATTTGTTCTATGGAAATGCCCATATGCCCGAACTCAATGCCTTACTTACGATTTATGCGGCGAATGCTTTTGATTAATTTCAGATCAACCAGCTCCTCGGTGTAGACAATGTCAGCGCCCATTTCGAGCGCCAGGAGACGCATGGGCAACGTGCCGACACGCACCATGGGTGCCAGGATTAGTTTGTTTCGATAGTCGAGCGGCGGTTGTTTCTTCATTTTCATGTTTAGCAATTTACGAAAAACTGACAACCAGTTGATGCGAAGCATGGAAACGGAACAGCTGTTGCATGACTAATATTGTTGCGCTTGACAAACAGCTTGTCAGTCACAAATTGATGGCATTGATTGCATGGAATATGTTAACGATTCTTGAATGCAGGCAATGGGTAACATTTTGTAATTAATCATAATGGCATTATTCCACTTATTTGAACTAAACCATGTTATTGTCTATTATAATTCTTTATTTATACACGAATTCTAATCGTAACGTGCCTAGACACACATGTGGTACAATTGTACCACAATTGGAACATTGAATAGCTTTTTTATTAAATATCTTACACTTTGCAATAGACTTGGTGAATATTTTTGGAAGTGTAAAATATAAAAGGCTTATAAGCATTTCAATTAACTATATTGTTTTCAAATTGAAAAATTCATTAGATTGGTTTTGTGCAGAAATAAAGAAGTATAACTTGAATTACAATTAAATAAGCTTTGTTGTACTTCAATTTTTGTTGTAGTAAATAAAAAGAGATACCTTTATTAGTGATAAGTGAAAAAAAAACATATTTTATATATTTGCTTTTTTGAACTTAGCATATTTCAAACGTTTGTGTACTATGTATTGGAAATTGTGCATTTGTGTTTAAAAATATGGTACTACATATTTTCACCAAGTGGCAACCGTGGCTGCCTTTGCAGCGACATAAATACTAATCGATAGGCGGTCCGTTTGCAACGCTGAAACTGTATATGTATATGGGGAATCGAATGTTGTTTTCGGATTTGTTGTCAAAATTGAATAGTAAATAAACAAACTAAACGCTAAGAAGGAGATCATTTCATAATAAACACTGGTATCAAACCAATTTGATGCCAGCACGTGGAAAGTAAAACACCGAACCATATAGACGACACGGCGGCAACAACAACAACAACATCCCCAACCCCTCACCACCCTCCCACCCACCTCCTCTTTTGTTAACAGCAGCAAACAAAGAGGAATTAGCAAAAATAGCGTCTAATTGAATTAGCGTTTAGTAGCCTTAAGTTCTGCGTTCTTTTTCCACCACTCACAGTTTAGCAGCGTGCTGTAAAGCATTCTAAGGACACTGCAAGGACAACTGGGAAGGCATCTAATCAGCAACATTGACCTTGACTTGGATAAACAACATTGCACCAGTCATCTGCTTAATCATCTTCATCGTCTCCATCAATTTGGGCTGCAATTTGTGTTCGGCGCCCGAGCACGTTATGCGAAACGTTCGCCTTGCTACGTGGATGTGCTGGAAAAAACGCTAAGGCTCAGCTACGGGCCCACAGAATTGTGGAACAACAGCATGTCCCTGTTGGACGGCAGCTCCAATGACACGGAGCCCGATGCCGTCATCGATTTCTCGTCGATGCTCATGGAGCGTAACCAGGAGTGCCATGGCGGCTGGTTTGGCTGCGACAGCAAGCTGCAGTCGCAAGAGGAGCAGAGCTACTATCTGGGACAGTATGTGCTGGGCGTGCTTGACTTTAGCTCGCAGTATGGCATCGACTATAGCATATCCTATACGGCCGCCAATGTAATTGGTAGGCCAACCAAGTTTCCCGCCTATGGCGACTACCCAGAGACCTTTACAATGGTAAGTTTGGATAATCATTAATCCTATTAATGTACTTTGCTTTATTCCACAAAAAAATAAAAAAAACAACTTACCTTTTACATACATATAAATATTTAAATTTAATCTGATATGAGCTTCCCCCGCTCCCTTAACTGCATGTGAATCGGGTTTTAATAACATCTTTAGTAATAATTGTGTGTAGTTACTAAGCCAGAGGTTATTTATATTAGACATGCTTAAATCTTTTCCACAGCGTACCTATGGCGACTGGTGGCAAACCGCGCCGTCGTCCACCGTTGAGATTCAGCCACAGAATCTGCCTTCGCTGAAGACACATGATTTTATTGGTAAGTGTATCCACACACAAAAGGTACTCAACTAATTTGCTGCGTCCCTTACAGTTGTCTACTTTGAAAAGTTTGTAATGCCCACGGAGGTGGCCATCTTTGAGACATTCAATCCTGGCAGTGTTGTGCGCATTTGGGCTTACAGCATCACCAAGCGCTGGACCTGCTTGTGGGAGGCAAATAGCAGTGATCTGCATAAGCTTCCTGGCATCTATTCACGCGACGCCTGCCGTTTTGCGCCGCCACTGAAAAAGACCAACATAGTAACCAAGTAAGCCAGCTTTACCGGACATTTAGTTGACTTTTAATTGTTTACCCTGCATTCCACAGGACGTTGCGCATCGACTTTAATCACAGCCAATTGAATTACTACACCGAAATCGATGCTATTATGCTGTGCGGACGCACTGCCTCAATGCGTTGTATGCAGAAGCTGCTAACGCCGGCTGCTAATGCACAGCGTCTTGTTAGCCCTAAACAGGAGGACACTAATGGACCCATTATTTGCAAGCTACGCACGCTTAAATTCCAGCCGAGCTGTCGTGAGAATTCTGCTGTCAAACTGCATGAATTTATCAACAACGATTTGAGCCAGTTTTTAACGAAGAACAATGTGGATTCGGAAAATGAGCTGCAGATGCATGAGAGCGAGAGCACACCACAAATCTGTCTCACGGATCTGCCGGTTGGCCAAACAATTTACTCTTTCAGCTGTGCACTTCCACTCATGTGTAAAGTCTTTCTCGTAGTTTGAAATCCTGTTGCAAATACTCGGCTATCTGGACCTGAAGTCGCTCTTCTCCGTCGGCCAAGTGTCACGCCTGTTCTACGATATTTCGAAACATCCGCTACTCTACTGCGACCTGAGCCTAAAGCCCTACTGGCACTTGGCTAACTCCGAGCTGTTGTGCACCCTGGCGCGCCGGGCGACAATGTTGCGCAAACTGGATTTGTCGTGGTGCGGCGTATTTGGAGAGGTATCACCCACCGAGTTCAAGAAGTGAATACAAATTAGCGACTAAGTGATGGGACAATTATTAATTTATTGTCACCTTTCCCTTACCCTTTACGTTTCCATAGATTCCTCACTCAACGTGGCGACAATCTCACACATTTGCGGCTGAACTCTTGCAAGTTTCTCAATGCCAGCTGCATCGAGACAATTGGCATAGTCTGTGATAATCTGATTGGTACGCTAGCACAGCTACAATTGCCTATGTCATATTTAAACATATTTTTGATTTGTACCCATTTAGAGCTGAGTTTGCGCAATTGTGCTACAGATCCGCCATTGTTGAATTTCTCCTGTCTGGCCAATCTCAAGAATCTAGAGCGGCTTGATCTGTTTCAAACTGCCTTCGAGTCGGAACTGCTGCTGAGCATGCTCGAGGGCAATCGCAAATTAAAGCATCTCAATTTAGGTGGCTTATTAACTGGATATTAGTAGTACCTATAATAACTTGATGTTTCTCATATATTATAGCATTTTGCGGAGTTTCGGTGAACATGGATAATGTGGCAGCGCATCTGGCCACTTACAACACCCAACTTGTTTCGTTGGATATGTGGAAAGCGCATTTTCTGTCCGCACGGGGTCTTCAATCACTGGCCCGTTGTCATCAGCTAGAGGAGTTGGATTTGGGTTGGTGGTGAGTTCTGCTAACTATCTGCTGCTTTGCTTAGCAATTTATCAATCTTCATAAACATTAATGTTTGCAGCATGCGTGAGGCCACTTTGGGCGATGGCCTTTACCAGCTACTCTCCAACTGTCCCAAGCTGAAGAAACTATTTTTATCTGCGGTGCGCGGCATCACTGAACGCGATCTCATGCATATTGCAACACTGGGCAAAAATCTGGAGCAATTGGATCTAATGGGCATTCTTAACATAACGCACGAACGCGTTTATGAGTAAGCGCTTCAAATGTGGTATAATAATGAAAACGATTCTCTCATCAATTGCTTCATTTCCTTGCAGCATCCTGGTGCATTGTACAAAGTTGAAATTGTTGGATTTAAGCTTTTGCGACAACATCATGGATCATGATGTAAGTCCGATTTAATTGTAAAAATATATTGCTGGTTATTGTTTGCCTGGCTTTTGCTTGCAGTTCGATGTAATCGCTGATTGGTCGCGACTCTTCAACGTGGACATCAAGAGCAGTCGCATCTACGATCCTATATAGATGGCTAATAAAGTTACATACCGTATGTAATACACTAAGTCACCATGTAGTTATTATTATTATCCATGTGTAAAGCGTTTGTTGCCCCCTGTTTATGGCAACTGATAACTATTGTTATTGTGTATGTATACATAAATTAGATATTGATTTGCATATACAAATGCAATTCGACGTGTCACATTCTTGGACATAACTTTAGGAATCACTTTACAAATTGCTAATTGTGACAACTTGGAATGTATCCGCATTGTTGCTTCAGTCAGTTCTTATGTCCATTCTGATCAAAAGCAGTTGACAAACAAAAACACTAAAACTGATTTAGTTTAATATTTAATAAATAAAACTTACAAAAAAAGATTTTGATTCGTGAAAAAAAAAAGAATTAAATTAACAAGTAGTTAGGCCTTTGATGGATCCACAGCACTGCTGGCTGCGGTCACAATTTCCGGCACTGGCTCGGGCAGAGAAGTGATGGGTGCACTCTCGGCGGCCTGCTCAGCTTTGGCATGGTCACCGGGTATGGGTTTCTTGGGCGCTGGCTTGGCATCGCCGCGCCCAAAGATGGCCTTCTCAATGCCCAGAATGGGCGACTCAAAGGCCAACGTGGCAAAGATCGAGAGGGTCAGTGTGATGCCAAAGTCGTGCCACCAGCGCAAGATCTGGAATCGTGAAGAGATTAAGACAAAAGACAATAACACTTTTCTTTGAGTACTCTTACCGCATCGTAGTCGGAGAAGTGGGTATCGGTTTGGAGCCGTGCCGCGTTCACTAGCTGGACAATTCTGTGCAGCACGTACATGCAGTAGCACAGACGGCTGAAGCCCGTGAAGAAGCCCCAGGAGAGGAAATCATTGATGATGCCACCGTGACCATTGTAGCATGCCCACACAATCCAACCGATGGCCATGGCCCAGGAGGTGCGACTAAGTGGCTCAAAGATAGCGCCCTCAATGATCGGCGAGTCCGGCGTGTCGGGCAGTATGCGCCAAAAGGGACCCCACAGATCCGCTAGCATGGTGCCAAAGGCCACCACCCAACCAATGATCACCCAGTGCTTGGCCAACGGAATCTGTCGTCCACGATTGCGCGTAAACAAAAAGTAGCCAAAGATGACGCCAATCAACCAAGTGGGAATGCGCGTATGCGTCGGATAGTAGGTCAGGCGTTGGCGCAGCGCAACCTGATCGTCCTGCACACGGAACAGCGTAAAGTCATTGTGCAAGAAGGTCGCAACGGTACACGCCAGACACAATAGGCCAAATATCACAATCGGTATGAGCGCCTTCTTGCCCCACTTGTAAAGTGGTATCAGGAACAGCGGTGACAAGAAGTACAGCTGGGTATCCACAGCCAGGTACCAAGACTGCGAAACGCACTATTGGGAACAAAACAAATGTAACGAATTATAAACAAAAAGCACATTAAAAAATTCCGAGTTAAAGAAAAAAAATTTGAACTCGAATTCAAGTTCGAGATAGAGTTTGAGTTTGTTAAAATTGTAATTTCAAAATTGGGTTTTCCGCAAAAAAAAAATTAAGAAAAATTAAATTTTCCAAAATTAAATTTGTAGTTTAACGAGGAAGAAAGGCTACCTTCGGCACTCCGAAATGTATTTTCTTATTTAAATCAATATTTCAGACTGATTGTTCCTATGAAAGCTATAAAATATAGTCGACTGATTTCGAACAAATTCAATCAATCTATGTATATAGAGCATAATAAAACTTGCAATTACTGAGTTTGGTTAAGATAGCTTGAGAAACATAAAAGTTGTTCATACAAGGACTAATTTTTAAACAGATTGTTCCTATGATAGCTATAACATATAGTCGTCTGATGTTGATGAAATTTTCTGAACGTGCTTAGACAATGCTAAAACTAATAATTGGAAAGTTTGGTTGAGTTATCTCAAAAAACATAAATTTTCGTAGTCTGTAGTCTGATCCGGCTGATTCCGACATATTATCTGTATCAAGTTTCATCTAGATAGCTTTAAAATTGAGAGACTAGTTTGCGTAGAAATAGACAGACATACGGGCAGACGGACGACGGATGGAGAGACGGACAAAGCTATATCGACTCGTCTTGTTGTGCTGACCAAGAATATATATACTTTATGGGGTCGGATATGTTTCCTATTATTATATTACGCTCTGCAAAAAAATCGATTTATGGAATAAACGTTGCCAAATGTTGATCAAGTTAAAGACCAAATGATTATACGGTACAAAATTTAGTTTTTCAATGAACAATTTCATCAAATTGGAACAAAATGAAATTTAAACATTTCTCCAATAAATTTTGTTTACACACAAGTAAAAATTTTCGATAAAAAATCTACTTATGGATCATTAAAATTCTATTCAATTTGATATTATTTGACATATGAAGTGAAATGTGCATATTTATATTATGGAGTTTTACTTACGATCTCGTAGGGGAAGGCATAGTTCTGCACATAAATAAGCGTGGCCCACCAGGACTTCTCACAGCGCGTATCCTGTGTGCCCAGCTTGAACCACATGGGTCCGGCGCCGGAGTAGCGATACAGCGACATGGTATACAGAACGACGACGGCAACAACTGGAGTGAGGCGAATGTAGCGATGGAAGTACATCATCGGTATGTTCAGTTTGCCCTTGGTGCGATCCATCTCACGGAATGCGCCCCAGCACATCAGCAGGCCGGACATGAAGAAGAACGTGTCGACGCAGAGGGAGCCATTCTGCACCAGCATGGAGTAGGGTGTCTGCAGCCACGTATAGTACTTGTTGCGATTGATGTGCGGCAAATCGTAGAAGGTCATGTAGCCGTGTCCAAACACAACCCACATCATGCTAAAGCAACGCAATCCGTTCAGGCAGTGGATCACATTCGGACTGTTTACTTTCTTCACTGTGAAAATCTTTGGTGCATTGTGCAGCACCGAGAAGGCAAGGTAAAGCGGTTTTTTCGGTTCTACAAAAATGCAAATGCAATTTAGTCAGCTTCCAAACTTAAGGTTTAAGGACTATGATTCAACTCACCTCCCTTGCGGGTCAGCACAAAATCATAAACGCTGCTGGCTAGCAGGCAGAATATAATCAGCGAGAAAAAGACGCTGCAGGAAGAGTTGAGCATTAGTTTCTATTGCAAATGAGCAAAAACGTGGCAGTCGAGAGCTACCGACTACGCAATGCTCTGTGCCTAGTCTTATTACAGCCTGCTTGATTATATATTCTTAAAAAAATGCGGCGTTTGTAACATGTACAAGATATAAAGATAAACCTAGAATCCAGACTTTACCTCAAAAATATATATAATTTATACGAAACAAGAGATCTTCAGAAATTATTAATAATTATTAATTAATTATAATAATATTAAATAATTATTAATTATTTATAATTAGCTGTGAGCTAAGTAGGTTTTAATTATAAATTTGTTGCCTCTGGCTCTTATCACCTTTTAGATAAACTCAAAACAAATCGTTTTTTAATACATTTTTTTTTTGTGTAAGTGAAAATTTTTGAAGATCTGAGATCTATAGACATACAGACGGACAATAATTGATATACGTTGGGTCAGAGATGTTTGCAACTGACTTTTAAATACAAACATAATATTTTGAAATAGGTTCAGTGTGTAAATAATAATTGAATAATTATTTGATTAATCTAAATTCGTTTACTTACATGGCAACAATGTCAACGGCACGAAACTCGATAGGCGCATCGTATTTACACCATTTTTCCTGAATCATATCGAAGTTCAGATCGATGACATCGTTTCCATAGAAATGCGAGATTGCGTATTTGAGCAGAGTATCGGTTTTTTTAGCACTGCATGTGCTGGGCACACAGACGCCCAATTCAAAGATCTCCGGATCTGTTTGCTTATAACTGAGGCGTGATTGATTGAACTCCTGATGGCGACGCTTCACCTTGCTGTAGAACTGGGTGACATTCAAGCGGGCCAGGCAATACTGGCCACGTAATCCGTTGCCATAGGTGGCAGACGCTGCCACGCACTCCTCGTACTGTCCCATGCTGATGAGATGGCCCCAGAAGAAGCCAACGGGTAGGCGACCCCATGTGTCTGGGACTGTAAGTGGCAAAGTCCAATGCAATGATCACACATTAGTTCGTTCAAAACTCTATATATATATATTCTTTGTAATTAATGACGGTCGGCAACCGCTGTCTTGATTAACTGGCTCTCTATCTGGGCCACCTGCACTCTCAAGTGGCATGGATTTGCCTTAAGATGATAAGGCTAAATAGTGTGTTATTTATAAATTAAACCATTAAAAAAAACTTGAAATAAGGTATTAAATAATATTTGTGCGCGTTTGTGTTATCTTTCACTGATAAGCGAGTCAATCTCAGCCGGGTTGCAGGATATTTTCTAGTCGATCATTTCTTTTTACTATACCAAAAAAATTGTTGTACTTTTGATGAGCAATGCAATTAAATTAAATACTCTGAATGTCAAATATATATGTATATTCCCCATTCATATTAATGCTAACTTTATTAATATTTACCGAACAAGTGAAATAACTTTAATTTTCGATTTGAATGTCTCCCATGAAATTCTTGCGTCATAATCGAATTAGCCAAATCTTATCGCTTGTTCTAATTTACAAGTGCATATAGCCTATCAAAATTTGATTTGCAATTTGATTTACGGCCTGCCATAAATATGCCATAAATATGCCATAAATATGCAATAACTTATGAATGGAATACAACAGCATTTCAATTCAATACAATAATACTTGTTGCTTGCTATAAAAAAGTGTGCATAAAATGGCATACCAAACTTTGGACATATGTATGTTCTTGAGATCAAGGAAATCGGAAAATAATATTTTGCAAGCAACTAAAAGTTTTATTTAGCTGAAGAACCAATTACTATTATAATTAATCTCCAGCATGTTGCAGATTCTGTATAGTATTGTTGCTAACTCTTTTTGCCTGTTACATATTTCACAAAATTAAGAGTTATTGCACAAATTTTCAAACAAAACTGTGAACATTTTTTCAATGTCAATGAGTTTAGTTTTCACTATCCAACATAATTATTAAAAAACTTATTGGATTCTTAATTTAAATTGACATGATACAAAAATTAAAGTTGAAGAAAGAGCAGTTTTTTGACCATAGTTAAAGCAATCAGAAAATATTTTCAAAAATGAATTTAATATTTCGACAGATTATTTCTAAGAGGGTATTTAAACTTCGAGTGGATTTCTGAACTTTAGACAAACTTGAAAGCTCTTGCTGGTCAAGAATAGATATTATTATGTTTTTTTTCACGCACTAATTGGGAAATGAGTATTGAAAACATAGCTTACATTCCAGCGCCCACTCCTCCATGTTGTCGATGGCATCACGTATACGTGCCACATCCCTATCACAGAGCACATCATCGTAGGCCCGACCACTGACCAAACCCTTGGAGCTGCCGAGCTGAGTGCCGGTGCCATTTGTTATAGCCGCTTGTTCCGCTGCCAAGGTAAAGAACTGATGGGCCAGGCTTTTTTCCATTGGCATTGAATGCCCGGTGAGCAGATGCCTGTCACTGTCGGAGTGTGCTCCGGTCGTGGTGGCCAGAAGCAGCAGCAGCGCTGCTGTGAGCAGTGCCAGTTTATGGTGCTGCGCCATAATCCTTGACAGTGATGATCCTTTCTCTGGCCGATTGGGAGTATCGCCGTTTAATTGAAGGCACGTGCGGATTGAACGCGGTTAACTAATTGTATGGACATCACACAATACCTTTTATAGGCTCAAGTGACCACTTGAGGTGTTGTCCAACGACGGAGACGTCGCAGTCGCAGTCGCCGACTTCGACGCGATGACCAAACGCATTTGCCCATGAAATAATATAAATACTTTTCCACACAGATAGAGACCGTGGTTAAAGGCGATAACTAGTCCCATAATCAATTGCTTATCATCTTTTGGCACGCTGGTCATTGGACGGACACTAGCGCGGATTTAGCTGGGATTCGGCTGGGTACCCGTACACCTGGTGTAAATTATGTCAAAATCAGCTGCGCTTTCCAATTGTACTGATAAACCATGACGATTTACAACCAAAGCGAACTTAATTAAATTGCTGGTAATCCCAAACACATAGAACTTTGTCCAGTACAAACAAGCTGAGTAAACCTCATTCTTAATTTTGCAACTAATTCTCAAAGTACAAAATAATATCAAGAATCGGAAACTAAAGACTTTAAACATTTTTTGTACAACTTAAACTACTAATAGCCCACTTCAAGGATCGAGTCAAAAGTATACTGTAAATCAGAAATTAAATTAATTATGAAAAAAAAACACCATATTTAACAAAAACGTGAAATCTGATATCGCAGCTTCAGAGATAGCTAAAAATAAGTTCAATATAACTTATAAATTTGTCTCGATACTTAACTGATAGCTGAAGATAAGTTCAATGCAACCTATGAATTTGTCTCGAGACTTAACTGATTGGAATAACAGTAATTTAGACATTAAAGTAAAATATGTGCTGGGAATAAAAACTAGAATGACAGTTGAATCAGCTGTCTGTCTACTTATAAAGAAATCAGTCGGCACAAACGGTTTTAGATTCATATAACATGCAGATACCAAACAGATCGATCCAAGGTAGTAGTTCAATGATCACACATTTAGTGCAGTAACGCGCCTCCAAAGACAATTTCCATTAGCTGGTCGTCAATAGCTTGACATTCGATTGCCAATATCAGGGAAAACACTCAAACTTGATTCTTTATTGGCATATTAATTGAGATTAAGTGGGACGCATAGAAAAAACAGTCCAGTGCTTCAAATAGACTAAGTTAAGTATAGTACGTCAACTCATATCTGATCAATGGCGTGGGAATGGAAGGGTTCCGTGTCTTCTGACTATAAGCTTAATCTTATCAATGGCGTTAGCTATTGATTACTGGTCACACTGCTGCCTTTATTGGTCACATTGCTTCGGTAACAAATCATAAGATCAGGAAATAATAAATAAAATAATACAATTTGTTCAGTCCTTAAACCTCCATCTATAAATGACAATTAATCACCAGTTTTCTCCACTTCAATTTGTAATATATTTATAAATATTTGTGAGAGGATTGAAGATTTATTAATAAATATTATTTGTATCTCGTCATGATGCCTGGCACAATGTAAGTCGACTTGGTCCCCATCAAAATTTGTACACAATATGAAGATTCTCGATATGATCTTTGATTTTTGTTATTAAGTATTTTAATCTTATCTTTATTTCCATTAATTAGTATAAATGGTTTCTCATTCGCTCAGCTTTCATTTGCTTGTGTGACACATTTCGGAACACAAAATATGTAATTAAAAACGATTTGTACAAAATGTGCTTACAAATACTGTTAATCAATTTATGAGGAGTCCGTGCAGGATTATTATCTTTATAAAATGCACACTTTCACTAGTATTTTATAGCCCCTACGACCGTTTAAACTCCATTCATTGTTGCTGACTATATAAAATCGTCAATAAATGTTATATTCACGTCAATTGTTCAAGTGCAAAGTACAAATGCGAAGTCGACACTTGAAATTGTTGACTCTATCTTGATTTCAGTAGCTCGATATATGTACGTATGAACATATGTTAATATGCGTTTTATTTCGCTATTAAAGAAAACAAGGATAACGATTATAAATATAGTATTAATAGTATATGACTACGGCTATGGAAAAAACGTTTCAACAAGGCGACAATGCTGGAATACCACAACGAATATGTACCTTGAACCCAAACTGCTGTTTTGAGAACGTATACGATGACTTGTTCAATAGTAAAAGTTGAAGTTTGCAATATAATCCACAACATTGAACATGTAAGAAAATTTGATAATGCACGTGACGAATATACACTTTTTCCCTCAGACATTGAAGTGCTTCGAACACCTGGACTCAGTGCTCCTCGTTCTCCAAAATGATGGTTGTTGTTGGTGTTGTTGCTTTAGGTTTTGTTGAACGTGCTTGTGAAAAGGTGCCGGCCGCACTTATCCTAAATTCCATTATCAACTTAGAATTCGTTGATAATCGCCTCCATCTTCAAATAAATAAGAACTTATTATAAAAGCCAATTAACTGATATTGGTATAATTTTAGGCATATTATTATTACTGGAATAATTCCAAAAACATTTGGGCTTATCATTTCAGCGAATTTGTTATTGCAGTCAGTATTATTATTTATGCCGTTTGCTCATACTCATTTTATTAGATTTAAGTATATCGTATCGATGACCATCAACCTCCATTATCGTTGCACAAACTTTTATGACACGTTTTGGCTTTGGCCTATAATCTCTTTGGCAATATTAAGAATCATGAGTCACATCGAAATGAATATTGGCGCATTGTGCATTTTAATGCAATACTTCACTACAGGTCAAACCACAAACAAAATGGACTCAGTATTGAAAATGGAGTTTGACAAAGTTATGGGTGCTTGAAGTCTAAGAAGGCCATTTGTAAGGCCATTATTGGGATTTAAGCCCTTTACAGAACAATTTGTTTGTCATTCAAATGAACCTCGTCAGAATCACTTTTCCTATAATTTTTTATACTTATGTACTTTGACACCCACATTCAAAAAAACAAAAGGGAATTAAACGGTTTTTTAAAAAAAAAAACTAAAAAAAAATATTTGCAAAACTGCATAAACTAAAGATGTTTAATTAAAGAAGAAGACAAATAATGACCAAAATGGGCTCGGGATTGACAATCGGTTCAGTTTTGACAAAGTTATGGAAGTTTGAAGTCGAAGAAGGGCATCTATTTGTGCACAAGCTAATTTTTTTGTCACTTTTGGCGTGATTTTTGACAGAAAAATGAAACACCACAAAATCACTTTTCCTATAGTTTTTTATACTAATTAAGACACCCACGATCAATTAAACGTAAAATTTCAAGATTCTATATTTTGAAAAATCGAAATTGGTAAGGGTCCCCCCTTATGCTTTTTTCGCCAAAAAAATCCAAAATTAAATTTTTTGAAAAATTAATAAACTTGAGATGTAGAATCAAAGTTGATGCCAAATAATGATCAAAATGACCTTGGGATTGACAATCGGTTCAGATTTGACAAAGTTGTGGCAGTTTGAAGTCTGGGAAGGTCATTTATGAGGAACTTTTCGTTGTTTGGGCACTTTACAAGCCAATTTTTTTGTCACTTTTGGCGTGATTTTTGACAGAAAAATGAAACACCACAAAACCACTTTTCCTATAGTTTTTTATACTAATTAAGACACCCACGATCAATTAAACGTAAAATTTCAAGATTCTATATTTTGAAAAATCGAAATTGGTAAGGGTCCCCCCTTATGCTTTTTTCGCCAAAAAAATCCAAAATTAATTTTTTTGAAAAATTAATAAACTTGAGATGTAGAATCAAAGTTGATGCCAAATAATGATCAAAATGACCTTGGGATTGACAATCGGTTCAGATTTGACAAAGTTGTGGCAGTTTGAAGTCTGGGAAGGTCATTTATAAGGAACTTTTCGTTGTTTGGGCACTTTACAAGCCAATTTTTTTGTCACTTTTGGCGTGATTTTTGACAGAAAAATGAAACACCACAAAATCACTTTTCCTATAGTTTTTTATACTAATTAAGACACCCACGATCAATTAAACGTAAAATTTCAAGATTCTATATTTTGAAAAATCGAAATTGGTAAGGGTCCCCCCTTATGCTTTTTTCGCCAAAAAAATCCAAAATTAAATTTTTTGAAAAATTAATAAACTTGAGATGTAGAATCAAAGTTGATGCCAAATTATGATCAAAATGACCTTGGGATTGACAATCGGTTCAGATTTGACAAAGTTGTGGCAGTTTGAAGTCTGGGAAGGTCATTTATAAGGAACTTTTCGTTGTTTGGGCACTTTACAAGCCAATTTTTTTGTCACTTTTGGCGTGATTTTTGACAGAAAAATGAAACACCACAAAATCACTTTTCCTATAGTTTTTTATACTAATTAAGACACCCACGATCAATTAAACGTAAAATTTCAAGATTCTATATTTTGAAAAATCGAAATTGGTAAGGGTCCCCCCTTATGCTTTTTTCGCCAAAAAATCCAAAATTAAATTTTTTGAAAAATTAATAAACTTGAGATGTAGAATCAAAGTTGATGCCAAATTATGATCAAAATGACCTTGGGATTGACAATCGGTTCAGATTTGACAAAGTTGTGGCAGTTTGAAGTCTGGGAAGGTCATTTATAAGGAACTTTTCGTTGTTTGGGCACTTTACAAGCCAATTTTTTTGTCACTTTTGGCGTGATTTTTGACAGAAAAATGAAACACCACAAAATCACTTTTCCTATAGTTTTTTATACTAATTAAGACACCCACGATCAATTAAACGTAAAATTTCAAGATTCTATATTTTGAAAAATCGAAATTGGTAAGGGTCCCCCCTTATGCTTTTTTCGCCAAAAAAATCCAAAATTAAATTTTTTGAAAAATTAATAAACTTGAGATGTAGAATCAAAGTTGATGCCAAATAATGATCAAAATGACCTTGGGATTGACAATCGGTTCAGATTTGACAAAGTTGTGGCAGTTTGAAGTCTGGGAAGGTCATTTATAAGGAACTTTTCGTTGTTTGGGCACTTTACAAGCCAATTTTTTTGTCACTTTTGGCGTGATTTTTGACAGAAAAATGAAACACCACAAAATCACTTTTCCTATAGTTTGTTATACTAATTAAGACACCCACGATCAATTAAACGTAAAATTTCAAGATTCTATATTTTGAAAAATCGAAATTGGTAAGGGTCCCCCCTTATGCTTTTTTCGCCAAAAAAATCCAAAATTAAATTTTTTTGAAAAATTAATAAACTTGAGATGTAGAATCAAAGTTGATGCCAAATTATGATCAAAATGACCTTGGGATTGACAATCGGTTCAGATTTGACAAAGTTGTGGCAGTTT
This sequence comes from Drosophila maculinotata, assembly GCA_035045305.1. Taxonomy (NCBI): domain Eukaryota; kingdom Metazoa; phylum Arthropoda; class Insecta; order Diptera; family Drosophilidae; genus Drosophila; species Drosophila maculinotata. The sequence goes on along the minus strand of JAWNPD010000679.1, from coordinate 10,499,487 downwards.
GAAGTCTGGGAAGGTCATTTATAGGAACTTTTCGTTGTTTGGGCACTTTACAAGCCAATTTTTTTGTCACTTTTGGCGTGATTTTTGACAGAAAAATGAAACACCACAAAATCACTTTTCCTATAGTTTTTTATACTAATTAAGACACCCACGATCAATTAAACGTAAAATTTCAAGATTCTATATTTTGAAAAATCGAAATTGGTAAGGGTCCCCCCTTATGCTTTTTTCGCCAAAAAAATCCAAAATTAAATTTTTTGAAAAATTAATAAACTTGAGATGTAGAATCAAAGTTGATGCCAAATAATGATCAAAATGACCTTGGGATTGACAATCGGTTCAGATTTGACAAAGTTGTGGCAGTTTGAAGTCTGGGAAGGTCATTTATAAGGAACTTTTCGTTGTTTGGGCACTTTACAAGCCAATTTTTTTGTCACTTTTGGCGTGATTTTTGACAGAAAAATGAAACACCACAAAACCACTTTTCCTATAGTTTTTTATACTAATTAAGACACCCACGATCAATTAAACGTAAAATTTCAAGATTCTATATTTTGAAAAATCGAAATTGGTAAGGGTCCCCCCTTATGCTTTTTTCGCCAAAAAAATCCAAAATTAAATTTTTTGAAAAATTAATAAACTTGAGATGTAGAATCAAAGTTGATGCCAAATATTGATCAAAATGACCTTGGGATTGACAATCGGTTCAGATTTGACAAAGTTGTGGCAGTTTGAAGTCTGGGAAGGTCATTTATAAGGAACTTTTCGTTGTTTGGGCACTTTACAAGCCAATTTTTTTGTCACTTTTGGCGTGATTTTTGACAGAAAAATGAAACACCACAAAATCACTTTTCCTATAGTTTGTTATACTAATTAAGACACCCACGATCAATTAAACGTAAAATTTCAAGATTCTATATTTTGAAAAATCGAAATTGGTAAGGGTCCCCCCTTATGCTTTTTTCGCCAAAAAAATCCAAAATTAAATTTATTGAAAAATTAATAAACTTGAGATGTAGAATCAAAGTTGATGCCAAATAATGATCAAAATGACCTTGGGATTGACAATCGGTTCAGATTTGACAAAGTTGTGGCAGTTTGAAGTCTGGGAAGGTCATTTATAAGGAACTTTTCGTTGTTTGGGCACTTTACAAGCCAATTTTTTTGTCACTTTTGGCGTGATTTTTGACAGAAAAATGAAACACCACAAAACCACTTTTCCTATAGTTTTTTATACTAATTAAGACACCCACGATCAATTAAACGTAAAATTTCAAGATTCTATATTTTGAAAAATCGAAATTGGTAAGGGTCCCCCCTTATGCTTTTTTCGCCAAAAAAATCCAAAATTAATTTTTTTGAAAAATTAATAAACTTGAGATGTAGAATCAAAGTTGATGCCAAATAATGATCAAAATGACCTTGGGATTGACAATCGGTTCAGATTTGACAAAGTTGTGGCAGTTTGAAGTCTGGGAAGGTCATTTATAAGGAACTTTTCGTTGTTTGGGCACTTTACAAGCCAATTTTTTTGTCACTTTTGGCGTGATTTTTGACAGAAAAATGAAACACCACAAAATCACTTTTCCTATAGTTTTTTATACTAATTAAGACACCCACGATCAATTAAACGTAAAATTTCAAGATTCTATATTTTGAAAAATCGAAATTGGTAAGGGTCCCCCCTTATGCTTTTTTCGCCAAAAAATCCAAAATTAAATTTATTGAAAAATTAATAAACTTGAGATGTAGAATCAAAGTTGATGCCAAATTATGATCAAAATGACCTTGGGATTGACAATCGGTTCAGATTTGACAAAGTTGTGGCAGTTTGAAGTCTGGGAAGGTCATTTATAAGGAACTTTTCGTTGTTTGGGCACTTTACAAGCCAATTTTTTTGTCACTTTTGGCGTGATTTTTGACAGAAAAATGAAACACCACAAAATCACTTTTCCTATAGTTTGTTATACTAATTAAGACACCCACGATCAATTAAACGTAAAATTTCAAGATTCTATATTTTGAAAAATCGAAATTGGTAAGGGTCCCCCCTTATGCTTTTTTCGCCAAAAAAATCCAAAATTAAATTTATTGAAAAATTAATAAACTTGAGATGTAGAATCAAAGTTGATGCCAAATAATGATCAAAATGACCTTGGGATTGACAATCGGTTCAGATTTGACAAAGTTGTGGCAGTTTGAAGTCTGGGAAGGTCATTTATAAGGAACTTTTCGTTGTTTGGGCACTTTACAAGCCAATTTTTTTGTCACTTTTGGCGTGATTTTTGACAGAAAAATGAAACACCACAAAACCACTTTTCCTATAGTTTTTTATACTAATTAAGACACCCACGATCAATTAAACGTAAAATTTCAAGATTCTATATTTTGAAAAATCGAAATTGGTAAGGGTCCCCCCTTATGCTTTTTTCGCCAAAAAAATCCAAAATTAATTTTTTTGAAAAATTAATAAACTTGAGATGTAGAATCAAAGTTGATGCCAAATAATGATCAAAATGACCTTGGGATTGACAATCGGTTCAGATTTGACAAAGTTGTGGCAGTTTGAAGTCTGGGAAGGTCATTTATAAGGAACTTTTCGTTGTTTGGGCACTTTACAAGCCAATTTTTTTGTCACTTTTGGCGTGATTTTTGACAGAAAAATGAAACACCACAAAATCACTTTTCCTATAGTTTTTTATACTAATTAAGACACCCACGATCAATTAAACGTAAAATTTCAAGATTCTATATTTTGAAAAATCGAAATTGGTAAGGGTCCCCCCTTATGCTTTTTTCGCCAAAAAATCCAAAATTAAATTTATTGAAAAATTAATAAACTTGAGATGTAGAATCAAAGTTGATGCCAAATTATGATCAAAATGACCTTGGGATTGACAATCGGTTCAGATTTGACAAAGTTGTGGCAGTTTGAAGTCTGGGAAGGTCATTTATAAGGAACTTTTCGTTGTTTGGGCACTTTACAAGCCAATTTTTTTGTCACTTTTGGCGTGATTTTTGACAGAAAAATGAAACACCACAAAATCACTTTTCCTATAGTTTTTTATACTAATTAAGACACCCACGATCAATTAAACGTAAAATTTCAAGATTCTATATTTTGAAAAATCGAAATTGGTAAGGGTCCCCCCTTATGCTTTTTTCGCCAAAAAAATCCAAAATTAAATTTTTTGAAAAATTAATAAACTTGAGATGTAGAATCAAAGTTGATGCCAAATAATGATCAAAATGACCTTGGGATTGACAATCGGTTCAGATTTGACAAAGTTGTGGCAGTTTGAAGTCTGGGAAGGTCATTTATAAGGAACTTTTCGTTGTTTGGGCACTTTACAAGCCAATTTTTTTGTCACTTTTGGCGTGATTTTTGACAGAAAAATGAAACACCACAAAATCACTTTTCCTATAGTTTGTTATACTAATTAAGACACCCACGATCAATTAAACGTAAAATTTCAAGATTCTATATTTTGAAAAATCGAAATTGGTAAGGGTCCCCCCTTATGCTTTTTTCGCCAAAAAAATCCAAAATTAAATTTATTGAAAAATTAATAAACTTGAGATGTAGAATCAAAGTTGATGCCAAATAATGATCAAAATGACCTTGGGATTGACAATCGGTTCAGATTTGACAAAGTTGTGGCAGTTTGAAGTCTGGGAAGGTCATTTATAAGGAACTTTTCGTTGTTTGGGCACTTTACAAGCCAATTTTTTTGTCACTTTTGGCGTGATTTTTGACAGAAAAATGAAACACCACAAAACCACTTTTCCTATAGTTTTTTATACTAATTAAGACACCCACGATCAATTAAACGTAAAATTTCAAGATTCTATATTTTGAAAAATCGAAATTGGTAAGGGTCCCCCCTTATGCTTTTTTCGCCAAAAAAATCCAAAATTAATTTTTTTGAAAAATTAATAAACTTGAGATGTAGAATCAAAGTTGATGCCAAATAATGATCAAAATGACCTTGGGATTGACAATCGGTTCAGATTTGACAAAGTTGTGGCAGTTTGAAGTCTGGGAAGGTCATTTATAAGGAACTTTTCGTTGTTTGGGCACTTTACAAGCCAATTTTTTTGTCACTTTTGGCGTGATTTTTGACAGAAAAATTAAACACCACAAAATCACTTTTCCTATAGTTTTTTATACTAATTAAGACACCCACGATCAATTAAACGTAAAATTTCAAGATTCTATATTTTGAAAAATCGAAATTGGTAAGGGTCCCCCCTTATGCTTTTTTCGCCAAAAAAATCCAAAATTAAATTTTTTGAAAAATTAATAAACTTGAGATGTAGAATCAAAGTTGATGCCAAATTATGATCAAAATGACCTTGGGATTGACAATCGGTTCAGATTTGACAAAGTTGTGGCAGTTTGAAGTCTGGGAAGGTCATTTATAAGGAACTTTTCGTTGTTTGGGCACTTTACAAGCCAATTTTTTTGTCACTTTTGGCGTGATTTTTGACAGAAAAATGAAACACCACAAAATCACTTTTCCTATAGTTTTTTATACTAATTAAGACACCCACGATCAATTAAACGTAAAATTTCAAGATTCTATATTTTGAAAAATCGAAATTGGTAAGGGTCCCCCCTTATGCTTTTTTCGCCAAAAAAATCCAAAATTAAATTTATTGAAAAATTAATAAACTTGAGATGTAGAATCAAAGTTGATGCCAAATAATGATCAAAATGACCTTGGGATTGACAATCGGTTCAGATTTGACAAAGTTGTGGCAGTTTGAAGTCTGGGAAGGTCATTTATAAGGAACTTTTCGTTGTTTGGGCACTTTACAAGCCAATTTTTTTGTCACTTTTGGCGTGATTTTTGACAGAAAAATGAAACACCACAAAATCACTTTTCCTATAGTTTTTTATACTAATTAAGACACCCACGATCAATTAAACGTAAAATTTCAAGATTCTATATTTTGAAAAATCGAAATTGGTAAGGGTCCCCCCTAATGCTTTTTTCGCCAAAAAAATCCAAAATTCATTTTATTGAAAAATTAATAAACTTGAGATGTAGAATCAAAGTTGATGCCAAATTATGATCAAAATGACCTTGGGATTGACAATCGGTTCAGATTTGACAAAGTTGTGGCAGTTTGAAGTCTGGGAAGGTCATTTATAAGGAACTTTTCGTTGTTTGGGCACTTTACAAGCCAATTTTTTTGTCACTTTTGGCGTGATTTTTGACAGAAAAATGAAACACCACAAAATCACTTTTCCTATAGTTTTTTATACTAATTAAGACACCCACGATCAATTAAACGTAAAATTTCAAGATTCTATATTTTGAAAAATCGAAATTGGTAAGGGTCCCCCCTAATGCTTTTTTCGCCAAAAAAATCCAAAATTCATTTTTTTGAAAAATTAATAAACTTGAGATGTAGAATCAAAGTTGATGCCAAATTATGATCAAAATGACCTTGGGATTGACAATCGGTTCAGATTTGACAAAGTTGTGGCAGTTTGAAGTCTGGGAAGGTCATTTATAAGGAACTTTTCGTTGTTTGGGCACTTTACAAGCCAATTTTTTTGTCACTTTTAGCGTGATTTTTGACAGTCAGAATCGTTTTTCCTATAGATTTTTATACTTATTGAGACACCCACAATCAATTAAACGTCAAATTTCATGATTCTATATTTTGAAAAATCTAAATTGGTAAGTCTAGGAGATAATGGGTGCGAAACTGAAAATGTTAAGGTATAAAATGAATAATATAATTATTGCCATTTTTTTTTTCTTGATCAGAAATCCTTTTAAGCCATTTAAACGCATTTCATGGAAAAATATTTAAATTTCATAATTTTTATTTAAATTAATTTATTTTACACTTTCAAGCAAAGTATTTTGTTAATTACAGTGTGTGGTTGTTGCTGTGGTTTATGTTTGTTTCGTTTTTGTTTTTTGTGTTACTGTTTAATCATTTTTAATATATGTATATTAAGTTACAAAATACAATTAATCAATATAAAAAAACACGTTTGGTAAAACAATGAAAAAAATAATAATTAAAGAATTTATTGAAAAAAGACACAGTCGCTTGGGCTTTGTCTTACTTCAATGCACATACATATAGACATACATTTCGCGCTATTTTACAAGTAATTATTATATTGTAACCATTGTATCGATTATTAGTTATAGTATTTGTTTGTTGGTTTCTTATGTGTTTTCGTTTTCTTTTTGTTGTATTGTTATTAGAACTAGTTTTTACTAAGGCTTGGTTTACTTGACTTAACTAGGTTGTTTGTTGATGTTTTGTTTACTTCGTTTTGTTTGTTGGTTGCATTTAAGAAATTACATTTTGTATGCATAATAATAAACGTCAGCAATGTGGACTTCGCTGCCACTTGCGTATATAGATTAAATATTAATTTTTTTTTATAATTTACAATCGTTTACTTAACAACTATTCGCTCCTCCATTCGCATCCATATGCAATATACATATGTATGTATAATATGTGTTTGTATGTATATATATATATATTTTTTTGTTTTTTTTATTTATATGCAAGAATAATTATTTTATACATAGATGTGGCTTGTTTTGTTAGACTAAGACTTAATTTCTAAGTTTTAACTCTCATCTCGCGTTATAAGTAATGCGTTTTGTGTTGCTTTCTCTTCATATATAATTGTAATCACAAATAGTTTTGGAATATGCTCTCTCTCGCTCTTTCTCTCGTCAATCGTCCACCATTCGCTTGTCCGCTCAGAATAACAAAAAAAAAAAAAAAAAAAAATCTCTTTAGAAAAAGTTGTTTTACAATTTAATCCACACACACACACACATGCATACCGACATACACGCTTCAACGCACATACATACATACACACACACTCGCGCGGACACACGCACACACACTCCATAAAAACTTTGTTCATTGCTGCTGCTGACTGGACGTTAAAAACAAAACCGAAAGAAAGCAGACATAGCAGCTAACTCGCCATTTTGTTGTCTTCACGAATTGTTTTGTTTGTTTTTTTTTTTTTTTTTGCTTTTTAGAATTTGTTGTTTTTTTGGTTATTGTGTTTGTTTTTTTTTTTTTTTTTTGGACCTGAGCCTGCGCATCCGTCGAACGACTCGTAGCAACCGCAGTTAAAAGGCAGCGTTATGTTTCTCTTTCGTAATCGTTTCAATATTTTGTTTTTATTTTACCAGCAAAGGGCCTAAGGCATCGGCGGCATCGCCTCGACCAATTGTTATTATGTGTATTTTGATTGTGCGGAGCACACGAACGTCTAACGGTTAAGACGCAGGCACAGTAATGGTAATGTGTTACCTTACCATTGGTGTTGTTTTTTTTTTATTTATTTATTTGTTTGTTTGTTTGTTTTTTTTTTTTTTTTTTTTGTCTTTACTTAGAAAACAAGCTACGCGGGTATTAAAAACACATGAACTGTATAGTTGGTAAATATACGATGTATATGCACGAATTTGTTGTTATATGCTTATAACTAGGCCGTTGGATTTGACTTACAATTGTATATATATATATATGTATATATATAATATATTTATATATGCCATATTTCAAAGTACATATATAGCTGCACTTTTGTGTTATTCGTACTTACATATTTATACTTATTTACAATTAATGTTGCTTTTCTTCCTGTTAACGCTTCTTGAAGGCATTGTTTTATGCGCAGTTACATTTTGGTTTAAGACAAATGTGTTAATAATATACTCTGTATCTATGTAAATATGTGTATGTATATGTAATTTACAAAATGTTTAACGCGCTCTCTCTCTCTCTCTCTCTCATTTTCTACATTTCCTGTCCTATTCTCCCCTCTGTCTGTCTGTCTATACACGATTCTTGGGCGGCGGCAACTCTTGTAAAAAAACGATGAGCTTATCTCAATGCTTATAAAAAATTTATACTACAAACTAATTGCTAACCACCTAGTAAATAGTGTACGCCTTACGTCTAGCGTCCTAGAGCTAAATGTATATGTTTAGCGTTAATAAATAGCAATCATTAAAATTGTAATTATTAATAAAATTAACATTGTGTATTCTGCCTGGGTTTTCCGTTTTGAGACAAATGTGAACGCAGCACATAAGAATAAAAGTTTAAAAAAAAAACCGTTGTTTTGTTTAAATATGATTCTTGTTTTTCTTTTTCCAGCTATCACAAAATGAAATACTAAGTAAATTATGTAAGATATATACAATTGGTGGCAAAAAAACAAAAAAAATGTATAATTATATGCGTTGTAAGAGCTAAAGAATAAGAAAAAAAAATTATGCACATTTTCACGGCTAACTTAAGGTGATAAACGATTTATAAATATTTGCAGCTTTCACTATTTAGTTGGTTTTTTTGTTTTTGTTTTTGTTTTTCGATTTAGTCAATAAATTCTACAATTCTAATTGTTTCAAAGCAGTTTTGACTAAAGTTATATTGTTGTTTGTAATTGGTGTTATCTGGTTTTTGATGTTATTTGGGTTGTAGTTTCATCTCGTACTTATTGTTGTATGTCAATTGGAAGTTGATAAAAAAATGGAGCGTTTTATTTGATATTGGTAGATTTATGAAACACATGCATGCATACGCATATATATGTAAATACATATAAATCCATACACACATACATGTGCAACTAGCGGTTTCTATATAAAAATATTTCTATGCGTGTTCCCAATTCAAGCTCCTATAAGGAGCAGATAATAAACTGACAATTGCCAACAACTTGGCTTTAGAATTGCTAGCCATAAAACACTATACATATGCTTTTAATATATATATAGTCTATATGCTTTTGATAGTTCTGATAGTCTCAACACATGGATTTTATGATCATTATTATTAATATTTCTCTTTTGTTTGTTTGTTTGTTGCGCGTCTCTTGATTTTGAATGATATTTTGTGGACTTATAGTTAGGTAAAAAATGTATTTTTTTTTTTTAAAACAAGTATAAATTAACTTCAAAGCCAATCGCATCGTTGAAATTTCCGTTTTAAAACATATAGGTAAAATTGCATTTACTTGGTATAGACGATTTAAATAGAGTGTATAAACATTCAAATATATCAAGCTTTCGCTTCATTATATAGTTTACGTTGTGCTTTTTATTATTTTTTTGTTTTTTTGTTTTTTGTTTTTTTGTAATCCCAGAAGTTTTGCATTGCTTTTAATAATTTGTTGTATATATAATCTTTTGTTTACTAATGAGAAAACATAATTTAACGTTTTACGTTTACAAAATGTATAATACTCGCAATTAAAACGCTTTCGCGCTTGCGAGTGAGTTTCATAATTGATTGCAATAAATATTGAAAGAATTTGTTTGTTTTTGTTTTTTGTTTGTTTTTTTTTTTGTTTTTTGGAAAATTTAGTTATTTGTTTTAGATAAAAAAAAGCGACTCTCTTCTGAGATATATGTATATATGTTAATATAATACATATATACAGTATATATATATAATATATATGTATATATAAAGTATATATGGATGTTCTTAGCATATGGGGCATTAGAATCTGAAACATAATCGATAATAATGTATTTGCATTTGCATTTGCAGTTGCTGTCTGTGTTGTTTTTTTGCTTTGTTCAAGTCCTAAACTTATAAATTAAATGTGTATATTTGTATATAAACGCATGATTGCAATTAATCTGTGTGTGCATGTAAAGATGCCGATAACATCATCTGCGGCGCAGATCCCGGAAATAAACTAAATTACATAATAGTTGACAGCCAATTGCTGATTAGTAAACATATTCTATATAAATAAGAAAGTACATAACGATTAACACACACTATTTGATGTTTCGCAATTTTTTGGATAGCCACTCGCTGCAGAAGTATAAATATCTGCTTAACACACATACCTTATACCCCCCCCCCACCCCCTCCCACATTCACCCCTCAATCATCTAACTCCCACTCACGCATCCCGCATCCCCCAACCCAAAACACATCCCCCAAACCCTTCCCCCGTAACCCATCCCCAAAACCCACTTCTCTCACAAACCCCCAATTAGCCTAAGAGCACAAAGCGCCAAGGCCGAACATCAAAAATAATGTGGTGACTGCGACGGTTGTTGCTGCTGCTGCTGCTGCTGTTGTGGTTGTTGCTGCTGCTGCTGTCCGTTATAATGAAAATTGTTGAGGCTGATGTTGTTGTTGTTGTTGCTGTTGGTTTCGTTGCCGCTGCCATTGGCATTGGCGGCGTTGTTGCACTAGAGCCGCTCCACAAATTTTGTCAGCTGATCAGAGGCATCGGGCAAAGCGCCACCAGTGTTGCCCACATTGCCGGCATTAACGCCAACACCGACACCGACACCAACACCAACACCGCTAACGCCCACATCCTGCGGCACGCCCGGCAGCGGCGATTGATGGTGCATGCCATGATTGTGCAAGCCATCGTGTGGTCCCTGCGGCGCCGGTGAATGGCTCATCACATGATGCGGCGATGGCTGAGCGCGCGGCGATGCTGATGGTCCACGTGGTGATGGCGCTGATCGCGGCGACGGCGTCGGCTGTGGCGAGCGTATTGGCGGTGAGGCGCGTGCCGATTGCATCAGTTGTTGCTGCAGCGTATGCGGTGTTGGTGGGCCCATCACATTTCCGCCGCTCCCAACCGGTCCACCGCCGCCGCCAGGCAGCGCATTTTGGGCATTCGTGTTGGTCATGCCCCCACCGCCAGCGGAAACAACCTGCATCATTTGTTGTTGTTGTTGTTGCTGCTGCTGCTGCTGCTGTTGTTGTTGTTGCTGCTGCTGCAATGGCTGTTGCTGCTGCTGCATCCCTGGTGGCATCACGCCCATTTGTTGTTGTTGCTGCTGTTGTTGTTGCTGCTGCTGTTGTTGTGGACCGGGCTTGACACCAGCACCGCCCCCAACGCCCTGCTGCAGCATGTTGGATGCTGCTGCATTCGCCATGGAGTATTGGTCAGAGCCGGGTCCCGCCGCACCGGTGCCGCCAACGGCCGCGCCGGTAACTGGTACACCGGCCACAGTTCCAGCGCCCACCGCATTGAAATTGCCAGCTGCGCCGCCCGGGAATTGCTGTTGTCCGGCTCCGCCCATGTGTGGCCCCCGTTGGCGTTGCGAATATGGTGGCGGATATTGATTCATTTGCATGTATCGCATCTTATTCCAGTTCTGGTTGGGCACCTGTGCGAAAGAGATAGCTTATGGTCAGAATATAATGCATCACTGAGAAAGAGATAGCAAATGAGAGAGGAGCACAGAAGCATAACAGCATGCACGGAGCAACTGAGATACATTTTGAGTGAATCTTTTTAGCAAAAAATAAAATAAAAACACATAGCAGAAGGACGCAACCGCAACAGCAACATCGACAATAACAATAACTTTTTGTCGACATTTTAAATGAGGAATAAACATTTATACACTGTGAAATATTAAAAGTACAACATTAACATAAAATTAGCCGTGCCACATATTTATTACATTTCCTATTTATTTTACCAAACGTTCGTCTCACTAGATTAACTATTTCTATACTTCATATATTCAAGTGTGAATAAAACCATATTTTTTTCGTTTTATTTCTTTGTCGCTTATTACCCTCTGTGTTGATTTTGAGTGCGTTTTACCCCCCATTAAAATTTGTTTAGAAATTATAATACAATAACCTCTCATATTACTTGATTGATTACTTGGCAAGATTTACTGTTTTCGCAACTATTCGTAAATTTTATGTGTTTTAGGTATCCATGATAAATGTGGGAATACTATATATGTACATTTAACATGATGAGCAGACATGTATGCTCTCTATTTATTTTTATTTGATCATATAATATGTATCTGTAACAAGTTTCTAGTGGATCTTGTATCGAAATTGTTCATTTCGTAAAATTCGGCAATGTGTTCTATTTTATCATCATTTTTAAAGCAGTGTCGTCCTGTACTGTTTCCGGAGGATATTCTATCCGCCTGTGGTAAGCCTGTGATTATCCAAAGAGTTTGATAAGAGTCTAGCCCCATGAAATACTTGTGAGTACTCATCAATCTCTATGTAGCGTGTTTTTTCGCATAAAAAATTCTTGAAAATTCCCCAAACGATTCTTGACACTGATGTCAAGGTTTACGTATCAACTGAATTTGGCTTGTTCTTCATCCGGTACTAACGAACGTCCCGGATCAGGGACTATTCGGATACATCATCGGGTTTATTGATAGTCCTTGTACTTACCATGCCTCCCTGAGCGGTGACACCTGGTGGCAGATTTGGCAGCATCATGGCCGCATTCTGCATGTTGGCCATGCGCTGGTGCGGTGGTCCCGGTTGCTGTTGCTGCTGCTGTGCCTGCATTAGGCTCACTTGCTGCTGTTGGCCAGGTCCCATTTGTTGTGGTCCGGGACCAGGTCCCTGCTGCTGATTCATCATGTGCTGCATTTGCTGTTGTTGTTGCATTTGCACTTGCTGCTGTTGCTGCTGCTGTTGTTGCTGTTGTTGCTGTTGTTGTTGCTGCTGCTGCTGCTGCTGCGGCGTCTGTGGTCCATTGCCGGCTTGCAGCGCTCCACCGGGTCCACCCGCTCCACCGGCGGCAGCATTGATTTGGCTTTGCTGCCGCTGCTTTATGATGGCCGCCATAATCTGCGGATTCTGCTTCAGTATGCTGAGTATGTGCTGATTGCTCTCATTGGTCGGATTGTTTTTGATCTTTTGCATGATCTGCGCCAGTGTCTGCGTGTTGAGCGGCGGTCCATTCACAATGTTGGGACCCGTACCGCCAGCACCGCCGCCGCCGGCTCCGACGCCCTGAGCACCTGGTGGGCGTACACCACCGCCAGCGGCTGCTGCACCCATGGGCGTTCCCATGCCAATGCCATGTGGTGCTCCACCTCCTCCCATGCCCACACCAGCACCAACAACGGGCATCTGGCCGGCGCCTACGCCGACTCCAACGTTAACGCCAACGCCGACGCCGCCACCCATCTGATTGGGTGCCATGCCCATCATTTGCTGTTGTTGCTGCTGTTGCTGTAGGTTCTGCTGCATTAGCTGGTTGGGCTGACGCATTCCTGGCTGATTGGGTGCATTGTTCGCATAGCGCTGCTGTCCGGGTCCACCGCCACCACCGACGCCTCCCCACTGTTCCATAGCCAGTAGATTATTGGCGTTGAGGACATTGTTGCAGTTGCCGCCGCTAGGCAGCTGTCCACCGCCGGGACCGACACCCACATTGCCAGTCAGCTGATTGACGTTCACATTGCCGACCATGCCGCCCATGGCTCCCTGGTTGGGTACTCCCACGCCCATCTGTCGTTGCATAACAGGCGGCGCCATTGGCACACCTTTGCCAAAGCTCCCAACATGCGGCACCTGTTGCCGTGCAGCCTCCTCCTGCACCTGCTTGACCACCTGCAGCACATTGGGCGACGGCGAGTGGCCGCCGCCGGGCTTCATACCAATGCCAGGCTGGTGTGGATGCGGCGATGTCATGCCGCCCATGACGGCACCAGAAACCGGCGATGGCACCGTTACAGTAGATGGACTCATGCCACCGGCGCCGGCTGGCAAAATGGCGGCCTGGCCGGACATCACCTGCTGGCTGACTGCCACACCGGACATGCCCACAACTGGCACACCAACGCCGACTCCACTCGGCGTAACCACGGGTCCGCTAACTGTTGGTCCGGGCAGAGCAGCGGGTGCTGCGGTTCTCGACATCAGTGCGACACGGCGACGCAGTAGCTGCTGCTGTTGTAATCTGAAAGAGAGAGCGTTTTAGAGATAATTTAGTAACTGTCGGCTAGGATCGTTTAGGAATTCTAAGAGTCTCGCCTTAGATAGTGACTTGCACAATTTTGTGTGTAACTTTTAAGTGTTCTCAATTCAGATCTCTAGTAGGTTTTGGAATTTGTTTACACATTCATACACCATATTTAATATATATATAGTATATAAATAAATATGTAATGCTGTTCGTGCGCAACACTTGAGCATGGCTGGACCGATTTGGCAGTTCGCGTAAGTTTTTATGTAAACAAAAATTGGAAACCTCCTCTAACATATATACTTTTAGGTCAACCAATGGCTCGTAAAGGCAGATATGCCGAAAAATTGAGTTCTCTTTATTACGAACAGTCGATCGAAATACAAATATTTATTCCAAATCAATTATTCAACTTACTTTTGTTGCAGCTGCTGCTGCTTCAGCTTGTGCTTAATGTTTGGACACAAAGGCACTGGACACTTTTGCTCCTGACAGTGTTTGGCGTGGTAGCAGCATAAGGCGATCAGCTGTTTGCATATGGGGCAGCCACTGTTTGTCTTCCGCTTGCAGTTCTTGGTATGCTGAACCACACGTTTCATCTTTTGGCACGACGGCAAACGACAATTGGCGTCGCGACACTGGCATGCGTGCACCAGAGATTGAATGCAGCGTTGAATGGACTGTTTGCGTGCCTCCTGTGGATTTGCTTGCTTGAGATCAGCCGGCGCCGAGCCATCGTCGAGATCGAAGCCCAGTTTTTCCATTTTATGTTGGTGTCCGACCTTCTCCTTGCAGACAGTGCAGAGATCGAAATCCTGCAAATTCAATGATATAAAATATGATATGTCAGTTAATATTCTTTCACTGTCTGGATTTGAAAAAATGTCAAGAATTTGTGTTTGCTTCAATTATTATTTGAGCACAAACATTTTGACTTTATTTGCAAAAATCTACTCGGATCTTACATCACAGACGGTGCAGTGATAGCGCGTTTCTACTGCCGTCTTGCAGTTGTTGCAGGTGTAAACGAACTTATCCTGTCCCTGATTGTGCAGCTCGTACAGCATGGACAGTGTAGAGAACTGTGCGCGACGCAACGATGAGAATTCGTAGTGCTTATCACGTGCCAGTGTCAGGAATGCATCGCGTCCATCCATTAAATCGCAAGTCAACAACGGATCAGGATCTTGTATGGGCTGTGTATAGAAATAATTTAAATTGTATACAATTGATGTAAATATAGTTAGTTGAACTTACCGCCAGACTGGCGGCTGACTGGGCTGAATGTAGGCGTATGACAAAGAAGACCTCCTTGTGTTTCTCCATGGTGGCATAGATTTTAGCAGATAGATCATTGCCCGACTGATGTTCGTTGGACTTTTTACTATTTTTGCGCTGTGCTGCCTTGGATTTGTTGGACTTCTTAGCCTTTTTCTGCCCCTTCTTTTTGCCATCACCACTAACTTCGCTGTCCTCAATTGAAAAGAGCTGCAGAAACAAGTTACAAGTTACAAATAAATAAACCAGAAAAGTTATTAGCTTTAGACAATGATAAACTTACATTAGCAGCAGCTGCTGCTTCGGCGGCTTCGGCCTGTTTACGTTTTTCCTCTTCTTCCTGGTCGAGTTCCTTGATGCTCTCCTCGAGCACATTGGGCCAGAAATCACCCTCAAAATAAGGCAATTCAGCGGCTGAGCCAAGTTTGTCCTCCATGGCCTGTTTGAGAATATCCTTGTAGTCCTGTATGATGCGCTCAATCATGCCCTTGTCAAGCATCTTCTTGTACCACTCCTGCAAACGCTTTGGCTTGGGTATCTTCTGATCAGTCGGATGGCAGTGAAATATATAGTCATCACCCTCAGACGGCGGACACGCCCAGATGTGCGCCATCGTATAACCCAGCTGTTTCACATAATCCATATAGCCAAGCAGTATTTCATGGTAGACGGCTGTGCGATATTGTCGTGGCCGAAAGAAATGCACAGAATCGAGGTAGGCAATATAAACGCGTCGCGTATTCGGCGCTGGACACTCGGAACCATATTCCTGGACATGCATGCCAAAGAAGCAGACATCAATGCCATCCACCTCTTCGAATGCAAACAGTGCCTTCGCGCGATACGGAAACTCCTGCATCATTTCACCCCCCTCAACAAATCGACGCCGCATGCCCGGCTTCACCTCCACGCACTTGTCCGACGAGGATACCACACGAATGTGCACCTCACCGGCGCCCGCTTCCTTTTTCTTAAGGAAATTGTTGACGCGCGTCTCAATATAGACGCCCAGTTTGGTGGTTGGCAGTCGCTTGGCATTGAATTTGTTCTCCTTTCGCTTGGAGTTCTTTTTCTTTAAACAATTATCGCAGACAAAACCGCCCGGCCATATTGAATCGAGCCAAAGGACACAAATCTGATGCTGTTTTCGGCCGCACTCCTGGCAATCGACAAAGGGCTCCAGCTCCAAATGATCGTTCTTCATCTCTTTGAATTGGTCCTTCTTAATTTGGCTAATTTTTGAATTCAAAATATAAATATATATAACGTTAGCTAGTGTAATTGAAATTAAATATGATTTATGCTTGTCACTTACGTTTGCGACTGCAGAGGATCATCGCCCAGGGTGACAGTGTCTCCTTGTATGTCATTAAAGCACTTTTGGCAGAACGTGTATCTATTTGAGGCAACACCGTATTCCTTTAGACTGTTGTGATTTTCATGGCAACAATTTACAAGTTGATGGCGATGAACGATGGCAATGGACGATGACAGTTAGACAATGGACAATCACGAACACGAATTACAAAAAGACAGACAAGAAGCAGCAAAAACAAAACAAATGTTACATACAAACAGCAACAACAATTAAGCCATGTACAGAATATATGTTATATGTGTTAAAAGTGCAGGCGAGATAGTTTAATATTGTACAAATGCACATTGTTTTTTTATTTTGATGTGTTTAATGTCGTCGTTTATTTATGCGTGTAGTTTTTATTTGTTTTTTTTTTTTTGGTGATTTTCATCATATCAAATTACGTTTTTTACAATTCAATTTTGATTTGATTTGATTTGTGTCATTTGTTTGTAGATTAAACAATTGTGGTAGGTCAACAGAAAAAATGAAAAAAATAAAGAAAACAAAAGATACATTAGAATCTTGTAAATACATATTCATAAAATTAAAAACAAACGGTATTTTTCCCAATGGGAATTTCCTGTTTTGTTTATGTTACATTAAATGTGAGTGTGTGTTTATTTACTCATGCCCATGTGCGTGCGGCAGTTGTTAAATACTTTCCGCATACTTATTTAGCAATACTATAACATAATATGTTTTATACACATACATACATACAAAAGCAAGCAAAGTGCATTAAGAGAACATTTAGTATTTGTTTTTTGGGTTTTGAAGAAAGTGAAATGATAAACATTGAGAAGAAAAAGTTACTAATCATTCCGAGAACTATTAAAATGCGTAACTGAATCGTAGCTGGTTGTACAAATCTTCATGTAAGCTAATTATTAAGTTAATCAATATAAATATTGTAATTTTAAGCGTGGTATTTATGTGTAATTGTGTGTGCAATAAAAGAAAATCAACATTTAACACATTAACGGATATGCTCTACGTGCAGTAAAATATAAATATGCAACATTCATTAATAAGTAATTGTCTAATAATCTGATCAAAATTATATGTATTAAATAAATAAAGGCACATGTAACACATTTCTGGTTGCACATCGTTCATTACTTGTATACTTGTTTGTTTGTTTGTATGTATGTTTGTTTGTATGTATATACATATTATATATGTACATATGTATGCATGCATGTTTTGGGTTTCACATTTTTGGAAAGAAACACACCTGTTTTGGTAACTGTAGTATTTAGCATCGCGTGGTATCGTGCACAGCTGTTTGCCATAACAGCATAGCACCTGCGGATTAAAGGTGTACTTGCGACCACAGCAATACCCCAGCGCCTGCATCACAGGATCTATTTCAGCCTCGAACACCTCCGACAACTGTAGTCAAGGAAACAAAGAAAAGAAAAAGAACAATGTTAATATTCGAATTTGATATCCATTGGGTTTGCAGTCTTTGCTTAAAATCTGTATCTTTTCACTTTTACGATCAAAGGTTCGTAAATGTGGAAAATGAGGTTTGCAAACCGAACCAAAGACTGAGGCATTGGTTCGAACCGGTAACCGAACCACCAAACATTTTGTTGATTGTTGTATGCTAATTTGGATAACTTTACGTAGTATAAATACATATGTATTCATCATCAAAATGCATATTTAAGACATTGTTTTCTTCATCAATCAATATATATATATATATGTACATTAGCATGAAATGGACTCACCTTGGTGCAGTAGCGATATACGCGTGATGTTTTGCGGTTGTAAAGCCACGCATTGTCAAACATGAGCCAGACATCGTCAACATATTCCCAGGGATCACTGTATTTGCCATTAAGTATGTTGCTGCGTATGGTGCCCAGATCCATTGGTTTCTTCACAATCTCAAAGTAATCGGGTATGCCCAGGGCTTGTGGATCGACCGGATAACGAAATGGCACCGACTCGGGCTCCTGGCGATAAAGCTTTTCCAGCGTTGGCAGCAATGCAGTGCGCAGCTCTTCCGGATTGAATTCTACAAGTAGAACAAAGTCACAAATCGTTAATATATACATTTAATTACATTTAAAACTGCATATCTGGCTAAAATCCAGCATGTCTAACCCAAAACAAAAGCCCTTTCCAAATATTCTAGACTAACATCGGTAAACACTTAAATTGAAGATTTAACGTTTGTTTACAAAAGTACACCAAGGATCAATAAGACAACCACCCTTAAAGCTGGATAGGTAACTAAATTCGCGTTCCCACTATTGCTATCTCGGTTTAATTGGTGTTCAATGGCGTTATTCGCCCAACTCGCCCTGACTTTAAGACCCGCAAAAACGTATGCTATAATTACTTACGGCATTTTTTCTTCTTGTCGCCAGCATTGGGTGCTATTGGCTCCGGCACCAGGGGCTTGGTCTCACATTTGATTTTGATATCGCCATCGATGCCGCCGTTTATATCATCCTTGCCATCGACACCACCTATCGTGCCATCGCCATTAGCGCCACCGGGCATACCGCTGCCCGTCGCCGAGTCATCGACATCCATGGGCTCAGACTTGATTTTCACGTCACCGTCGGTGCCATCCTCCGACTTATGGTCCATTTTCATCATGCTGGTGCCATCATTGTTCACATTCTTGCCCTTGCCACCCGTCGAGCAATCCATCTGTGAGCTATCACCGTTGCCACCGCAGCTGTCGTCCATGAACTCCTTTTTGATCTCATCCTCCTGCTTAATGGAGTCCAGTTTGCCCTTCGATGACATACCGCCTCCACCGCTGCCGCCACCACTGCCATTTGTATCATTCGCACCAGCCGGCGATGGCGTCTCATCGTCATTATCACGCGCCGCTGCTTCCAAAGCCGCCATCTGTGAGGATAAATTGCTCGAGCTGCTCATCATACGTCCGGGACCAGGCGCACTGGTCTCGCTACTGCTGCGCGTCATCAGCAACATTGTGCTGCTAGCTGGCGCTGAGCCACTGCCATTCCCGCTCGACGCTGTCGTTGATGTTGGCGTTGCCACCGATGAGGATGCACAGCTCAGCGGAGTACTGACGGCCGTTGTTATCGTTGTCGTCGTTATCACCGTACTGTTGCTGCCTGAGCTGCTGCTGTTGCTACCATTACCATTACCGCTGCTGGCACATGTGGCCGCTGTCGATGCTGGTGTACTGCTGGCCGCCATGCCCGAGGCACTGGTTGCCGGCACTGGTGAGGCAGGTATGTATGGCGGTGATGCTGCACGATTACTCAACGGCTGCATCAGACTGCTGACAGAGGGCGGATTGTTTGATGGCGTTCCAATGGGTCCGTTCGACATGAAACTGGGCGAGGGACTCGGTGCAGCAACAGTGCCAACACTGACATTGCCACCACCAACGGAACCAACACCACCAGTCGCACCACCGCCAGCAC
The DNA here is from genome assembly GCA_035045305.1 of Drosophila maculinotata. Classification (NCBI taxonomy): domain Eukaryota; kingdom Metazoa; phylum Arthropoda; class Insecta; order Diptera; family Drosophilidae; genus Drosophila; species Drosophila maculinotata. The sequence goes on along the minus strand of JAWNPD010000679.1, from coordinate 10,479,680 downwards.
TCGCTGCTCCCGCATTGAGTGCATCCAGGCTGGTGGGCGTGGGTGGCATATTATTCAGCACACTACCAGGTGGCTGTTGAGCCTTCTGCTGCATCGGTGAGCTAAATGAATTCGCCTGTTGTTGTTGCTGCTGCTGCTGCTGTTGTTGTTGTTGTGGCTGCTGCTGCTGCTGTTGAATAGGCGTGGCATTGCTGAAGGGAGACTGTGGTAAGAGCATCGCGGTTTGCTGCTGATGTTGCTGCAGTAGACGCTGTTTCATAATCTCGCTGAGCTGCGGATTCTGTGCACCTGTGCCGCCATTCGCATTGATGAATTGCTGCTGTTGTTGTTGCTGCTGCTGCTGTTGACTCGGCACCGGACTCGTTAATACGCTGCCCACGGATGACGCCGATTGCATATTACTAAATGGTGATAACACTGGATTGGACATTATGCCACCGGGACTGGGACCGGGCGGTCCAACGAGCATATTGCCCTGACCCGGTTGCTGCTGTTGCGGGAACTGCATGCGCTGCTGTTGCTGTATGGCCAGCATATTACCGCCGGGCGAATGACTGCGCATGCTCGCCGCCACAGCTATCATGTTGGCTTGACCGGCTGCCGTCTGTTGCTGATTGTTGGCGACGCCGCCGACGGCACCCATGCCGGGCGCCTGTGGCCGCAGCTGCTGTTGCATAATGCCAGTTGGAATACCGCCGCCCATGGGACTGATAATGGGACGCACACCTTGGCCTGGCTGCTGTTGTAGCGTATTGTTCGGCACGGATGTGGGATTGACGACACCGCTGTTAGGACCTTGCTGTTGCATTTGCAACATTTGCTGCTGGTGCTGCTCCTTGCGCTTGAGACGCTTCTCCTCCAGCTCTTTCTGTATCTTGTAGATCTTCTCAGCCAGCAGGTGATAGTACTCGGAACGCGATTTGGCCATCTCATACATATCCTTCTCCACCTTTTCGGCGTACGAGACGAGATTATGCATGCGCTTGTCCTGCATGGTGTTGGGATCCGATGTTGGAAAGATGGCCTGCACCAGCTTGTGGACCAGGTGATTTCGTAGATCCGCCGTCACTGATTCTCGCCAGTCTTTCTCGTTATCGCCACCGCCACTACCAGGCTGACCACCGCCTGGTCCGCCAGCACCGCCGCCTGCTCCAGCACCAGTCGCATTTGGTCCAGTTGCTGAACTGTTGACACCACCGCCCGTTGTATCCGCCGGCATCAGGACACTGGCACCACCGACTACACTATTGCCAGCTCCTGGCGCGCCCGCTGACACAACGTTGCCATGCGCCTGTGCCTGCGCCTGTAGTTTAAGCTTGGTCAGCTGATCGGATTGACCAACCAGTTGTTGTTGCTGCTGTTGTTGCTTATCGCCGACGCCAACAAAATTGGCATTGTTGAAACCGACATTGACCGTCAGCGGCGATGGAATATTGCCCAATTGTTGCTGCTGTTGTGCATTCTGTTGCGCATTCGGTTGCTGTTGCTGCTGTTCAACCATGTTTGGAAGCGCGCGCCTTCGTCCACCGACCGTATTGCAACCCTGCAGCATCAATTGTCCACCCTGCTGCGCCGCCGCCTGCGCCTGCTGCTGTTGTAAGCTATTCACATCGTTCGCACCGGGCAGAACATTTTGTCCGGGCACCGGCACAGGCACTGGCACACCGCCTGGTAAGGCGCCACCTGGTCCTGGCTGTAAGCCAAGCACACGCACCGCTGGTGCGCCCTGCATCCGTATGCCGGGTGGCATACCTTGCGTTGGCGCACCCAGCATTCCGGATGTGACTGGCCCCACTTGGCCAATGGTGCCAACGCCCTCAAAGCGACGCAGCTCCTGTTGCTGAACTTGCTGGTGTTGTTGTTGCTGCTGCTGTTGCTGTTGTTGTTGTTGCTGCTGCTGTTGTTGTGCCAGTTGCTGTGCCATATCCGTATTACTCTTGGGCACATTGGGCGCACCGGGCGTCTGCTGCTGCGGTAGTACAATTGCCGTATTTTGAACGCCAGTTCCGGCGCTCTGCGCCACCTGTTTGCCATCGACGCCGACTCCAACGCCAACACCAACACCTACGCCAACTCCAACGCCGGACGGATTTTGCGATACCTGTTGTTGTCCCTGCGGCAGCTGTTGCTGTTGTTGCTGCTGCTGTTGCTGCAGAGGCGCATTTGGTGTACCCGGTGCACCGCCACCGGCTCCATGCAAGAGCGAAAGATTCTGGCGAAAGGGATAGCAAATAATGCAATCGGATCGCTGGCAGGTCTTGTAGTGGAGCAATATCTGGCGCGACGACGTACAGTGCTGCATGGTGCAATCCTTGCTCTGCTTGCACGTACCCATATGCGCCAACACGGCCTTCATGGCCTTGCAATAGTTGACGTTGCATACCTCGCGATTGGGATTCAGATTCTCGCGCCGATTGCATTTGTGCGCGTGCAGCAGCAGCATCAAGTGCTGCTGGATTTGTTTCTTTCGTTCATCCGACATGCTGACAGGCACCGATGCTGGTCCGCTAACCGCTACAGATGCGACGCCCTGTTGCTGCTGCTGCTGAGATGTGCCGGGTTGCTGCTGCTGCTGCTGTTGTTGTTGCTGAGTATGTCCTAGCAGTTGATTGGGTTGCGGTGCACGTATTCCCAGTGCACCCTGTTGGACACCTGGTTGTTGTTGCTGCTGTTGCTGGGGATTCATTTGTGCATTTGCCGCCGCTAATTGTTGCTGCTGCTGAGGATTGCCAATTAGTCCGCCGGCACCGGGTGGCGCACCATCGCCGCCCAGACTGGACATGGGCACAACCGTGCCGATTGGTCGATTTCCCTGCGGCATGCCGGCGCTCATATTTGGCGCCACAACGCCGCTGCCACCGCGCTGCGCCATTTGCTGAGCAAGTAGCTGTTGCTGCTGCTGAGGATTGGCGCCGCCAGGTGCACCATAGTTACCGACTCCATAAGGCATATTATTGATTTGACCTGCACAATAAAATGGAAGGCATTTTGTTAGATCGATACAAATGGAGGGAATCAATAGATATAGTATTTACCCAGCTGCATGTTTGGGTTCTGCATGCGTGGACCGCCACCGGCGCCAACAACACCACCTGGTCCATTGCCGCCGCCAGCTCCGGCACCCATCAGATGGGGGCCACGTAGCATATGCTGCTGTCCAACCATGCGACCCATCATCGGACCATTTTGCATATGCATTCCCTGATTTGGCGCTGCGCCGGGCACGGAGCCCACACCAACCGCACCGGGCACCGTGTTCATCATAGATGCGGCGCCCGGTTGCTTCAGTGCGTTCACCATGCCGGCGCCACCTATGTTGCCCATGCCGCCACTGTTTGTCAGAACCATGTTTCCCAGATTGCCCTGCGCAATGCTGTTCATGCCTACAAAGGAAATAAAGTATGTTAGCGAAATGAATTGAAAGATGTGAATAATATGTGGAGGACTCACCTGGTATGGCATTCATGCCATTGTTGCCGTTATTCGATATTGACATGGGCATTGAGTTCACCATTCCCATTTGTGTTGCAACCTGCATGCCAGCAGCATTCGGTGATTGTAGATTGGGCGACTTGCTGCCTAGTTGATTCATGCCGGGCACAACCATGCCACCGCCGGCGCCCTTGTTGCCCTGCTGCTGTTGTTGTTGCTGCAACAGATGCTGCAGATGCTGGTGATGTGTCATTTGTCGCAATTGATTACCGGCAGCGCCGCCACCGCCATTACTGCTGCCATCGTCACCGGCACCGCCACCTCCGGCACCGTTCATCTGTGCTGACACCACACCTGGACCGGGTCCCTGAGCCGGTGGCTTATTTTGTCCGCCAGCGCCGGCACCAGCGGCAGTCGTTACAACACTAACGCCACCGCCAGTGTTCAACTGATCTGACCAGCCGCTGTTGGAGGACACCAGCTCATCGGGTAGATTGTCTTCCAGAAAGAATAGATCCGCTAATTGAACATATGTAATTTGCATTAATATACATAAGTAAGTATTAACTATATAGATCGATAATGAGTTGCAAGCTAGAAGTTAAGATATATCCGTATCTGATATATCTGCACAACCATTCAAACTTGCATATGGTATTGAAAATCTTGGATATTCGTACAATCAGACAGACGGACATGGCGTTTAATATTGATAATGAATTATGGTTAAATTTGAGCACTTACATGGATCCATTTTGACCCGCTTCTGTGGCGGTTCATCCAAGTGATCGGCCATCATATATATATCGAATTAGTTGCTTGCCTTCAATTGGCAGGCAGAACGCGTCCTGTGTGAAATTATATATGGATGTGATGATGATGCTTGCGATGTCCTTCAGTGGTTTGCTTTAAATCAGTTATTTGTTGTATCGTACAAAATATAGCTTTAAAAACAATATCAAACTCCGATTGCCGACTTAAGTTTGTTTTAAATAAATTTTTTTTTCTTAATGCGAGATGTTGTTGTGTGAGAGTTTTTGGGGATATGAAAAAAAAATATGTATAGACTTCCTATGTGTTATTTTGATTCCTGCACACAATTTTGACAGTTTCCGCACGGGCTGTTTGATTTTATACTTATGTTTTGTTCGCTTGGTGTTGGTGTAGTTGTTGTTGTTGTTGTTGTTATTATTTTGATAAGCTTCAAATGCTGGAAGTCAACACTGGCTTAATAAATTGTTCTCGTAAAATGTAGCATAAACTTGCGGGAGTTGTGGACAAATGCAACTCCTTTGTTATTGTTGATCCTGTCGCCTGCCGCTGCGTCGTCGGGCGCTGCTGCTGCTGCCTCGACGTCGTCGGCGCTATCGTCACCGCGACCGCGACCGTGCCAGCTGAGCACGTCGCTGATTCCGTTGGCTCGCCGTTGAGATCGTTGTTGTAGCTCCGATTACTACTATTACTGGCGTCCCATAAGCCGCCAGGTGACGTTGTCGCCGTCGTCGTCGTCCTGCTCCTGCTCGCGCTCGTCCTCGTTCTATTCGTTTTTGTCCTTGTCCTTGTCACTGGTGGTAGTACCCGTTGCTCCAGCTCCCGCTCCCGCCTTAGCCCGTGTTTATGATCCTCCAGCTGCTGCTGCTGCTGCTGCAGTTCCTCCTCCTGCTGTCTTTTGTTAATGACACCGCTGCTGCTGCCGCTGCTGTTGTTGTTGCTGCTGCTGTATTTGCTGTTGTTGTAGTAGTTGATATTGTTGTTGTTGTTGCTTGTCATACAGCAGCATGCGCACGAGTGCATTTTGTGGTTCGAAGGCGCCAAAAAAAATCCACCCAAATTTGACCGAATTTATAAAAAATCGGCCTTGGTTAGGATTTCTTGTTGTTATTGTTGTTATTTAGAATTTTGATATCCTGCCCCTGTGTGCTGCAAGTGAAATTATGGAGGAAGTTGAAGAAGACGACGAAAGTGGTAGGAAAAAAATAAAAAGCAATCAAAGTCAGCTAGCCAAAGAGCTGCTGCTTTGTTGTGCTTTTGTGGTTGTTGTTATTGTTGCTGCAACATTTTACGGTTGCTTATTTGTTGTTGTTGTTGATGATGTTGATGCTGGTGTTGTTGTTGTTGTTGTTGTATTGGGCATCCGATTTGCTTTAATGCTCTCTCTCTCAGCTTGTGTTTGTTTTGATGTTTATGGGTAGCATTGTTATGGGTTTTTAATTTAGTTGTCGTAATGTTGTTGCTTGTTGTTATTGTTGTTGCTATTATTATTATTATTATTATTCTGGAACGCAGTGTTTTTCTTGTTGTTGTCGGCTGTAATTGCTGCTGCTCTTGTTGTTGTTGCGCCGCTGCAGTTGTTGCTGCTGCCGTGTTTACGTTCGATTTGTATTCAACATTGCACATAACTGTAAAAAAAAGAATGCTTGCGATTAGAGCAAAAATATTCAACACATAAACAAACACAAAAAACACACACAAATTAAACTTATTTACACGCACAAAACAAAATATAATAGCAACATATTGCAAACGATATTTGCTTATTTATATACATATGATGTTGTGTTTTTTCTTCTTTCTTTCTTTCGTTTCTTTTCTGTCCGCTTTGCGGCTGCCGCTCTGCCGCCTGCTGACCAAAGACAACTCGCTGCTTTTTATGTTTTTTTCTTTCTCATATTATCCATCTCGTTGATACTTGTGAACAAACGGCCGTCTCGCATTCGTCTACGTGTTTCACTCTCTCTCGCTCACGCTCGTGCTCTCTCTCTGCCTGTGTATGTGTCATGATTTACTGTGTGATTATGTGTGTGTGTGCACTTTTACTTGGCCAACACGCACGCACAAAATGTGCCAACAGCGTGCACACAAGTGCGGCGCCAGCTTTCAAATTGCGCGCAAATTTAATTTTATTTTTTTTTTATCAACAAAAATATCTAATAACGTTTTAGCTGTATTATACGATAATGGGTGGGCTTGTTTGTGTAAAACGACCCTGGGGCTAGCATATTTATACTAGAAAAAAACATAGTTTGCATTTATTTTGCTTCCGCATTTGAGCGGCGGCGGCGGCAAATGTTTTCAGCGCCAAATATGAGTGGCGAGTAAACAGAATATAAGCACAAATTACCAGACACCAGACATTCACAGCAGCTGAAGCTTTTTACAAAAAAATGAAGCTTTTTCGCGTACGAGCGAATGCCGCTACGATTTCTGCTGTTGGTTGGCTGATTTTTTAGCGAGTACATCGCAACACACACAAACACACACACACATACACTCTGACACAGAGGGCGCGCGCCCAACGCACATGTACATATATAGATATATGTGTGTGCATTATACATAGATACATGTATGCATGTATGTTAAAACGTTTATTCTGCGTCTCGCTCGAGACGCGCCGACGTTTTCACTACACACACACACTCACGCACGGATAAGACAGCGAGACCATAATGGTAGCGAGTAGACAGAGAGAGAGCACATAATAAAGGCTTGTATTGGTATTGGTAGTTTAACACTAGTGTGCATACACACAGCACAGGCACGGCCAACGAGTGCGAGCAGCATTGGAAAAAGAAAGAAAAACAGACGACAGAAAATATATTCCTTTTTTTTTTTGTTTCGCTGCTCGTCCGTTTTCTTCTTCATGTCGTATCAAAGTTTTCTATTGCAGAAATTTTGTGTTGTAGGCGTATTTTTAATTTTTAGCGGCGGTAAAAAATTGATTAATTTTTTTGCACAAAATACGAATTTTGGAAAAAAGTTAAAGAAAAATATAAAAAAAATTCGGCCAAATTCGACACATTGCTTAAAAATTTTTAAATTAATTTTTTGCGGCGCATTTAATTTTAGAATATTTGTTGGATTTTTATTTAAATTCGCATTTTTACCATAGAATTTTCACATTTTTTGTTGATTTTAGAGAATTTTTACAAATTTTTTTGCAACACTAAAACAAAAATTTTCAGTCCGCTTGTGTTGCAGCAGAAAGTCAACTGATTTCGCGAACGAGTAGCAACAGAACTAGAAAGAAAGACTGAAGCTGAAACGACTGTGACTCTGTGTTGTGTGTTAGTGCCAGACGACCACGAAAACGACCAGTAACGCCTGCTAGTGACGAGTAAGCGTACTCGATGGAGAGCGAGAGCGCACGCTCGCTCGCTCGCTCATTGAGATAGAGAGTGCGGTGTCAAGCAAGTGTTAAAAGAATCGGTTGTTTTCGGCGGCATGCGCTTGTGTGCGAGACAGAAAGAGAGAGCGAGAGCGTCGCCCGATAACAAAACAGCGAGTTAAATAGTAGTGTTGCACAGTTTGGTGATTGTTCATGTTTTCAGCCGTGTCGGCAACGCTAAACGCTCTGTGTCGATATTCAGAAAATAAAATTTAGTGTCGCTTGTCGTTGTCGAACTAGGACGTGCCACTATCTCTATCCCTGTCTAGCTGCCTGCCAGCACCCATCAACCGGCCACACAAACAGCGAAAAATACATAAATATAAACATACTTTTAATATTTATTATACGTATAACAAGTCCTAAAATTTACGCGCCTTTTTTTTTCGTTGTTTACAACAGCTTGTACAACGGTTGTTGCTGCCTATTTATTAAAGATTTATTTTTTTAAAGTGGTTTTGCGATGTTGTTGCACACTCTCATTCACGGATTTCGACACACACATCCAAGCGGCAGCACAGATATGAAAGAGATGGCTAGACATTTATACCCAACATGTATTCGTAATGGGTGCGAGCGGGACAAATAATATGTATCGCTGACTCTCAGCGAGATACAGTAGCGAGTATCCGTATCTGATGTGTAGTGGCATGAAATTCATTTGCTCTCGAAATTTTCGTAGCCGCAACTGAAAAATGCTGAAGCATTTTACGTATTTATTGCAAATTGCTATTACATTTATTCGTTCTTTTTTTTTTTTGCAATATTAGCCGGTGAATTTCAGCGCTAACGAAACCAACTAATTGTGTAGATACGTACGCATCTTCGCATAGACATAGATACATATGTACATTCATATGTATGCACACACACACACACACACATACATACATACAATGAGCATAACTTTGGCTAGCTATAAATTGCGCCAATTTTATTTTACAATTCATTTGCAACTCGATATAACAATTTGTTATTGTAAATATTGTGTTTTCATCAATGGACGAAATGCATAACATAAATTTTGAAACAGTGTAAAATGTACATTAAATAATAACATTTATTAAAAAATTGTTATTAACTTAGTGTTGCTTTTAAATAATAATAAAAAGCATCAAAACCATTTGAGTACAATAATGCGACTGGTGCCCAATAATAGCGATATCACGCTCACTCGCTATTTTTCATAGTAACATATATATGCATACTTTTTACAATTGACTTAAATCATGAAATTCGATTTTATCAGTCGACTATAAAACTATACTTTATTGTGGGACAATTAATATTCATAAATGACCAGAAAAATATATATATTAATATTAATGTTAACGTCGATTTATTTCGTGCAGGCTCACGACTCCTGGCCATCTCTGGTCACGACTCGGCTTCTCACCATTGATACTCTTCAATCTCAATGGCTTCTCACAAAGCCCAACTATAACACTCCCTGAGATAACAAGTGCAACAAAATCTTTGTTAATGATACTCTTTACTGTTGTCTTTTATGTTTTGTATATTACATTACAAATTTATTTCAAATAGACCGGTTTCTAATTTTACGCTTTGCAACACTTAACTACACTAAGAAAGAATATGTGATGCAAATTAACATAGGCAACCAGTGGGTATTAAAATTAGGGACACACTATCACATATTGGTCTTTCAATATAATTTTCCATATTTTTATTAAAGCCTGCTAAAATACGATACGCTAAGAACCACGTTATCGATTATATTGGGCGGGCACTTTGAAAAAGAGCTTGCTACTCGCTTGTTATGAATTCAGTGTGACCGCATGCTGAACTTGCGAAAATACCCCACTTTGCATGTCAAGGTTTTTAGCATTTTGTAAATCTTATAGCGGTGCAACTTGCACAGATTTGAAAATTTTAGTGAAAGTTTAAAGATTAACACTCGCCCAAGCCAAAGGCGGTTTTTACTTCTGATCTAATATAATAATCTTATTCCGTTTTAATCAATAGTTTTGATATTTAACAGCAACATTTGAAAACCGTCTTTCAATTTCATATTCTTAAATGCTTACATGTTCCTTAATTTGTTGTATTCATAATAATAAAATTGTATGCAGATGGACTCCGATCTGCACGAACATGTTTTGTTTCAGCGAGTTCTGTCTTATTATGGTTCAATTTGCGCGGGCTTTTGCTGTGTGCCGAGAGTCGCTTAAGAGGGACCAGGAAAAAAAATCCGATAATACCTGGTGTAAAATTTTTAAAAATACCAAAGTTATAAAAATGTTAGAGAACGCGATGCCTAACAGCTAAAAGATATACAAATTGATAAATCGTTTCTCGTTAAGCGCCATCTAGCGGCATTGCAATAGCAACATAATCTTGACTTCACAGCTGTGATGCTCTTGTAGCACTTAGCTATTGCGCGTTAACTATCGAGCGCTCCAAAGTATGCTTAAAAAATATGAAGTTTCTGCAAACATTTGAAACAAGCGCCCAAAATCAACTTTGTTTAATTCTTTAATTTGTATCCTTATTAAATTAATAAGGAATTAGGATTTATAAAGATTATAATAATAGTTATATGCTTAACGACATATTCACTATAAATAATACCAAGTTTTACTTAGCAACTTGTCAACTTTTTACCCGTATAACGGCCAACATTTTAAATATCTTTAATATCTTTATTACTTTATTAATATTAATATTATTAATAATATAACATTAATATTAATATAGTAATAATTTGTATTTAAAATTTTAATACTGCTAAAATGAAAACTTTAAAAAGTTAATAAACAAAGTATATAATTCATTTTTTAAAATCTTAAACATTCATATTTTATTTTCTCAAAATTTACATCGTCTGTTTAGCAAACAAAAATGTGCAAATATTATATAAAAAATCTTTTAATGAAGACCCAGTTTCGACCAAGGCACAAAAATAGTTTTTGCTCAATATTTTTTTTGTTAACAATTTTAAAATTTTCGAATTCTCCGGTTTTTTGAGTAGTTGACATTTATCAAGTCTGTTGAGCAATCAGTTTCGATGTGGCTAAAGTACAAAAATAGTTACTTGCAATAATTATAATTATAGTAATTATAATTGTAATTAGCTTATTTATTTTTATAGTTTTTAGAATTTCTACTGAATTTGACTTTAAATTTAAGAAGACAAAACTGAAAATGAAATAAAAAATACAAAATTAACAAAAGTTACATTTAATAATAATGTTTAAAATTAAAAAAAAAATAAGTGAATTTAATATTTAGAGTTATACGAATTTCAATATCAATTATGGGTAGTGATTATAAATGAATAGAGCACACCTGAACTAATAAGCAGCGCATCCTGCCACCGAAAGGGGCACACACAGGAGGCAGGAGAGAGGGACGGGGAGACAGGTCGGCAGGTCGGCAGGCTCTAACGGCAACGTGTTGCAATTTGTAGTTGCACCAATTAATGTGGCATTGTCTTGCGGCCTTTTGTCTGCCAGTTTTTTTTTTGCCGCTTGGCTTTGTTGTCTTCTTGCATTTGAAAGATTTGCCGCTTTCGTTTGTGCCCGTTTATTTCGCCAAAAAGGGAAACACAATTTTCCCATCGGACTGGACTGGACTGGACTGTGTGCCACACTGCCACCGTTTCGATGCGGCACAAACAACCTACTAGCTGGCAACGGCGCAGCGGGGCGTGCGGTGCAAGATCTGAGGGAACTGTGGCAACTCAGGGAACGATCCCACCGCGGGGCGCTCAACTGATTATCATTTCGACACCCCATTTATGTGGCAGCAACGGCAGCAGCGGCGGCGTCTCAGTTTTATTTTTCTTTTTCTTTTCTTTTCGTTCTCTTCGCTGCTCTTCTCCTATTGCTGCATTGGTTCTAGCTGCCTAGATCCTGCATCCTCGGCGAACAAGTGCCTCGCGGCTTTTGAGATTTTTGTCAAGTGATTTCCTGGAATGTGTTAGAAACCTCTTGTTTCGGCACTCTTTTTTTTTGTTGTTGTTGTTGTTGCTTTTTTTGGCCGCACCGCTGTAAATTGATGCTGTTGACATTTTTAGTGCAAAATGCGCATGCTCCGAATTCGAGACCTTAAACAGAGACAGCGACCAACTGTTCTTTAATGCCACACTACACTACACTACACACTATACATAACAATTTGAAATCGACGCAAAAAATAATGTTTATTTTTTAAGTTTTTTTTTTTTGTGTCGCTAGAAATTAGAAATTGCCCTTTTGGTTTTCGAAATTTTGGAAGTGGGAGTTTTCGAGATAAGTACCTTGCAATAAATTATAGTTGTAATATATTTTGTTTTTTTTTTTTATTATGATGTTCAGTTGTTAAAATGATATGTAAGAAAATTATACCAAACCGTTTTATGATTTTCTGTGAAAAATATTGACGAGAATGGAAATTTTAACATTAATATATACATATATATATCAACTCGTGAAACTCGAATATCTAGAGTGATTTATAAACAATATTTATTTATATATGTATGTATAATATTTATTTACATAGTATATACAATAGCTGCAATTGATTTATAAACAATATTTATTTAAATATATTATCTATTTATATACAATTGTCGTTTTTTTCTTCGATTTTTTCGTGTGTCTGAAAAATTTGTTGACTAGTGTAATTGGCCGGCGGTTCCATTTGCCAGTTGGCAGGACCCGTGTACTAGCACACTAATCAATACCGCAAAGGCTCGGGGTAAAAAGACAAAAAAAATAATGTTTATTTATTGCACATTGTAATTAAAATGAATTGTGTATCATTCGATCGGTTCTGTGTCCTTTGTCAGCAATTTTTGCATTGCAGCAGGTCGCTTACGCAATTCCTAGAAGGATTTCTGGGACAGATCGGCGACAACTGAAAGAACCGAGCAACCGTTCAGTATTTCGTCCTATTGCGTAATCTGTGATGTAAGTAAGTGTGTGGGCGTGGCAGAAGTATTTAAATCAATCTCAACAACTGTTACAAAATACAATCAAAATAGAGTTAGTTTTTTTTTTTGCTTGCTTTAAGAGTTTTTGGTCATTAAAAATGGCTAAAATGAAGTTATGCTTATAATTCTGAATTTTAGAATAATACAAATTATATGCTAAGTAATACTAATCAATGTGGAGTCTATATAAACATATGTATAAACGTCTTGATTTTAAAAATATATTATGGCTATATATTATATATTTGTTAATAATTTTATACTATAAAAATGATATATTAATATGTATATTATTTCTCTGTTTATATACAATCTTTATAATATTTTTGGAATAAATAAAAAACAATTAAAAAGTTTCAAGAATTTCAGTTGTGGCATTTATTAAAATTTTTTAAATTGTGTTGATGAACCAAACATTTTAGTTAAACTAAATGAATATTTTTGATATGTACATATCAAAATTTAGAGTTGAACTGATTCAGAATCTATAAACATACATTTATACATTTACTTTTCTATAAATTTGGCAAAACTTGTTTTCTGTTTTATTTGAACACTGCAATTGGTTGGTATATGTATGTATGTATGTATGTATGTTCTGACTTTAGAGCTCAAAGGCAATTGGCGAAAAAAAACCCTAGATTTACCCAGTAATCTTGGAAAGCCTACAGCAGAACGGCCAAAATATTTGCAGACAGTGAAAGGATTTAAATGTGAAAATCCCATAAATCCAATTAACACAAAGCTGCATATCGGGGCATAAAGGTAACGGGTTACGGGTTACGGGCTACGGTGTAACGGGGCTTGAATAGATTATCCGGTGAACGTGCAATGTACATTAAATATACATTTCAGGAGAGCTACCTGATCGATCTGCTCGATAGTTGGCCCTAAGGGGTGACGGGCTGATGCACAACTTTGCTTGTGGATTACCGCAGATCCGTTGATCCTTTGACTTTTCCTGCTAAGCGATCGTAAAACGTGGGTTATGTATTTATGGCACCCCCCACCCACCCAGCTCCCACCCACCCATCGCACAGTCTCTCTGCGAGCCAAAGCCAACCGAAGCGAAACGAGCCGATCCGAGCCGAGCCGAACCTGGCTGGGTGCGGTTTAATCCGAGACCACCAAAAAGAGATCATGGCGCGCTCATCTAATCTGCTCAGTGGGTAGCTGCTGGCCACCGTGCTTACTGCCTTACCAGGTAAGCGGATAATCCTCGCTGCCGTTGCTGGCTGGGATTAGCATATCATTTTGCCAGAATATCCAAGTAGACCAGGCCAGAAGCTTTGTTGGTTTGTTTGGCTGTTATTGCTAATCGTGGAAAAGTCAACGGCAAAAGCCAAAAGTAAGAAGCAACAAAATCAATAACTGGATATATGTATGTACCTGCTGACATAGCGACCTACCTGATCTGCAGATCGAGCTATATATGCGTATTCCGGGGACCCCTTTTAGGACCGGCTCAAGTGTCCTGTTGTCTCGTGCCAGTGTTTCTGGATTTATCTGTGGTGTTTGGTGGGCATGAGATGCTAATCAATTGATTAGCCAAGCATTGGGGATCGAAAGGGGTGTGAGGGTTAATTCCTTCATGGATGTAGTCCAGTAGATTGTGAGGCAAGTGTATTTATTAATGAAAAAATTAAGTTGCAGCTCAGATTTTCTATTAGTTAATGAAAATTATGACTTACGAAAATTAAAAATAATATTGACTACATAAAAATACTACTACATAAAAAAATTGTATTTTGGTATCAAAATATAAAACTAAAAATTAACATTAATACAGATTTTAAGTTTAATTTGACATAAGAGAAAACACAAAAATAATAATTTTAAAAACTGAACAAAAAAGTTAAATTAAAACGTTATAACTTAAATATTTATAATTGATCAAATATTAAACGGCTTCAACCGGGCCAAGTACATTTTTTTAAATTACTTTTGGTACTCATTTTCCAGTTGTGGGGGCGGGTTTTCCAAAATTGGTAAAACTCGAATTGATTAATTGAACTCTATTCCCAAAGGGATTCCTTGTGGTTGTCTCTATGAGCTCAATGAATGAACAATTTTAAAAAGAATAGAAGTCGGTTAAATGCAAAGTAAGATTTAATTTAATTAATACAAATGAAAGTCATTAATCATGAAACTACAATGTTATGATTGATATTAATCGTACTGTTTTATTATTTATTATTTCATATTGCAGTGTAAAAGTGAAAGTTGGGTAAGTTAAAAGTAGAAAAAAAGAAGCTAAAGGCTGAAGTCACTAGCGCTTGTATCTAATAATTAGAATATTAGTTAATTTCATCAACAAAAAAAACTAAATAAACCCAGAAAAAAATCCTCAAGATCTGTGTACTTTTAAAAACAAAGATGTCTGCCAAACAAAAAAGCATCCATTCTGTGAAATTAAAATAAAATTATATAAATAAAATATAAATATATAGTATATAAATATATAAAATAAATACAAATAAAACAATACTTTCAGAAGGTACATTTTTGATATATTGTATTTTTGTATACATTTTTGATATTTTGTGTTTTTTTGTACATTCCTAAAAATTCTATTTTCCCATCTTCAAATATATATACATATTTTTTATATCGGTTTTGAGTTAAATATAACAAAGAAGTAAAGTTTAGTTGTAGTAGTTTATTGTATATGATAACTTTAAATTTTAAAGCCTTTTATATATAAGATTATAATTGATTAATCAAAAGCATGCATATATTAGTTTTGTATAGTTTTAAAAGTACTTGGATTATTATTTATGTTATGTGAGTCCATTTGCAAAATTTGTGCATTTAGTTACGTTCTCTTTTGTCTATTTTTTTTTTGCCTGTCTGACCTACTAGTGTGAATTGGGGCGTGTTTGTGGTGGGCGTGAGTGGGGCAGTTACACCAACACACAGGCATATATGTACATATGTACATGTGTATGTATTTATATGTATATGTGCATATACATAGGCAAACAGACAAACATATTTGTAAATGCAATGGGCGTGCAGTTTTTGTTATTGTAGCTAAGGTAGACTTGCTAATTGATTATGCGCCAGACAGACAGAGAGACAGACAGACAGAGAGACAGAGAGACTAAAAGCTGGCCAGCCAGCCAGATGGAAGTAATGGGTGAGCTTCTCAGCCTGGCCAGCTAAAATGTCATAAATCTTGTGTGCTAAGAGAGCACGAGATGATTGGCTTCTGGTGTGCGGGGCCTGACTATATAATTGTATCTTCCGTTTCATTACATGTTACATACGCAGCTGAGCAGCAATTGTGAAAGTGATGCGATGCGTTGCGTTGCGTATGCGTAATAAAAGGACGGGCTCGGATGTGTAATAAAAAATAACACTCTCTCCCCTCCCCTGCTACACTCCACCCATCCACCCCACACAGCAGCCAGCAGCCAGCAGCGACAACAAGAAAGCCGCAGAGATGATGAGGCAGGAGGAGGAGAAGAAGAAGACGCCGAAGAGGCCAAGTAACAACAAAGCATTGTGATTAATATGCACACACACACACACACACACAAACACATATATACGCGCATGCACACAAATACTGTTAAGGGCAGAGCATTGTGTGAGCAAGAGAGAGAAAGAGAAAGAGAGAGAGAGAGAGAGAGAGAGAGAGCAAGCGCTGAGGCCGGCTCCGGCGGCGTTGTTGTTGTTGTTGTTGTTCTCGCTGCTGCTCTGTGGTGGTGTTTGGGTAACGCCCATTTAAATACAGTTATTTCATTGGGCCGCGACCACAAATTTATTAGTTTTTATTGTTATTGTATTGATATTTGAATTATGCGCGCCGCGTTGAGTTTTTTTCTTCTTTTTTTCACTTTTGGGCTTCCACGCGAAGACTTATTGCACTTATTTCACATACATATCTTTTTTCTGTTGCTTTTTTTTTTGTGTAAATACATTGTTGTTATTTTTCGTTTTATTTCTTTTAATTGGCAACAGAGCGTTGAACATTAATATTAAGTGTAGTGAGAAGAAATTGAAATTTTATGGGTCAATATACATATTTATATAGTTATGTATGTACATATATACATACATATGTATGTATGTATATGTACAAACATACATATATGCTGTATGAGAAATTATTATAATTATTAAGAACATTGAGGTTCAACATTATTATTATTTAGGTCAAAGTTTAACAATTAAATATAACAATTGGTTAGCTATAATAAATATTAAATTTTGTGCTTGACTGGCTTCAGTTTGAGTTGTTGTATTACAAGTAAAAATAACACATTTTTGTATATAATTAGTATTTACCGCTTTCGGCAACTTCAATATCAATAATATAATTGATAAATAATAATTCAATAATATGCACTCAATTGTATTGTAGGATTATGCTTAGCATACGCAAATTTGTATGTATGCTCCCAAGTTGGAATAACCGTTAACTTAAGACTTATTTTAAATATTTTTTTAAGGCTTTTTTTTTAATTAGCAAATCAAAATGAAAAGTAGAATTTTGTACTTTAAAGACTTGTGACTAATATTTAAAATTTATTAAGGATGCAGTCGATTTAAATTCGTACATAATTTTCAGATACAAATGCACATAGATACTTATGTATCACATATAAACATATGAATAACTACATTCGTATGTTCTGTTTACCTACAAAACTGATCCGTAGCATCATCATAAGTAAGAATCAGAGTGGAGCAATATGAGCGCTTGAAGCGAACAACAACAAGAACAACATCAACAGCAAAGCACACTCATACACATACATACGAGTAATGCTCACCCAATTGCTTTGACACACAAACCCACACATAGAAATTAAAACAAAACTCCTGCGGGGCCGTATAACTAACAACAACAACAACAGCAACAGCAACAAGAACAACATAACAATGCAAAAAAGACACGCAAAAGAGTGTGTGTGTGTGTGTGCGCGCCTATGCGCGCGACCGAGCGAGCGAGCGAGCGAGATAAAGAGAGCGAACGATTGCGGCTAGATGGGCAGAGCGGGCGAGCGGGAGGTAGCAACCACCAGCGAGGTGATGGCGCATGTTAGCCAAGCGAGTGAAGAGCACAGCACGAGTCCGCTGCCAGCGTCGCAGTCGCTGCCTGCTGCCGTCATCAGTGATTCGTTTTGTACGTTGTTAGACTCTCTCGCTGCGTTTTGGAATTCAGTCGACAACGATAATTACCGGTGGTTGTATCTCGAGCGCAGCGACTGAGGCCAAGCAGACCGAACAACTGACCAACAAACCAACGAAACCCGCGCGCGCTCTGCCACCCATCAACAGCAGCAACAGCAACAACAACAACAAGAACAACACCAATCCGAAAGACGAACAGCAAAAAGAACAGAAATACAAAAAAACGTGTGCGAACTTTTATTTAGTGTGTAGAATATTCGTAATTGTTTTGTGTGTAAAGTGGAAACGCGACACTGAGCGAAAATCATTTATTATTGACAATAGCGTCGACATCGACGTCATCGCTGCTGCACGGCAGCAATTATTAACAGAGAAACCAACAAGAGCAACAATAATTTGTGCAAAGCTGTCGGCAGCAAGACTATAATTATATACTATATATGTGAACTATATGCGTGTGTATATGTAAAGCATAGTATAATATATATAAAACAATACAAGTGAAAAGCGTGCCATAATTATAATAAACAAAATCAATAAACGGCAATGTGCGAAAATTGCTAACAACTGATTCGAATAAAGCAGCAGCAGCAGCAAACGTCACGGAGTCAGGGAGATCATCAACGCCAATAAACCGCAGCAGCCATTTAAAATTGCCAACATGATTGACGCCACCTGCAATTATTTGAATCCTTATGCGCTGTCTCAGCCAACAGCCGCACAGCAGCAGCAGCAACAGCAGCAGCAGCAGCAGCAACAGCAGCAGCAGCTACAGCTACAGCAGCAACATCAACAGCAGCAACAACTGCAATTACAGCAGCAACAACAACAGCAGCAGCAACAACAGCAGCAACAACAACAGCAACAACAACAGCAGCAGCAACCGAGTCATGATTTCATTAGCGCCACATTGCTGTCCACCTCCGCATCCACCTCCGGCTGCAATTCGACTGCCTCGTCACCATTGGCACTCTACGGCAAACCGACAAATGCAGCAAATGTTGCGATTGCCAGCTCGTCATCCACATCGCATCAGGTGGTGGCGCCAATGAAAATGGAAATGCAATATCCGCCGCAGGCATCATCAACGGGCAGTGCATCGCCCAACTCCAGCATATCACAGTCGGCCGCATCCTCATCGGCATCGGTGTCACCCAGCATTTTCCCATCGCCAGCACAGTCGTTTGCATCCATATCCGCCAGTCCGCCGGCCCCGGGCGTCGGCAGCGTCGGTGTCGGCATCGGCTCCTCATCCTCCTCCTCCGCATCATCGTCATCCTCGGCGGCGGCGGCAGCAGCGGCAGCGGTTGCGGCTGCTGACTTGGGTGCAGCGGCTGTGGCCAGTGCGGCCTACGGCTGGAATACGGCTGCCTACACAGCACTGCCAACAAGGTAGGTTCCACTTAACTCTCATCACCCCATTCACCCCATTCACCCTACCCTATCACTTGCATCTTAATCCGTTTGATCAAGCGCTAATTTGTTGCCTCCGTTGCTTCCGTTTCGTTTCGCAGAACTCAATTTCCGTATGCGCAATACGCATCCGATTACTACGGCAATGTGGCAACGGTGGGCAGCGTTGCGGCATCGGCATCGGCCGCCTGGTTCTCGCACCAGGAGCGCCTCTATCAGCCGTGGTCATCACAAAGCTATCCCAGTTTCAATTTCGATGACATCGCCTTCCAGACGCAACTGCAGCGCCGCTCCGTGCGCTGCACGTGCCCCAATTGCACCAACGAGATGAGCGGACTGCCGCCAATCGTTGGACCCGACGAGCGTGGACGCAAACAGCACATTTGCCATATACCCGGCTGTGAGAGACTGTACGGTAAGGCGTCGCATCTGAAGACCCATCTGCGTTGGCATACGGGCGAGCGTCCGTTTCTCTGCCTCACCTGCGGCAAGCGTTTCTCGCGCTCCGACGAGCTGCAGCGACATGGACGCACCCACACCAATTATCGGCCATATGCCTGCCCCATCTGCTCCAAGAAGTTCTCGCGCAGCGATCATCTCAGCAAGCACAAGAAGACGCACTTTAAGGATAAGAAGACGAAAAAAGCGCTGGCCGCCGAGGCCAAGGAGCAGGCGGCCGCCATCAAGCAGGAGAAATCCGAGAAGGGACTGAGTGGCAAAAAGACACCCAAGAGCACAGCGACAACAGCAACAGCAGCAGGAGCAGCAGCAGCAGCAGCAGCGGCGGCGACAGCAACAATGCCCGCCAGCAGTTTGCAGTTCAAGCAGGAGCAACCGGAGGCAGCCAGCGCCCTGGGCTATGCATCCTATGCGAATCTGTATCAGCAAACGGCAGCGGCAGTAACGGCACTGCCACCACCGCCGCCACTATTCCAGCCACAGTCACAGCAGCAGCAGCAGCAGCAACCAAGCGATGCACCCAACAGCAGCAGCAGCAACAACTATGAACCCTGGTGCGCCAGCAGCAGCAGCAGTAATAGCACTAGCAATAGCAACAGCAACAGCAACAGCAACAGCAATAGTCGTGCCATGGAACCGAATCAAACTACCTCAGCGACAGTCAGACCCACATCCTCAAGATCCAGCATCAGCAGCGGCAGCGGCAGCGGTAGCAGCAGCCAGACGCAGCATTATGCGGCGCTTGCCATGCAGAGTGAATCGCAGCTGGCATCGGAATACGGCTTAACCATGTCCGGATTGGCGAGCGGCGCCAGTGAGAGCAGCAGCAACAATAGCTGTAATAATTCGCATGCTGCCGCCGCATCCTACGCCGGCCTCATTGCGCCGATGAAATCGGAATATGCCGGCAGCTATCCGGCGGACTTTGCCAGCGGCTCCGGCTATGGCTATGCGGCACATGCTCATCATGCCGCTCATGCTCACGCCCAGGCACACGCCCATGCTCACGCCCATGCTCACGCCCATGCCCATCATCATCATCATCATAATGCGTGGACCGCCGCTTATCATCCGCATGCCACTGCCTAGACTTGGCATCCGTGCGGATTTGTACCTAAAATGAATCCTTAATCCTTGTTGTTGTTGGATAATTATGATATATGTATAAACATATATATATATATATATATATCGAAAGATTATTATTACTACTTGATTTTAGTTTTTTACATTTTTTTTTTTTTTTTTTTTTTTAGTAGAGCGAAGTCGGTTGAAACCGCCATATTCTTGCATATATATACATACTATATGTGTATGCAGTGAAAACACCCTTATAATGCATTCTAATCAATCCCAAAACGTAAACCGATGTCCTCTAGTTTTTGTCTCGCTAGTGACCTAAATTGTTGTTATTAAGTAAAACTAAAAAAAAAAAAAAAAAAAAAAAAATGAAAAAAGAAAACATACATGTATGAATAAACAAAACTAAATAAAAAAAAAAACAAAAAACACAAACTCAATAATACAACTAAGATGATTTTTTTTGAAAATTTTTTTTTTCATAGGCTAAGACAATTTTTTTTGCATGTATGTACATATTTACCCATTATCTAATATACATATACATATATATATATATATATTGTAATATTTGTTAAATGTCTTTAAGATAAATTATATAAACAAGAACAAAAACAAACAAAAAACCGCACAGAAAAATGTAATAAAAACAAAAAAATTTGAAATCCATGTTTGTCTTACAACTATTTGATTAATTAGTTCTGTCTTCAATTATTTTTTACCCTAGACGTGCCTACAACTTTAGAGGTAAAATTTGTTTTAATTATTTTTGTACATTTTTTGGGTCCAGTAAATGAAAGAAAATCCGAAAACCTTTGGCGGGTCAAATTTAAATTTAGAATTAATCTAAAGATGATAAACTCTTGATAAAATGTCGTCGAGATTGAAAATGTGATCAGTTTTGGCAAAGTTCTGGGAGTTTGAAGTTATAAAGAGCCATTTTCAGGGACTTGGAGTCCTAAGAGTCCATTTTGGTTTTTCTATAAAAGTTGACAGAAAATCTAAAAATCTAAGTATGACAATTTTAAATGTAGAATTAATCTAAATTACAAGCTCGTGAATGAAAATTGGATTAGCTTTGGCAAAGTTAGGGGAGTTTGAAGTCTTCAAAGGGCATTTCTGGGGACTTGAATCTAGAGTTAAAAAATAATGACCAAAATGTCATCGGCAATGAAAATCTGATCAGTTTTGGAAAAGCTATGGGAATTTAAAGTTTTTCAAATCCAATTTATAGGCACTTGGAAACTTTTGATATCATATTGTAAGTGTTTAGTTCTCAGCAGGTGGCGCTCATTGATTGATCAAATGGTCTAACCACCAAAGGGCTAATTGGGGAAGTAAGTGGCTTGTAAATGGTAAATGGTAATATTTAGAGCCGTCGTGTGAATGACTAAATCAATTGTTTAGCGGATGTCGAAGTATCGCTCATCTGATGGGCTAACCCATACCTATACTTAAAATTACACTTTCGCTCGAGCGCAGATACTTGGAAATCGAGTGGTAAAGGGATAGGAAAAGCAACAACAGCAACAACAGCAACAACAGCAGCAACAAAACAAAATATGTAGAAAATTAAAATTTGTTGAGCCATTAACTGAGCAAAACAGAAAGCCAAAGCAGAAATCCAACCCGAAACATAACTACTCGTAACTTACTCGCTAGGTATTTGTATTTTACACGCAATAAAAAATAAAAAGACTTGAAAAAAATTAACAAATCATAACATGATCATTTATCATCATTAAGGCGAGAGTTCAGGGCCCCAATTCCCGTCTCACTCCAAGCTAAAGTCGTGTTGTTGGCCGGCAACCCCCTACCGCCCCGCCCCGCCCTGCCCCGCCCCGCCCAGCCCGACGGCACTTAGGCTACAGGCTGAGCAACGGCAACGGCAACGGCAACGGCAACGGCAATAGCCACAACTCCAGTTATAAATCAATCAGATTTATTCGCTATTTAGTATGCACCCTGAGCCAAGGCAGCCACGAGAAGGAGGAGGAGGAGGAGGCCGGAGGAGCAAAAGGCGGGAAAACGCACTAAAAGTAACCAAAAATTTGTTTGCGGTCAACGCGTCGTATGATTAACGCTCGTGTGAAGCTTCCATCCACACCTTGGCCCAGGTGGACGGGCTTGCGGGCCCGCCCCGGGCTGCCCCACCATTGTCAACTATACCGTTTGCCCAACTCGCAGGCGCAAGCGCATCGATCGATCAATAGATCCGCTTTTGGCGCTCTCAACTGACCGCGGCGCCCTTCCCACTTTCAAATTGATTGATGCCCCAATGGGGCCAGCCACATAAATCAATACATTGTATTCGCAAATGCACATACTACACACTACTCATTGCTGGATCCAGCGATCCTGAACTTCCTGCGACAGGTTTCGTTTCTTCTTTTATTCTAATGGCATATATTTTCCGAATTTCTTGTATAGTATTACAAGTATCTACTTTTAATCTAAAACACAGAAAGTCTTCTGAAATAAAAAACTATTTTTGTTTCTATTAGATGCTCAGCAAGTTTGTAAAATGGAATACTTGTAATATTTTGAGTTTTCTAGTTTCCAGTTTAATTGTAAGATTTGAAAATTGATCATTTCTAAATTATTCAGTTAATTGAAACTAAATAATAGTTTTAATATAATAATAACTGAATAAAATCATAAATATAATAGGACAGTTTTTCTAACTTGTTTGGCTGTTCTAAGATTTATAGTATTCGAAAAATATAATGCTGCTTATGTTCTCATTTTCGGGTCAATCCATCATATACTCTTTTTCTGGGCTCGGCCTCCAGTTGTGCCACTTGTGTAAGAGTCAATAACTTTCTCCGAATTTGGCGCTAACCGACACCACCTACGATCCTTTGAGACACACTTAAAGGGCCGTCAAGGTGCTCTCGTAAGTATTGTCACACATACTTAGCAACCAGGAGCGGTGCCATACATGAGACCTGAATTTGCTGTGGTGTTTCGAAGGAAGCCGCAAGGACTCTCGTGACACGCTTCTTGAAGTGGCGCAACTTGGAAATCCACTTGATCGCTCTAATTTGAATTCAAATTATAAATAATAAAAATGTTATACAACCACTTGACAGTTTGCCCGGCCGCACTTTGTGCTTCATCTTACACAAGAGCGGAGACCGCCCTTTTCCACAGAATCGGGTTTGAAGTTACAGCGCACGGTTTGGTGATCCTGAGCAGCAAGCAGCATAAGGACAGCAAATTGAGTTGAGATTATCGCTGCTTAGGCCACTGAGCAATCTTTTGTACTAAGCAAAGCGTGTCCGAGGGTCCAGCATTAGATGCCTTTGTCGCGATCCTCTCTCAGACAAAAGGAGCGAAAGGAGCGAAAGGAGCGAATGCAACAAACAAGGACATGACTTAACTAGAAAATGTTTAACATTTGCCAGCGCCTAGTTTTTCACTTTTCACTTTCCTTCTCGGCCATTTCCACCGTTCCACCAACAGGCCTTCCATTTTTTGTTTGTTCTTTTCATTTTTTTTCCAACATTTTTCTTCTCATTTCGGTTGATTGCGGTCTTTTTAGTGGGCGTGGATGACATGGTCATCGGTGATTATTAATTTATGTGCATTTGGTTTCTGTTGTTTTGGTTGTTCCTCCTTGTCGGTTGTTGGCGGTTGGCTGTCTTGTGGCTCTTTTGTTTTTCACGTTGCGGTGGCTGTTTGTTCATTACAAAATTATTACAACATATGGCTCAGTTTTGCGTATGCTTTATTTTCGATAACTTCTTGCGGTCTCGAGCGCAAAACTGTTAGTGTCAGCAATGCGGTGCCAAGTACTTAGTATGCCATATTAAATTCGTCCTGCACAGTATTTAGTATGCATTGGTTATAGGCTTTCTCAAGTGGTTTTGATTGAACCACCTTCTGTGCCGTACGTGACTAAATCAATGCCTCCCATATTAAAGCATAACAGTCACACTTCAATTCAAAGGATGTGTGTGTGTGTGTGTGCGTCTTGGGGGATTCGCCTACTTAAGTAGTGGCCAAGTGGCCAACAATAAAAACAATAACAACAATAGCAAACAATAGCAACAACTCTATCAGCTAGACGGTGAATGCTTCATTGTTGACATCTGTGGCATACAAATTAAAATACATATATGTATATTTGTGTGTGTGCTCGCTGCTTATTATGGAATTGAATTGTCCGATGTGTGTATTAGGCGGTCCAAATGAAGCCCAATGGCAACGGCAGCGGTAACGGTAACGGTAACAAAGCCGGCAGGAGCCAATGCAAGGGCAATGGCTCAAGGAAAAGAAAAGTGCGACATATGTGCAGTCAATAAATTTTCCACATTTCATGCTGACAGCACAGAAAAAAAAACTGAAAAAAAAAACAAGGAACCAAAGACCAAAAAAAGGACGAACGCCAGGTTTGCGTCGCTAATGGCTCCACAATGACATGCCACTTTTTTGGGAACACTGCGAGCAGCTCGAGAAAATGCACAGCACTCACAGGACATGCATACTGACAGAGCGAGAGAGAGCGAGAGAAAGAGAGAAGGAGAGAGAGAGCCGTTGCTTTGTTATGCATTTGCGTTGCACTTAATTTGATTTTATTGTTTCGCGCTTAGCGCATTTGTTTATGTCAAATTTACCGATTCACATTATCAATATGCCACGCCCACGTTACAAATCCCCCCGCCTGCCCATTGCCCACGCGTGTGTGTGTGCTTCCTATTTGCTGGCCCCTCCCCGCCTCCACCTCCGTAACCAAAATACAAATTACAAATATGAACGCTCTTATAGCAAGCAGTTCGACTGGCAGATATCCTGTTACTCAGATACTTTAAAGATATACTTTAAAAGAGAAAAACAAATTAAAGTTATTCCTATTATGTTATA
Organism: Drosophila maculinotata; assembly: GCA_035045305.1. Lineage (NCBI taxonomy): Eukaryota > Metazoa > Arthropoda > Insecta > Diptera > Drosophilidae > Drosophila > Drosophila maculinotata. Next base: position 10,454,181 of record JAWNPD010000679.1, on the reverse strand, counting down.
TTTCAAATACTCCTTTATTTTATCTAAAAATGTTGGCTTGTTTAAATGTTAAAACTCAATCAAAATGCAATTGAATAACCCGTTTAGAAAAATGTCAGTGCTGGGTATACGAAAATGGTATTAAAATGCATTTAAATGTTTGTGTCATGGGCAATGCCTTAAAGTTCGCCCACGCCCACTTAAGCCGCTTGGATCATGTATTTCTCATTTTTTTTTTGTTGTATATTTCTCTTATATTCATTTACCTTCATGATGAGCACAAAAGCGGTGTTGCGAATTGATTAATTTTCTCCCCTGAAAGAATGCATGCTGGCTGGCTTGCTTTTCACATAGTCTCTGCTTCTCTGCTTGCAAATCGATTTGTTGCGCCTGCTTTTTGGTGTGATTTTTTGTTGTTGTTCCTGCCTGCTGCCTGCTGCCTGCGCTTGGCGTATCCTTTGGCTGTCGCTTATCCTGTTATGTCTTTGCTGCAGTGGCGCCACTCGCAGTTCATTCGTTTGTGATCCATTTGTTAGATTGCCATTGCCATTGCCTAGTCTCGCAGAAATGTCTGACACTGACGTGTGCGCCGACAATTACGTGGCTGGTTTCCAGGTTCCCACTTGCATACTTACATACATGTATGTACATATGTCGTTCCATAATGCCGAGACTGGGCTACCCAAGACCTAAAACATTGTTACTCGGTTGACATGTGGCCGACAGCTCTAAGCATTTTATGCATAAGTATGCGTATGCGTATGCACGTGTGTGTGTGTGTGTTTTTGCAATTATTATAAATCAACATTTTGATTTATGCATGTAACAAAACTTCAGCCACGGCCACGACAACAATAATGAAGTAGTAGTATATGGTTAAATTTATGACCGAAACACTTACAAATACAAAGTGTGTGCTTGCCAGATATTGTGCCTAGAAGTTGGCATTGGGACGGAGGTGCCAATCGTGTGGGTCACAGCCTAATATTTATACCCTTACATATTATTATGTCACGAAATGTGTAACACTTTGAAGGATACCTATCTTAGAGGGAAATATCTCTCTTTTTTATATGTAATCGGAAGTAACCAACTGTGAGATGCTCTGTTCAAATTTTCAACCGATTTTCCAAAGCAATACCTTTTTGCTCATGCTTTGACACCTATGTGAATACTACATTTAAATCTAGAAACACAATTATTGGCCAAAATGCATCAAACGATTCTGCTCTAAAAAATCAGATTTAGGAACACTGCAATGAAGGAAGTGGCAAAACCGCACATGCCAACGATGTTGTCAAATTTTTTCGAAAGTACTAGCTTCTGATCTTTGCTATCGTTTTTGATAATCAGAAGACATGGGTAAGCCTCTATTTAAATACTATATTTAAATATAATAACAAAATTGTTTGTAAAAATTCATGTTACAATTCGGGCCTACAAAAAATATTTTTAACAGTCATAACTTTGCCGATTTTCAAGAGCAATAATATTTTGATCATGGTTTGGCGTCTAAATTGATACTACATTTAAAATTTTAAAACAATTTTTTGGTCAATATTCAAGCTCAAATTTATTAATTTTCTCACAACAAGGGTTCAAAACTGAGTAAAAAATATTTAAGCCATAAAAATGTATAATATGCAGTTGTGATTATTAATTAATTGAATATATTTTATATATTGTCCTTAGTTTCCTCAAATTCCTTTGTAAAAAATGTGTCCTTTGGACAATACAACTGTTCCAACAGGTCAGAGAAGATTTTTGTTGTAGTATTTTCTATATTTTTTTGTTGCTAATATCCTCCTTCTTATTTGACTGTTTATTGTTAAATTATTTTGAATAAAGAAATATTTAAAAGTATTTAATTGCTGCTGCAATATATCTATATATTAATAATTAAATAAATATATAAATAAATAAATATTTAAAAATAAATATATAAATAAATAAATATTTAAAATTAGTGAATTGTTGTTGCCACTCCTTAAAGCAGCTCTGCATACCTCTGCTCTTTGTTGGCCGGCCCTCGAAAACAACACTTCATTGAGTCTCTTGAATGAAAACAAACTACTTGTATGTTGACATACAAAACAGTCGTCGCATTCAATGGCAAAAAAATGGCTGGCATGTAATTTGCATAAACTTTTTTATATGCACAACAATGATGGCAGCGCAGCAACAATGAGGAGCGAGACAAAAAAAAAAAAAAGGTAGCGGAAACGGAAATGGATGCCGCACGGTCAGCAGCGTGTTCGATAACCAGCAGTGACCAGAACTTGGCGCCAATATGCAAACATAACGGCAACAACAAAAACAACAACAACAACACAACAATGGCAACAACAATAAAAAGAAAAAGAGTGCTCAATGCATAAATCACTGCGAAAAGAGAGAGGGTGCTGGGCACTGGGGGAGTATACAAACATTTTATTTGAAGCAGCGAGTTTGCATTTTTTATGAACTTGTCGTACATCGCAACAACAAATTCATGTACTCGATATGCATAAAAAATGCATAAAAATAATATCCAGCTCGCCATAAACTGCAAACAATGGCTGGCGGCACCGCTGCCGCGACCAGGACCCCTGATATCCCAGGACGTCATTAGGAGAAATACGACTCTGCTGCGGCTGCAGTTAAGCACAATGGTTTTACCAAAAACACACAGATACTCACGCACACACAGACTAGATAAAGTTTGTCTTGAAAGGTTGCTGTTACCTTTATTGAATAACCCGATTTTAAAAGAAAGAACCACTTGAGAAAGTACGAATTATATATGAATATACATATATGTATATGTTGATTTTTCATAAATACATATTTTTAAATGAAATGTATATGTGCTGAAAATCGCTTTATTTGTGCCCAATAAAATAATGTGCTGCCAATGCAGAAGACCCTTAAAACGATACAAAAAGAAATAGACTCTTGTTAGAGCATACAAACTTCGTTTAGCTGCATTGTTATTGTTTTCTTTAGTTCGCTGTCCCTTATCGAAACAGGACGTTTCATGTGTCAAGCTTGGGCTTCCTGAATGGCGACACCACCATCTGAAGCTGCTGCCGCTCATCTTTCGGCCAACTGCTGTGGCTCAATGAATATTGGAGTGCCACCGAAACGCATTTATCATTTTGGCAAACGGAAAAATTAAACACACACATACGCGCAAATATCAGAAACTTATTCGCAGCGGATATCCTTGACATATCCTGTCACTTCTGAAAGGGAGGGGGGGGGGGGGGAGGCACTCAAGCAAACGCATTGTGCGCAATTGTGTCAATGCGACACTTTTCTTTCGTTTGCTCCCCAACTCGAAATGTGTGTGTTTCCACAGCGAGAGATGAGAAGATACTTCTGCGATCCGCTATCGATGATTAGCCAGCGTTCTGCCAGCTATCAAATTTCACGGCGAATCGAACACCGCTCAACACCTGACGGGAAACGCTGCTGCCGTCTCCTTTTTGTTTTCTCTTGTACCTCTATGTAAACATATTATATCTTTTAAGTAATTTTTGTTGCTTTATTTTTTGTTGCTATTGATTTACTGATTGATTGACTGATTGATGACCAACGTTGGCTAGTGGGAAGCTGCACTAGAATCCTCTGACGATGTTTTTGAAAATGCTACAAATATAGTTAATTGTTGTATTAAGCTGTTTCTTTTTAATCTAATAAAAATACAGCCCTGGAAACTCTGTTTTCATTCGATACAAATATTTGTAATCGATTAATATTAACTCTATTGGGAGAACGTTAAATCGGCTACAAGCTCATAGCAAAAACTCTAGGTAAATAATTAGTGAGTAATTTTGAAAAAACCCATCAGCCTCTTTAAAGTTTCAAGTTTGTACATTCTCGATTGTACATTCTCTGCACAAAAATATAAATCGATACGTTTTCAGTCAATGCAATCGAAAATGTGTGCAAAACTGATAAAGCAAATGCAAAGTGATTTCTTTGGCCCGGGCAAAGCCGCTGCATACCTGTTCGTATGCTCATATATGTATGTAAGTTGGCAGGAAAGCGCTGGCCACGTTGGCCAGCTTCTCGAGCGTCTGCCGCATATGAAATGCTATTTATGCTTTATGTTCCTGTTAACTGTAGTCTATAATTATCGAGAAGCAGAAGTCAGCAGACAGCAGACAGCAGCCCAGCAGCGGCCCAGCAGCAGCCCAGCAGCAGCCACAGTCACAGACGCAGAGATATAGAAAAAATTAGGTTGAAATATTTCATGCCCTTGAGGGCTATTCTTCTTGTACCGCCACGTAATGGTAACTGATTTATCGGATTTAAAACATTTTTAGCATTGTGCATTTTATTCTTGTGGGTCTTTGCGGTTTTTTAAGGGTTAAGAATGGCTATTAAGTTAAGATTTTTGCAAATGCATGAAACAATTAGAACGATTCATATCCAATCGCATGTGCTTTTTATTTGCTGTCACTTATTTTTCCTGTAAAATGTGTTGAGGTCAAGTAGGCTTTCGGCAAATTTTAGTCTTGCACTATTCATTCAACCGGCCGGAGCTAGCATAAAAAGTCTACATTTTAAAATCCGAATTTTTTCCCAAAAACTTTTGCAAACAAAAAAAAAAGTGTGAAGTTATATTTTTGCTTGAACTTTAATTTGGCTAAACAAAAAAGAAATAAAAGTGAAAAAAATGTTTCCCATTACAATTGATTTTAAAAGTGCTGTGATAAACTCGCCTCGCAACGCTAAGGTCGTCGAGCCACTCGGGCAAGCGGAACCCTTCTCAGGACAGGAACAAAAATGTGATGAAGTTGACGAAGTTAATGGAGTTGAGGAAGTTAATGGAGTTGAGGAAGTTAATGAAGTTGATGGAGTTGATGGAGTTGATGGAGTTGATGGAGTTGATGGAGTTGATGGAGTTGATGCAGTTGATGCAGTTGCTCCGATGGACTCCACTGCAATACCGTATACAAAGGAAATCTTGATAGATGAATTTGTACAAATTGACTCGGACAATAAGTTGGCAAATAAATCAATTGACGCAATTAATTTGATGCAATTGAAGACGGATGTGCCCATCTGGGAGCAAAAGGAAGTTTTTGTGCAGAAGCTTAAACAGTGTTGCATATTATATGACTTTACGAATACAACTAAGGACTTAGAGGCTAAGCAAGCAAAGGCAAACACACTTCAAACCATTTTTGTCTATTTTTCAATTGGGGAGTGTGTTAGCCCCAATCGCGTATGTGAGGAGCTAATACAAATGATCGCCTCTAATATAATACGTCCGTTGTCGCCCAATATACGTCCGGCGGGTTTGGCTGACGTCGATCCTATAGTGGAGCCAGCTTGGCAGCATTTGGAACTTGTGTATAACATCTTTATTTGCTACCTCAAGGCGCAAGACTTTAATTTAATAATTGCGGAATATTTTGTTGATCGTAAGTTTGTGTTTAATGTGGTGAAGCTCTTGGGATCGCAGGATTCGCGTGAACGTAACTTACTCAAGACGGTCATATATTTGATTTATAGCCACTTTTTTGGACTACGCTACTTTATGCGCAAAGAATTATTCAACATACTCTTTCACTATATTCACGTATCGGAAGAGTTCAATGGAATCGATGAAGTGCTGTTTATCTTCAACAAGATCGTGAAGACCTTCTTCAATAGGTCTCTGGTCGTGGAATACAACGATTACTACAGCAAGGTTCTGTTGCCACTCTACAAATCGAACTGCATTCGTCTATTCCATGGAAACTTGCAGGAAGGTATTGCTCATTTCCTTGAGCTGGACCCCAATTCTATTGTGACCACTGTGCAAGCTATGATCAAGTACTGGCCGAGGTCTTGTTCTTGGAAGGAGATTATATTTCTTGGGGATCTTAACGTCTACATGAAACTGATTGGACAGGCGGAATTTGTCAAAGTACAGGAGCGGCTGTTTACGCAGATTGGCAAATCCTTGTCGAGTGTAAACTTTGATATTATTGGCCATGCCCTCACTCTGATAAGCACTGAAAATACTATGAATTTTATCGAGCACAACTTTGAGGTCATAATGCCGATTCTGTTGCCGGCATTTCTTGTCACCATCAACCGGACCTGGAACACCTCAGTGCGTAAGCGTGCCAAAAAGATATTCAAGTCGTTGGTGGAACTCAACGCTGATCTATTTGATGAGATCTTTGCCAAACACAATGCCAATAAGGATAAAGTCGTGCAACGTCAACGCGATCGCGAGCAATCCTGGGCGATGTTGCAGAAACTCGCTGACAATCGTTTAATGCAAATTGCGAAGGCATCACCGAAAGGGCAGAAGGACGTCGAGATGACTGATCTCTCTGCACCAAAGTAGTTACGATTCTTCAGTAATATACTTATTTTTCAAGCATATGGCCCATACTGAAATGGAGTATAGATAATGTTTATTCTATACGCAAATACGGCCCAAAACAGACAAAAAAAAAAGACATTTTGATTGGTAAGTTATTTCGATACTTTAAAATTATATACCACTCTAATATTATGTACCTTTTTCGCAAAATAGAAAAACGATGTTTATTCTATAAAACTATATATCACACTTATACTACCTTTATGAAAACGGACTGGGAATAATGTTTATTCTATATGGAAATACTGCCCAAAACAGACAAACATTTTGATTGGTAAGTTTTTTTTGATACTTTATAATTATATATCACTCTAATATTATGTACCTTTTAGACACAACATATTCCCAATATAAAAAAGCTATGTTAATTCTATAAAACTATATCACACTTATACTACCTGTATTCAAAGTTTGGAATAATGAAAACGGACTTGGAATAATTTTTATTCAATATGGAAATACGGGCCAAAACAAAACAACAAAAAAACTTGATCTTCAATTGTGGTAAGTTATGGTAATTCTATAAAATTATATATCACTCAAGAATTATCTGTCTTTTAGATTGGAAATATTGAAAACTAACTAGGCGTATATAAAACAATGTGATTAAATCAGGCAAACTAAACGCTTAGAGATTAGCGAGCGTTTATATTTAGTTTATTAACGCGCTTTTATCTTCAATTGTGGTAAGTTGTGAATATTGAAAACAATTTTGTTTAGAAATATGGCCCAAACCAAAAAAAAAAACGTTTAGAGATCTTCGTTTCGATCTATAAAATTGTATATTAAACTTATAATTTCTGTCTTTTAGATTAGGAATATAAAACAAAGATTAAGAATACTGAAAACGATGTTATTTAAACAGGAAATATTTTTACCTTCAATTGTGGTAAGTTGTGTTAATTCTATTAAATTCAATGTCACTAATATTATCTATCTTTAAGGTTGGGAAAACAATTTGGTTTGATAAGGCAATATGGCCCAAACCATGACAACAATGTGGATTATGGCCAAAACAAACTCGGGTATGTTATGTTATTACTTTAAAATGATAAATCACAGTAACATTATCTATCTTTATAGATTGAATACTATAGACTATGAATACCTATTTTCAGTATACTTTTCTATACTAAGAATACTGAAAACAATTTATTGAAAACGCGTTCCATTATAAGTCACATTACTTGTACATACATACATATATCTAACGACAGCAAACGAACAGATCTGTTTGATGGATAATGTCTACTATTGGATACAGAATAATGATGTTGTTTGTGTTGCTGTGCGAATTGCTTATTCCAATGAGGCATTAAACTCAGTAATGCGTATAACCCCTTCGGTGCCCACAATTTGTCCTAAGCAAATGGTTGAGATGCGTCAAAGAGGAAAGGGTCCCCTGGATTTGCGAGCGGGAGCGTCAAACCAATGCATTGAAAGAGTGACTGGTAAGTCGATCCTGGCAATATGCCTTTAATCAAGCCGCAAAAGGCAAAGTAATTCAAATTTTCAAATTATTTCCACCAAAAGGGACGCTGCCGATGCAATGATGATGATGATGATGATGACGATGGTGGTGGTGGTGGTGGTGTTGGGGTATACGACATACAAATGGAATGGGTGGCTGAAGGCGTTCAAGCAGTGACATCAACACATACAAACAATAAACTGTTGATGTATATGTATGTAATGTACACACACACAAACACATACAAACATACATACATATGTATGTATGCATATATAAATATTTAAATTAGGCGCACATAATAAAGCCAATGAGTGATTTAGTTGAATTGACTACAATTGAATAAATTTTCCAATTGCCTGCGCTTTCGTATTAGCATTAGAAGGATGCCTGGCGCTTATATAACTCACGCACGTCCTTTCTCTCTCTGTGTGTGTGTGCGCGTGTGTGTGTGTGTGTGTGTAGATGGAGGAAGTGAGGAAGGCAACGCGAATACTCATACAAAACGCAAAATCAGTCAGTGGCGTCTGTGTTGATGTTATCCTCGTCCTCATCCTCATCCTCGTTCTCATCCTCATCCTGGTTCTCGTCCGTTACTCATGCTCCTGTGACTGCCGTTCGTCGCTATTCATTCAAATGAGGTTGACGACGTCGTCGACCAACAATTTGAAACCCTTTCGTGCGGTACAGCGTCTGCTGGCCGGGGGTAAACGGGGTCTATGGGGCAGGGGCAGAAACGGGCGCCCTTCACGGTGGGGTTGAAGTTGCCCGTCGCCCGTCACCCTTTAGTTGTTTGAGCTTTGCAATCCTTTGAAGTTCTGTTCTGGTTTCGGGTTTTTAACGGCCGTCGCCACACCACAAAATGAGTGTTTGTTTCATTTTCATTCGTTGACACCCATTTTTCATTTTATATACTATATAAATATATATATTAGCATTATATATGTATATATATGTACGAACAGCTTCATTAAAAAATAGCTTGTTTAATTTTAAGGCTACGCAACTTTGTCCTCAACGTACACAAATAGGATTCCTAGGATTCCTCTAAGTTTATATTGGAAGAACAATTTTTTACAATTGACGTATTATTATTATAATTTTTGGATCATCAAAATATACCCATATTATGATCTTGTGTCATAATAATTTGTACTTTAGCCAATTAAATTCAATAGAATTTTTAAAAAATTTTTTTTAATTATTTAATTTATTTTTGAGTTATTAATATCTTAGAGTTTATAAAGGCGAAAAATAAGGAGGAACTAGTTTTTATTTTGCCCAGGTCAAGTATATTTCTTAACTTTTTAATAAATCTTTGAGTTAATAATATCTAATAGTTTATATGGGCGAAAAATACGGAGGAATTAGTTTTCAATTTTGCGCGGGTCAAGCATTTTTTTGTACTTTTTAACAACCAGTTTACCACCCATTTTTTACAACAAGTGCGAAATTTGTAGTCACCCTTAAATATTTTAAGCATTTGTAGAGTGTCTTTCGATTGTGAGTTCACACGTCAAATTTCAAATGAAAGCGCAAGCTGCCCGCTTGACTGTCACTGGTTCCCTCCACCCACACTTTACCCTTTCTATATATATATATGTATGTATGCCATCGAAGTGCGTAAAAAGGCACGTTGGGAATACGAAAGGGTTGCGTATTTTTCGAGTTCTCAGTTCTTACAACCCGACGTTCTTGCCATGGATGTGTGGCAAATTCTGTTGAGCCAAACAGTTTTATAAAAGTGGGTGTTTTATCAAAAGTGGAGCGCATGATTGCCAAAAAAAAGGGCCACCGAGCCTCGGACTGCCAGTGAGGCTGTGAAAGGAACAGAGACCGCAACCAGGACCGCCACTGGGAAAGTGTCTGCCACGAAAGTCTATCAAAGCGAGCAGGGCACAGTGCGACCCAGCCTCTGTACCGGATTGTGCTGGGCCCGGATCGGGCTGGGCGGTTTAGGCGAAGGCGACACGCCCAAATGGTTTTTATTTCTTAGAAATAAGTAGCTGCCGCTGTGGCATCGACATTGACTTCCACTTCCACTTCGATTTTGGTCTCGGTTTTGGATTTGGTTTTGGTTTTGGTCTTGGTCTTGGTTTGCCATTTAACGCCTGTTCTTGTATTATTTTGTTGTGTTTTTCATTGTTCTATTGATTGGCTTCATGTACAATTTAGTTGATCATTTTGCTGACGGGGCGTGGCTATATTTGCACTATTGTATCGCAATTTTGCCTTTTTATGCACTTATAAATTTGTCGTCAAATGTGTGCTGATATAGCCAATACCATAGCATATGGTATATATACAGCCAGTACTTAATTGAATAGCATTTTGGCATTTTCTTAGAGCATCGAGGTTACTATTACTTATCTGTTCTTTCAAGGATCCCATCCTATAAATAGTACTTACAACAGTTTTGATTTCAATTCATCAGCACCTCCGGAGCGACCTTGACTTGAGCCGGCGTTTGGGTAAATCCATGTACCGATTTACCATAGGAGCTGATATTTTCGCTCTTAATGATGATGACGCCATCGGCATCGTTGATCTTGCTGCGATAAGCTGTAAAAGGCTTATAAGCAACTTTTGCTACTTTAACTTGACATCAATCACATGAGAAGGGCATGCATGTGGCAGGGGTATTTGCTGAAGATAGGGACGCTAGCTTCTGTTAAAGACCCACTCAAAATGCTTTTAAGTTTCGCCTGGTAATATACCCCTTGATATGCGGCCTGTGGCGGGTATACTACACTTGTGCAAAGTATGAAACTTGCAAAGTATTTATTATAGATCAGGAGTGGGATTCACTTAGTGTGTGCATTATGCAAATACTGGTGTATATTTGAGATCATTCAAGTACAAAGTATCTGCCGATCGAGCATTGTTTTGGTTTTGTACAGCGCCTGTTGCCGGCGCTTTTACAAGCCAAAAAAAAAAATAAAACGAGAAGAAAAGAAATTGCTGATGTAAAGATGACCGAACATAATTTTTGTGGGATTTGTGAAAAAGCCGAGTTTTGTGCTTTGCTGCATTGTGGCTGTTAATTTGATATCAAAGCGAAGCCGCATGAATAGGCAATTATGCACAGGTGCAGGTTCGGCTGCTGCCACTGGCCACTGGCCACTGGCCACTGGCGGCGACTGCAACACCTACCGATGCTGATCAGCGGCGAAAATGTTAAGGCTCCAAAAGAATCGAGTGTTGAAATTGCAGCGTAGCGGCGCTTTCTTCGTTTCAGTTATTCCCTGGCTTAATTGAATGTCAGCGCTGCGTGGCCAACAACAACAACAACCGCAGCAGCAGCAACAACAACAGTAAATAAAGACATGAACTACTGTGCCAGCTGGGAAGCCGTGTCTTTCAGTGGCAGCAGGGCAGATGCGGCTGCTGCTCAGGCGGTGGGCGTTGGGGGCGTAAGCATTGATTGAACGCTCAATTGAGCGCATGAACCGGCGATCATTTGTTGCCGCCCTCACCCTCACCCACCACCACCACCACCACCTGCCCCCCCCCACCGTCACCCAACGCCCAGTCCACACTACGCACTAAGCGATTGAAGCTTGATGCTTTGATTGATGGGTGTAAGCAAGTTGGATGAGTCGTAGATTATGTGGAGCTTCGCTTTGCTGGTCAGCGGGGCTTGAATGCAATTTGTCCAGCGTTTTGCTGCGGCTCTTTGCTGCGGCCGCTTACATAATAACAGTCTATTCCAGCGAACAACACAACAAAGCAGATCACTGCTATTGAAGCGCGCAACTCTTTCCGATCATTTTTCATAGCATTACATTTACATACATGCATTTCAAATATTTGTTATTTATGATTATTAATTAATAATTAATTAATTATAGCTAAAATTCAATTGCAATTTATGCAAAGTCGCCAAACAAGTGTGGCAACTTTATATCTTGTGGTATTTGCCAGTAAAGTTGCTTTGTTGCTGTGGAAAAATTTCACTCTTAGTCAACATATTTTCATTACTCAAAAAATGACATGTGTAAATTTTCCAGTGAATGTGAATTGATTTAATACCACTCTAGGACCAATATTGTAGTTGTCGTCCAAAATTGAAGAATTGATACGGAGAGAAAGAGTGAGAGGCAGAGAGAGAGAGAGAGAGAGGAAGAGAGTGAAAGATCGTGGGATTGGCTAATGATTGCTTCCATTAAATATTTTAACTAAAATGATCATTTACATCTTCACAGACGAATCTTGGATCTATGCGTGTGGGCCCGAAACTAAAGTCTTCGATTAACAATCATTTCAATGTTGGTCAATTAATGTTGCCATTATGATTGCAAATGACGTTTGAAAAGTAAGTGGAAATCAAACCATTTCATCCCAGAAAAAAACATAGATATATATATAGACTATATGTTTTACATTTGATCAACTTGATCACAACAAAATATGGGAAACTTTGTCAATATGAAAATCTGTGACAGCAGGTCTTTAACTCATGCAGTATAGTTAGTTTATTGAGCAGCTTGGCCCGGACAAGGCCGGGCACGAGAATGAATGTGAAATTAATAATTGAATAAAAGTATCTTAGATGTTTTTAAGAGCATCTCGTAGTTACCATGCCAGCCATGTTCCTTGTTGACGGCCACATACTCGTTGCAAGACCTCAAGTCATTTTAAACATGACCAGATAAAAATCTAATAAAGTGCAGCGCGTATACAAAATGCATTCAACGGAGCCCCACAAGCCAAGCCAAGCCAGGCAAGATACCGTATGTGTCAGTAGTGTGTGTGTGTGTATCTGTGTGTGTGTGTGCGTTGTAGTATGTGCTTTGACGATGCACGGCGTTTTTGCGCGGCTCATGCGCCTGCGTTGCATTAAACCAATTTCTTTAAATTTTTTTAATAAATATACCCAGTCAATAATTAAATTGGCTTAAAAGGTATGATGAAGTTCAAGCGATAAATATAAATATATTTTTTTTTTAGAAAAAAACTCTTATATTTAGAACTAGATAAATTTGCAATCTTGGATAGCCTAAAGTTTATTTATTTGTATATCTACCACAAATTTCTTGAATACAATACTTATGGAATAATAATATTATAACAATCGGAAAATTAATATAAACGTTTTTTTGGGAATCTAATTGTTTAGTCTCTGTGTCTATAGATATATAAATAAAGAGGAATGTAGGGTATTTTCAAAACAAGCACACTCAACTCTTATATTTTGTTTTTTGATTTATCCATGGCTGTTGTTGTTGGCGGCGTTGTTGTTGTAGTATGTTTGCGGCACACTTTGCACTATCGAACCATGCGGATCTGTCGACAACGTCGACTCCGCTGGCGTTGTGGCTGCCTCGTCTCCGATGTTGCAGCCATGACACTTGCAGGTGTGCCTCCCTCAGCCAATCAGCTTGGCGCACTTGGCCGCAAGGGGTTTGGGAGGGGGGGTCCGTTGGGGAGATGGGTTGGGGACTACGGGGGGATTCTGGGGCGTGTCGGGCCTGGTTCTGTTGGCAGATGTGCATAGCAAACCACGTCGCAAAATTAATTTCATATTACATACAGCATGTGAAAAAATAAAGGAATTTTTAATTAACTTACATGGCGTATAAGTAATATTAAATTATTGCAAAAGACTCGGTGAAAAATGTGCGGAAAAACTGGCGCAGCCACCGAACAGCTATTTCACATCGGTCACGTGGGCACATCTCTGCCAAATTGGGTCCTTCCTGGCCTGCCATTTGGAGGGCAGCAGGCAGAGTGTGGGGGGGGGGGGAAGCGTTAATACAATTTGCGCTCGTTACGCGGTTTTCAACCCTCGCCAATTGGTAATCTCAGTTTTAAAATCAGCCCCCGCAGGCCCAACCCTGGACCTGGGTCATTGTGTTGCTTGTGTTTTGTCATTAGTTTCATTTTATAATTTATTAACGTCAACATTGTCGCACAATTCCAGCAACGGAGGCAAGTGAAGTGAAGATTTTCCAACTGTTTTTGAAAAGCGTACATGATGCGTTAGCTGATCACGTGTTTGCATTAGTGTGTGTGTGTGTGTGTGTGTGTGTGTGTGCCCGCTCTAGTTTGGGGTGTTCAAGTTGCTGCCAACGACTTTTGGCTTTAAATGACCATCGAAGCGGATGCACTTTAATTTGACAACAATTGCGTAAATTGCCTCGTCATGCTGTTTGTCCTTTGAATTGCCACATCTTCGTCTCTTGGTGTGTGTGTGTGTGTGTGTGTGTGCTGCTCGACTTTTGATTTTAATGGCTGCATCTCCCAGACAACAACTGACACTAATGTGTCAAAGGTCACGTGCCATTCGTTTGCGACATTTCTAGATTTATCTAGCAGCTTAAAACTTGAAAGTGTCTACCACTGTGGGCGTATGTGTCTGTATGCCTGTGTGTGTGTGTGCCAGTGTGTGTGTGTGTGTGCCAGTGTGTGTGTGCGTGCCTCGCTAATTGTTCCTGCTCGATGAATTTGTAGAATATGTCCAAATAGAATGGCTGTAACTTTAAAGTAATAACAGTTAATTGAAAATAAAAGAATAATCAAGCGTATGCTATAGACATAATATATATTATTTTGGTAGCAAATACGAGTATAACCCAGAAAAAACAGCGCTATTCAAGTTTAGAAACCATAAAAAGTCACTTTACACGCCAACACTTTGGTCAATTGTCCCATGATTTTTGACAGAAAATGTAATCACCCTAAAAACACATTTTCTGTGAATTTGTATGCTAATTACACCCAAGATCAAGATTCTAAATTAAAAAAACTTATTTTTAAATGAATAAGTGTCCCCCTTGTGACATTTTACCAAAAATAACGAAATAGTGTTTTTTTTTCGAATTTATAAATGAAGTCTTAGAAGGGCATTTATAAGGGATCTGGGCACTTAAGAAGCCATTTTTTGTTGTCATTTTTGGCGTGAGTCAAAAAAAATGTGAGTTTCAAGTCTTATAACTGCACTTCACAAGCCAAATTTTTAAATTATAATAGTTTCAAAAACTTTACTTTATGGCGTCCTTAGATAATACCAACAGTGCCTTACAGAGGTATACTAATCTAGTCGACTTGAAAACTGAACCGCAACAAGATTTAAGCCGGGCTTCAGACTTTTGCATAATATTGACGATTAGCATATTTTTCACACGCATATGTATGTCATGAATTAGTAAGATAATTGTGGGCACACATTTGCGTATGAGAATAGAGTACAGAGGCAGGCATACAATACTATATCAAGTGCACTCTGTCAAGATAATTTACTATCCGCACCTTGTTAATATGAAATTAATGACTGCATTAGATAAATTACAATCCAGGTGTGGAGGCGCTGCTGCTGTCTTTCATTAGCTGAACATGTTGTTGTCTCTGTGTGTGTATGTGTGTGTGTGTGTGTGTGTGTGTGAGTGTGTGTTTGATTACTGTTGCCGTACTATTTAGTATTAAGTGTCAAGCTTGAACAAGGACAACAACTCAGAGGCATTGACAAGGACAAGAACCGTCTACAAATTGCCACTAAACCATCGATAAGCATCGATGTGAGCCAGCAGGCTGGGCTCTGGGGCTAGAAACTTGAGGCCAGCCAGGACATGGAATCGGACAAGGACAACAGGCGTCTTTGCTAATGACACTCCGTTGCTCCTGTTCAGTGCACGGTGCTCGGTGCTCTTTGCCTTTGCTTTGTTATTGTAATTAGCTTGGCCCCTTTGGCCCCTTATCGCCCCATTGGCCCTGGCCTGGCACCGACTTCCCATTCAGCGAGGGTGGTACATTAAAATATGATTAACTTTCTGGGTTATGCCGTTGTCGTGTCTATTTAATTAGAAGTGAAGGCTCGCTCCAAGCTTTGCTATATACCCTAACTAAAGGATACATTGCTTATATCATTCACTTTATCACCCTTCCTGGCAATACTCTGATCAAAAAAATGATTTATTTCATGTTGACAAAAAGCAGTCGACACAGGAATATTTATTTTTAAAACAAGATTAATTTAAATTAAATTAAATATATTTCCTTTTTTTTAATAATGCTTGTTTTCTGAACAAATAATATATATAAATGGATTTTTTTTTTCTCAGCATACATATACATAGTTTCTTGCATTATCTGGACAGATAATATACATACATATATAAATGGACTTTTCATTCTCAGGATGCATATACATATTTGCTAGCTGGATAGATAATACATTTATACAGACTTTTTTTCCCAGGATACATATACATATTTGCTAGCTGGACAGATATAATAATAGTTATAATTGCACTTTTTATTCGCAGGATATATAAATGTATGTACATAGTTTATAGGGTGGAATACTTGGCAGAGTAAAAATACTTCGAAACGGTTTCTAACCTATTTACATACGTATATATGTATGTATGTATGTATACTTGCTTGTATGTCTCCGCCCTCGTTTTTATTTTTGGCCCATTGAGTGTGTTTGGCGTATGCCGTATCCTGCGCTAACTAATGACACTTAGACGAGTTCGTTGTGTGTTTGTTGCTTGGTGAAGGGGGAGAGGGAGGCGGGTTCTGGTGGCTGACAAAAGGCGCTAATCTATATTTTACGTGTTTAGCGTTTACGCTTTTCTTTGCGCACCCCCACAAGTATCTGGCCGATTCAATCATAATTATGTGATTTCAATGGCCCTCAATTGTTGTACAATAATTGTATTAAAATGGCGGCCCTTTAGTCATTTCGGTCAGACTGACTGACAGGCGGACAAGCGGACTGGCTGACTGGCGAGCTGCTATCGCTGTCTTGAGTCTCGTCGGCTGTTCCGCATTTTGTTAAAAGGTGACAATTAATTTGTCAATAATGAAAATTGTCACCAGAGTAAGGGCCACACACACCATCAAGTTAAGACTAATTGGGATACTACCAGTCTATTCCGTTGATGTTGTTGTTGTTGCTGTTGTTGCTGTTGATGTTGCTGTTGTCGTGCTCGTGCCTCATTTTGGCCATTATGCTTTTGGCCGTGCTTCGTTTTCATGTCGTTCGTACTTCTTGCGTCGCGACGTCATATTGTTATATTAATGATATATAGTCTAGCTGACGGCTCGGTCAACTTGGTAATTTTAATTATTTTGTCATTTGTATAAATTAAAATATTTTGTCGCTGGCGCATTTTATTACCCCTGACCACAGTAGGGTTAAATATGCTCAATATCTCACATGTGTGTGTGTGTGTATGTTTTTGCATGTGTTGTTTATTGATTATTGATTATTTTATCGTTGAGTTTCATTAGCTGTGTGACAACTCAATTAAGATCACATTTTCGGCACTGTGTGCTTAATTATTAAAATAAAATGGTTCCATTAATGTACTCTAGTTTTGGACATCCGAAACATGTTTCAATACAGATTCCACTATCAAATATACTACCGTTATATATTCGACAAAGAACTTATCACAACTCTAGTTTTTGTTGACTGCGAGATCGTCAGGTTAATTTAAACATATGAAGCTCACTATGTTGATCAGCAATATATTTACTCTATGGGATCGGAGATGACCGTTAAATACATTTGCACAATCTCATTATAACTTTTTTGTTTTACCCATTTTTATGAAAAAACGGGATTGGCAATGCTGGTCTCCACTCTTCTTATTATATCTTGCCGAGTTGAAGAATTAGCTTTTGCTGCGTTTCGTTGCAAATGAGAAATGCTGAAAGATCTTAAGCGCCTGGCTGGCCCGAAAATTACCAGGAATCCTTTACTTAAACGAATGGATCTGCAGGGAGCGACTGACTAGGACACAGAAAAATAAAAAACATATACATATATATATATATATATATATGTGTGGAGGACGCGAGGCGGACCAAAATGGCCAAAGCAAAGCAGCGGGGAAAAGACAACAAAAATGGCGATAGAAATCGTGATACAATCACGTCTAGACTTTTACGAGTTGCACCTACAAACAATATAAAAAAAAAAAGAAAAAATAATAATAATAAGAAAAAAAAAAGTCAAAAGAAACACGTAAGAATGCGCGAAGCGAGAGTGATCAACTGGGAAATACCCTGTAAGCAAATCTAAAGTGGTATATACATCCATTCTAGATTCGTGGGGTGTGGGTCTTTTTAGTACGGTAAAAATATGTATATATAAATATGTGCTAGCTACAATTAGACATATCTGAAAATATATACAAAATTTAGTTGGCAACAATCAGCGCAATATATTAATATACCCTTTAGCCATTTAATGTGGTTATTGGGTATGCAAACTGCAGATTGTTGGGGCTGTTGTTGTTGTTGTTGTTGGCAGGTCGCGCGGTCAAACGGCAACGTCAAAATTGCGATGGCAGCATGGCCATGGACTTGACTTTGACTCGGATTTCGAAACTTAGGAACTTGCGCCAGCAGCTGAAGGCCTCAAAAGGCACAAACAGACACGGACTGGGACTGGAACTGGGACTGGAACTGAGACTGAGACTGGGACCCAGACTCGAACTCGAACTCAAACTCAAAGTCACAGAGTTGGCAATGGCAACGGCAACGGCAGCAGCAGCAGCAGCGTCTGTGGCTAATTACAGGGCTGCCAGCAACAGCAACAGAAGCAGCAACAGCAACAGCAACATCAGAAACAGCAACAGAAATGATATATATGTAAGCCGTTGCTTCTGCTGCTTCTTTTATTTGCAAAAACGCATTATTATTTTGTAATGCTGCATAAAAGGAGCCATAAGCGGAGCATCCAAGGCGGAGACATATTAATATGGGTTAGTTCTTTAATCATCTTGCACACCCAGCTATACAAATATGTTAAATAATATATATTGTAAACTGTTTATTAAGGCGTTCTTGAATAATGTTCAAACCAGCTGACTTGTTAGATATTCAACTTAATATTTACGTTCTTTAAATCGTTTCATTTAAGTGGGATTTTCCACTATTATATTAACATCTGTTTTGAATATTTGTGTATTTATATACAAAGATATCTTGAAGGACTTGAAAATGTATGTATAATATTTTAGATTTTTTATAGTAACATTTCCCATCAAATTAATAAGCAGATACAGTTACTTCTCTATAATTATAAATGTAATTTATTTTATTTAAACTGTCAAATCGATCTATCTTTATCAAAAATATTGAATATTTTGGAATCAAACGTATTTTTTAACAATCAGATTTAATATTTATGCATGCAAAATTAAAGCAAATTATTTAAGTTGCCAAAAAGAAAATGAAAGTGTTATGTGAAATAATTGTATTTAACTTATAATTTTTCAATTTAATTTGCTATCAAGCACCTCTGAGATCAATAAGTGCAGGCAGACAGACATGGCTAGAATTAATTCGAATCGAAACATAAGTAATTTATAGGATCGGGGATGACTTCTTCTATGCTCACAGCGTACAAAAATAAAGGTGAAAGAATACAGATAATGTATCTTTGTATCGAGTGATGGCTCGTTGGCTCGTTGGCTCGTTGGCTGGTTGGTTGTCTTGGGGATCTGCAGCTCATTTAAAGTAAAACATTTTATCCTTTCGCACATTTTAATCATGCTTAATGATTTTGCTGCTGCTGTATACATACATACATACATACATACATATATATACAAACAGTTTCAGCTCCGACTTCCAACAAGACGAGCCTTTTTGGTGTGGGACTTGTGGAGCTGAACAGGTCCCACACCAAAAAGGCTCAAACCGTTGATGTCGGGTACGTAGGTGGCAACATCAACGCAAACACACACACACACACACACACACGCACACATACACAATATGAGTGCTCTTTCGTTACAGTTTCCAATGTTACCTCCGTTGCCCGGCTTTCTTTTGTACTTTGCCGCATTTTTGATTTGGTTTTCGACTTCTCAAATAGTTTTTTTTTGTTTTGTTATTTTCATTTTTTTTATTTTATTTATTTTGTTGCCTTTTGAAGACTGCTTTCGGACTGACTTTGACTTGGGCTTCGACACTTTAACGGCCTATGCGGTTCTTTGTTTGGTTAATTATGGGCCAGCCTAGTGGCGCCAGCTCTAAATGGTCTCTGCTGTATGGGTCTCTAGGCTGTGGATCTGGCAGCTTGTTCACAAATTTATTAATTTTTGCCGCGTTTATTTTCCATCGTTTATTAATCGATTTTCACTTCAGAGGCTGCACCGCAAATCAATTATAGTTATTAATACGATTTGTACAAGTATTTCATGTATTTTTCAATTGTTTAAAATTACAATTTATATTCACACGCTGCCTTAGAAAGTGCTGAGCAAAAAGCTTAAAGCTGTAAAGAGATAAAGTTTTCACTTTAATGGGTTGTAAGCTAATAGTTTTGGCATATATTTAATAAACTTTTATCTTGCTTTATATAAAAAAATATATTATATAATATGAGTATCTTAGCAGACTCTTGACTGGAGACTCTCTTCAATCTATAATTTTTCCCGTTTTAAATATACAAATTATAAAGAAATTAACCTTCCTTCTCGAAGTAAAATATAAAACTGGTCGTCAAACTACAAAATAATAGTTTAAAACTATTAACTTTTAAAACTAAGTTTATTTATTTATTATTTATCCCAAATAAGCACGATCCATTCATTTATTGATTATATTGCTTATGTCATCCACATATAATTTTGTTTGAAAAAGACCAATTCCGTGTGCTTATGGCTTATATTATAAAAAACGAGAAAATTTAAATTAGTTGTAATATCTTTGGGTTACCTATTTGTTAAAGATGCCTTCGATGGTTTAAGAAGAACTACAATACCGAATGCACCTGTGAGCAGCTTTTTCTTGTGCTTTTGGCATAATTTAGGCTTACATAATATTGCGCCAAAAGCGTTAGTGCTTGGAGCTGTAAGTGATAAAGGTATCTAGAAATTCCAGGAATATTTACCATTTCTTTTTTATTTTGTGTGTGTGTGTTTTTTTTTTGTTTTTCGAAGTTTTAGCAAGGCGACGCCCAGCCGCAGTCAGACGTTGTGTCAAAGACGCATAATTATGGGTTGGCAGGCAGTGCGGGAAAGAGTGGGAACGGAGTGAATGTAGAACGAAGCAGGCAGCAAAAAGATCATTTATATGAAAGATGAGCCACAGTCAAGTTGTTGTTTGTTTCTCTGTGGCAGCAGCAACTGTGGCAGCAGCAACTACGGCAGCGGCTGCGAAAGGAGTCGAGTCCATTTTCGGGCTGATGGTAATGTTGCTTGGGGTCAGACATTGCGCAATGATGAATTATTTGTAGACCGTGGCTGGGCCGAGTCTTCGGAGCCGAGTCTGACCGCATGACAAACAGGTGTCAAAAGGTTGCTGGAGGCTGTGGCCAACTCACTGCCGCTCTTCGCAATCACACGCATTCTCTCTCTCTCTCTCTCTCTCTCTCTCACACTCTTCTGAGTGGTGTCTTTCTATGCACGAAAGGCTAATTGCAGGACCGGTATTGGGATCGGGGTCTTGACAAGGAGCATCTACACAACATTTATTAGATTTAAATTCGAAATCATGGGCGTTGTCCAAACTGGAGCAGCAGCAGCAGTAAGAAAAAAAATAAAAACCCAAACGGGCTGAGTTCAATTTATTTCATTACAAAAATTAAATTTTGCTTCTGCTAAATTGCAGGCAGCCGTACAATTTATCATTGGAAAAGTATAGCACAGGCTGTTTTTTTTTTTTTATTTTAATGCATTCCCTTTTGGTGCTTATGTGCTCGTCCTTATTTTGGACCTGTTTCAGCTACAGCCTTCTCTCCTGGCCTAATTAAACGAGGCGGCTCAAACTAGTGCCGACTGTTAACGAACCGTTTGTACTCTATCTTTGAAATGCTCTTTTGCGTCCTGCAAGTGCAGTGCAAGTGTAATTAGTGCAATTTCTGAATGAATTTTGGCCCGTGCAGTTCTCAGAATTTCGACCTGAATTTCAACTAATGAGTGTCGTTCGCTCCCTTTGATGCCAAAGCACCTACAGTGCATCTAGACTATAGGTAACTGCCTACTTGCATATGTACATTCCTTGAGACTTGATAAATGACAAGTTCTAAACAGCAGCTGCCAATTGCAAATGATGACTAGTCGGCCTAATCAAAGAGCACTAGTTTTCATTGCTTTTACCCAAAATCTATCTTGTTGTACATGCTTTGAATTTGTTTCTTTCAAAATTGAAAACTTTTGTCTGTCTGTCGAAAATCGATTTACAAAATATTCAATGTTAAGCCATTTAAAGTAGGTTCAAGTATGTATTAAACAAATAAAAAGATACAATTCCGACTCGATTTAAAAAATATTCAATATGTACACATTTAAAGTCGGTTCAAATAAATGTATTTCAAAAAATATATAGATACATTTCCGACTACAGAAAGTAAATAAATAGCTGTCGAAAATAGATTTAAAATAAATGTATATTACAAATAGAAAGACGAATTTCCGACTCCAAAAAGTAAATATATGTCTCTCTCTAAATCAATTCGATGATTTTAAAATTAAAGTTTCTGACAGTTTTTATTCTTAAGCCTTTCATTTAAATAAAAACCATGATTTAAAATTTACAAACATTTCTTTTCCGCTTTCTGCTCAAGTAAGTCTATGGCTTCTCGGTTGTACTTGGCTTTTGACAATTATTTGCCGGTTGATCAAATGGAGCGGAGAGTCAAACAATTGAGACGGTGGACTATGCGTTTATAACTCGTGAAACAGCCGTCACAATCTGGAGGCGATGCGTGACGAGCTGAGCGGAGCTGAGCTGAGCTGAGCCGTCAAAGGCCGGTTTTAGTTTGACTCTAGTTGAGATTTGGAGCAGTCTTTGGTTGTGTGACGATGACGATGAGACGCGATACGACGCGACTTTGGCTTTTTGTGGCAACGGGTTTGTGGCATTGGAGGTGGTTTTTGGCGCGCAGACACAAAAATAATTCACAAATTATGCGAATAAAATTTTTAATAATTCTCATGGCAACGTTAAATAAATGAGCACAAAAGGTAAATGCAAGAGAAAAAACAAAAAATAAACAAAAAAAAAAAAATAACAAAAAAAACCAACAACAAAAAATTCTTCAACGAAAAGTCTGCCCAATGGCTGCAGCTCCAAGTCCCAAGTTTGCGCGTCTCTTTGGGTTTTGGCACACAAATCTTTCGTCTGCCTTATGTGGCCAAAAAGTGGGATGGAACAAAATCTTCAACGCGTCAGGCATATCTGGGCAGAAAACTGCAGCAGCTAGTCAGCCATTCAGCCTGCCCGTGGGCCACAAAACTTGCGCAGAACTCAAGTCAAAATCATCAAGTCCGAGTCATCGCGGTTCAAAATACTGCCTGCTATCCATCGCACAGGGATTGAGGCAGGTGGTGTGTCGGACGGCACCGACAAATGCCCGACCTGGCCATATTGATACTCCAGACAAGCTGCCAAGTAACCAACGGCAACGGCAATAGCTTTTGGTATTTTCGAGAGCGTTGCAAAAATGTTGAGCGCTTACATTATGCTCTCTACGCAAACGATTAGCAAGGGGTATATGAGTTCCAAAATGGAATTCGACTCTAACGATTTGGGTATATAACAATTTTAATGAATTTGAAAAAACTAGCTAGTTTTCTTTAGAATTGAAAATAAACAAAAACATAATTAAATCGGAATTGAATTTTTGAATTACAAATAAAACTAAAAAAGTTTCAAAGTGAAACCAAAACTTTGTGAAGGCTTTAAATTATAGCTTTTTAAGAATTGATAGCAAACTAAAATAATATTCAATGTAATTCTAAATTGGTGTTAAATGTCATAATATATTAAAGCAAAGCTAAACTTTCTATGCATTGAATACATTTTTCTATTTGGTATAATAGTGGTATACGTAATAATTTAATAACTTATCCTAATTGTGTAGTTGACACTCTTTTTGATGTAATAAGTTAGATTTATAGGAGGGCAATGGCAATACTTATTGTCATGATTAAATAAGATAGTTATTATATAGCCGATCATGATAAATTGTTCAAGTGATCAAGTCATTAAATTATTAAAGCATTTAAAAGTATTATGTATTTTATGACGATACAGATATCTTAACAAATATAAATAATGGGTTCAGGGTATAAAAATAATGCTTGAATATCAATACGATTAGTAAACTACAAATAATTAATAGCAATACTAATTAATGTTAATATTTTAGCTTAATAATACACATTGGCCAAACAATGTTACAGGGTACTTTATAGTCGCACATTTTTGATGGCATTTTGTGTGCTGTTTCTTTTCTTTTGGCAGATTTCTTTTGCTTAAGTTGCTGTTGTCGGCATTTTTTGTTTTGAAGTTTGTGCTTGCTTTTATTTGACTTTCGCAGCATCACGAAAATTTAGCATGGCCAATGCGCAGGTTAAAAAGCCAAAATTTTCGCTTTTGACATGAAAATTTCTCTAGTCTAGACGGGTTTTGTACTCACAAAAAAAAACAAAAATTAATATATTTTTTTTTAAGTTGTAAAAAAAAGCGACTTGAGCATTCATTCAACCATTTGTTAACCATTAGGTGTTGGAAATTTTGCGCTCTCATAATTAAAACATTCATTTTGACTATACGCGCAATATATACTTAACAAAAGTAATGGTGCAAATCATTTTGTAGCTGGGCTCATTAAACGTAGCGGCCACAAATGATAGAGCCGCCAACTTAAGATCCATCTGAAATAGTTAAAATTTTGGATTAATAAAAATACATATGTATATTGAGGAGATTTATAAATATGCTGGACCAAGTGTGATCTGAACCAATTAAATCATTTGATAAATGCAGTAGGACTTTTTACTTTTTTTTTATCACAAATTGTAAATAAAAAAATTTTTTTTTCTTTTAACATTTTTCAATTTTTTCAATAAATTAAAGTTACAATAATTGTGTGTTTTTTTTTTTATAAATGAAATGTTTGATTTTATAAATTCAATTTCGATTAAACTATTAAAATCGTTTCACTGCGATCACTGACAAATTTAAAATAAATTTAATAAATGTATATCTTTATAACATTTTTGTTGTGTATGAGAAATGTATAAATGTAAATGATATATAAATGATGCATAGTTTAATTTAATTTAACGAGACCCTAATCAAAATCTTAAGTTTGATGATTAACCTACTCCGATTTCCCAGCTAGAGCTTCACAGCGTGGTTGTTTGTTGTGTGAAAAGGCATGAGAATGCGCGACAGAGATGAAGAGCAAAAGAGAGGGCTAGAGAGATAGAGAGAGAGACAAAAAGATAGCCTGTCAATCATTCGATGAAGTCTTCGTGGCTGCTTTTGACACGTGCACTGATTTGAAGCTGTGGCTGTGAACTTGTCAAAGAGCTGTCACAACAACTCATTATTGAATTGTTTGTTGGGCTACCGCCCCCCCGCTCCCCCGCCTCTCCCGCATGATATTGTCCTGTTGTTGCGCTTTTTAATTAGCTGCTGTGACATTTTTATGAGCTGCCAAAGGGGTTGGCGGCGGTGTTTTTACCATTTTGATGGCTAACTTGACAAGGAGAGCAATTGTTGGTTTTTGTTGTTTTCGTTTTCGTTTTCGTTTGCGTTTGGCTGACAGCGCAATAAAAATTAATTGAGTAGCAGCAGCAGCTTAGCGAGGCAACTTGTCTTGCTTGCACCACCCGCACCTCCACCACCACCCCCCCGCAGCACTCACACCACGCGCAGCAGCCCCTAAACAACGAAAGCATTTCAAGCAGCCTGTTCAACCCACCTACACTTCAACCCCCCCCCCCCCCCCCTACCCTGCTCAATAGAAGGGCCCTTTAAATCCGCACTGACTCTGCCTGATGTTGTTTGTTGGCCTCGTCTGTTTGTTTATTGTTCGCCGGCGGTTGTGTTTTCCAAGCAACCCACAAGCATTCCTCCTGCTTGTACTGCTCCCCTTTTAATGCGTGCATTCTCCTGAGTGTTGTTGTTGCTGTTGTTGCTGTTGTTGTTGTTGTTGTCAACGGCAAAGGGCACGCCTTTTTTGCGTTAATTTCGATGGGGGGAAAATTGCAGCACTAGTCCCACAGCAAACCCCAAGCCGAACCGAACCAAATACCAAATACCGAATACTGAATACCGAAAAAGCGAAAACCCAACCTAAAACCAGCCCAACCCAACTCAAACCAGGCCAATCCGAGCCCAATCCAGGCGCATCCAGAGTTTTCTCTCTATCCCTCTCTCTCTCGGTCTCTCGCGCTCGCTCTGCTCCCCTGGACCCTCACCTTGTTGTTTTTTGTTGTCATTGCCATTGCTGTTGTCGTCAGCGTTGTCGTCTGTTTATTTCTTTATTTGATTTTTTATTTGCCTGTTTATTATACTCTGTTCCAAATTGCGAAATTGAGTACATTTATTGATTCAGTACCATGTTCGTCTAACTGTCTTTCTCTCTAGAATGCAATTTATTTCAAAGAGTATTGATATTATTTATTAAACCTTACTTTTAAACTATAATCTCATTTTTATTATTCCATTTGAAATACAAAAATCAAACCAATATTATTGTTGCTTATTATCCAAAAAAATTGTTGCCCCTGTTTTCCAGAGTATCGCGCAGTCGGGAGCTGCCAGCTGCAACGTTTTTACTTGTTTTTTATTGGAACTTCATTAAATGTTGCTTTTTGTGTCGTTGTCATGTTGAAAATTGTCATAAAAAAGCATGCGGCAAAGTAAAAGAGAAATTTCTATGAGCTCGCCACGCCCACAAGCCAAAACAACGCTGACTTTCTCAAAAGGATAAAACAGCGCGTATGCGTAATCATCTGAGTAAATTTAGTTTCGCTATGTACATTAGTTGCTCATAGTATGTAGCTGTCTTTTGTCTTTTGTCTATTGTCTTTTGTCTTCTGTTCTTTGCTTTTGTTTGTATCAAGGAAATTCACTTCTTGGCTTTTTTGCATTTTCTGAATAAAATCAACGACAGAGTGGCGGAGAACTGGCAAGACTAACTAGGGAGCGGATGTTTTTTGTTTTTGTTTTTTTTTTGTTTTTTTTTTTTATTATAATCTGAATAAGTAGTTGGGGTCCCGTCCCTCGAAGTGCCTTTTCTGCCGTCTCGAAGCCAGCAAAGACAGCTTTCGTTTCTTCTCGTTTTCATTTAATTTGTCCGCATACGTTAGTATTACATTTTTCATCTTTATAACAATTTTTTAGCGCTGCCTGATCGTATGACAAGATAATGCCCAAGATATATGCGCCTTGTCAGACAACAAAAGCAAACTACAAAACAACATGCAACAACAACGAGTACAAAACACAATGCTAAAAGAGAAAAAAAAAACATGAAATACTAATAAAAATTATTTCAGCACTAAAAGAAAAAGAAACAACAAAAATATACATATACATATACATATACATATGTATTTGTATATGTATATGTATATGTATGTATGTATAAATGTATGCGTCTGGATGGCAGAGTTAGCCGGCGTTCCTGAGCTGCCCGAGTTGGCAACGGCGGCAAACAAAATAAAATTTATTAATTCACAATAATAAATTTTTGTGTCTTTCGTTTTCGATTTGTATCGAATGATAATTACAGGTTGTGCTGTAAAGAAGAAAAATGCCTCGGTTGCCGTTCCCAATCCGGACTCGGGCTCACGCCTGCGCCTGCGCCTGCTCTTAGGCTCCAACTCCAGCACCAACTCCAGCACCAGCTCGAGCTCCAGCTCCAACTCGAGCTCCAGCTTCAGCTTCAGATCCAGTCTCTAGCCTCGGTTTGACTTTGCCGACTTTTTGGCGCTGCTGAGCATAATAATTAATTGTGTGGATGAGGCAAAACAGAAACAGTTGCGAGCGACTAAGACAGCAAACTATTTGCAAATCCCCAACTCCCCGACTCCCCACTGCTTCACCTTCCATAAATACAAGTAAAAGCTTTCCAGGCCAAATTGCACACTCCACATCCAGAGCAATCTATCCACTGGCCACATTCCACGTGCGGACAAACCGTATCTCCATATCGAAGATAATTAAGTTAGGTTGCTAACTATCAAATATTTTAGTATTTAGCTTGTGCCTTTAAAGTTAGTACGCTTATGCACATTTATGAACATATCTTTAATAATTCGTACTGAAGGGTTGCCGTAAATGTGGGTTATAGAGTTATAGTCTGCATCCAAATCTCGGTAAATAAAGTAAACTTCTCAATTTTGATCCTGATTCTTATTTTTTTCCATTGCCATAACTTTGACCAAACTTAACCGATTAAAATCATTGCATTTTTGTTTAACTTTTGGCCACAACACAAACAAAAAAATCAGGGATTGCGGTTTAAAATTAATCCCAAACGGTGTCAGCACCAAAGCACCCGATCAGATTATATATAAACATACACAAATATATATATATATTCAATATTTCTTTATGAAGAAGAAAGTTTTGGTCTGCTGTTGATTCATTAATATCTCACGATTCACAATATTAAGAAAGTTTATATATTGTTCAACATCATTTTACATCATTTAATTAATTTAAAAAAATCTTCCGACTTGTTCGCAACTCTAAGCACAGCAGCCGGGATTATTTTAAGAATTTCGTTCTTAAATTAAGTATTTTAATCATATTTGCCAGTTTTTGTGCTAAGTCTTTGCCATTTGATCCTGATATAGTAATAATTTAAGAGTTATATGCTGAATACATACTTTGAAATTTAAAAAACGTTTTCAAATAAATCAAGTATTTTAAACTTGATTTTTAGAAATAATTTTTTTTTGTTGTACATTAATATTACTAATCGAACTGTATGTTAATTCTTTGCTAAAATTGTGATATTTGTCCTGCTGACTATTAAATACATTTTCACATATTTCACATTTTATTATAACTGAATGTATTAAGCAGGTAATTACAAAATTTAATAGCCGTTTTGCTTGGCTCGTTGGTTTATTTAATTTGTACTTGTAATTTAAATGAATGTCCCATTTCTAGCTAGATTTGATTTCTATTGATTTTTTTGCTGTCGCTTTTAACTGTATTCATTAGGCTTTGTCAATAGCCGCCGGGCAGGCTATAATTATGGCTCATTATGCAATTAAAATGCAAGGCAAAGGACAAATGCGCAAAAAGGAGGCCGTGCCAAAGGTTGCACGGGGACAATGGGCCAAAAGGCCAGGAGCCAGCAGTGAGTAGCCAGTAGCCAGTAGCCAGGAGCCAGCAAATCGATGGCGCCATCAATACAAATATGTACGTCATTTATGCTGCCGCACAATCAGCTCCACACAGCGGCTGAGCCAGAGAGAGAAAGGGAGAGAGAGAGAGAGAGAGAGAGGAGAGAGAGAAGGAGACAAAATCTGAGTTGGGCAAAAAGGAAGATATATATATATAGAGAAGGAGAGAGAGAAAGAGGGAGATAGAATGGAAAAACTTGATGTGGACTCAGTAGCTGGCAGGCTGACTGACTGGTTAAGCATTTAGTCTAATTATGATAATTTTGCTAAGCGCCCCGAGCTGCAATCGATCAATTATAAGGCACAGAGGTGAGAGGTGCATCTCTGGTTGGGGCATCCTGGTGTGCTGTGGTCGCGCCACCATCCTCCAGCCGCTTGCGCAGTTGATTTAAACAATTTACAAATTCGACATTTCGTCAACATGTTGCTCAACATCTCATCAAAACAATATAAAAATAATAAATAACAATAATTAAGTGCAATGAAGCCGCAAAGGCGGCGGCGGCACGCAGCAACAACCACAAGGAGTGAGGATTGTGAGTGAGGAGTGAGGAGTCAGGAGTAAGGAGTAAGGAGAGAGGAGAGTGTGTGGAGTGGTAACTGGGGTGTGCGACGTGTGGAGTACTCACATATTGCGGGCCGCGCTGCATGTTGACACCCTTTTTAGCTTAAACACAGGTTTGGACCATAGCAGCAGCAGCAGCCGCAGCCAGCAACACCCTCAACTTGCCACATTCAGCGTCACCGTGAGCGTCAGCCTCGAAGTCGAATCAGAGAAGGTAAGAAGAGAGCAGCGACGCGGCACCGGAGTGTGTAATCAAGGTAGGTAGTCATTATATAGTAAGCTCAGCTTTAGCCGGGGATTTATGTAGAGCATTATACGATATGTTAACGTTGATGCGCTGATTTTGATAGCTCAATTAGTTAAAAAGATTCAATCTAACTGGAGGAGAGTACTTAATATGCGTACTTAACAACGGGTTCATTTTCACCATATCATTTGAATTTCAATTATTTTCCGCTAACGGTTTCACACGGTTTATTGCATTAGCATTGTGGTTTCTGTTATCCACTTATTGCCACCTCTAAAGGTTTTTCATTAGAGTTCACATTTCATTTTCAATTTTTTTTGGTTTATACGTATATAGTATGGTCGAAATAAGTCCAAAAATGTTAAGTTTATCAACTTAAGATGTAGAATTATTAAAGATAAAAAACCATGATCAATGTTATGCCTATTTGAAGTTTTGGATATGTTTAAAATTTTGTCATGCTTGACAAAAAATCTGCAAATTTTATGTTTTTAAACTTTAGATATAGAATTATTATAGATGACAAATCATTATCAAAATAGCTTAGGAAATGAGATTTGGATCAGTTTTGACCAAGCTATACCTATTTGAAGTCTTGAAAAGTTATTTCTAGGGATTGGAAACTTGTCGTGTTTTCATTTTTGTCATGCTCTTTGACAGATAATCGCAAAATGTTAAGTTTATCAACTTAAGATGTACATTTATTATAAATCGGATAATTTTTGACAAAGTTATGCCCATTTGAAGTTTTGGAAAGGTATTTATAGGCATTAGAAAATCGGCATATTTACATTTTTGTCATACTTTTTGGGAGAAAGTCCGAAAATTTTAAGGTTTTTTAACTTAAGATGTAGAATAATTATAGATGACAAATCATTATCCAAATAACCTATGAAATGCGAATCGGATCAGTTTTGACAAAGTATTATCTGTTTAAAAATCGGCATGCTTACATTTTTGTCTAGCTTTTTGACAGAAAATCTGAAAATTTTAAGTTTCTCAACTTAGATGTAGAACAGATTTGGGATCGGTAATCCGAATTCTTGGCAAGGTATTTCTAGCCAAGTTTACATTTTTGTAATGCTTTTTAACAGACAATATCATAAAGTTTTGACTGAAATTTACTTCTTCTATTTTTCTAATTACCTTGCTAATATTTAATAGTAATTTATCTCTAATTAATGCCGGTTAGGCTTAAGCTCATATTACTAATCATCTACTCATACTTCCGACGATATCTGATTTGCGATTGATCTCTGTTAACTAACTCAGATTTGGGGACGGTGCTAGCTAGGTGTCAAAGGTTTCGCAAACATCACGAAACAGCCAACAAGTTAACAGATCGACACATTGCCATATCCCAGATCTAAGTTGATGGCATGTAGACAGCAGGCTGGCGCACAGTCATTAGATGCCCAGATGATGGACAGGGTCATACTCGGAAGATCACTGCGGTACAAATGTTGCTTGACATAAAGATGGCTAACATTTCATATGGCTTTTTTTTTGTTTTTGCTAGAAGTGGAAGTGGCAGAAACTTAATTTGCTTAATAATTATTGTTATTAACGTAGCTGGGCGCAACAAAGAGTTCAAGCGTGAGAGAAACGAATAAAGAACGCAATTTGCCATATATATGCATATATATACATATATATATGTATAGTAGTGGTATTGGTAGTATGTGATGGCCGGCATTGCTTATGGATGATACACAAATTTCATTGGGTTGGCAGTCAAGGCGAAAATTTGATTGATTCGCATTTGCGATCGATTGATCAGAGAGAGATTTAAAGTGTGTTGTTATCGCTGTTACTGTTGTTGTTGTTGTTGTTGCTTAGACACATAAGCGCTACCGTGTGTCAGGACAAGCAGCGCCTAGCGTGATTTTTCCTGTCGCTGCGGGGCATCCGAGGGGTCGCCCAACTTTAGCTTCAACCTGGCCCTGGCCCTGGCTCTGGTTCTGGACGTGGAAGTGGACGCGAATGTGGATGTGGATGTGGATGTGGATATGAATGGTAGACGTTGGACGATGGACGGTAGACGCTGCCTCGATGGCTCAGTGTCTGTAACTGCTGCCGCTGTTCTTGTTGTTGCTGCTTTTTGTTGTATCGGCGTAAGTTTCGAACGCCGCTTGGACGTCTACGACCCACTTCAAAGTGATTTACGATTTTGTGACACGCCCTCGCCTAGCAATTTAGAGAATGAATCCCCCTTTCAAAAAGAAAAAAAAAGAGAGAGAAAACGAAAGAAAAAACAACAACAACAGAATACTCGTTTCAAGATACACATTTCTACACATCTATGTATATTTAGACATATATCTATCTACATATGTATGTATGTATACATATGTACATATACTTAGACGACGGCTGCGTTTTGGACAGCGGTTGGTTAGTTGCTTCTGGCTACTGCTTTGTTGTTGTTGTTGTTGTTATACGACATGAACTTTTACCTAGCTCCCCACATAACAACATTTGGCCAACGAAACCACTCGCATTCATGAGCTACCTTGGATTCGGGCTCGGATACGATCCTGGCCCTTAGACTGGGCCTGGGCCATTGCACCCTGAATGCTGGCACCAACGCCCACATTGACGGGTGCTTTCTTGGTGCTGACTGCAATTGTGTTTTCATAACCATAGAATAGCCTTAAGAATGGTTGTCGGACTTTGCTCTTTCTTGTTGTTGTTGTAGTTTTAGTTTTGTGGCTTTTATTGTTTCTTGAGGGGTTATTCGGTAGCACTTTCCCTTTTCGTGCAATTCCCTATTTGGCTTTGCCCAGTCAGTAATACATTTGCAATACACTTAATTATACCCTGTAACCAATATAGTGGGTAAGCGACTATAATGGACTATTGCCAATGCTTGCAACTGTCGAAAAGTGGCAGCTTCGATATCGATATCCATAAATGATAAAGATATTACCTAATTGTATAATCAGAAAATACAAGTCTGTCTTTGTGCTTGTGCAGGGTAGCTGCATAAGTCGAGCACTATTCACTGCCTCAATATTCAAAAATCAAAACAATAAGTAAATATTCCATTTTTACTTTTACAACTTTCGATCTATTGTTTTTCCGTCCCGGAACACACATAGAATATTGATGTATGATATGACACTTTAGGATATCTTTAATTGTTACTTGATTTCGATTTAACGCTTATTATAAATTTAAAAATATATATCGATATATATAATTTGCTGTCTGAACCGATAGAGCCACTGAGCTACAGATAACATCGCTTCGACTAATGAATAACTGGGAAAATGTGGGGCAACAAAAACAAAAACGAAAATGTATCCAAGCAATTAATTGATTGCTTGGCGCAAATGATAATCAACTCTTTGTCGCTGTTGCAAATGTGTAATTAAACGCACTACTGAGTCGTGAAACCAATTTTAAGTGGCCAATTTGGCACATACAAAATTGTATTTTTGTATTTTAGGAATTGTCATTCATACTGAAATTTGTGTTGCTATACGAATAATGAAATGAATAGTTAATGATATTATAAATATGGAATCGGGTTAAGAATTCGAAGCCAGTCCCGAAAATATTTATTCTTTTCCAATTCCGAAGTATTTTTCATGGCCGACGGGATTTTCAACCCAATCCCGTCTCAGATATAAGCTCAAGAGTTGAAAAATAGAATAACGTACAATATATATATTATTTTTTATTTTTAATTTACTGATAAATATGTTTGCACAACTTTATGATGTAATTTATACATGTATGGCAAAAGTTGTCAACCTAATGAAGCCATTTAGTACTTACATCTTAAATGCAACACCTAATACAAATTGTTGGTTCCAACTTTTTGTATATAACTCGTTATATTGTTCCTTTTGGTGGGTGGAGCGAGCAATTAACTTGAAGAACTTAATAAAATGAATGCAATTAAAAATTAAATATTTAATGAAATGCATTAATGTTGTAAATTGTCCAATTTCATCCGCCCCTTCAAAAGTGGGCGTTGTCGGCGAGGGTGTGGCCAGGTGTTCTTTGATTGGGAAACTTTTCGTGCGCCAACTTTAACAAATTGCAAATGGTTTAATTAAGCACAAATGGCTGACAATAAGAGTGTCATTATAATTGTTGACAGGCACAATGAAGGCACAATGTCAACGCAAGTAAACCCCTACCCCCCTTTCACCCCCCCTCCCCATCCCATCACCATTGCCTCCCCCTATCCACGCCCGAACCACGCCCAGCTTCAAGTTGAAGTTGAAGCTGAAATCCGAAGTCCAATGGCAGAAATCGCTGGCATCGCCACCGACGCAAAATTCTCGACATCGACATCGACATCCACTTCATGCAGTGCGTGCATTGAATAATTGAAATTGTAAATAAAGTCATGCCCAGCGCATAAGAAAGAGAAAGACACACACACACTCACACACACACATATAGTATATAGTATATACAGTACAGCGCTGCAAATACTATAAAATATAGACCGTACACTTGACAATTTGTAGAGTTAAACATTTTGGCTTAATCCTGGATATAAACTATATTAAACGCTAAATTGGTATTGAACAAAGTCTGAAGAAATTTATTTTAATTTGTCATCTAAAAAACACATTTTAAAATTGAATGAAAAATTGGTATTAAACTAAATTTTATTAAATAATTCATATTTCTGATCCAAAACATACACTTTTAAATCATTTTTGTTTTACATTTTAGAAACAATTTGTAAGGCTAAACATGTTCACTTAATTCTGGAGATAATATAGATAAAGACTGTATTAAAAGTAAAATCGGTATTAAGCAAAATTATTTGAAAATAATTTTAATTTCTGATCTAAAAAATACATTTTCAAATCATTTTGATCTTCGTTTGGAATTGACCAACAATATTGAGTGAGGAAAGCATTTTAATAATTTCAAATTTCAAATCAAGAGCTAAAAATGTTGATTTATAATATTAAAACTCATTTTGTTTTCAAAATAATAGCTGTATAATATTTGATCAATTTTTGTGGCATTAAATTATAAATTAGTTTTAAAGGTAACTTAAATTAAAAATGGTCTAGAATTTATATTATAAATATTAAATATGCACTCGAATAATTGAAGGAAATTCGCATAAGAGATTAAATAAGCGAGGGCATCAAGGATTTGATATGAAAAGTGTTTTCCTTAGCAAGTTGCTGTTAATAAAGGGTAACTGTACCAGTTGGTACAGCTGCTGTTGTGGTTGGCGGATGTGTGCCACAAGGCATTCATGCAGTGGGTGTAAGGTCGGGGCATATGGGCAATCAGTGGCTCTCAAAAAGTTAACCACCCAAGTCAACACCCACCTGTGTTGCTGACGCATGCGATTGATGCTGCGAGAGAGTGAACGGGATGGAGATTGAGATGTAGAGAGTGCACGACGTTGATTCGCCCACATTAAGATGACGCACAGGAACAGCCACAGCCACAGGAACAGGAATAGGAACAGACACGCAGTGAGCCACCCACAACTCTCTCTCTCTCTCTCTTTCTCTCTCTCTCTCTCAGAGTGTTGAGGGAGGGGCGGGCAATGCCGGAATGCAATCAGTCAATTCAGCTTGGCTCCTGGAATGGACTAACTACAGCCGGAGCACATATTGCAGCAACTCGTTGTCGGTCAGCTGATGGGACAGACCGCAGGTCTAAAGCCCACCCGCTGGCCGTGCTCTTACAGGAAGTTTGTTGGCCACGTTTGGACCTCGAAGCGGGGCGGCGGGCAGAATGGTGCTTGCCAAATTGTAACTAGAAGCCGGCGCTTAAAATGCTGTTGCTGCTGCGGCTGCTGCAATGTTGCAATGTTGCAGCAATGTCGTGAGATGTAAGTAAATGTGTGGCTGGGTCTAACTTAATCTGTGAGTATCGGGCAGTTAAGGCCTACGGGCTAACGGCATGTGCTGTACACACTCTTAGATTTGCTTTGGTTTAGGGTTTGGGTTTGGGTTTGGATTTGGGTTTGCTTGTGGTTTCGGGTTTGTGTTTCATTTTCAAGGCAATTTTATTTTTTAACTCCTTTGTCTGGGCGACAATGCAGATTCTATTGCAGCAGCTGACACTTGGGGGTGTGGCTCAATTATATGAACATATATACATATATATATATATATATATATATATATATACTACATGAGTGCACTGAAAAAAAAGTGAATGGAATAAATTATCTATTTAGTTTTTACAATTCAGCAATCTTCTTACAATTTCAAGTACTATTTTTAAAATTTTTTTTTTTTTTAGGTAAACAATTTTTGACTAATTCTTGAATAATTTTTGATAAATTAACAGAAATGCATTTAATATATTTAAGTATGCGTATGGCTATTATTATATTTTGCGGATCAGATAAATCTTTAATGCATCATATAATTAAACAAGATTTGTTTCTACTGGGCTTAAGTTACGATTTAGCTACAGTTTACCAGACTTTTTTTTGAGTGCAGCTCTCCTCAACACTAAATAAGTGAAGCAAAAGTGTTTTAACACTTTCTACAAATTGTGCTGGTTTCATGTTTGTTTGGATATTTTGGAAATAAACATATGTTGTAGATTAAAGCAACAGACATATGTTTGTGAAATGTGTTGTATTACTCAATTTGTTGCAAATTATCAATGTCCAAGTCAATTTTGGTTTCATTTTAAATTCTGATGATATAGAGTTTCTTTTTGGAATTGAATTGCATTTATATTTTATATGTAAGTTTCGAATATTTGTTTTAAAATAACTTATATTATATCTATCGAATAAGGTCTTCGACAGATGAGTAGTTTAAGTTAACAAGTCCTTCCGGCAACTGAACTTTAAGGATAAACGTTCAAATATCAAATTTAAAATAATATGTCAAAATGTATAAAGTTAGGTTTAATTAATAAGAACTGACATGTTCAACTTATATAATCCTTATATTCTACGTGATTGGGCCACGTTCCGAAATCGATTATCGATTAGTTAAGGTAGTTATTAAATAATCCGAAATGACCTTGAACGTCCTATAATATGCAAGAACCTTGATCCTAAGACCGATTAGCTTATTCGGACTGCTTCTGCTTCTGTATGGTTACTTACATTTTCACATCTATATTATATAGTGTTCTGCCCATTTTTAATGAATTTCAACAAAAAGAGCAGCAATTTGTCACTTGGTTTCTAAATCAATAATTCCAAGAAACTAGTCGCAACAATATTCAATTGAATGCGTTAAAGTTAATACAATTTTTGCATAAGAAACAGAACAAACAACTGACCGATCAGAAAATACCCTCTTAGAAGCAACGCACATTGGTGGTTGATTCGACAAAAAGATTCCATATCACAAAACAAACAGACAGACAAACTGAAAAAAAGGATATGTTAAGATTGACTCAAACTTGACTTTATTAAACCCTTGTTAACAGTATTCAAATTGCTACAGGGTATCGAGAGCAGAAATCGTAAGCAGAAGATAGAAAGAGCTGCGCAACATTTTGGAGTTCGCACGCTATGATGGGATTCCACAGCAGTCAGCGACTAGGGCTACAATTGCAAGTTGCGCTCTCTCTGCCCACAGAGAGATAGAGAGAAGGCGAGCGTAAAAGACGCTAGAGAGACAGGGTGCGCTAGACGGTTGACGCGCGTGCCAAGCGTACAGCCATCTCGCTCGCACAGCGGCCATCGCTCTAATTATAGGTTAGGGCAAATGCGGCATAAGACAATGCTGCGATTGGTCGATAGCAACGCGTCGGCGCGCAGCACGCATGCATTGTGGGCGTCGCCCAAAAATTGTGAAAACTCGTTTTGAGCGCGTGCTTGCGCTGCCTGGCATTTCATTCATGAATGAAACGAGCAACGGCGGCGCCCTCAACTAGCCTGGGCCCGGGCTAGGCTAATACGTCATCATCATCGTCGTCGTGGTCGGGGCCAGTGGTGATGATCATCACAGCAGATGTGGCTCGCATTTGTTGATGGTGGTAGTTTTTTGCTTTATTGCTGTCTCTTTTCACACACACACACACACACACACACACACACATAATAGCTGCGCCAATGTTACGAGTAACTGCGTCATGATGAATGGGAATGGCTGCTGTTGTTGTTGTTTTTTCTGCTGCTGCTGCTGCTGCGTCAACTTCTGCTGCTGCTGCTGCTGCCTTTACCGTGAGAGAGCGTCGACGAGGCTGCTGGTCGCTGTCGCTGTCTCAGTTTGCCAACGAAACACATACGAAATACAACACACAATATATGTGTGGATGCACATATAAAAACAACAATTGCAAATCGGCGAGCTCTCTCTCTGACAGCGCCAACTTGTTTTGCTGTGACGCGCCCTCTGCTGCTGCTGGCTGATGCCGCCGAATGAAGCGAACGAAGCGAACGAAGCGAACGAAGCGAGCGAACGAGCGAACAAACGAACGAGAACGAGAACGAACGGAACGAACCGGACGGGGACGACAACGCCTTTTGCCTTTTGCCTGACGACGCGTCGTTGACGCTGCTGCAGTCGCCGCCAACGACAACACGAGAACGGGGCCCAAGCTTTTTGTTTGCGCTGGCTGGCATCGCGTGAAACAGTTGAAAGCCTTTGAACGATCAGCGACGACGCCGAAAACTTTTGCGCGGATACATTTTGTTTGTTTGTGCAGAGACAGACGCCTCCTTGTCGCCAACGTCGCCGCCGACGCCTCTGCAAACAACAGCGACAACGACAACGAGTACTACAACTACAACAACTACAACAACAACAGCAACAACAACAATAATAATAATAATAATAAATACAAATAATAATAATAACAACAACAAACACATACAGTTTCAAGTGCGTCTCAGTGCGTTTGTATTACAGTTCTTAGTTGCCTTTTTTTTTTTTCGTTTGCTTGTTCGTTGTTTGTTGTCCCCCACGCGTTTAATATTGTTTTCGCTTCAGTTCTATGCATGTTTATCGCTTGTGTTTCTTCATTGAGCCAAAACTTGTGTATCGTCAAAACCATCATCAGAAACAAACTGGCAAGGCATCGAATAACGATTCACATTCATATAGATCACATACAATCATAGTTACAGTTACAGTCCAAGTCACAGTCACAATCACATTCAGAGGAACCGTGCCAGTGACAGCAGCAACTGCAGCAACAGCAGCAACATTTGACAATTGCTGTCTGCTTACATCTGGAGAGAGTCGAATGTTTATCGTCACTGTCACTGTCACTGTCACTGTCCAGAGTCAAGTGAAAGTCGCAGCCGACGGCATAAATCTATAAACCATAAAATAAGTACATATACATACATACATACACATGCATACACATAGATATCAGCAACAACAATTGCAAGAGCTGAGCTCAAGTGACAGTGTAAAGTGCATTTAAGCAAGTCCAGTTAGAGTCCTTATGAAGATCCTTTTTGTTGCATATTTTTTATTGTTTGCGACGAGAGCGCGTGTGTTTTTCTGTGTGTTTAATATCATTGTGTGTCCCTAGACAGCAGCTACAACAGCTACAACAGCAACAACAGCAACAACAACATTGAATAACAAAACAGCAAGTAGCAACTTTGTTTTTGAGTGCGTTTCCTGGGAGTGATCCCCATTTTTGAAAAAAAAGAAAAACCAAAAAAAACAACAATCAATTGCTGTACGCTTTAAAATTACAACGCCAACAGCAAGAAGAACAACAGCAGCGGCAGCAGCAGCTAAAATGTTAACGGACATGACACCGACCGCCGGTCAATTATACGGCTCACAGATTCCGGCTATGGCAGGCATGAACATCACAAATATCGCGACACATTTGCAGAAACCGCAAGTCAATCCGGTAAGTGTCAAATACGATCCAGAGTTCCCAACACGAGGAACATGTCTGAAAAACTCCTTTTTGTTTTGAGAATTATTTAGAAATCGCAAATCTTTACTTTGTATCGAGAAAAATATTGGTAGATATATATGTACATTATATAGTCAGTCAATACTTGAAGAGACTTGTTCCAAGTTTCAGGGTTGTCAACATTAAATTTGAATAATTTATTTTTCATTTCGTTACGCTGTAGAATATTTTAGCACGTTATTCAAATTCTTTATATACATTCGACAGTGATAGATTTGTATAAATTTTCAAAATAAAACTAGATATACATAGTTGAGTTTTCATTCTTTGTAAATTCATGATCAGCATCGATCGCGAAACTTAAACAACAGATTAGGTTTTAGTATTTTATTAAGGATATCTCTTCCGCTTTCCCATAGATCGAAAAGCTTACAAATTACAGTCTACGTATTTTGAAAAGGGATATTAAAATGTTGTCCCCATGTGTGTAACGTCTTCAATTGATCTATATTACATCAAAGAAACCGGTATATTAAGAAATTTAAGTTTGTACGATGTATTTGGGAAAAGGAGTGCCTAATTTTTTGATCAAGATCTCACACTTGATAAGTTCAACTGTCTCTCAAAATCATTATATGCAAACTAGCCCCACAGTTTTAAGGTTATGTTGACCATAGATCCATCATTTTGTATATTTATATTTATACAATGTCAGGGAAAATAGTCAAATTGATTTCTATGATAAACATTAATAGTTAAAGATAAATGTGGATCTCTCTAGCAGTTCTCCAAGTTACGTTGATAGTTTATAGCTATATCGCATACTATATATTTATAATAAGGGTATTCAATCTACGGCACCTGGAAGATCAATTTGATATTCTTGTTTTTGAAAAATGCGATGATATTTGGTTTTATATTTTCAATTAGACGAAAAGTGGTGTAAAATTAACCTACATAAGAGTTGATTTTATGGTGCCTAATGTTGACGGTAGACCGCTTCAGCTGTTGAAGCTGATTTATAAAATACACTCACCGATGATGGGCCTGGGTGCCATTGTTGATGATCGAAACCCAAAAGCATCTAATGCTGCTGACGAGTCGGCCAGGGCCCTGTCTGGATCTGAATCAGAGTCGGAGTCGGAGTCTGAGTCTGAGTAAAAGTCAGCTCCTAAATCGATTAGGTGCGGCTTGTTCAGAACTGCGCGGTCTGTGTGCAAACGAATTTCACGCTACGGCTTAGCAGATACGCAGGCCACAGACACAGATACAGATATACAGATACAGATACAGATACAGACACAGATACGGATACAGAGATAGGATAGAGAAGAGTACATGGCAATTATGTGGGCTCTCAGGTATCCGCCGCTTCTGAAATCAATTATTCTGGCTCAGTTGGGCTACTTGAGGTGTGAAGCTAACGATGAAATGATTTTCATCTTTTCCTACTGATCTAATGTCGATGTACTCGTACATGTATCGGATTACGAGATCGCAGATAAAGACTAAGACGATGACTTTTCAACACATTTTGACATTGCTCTATAGCCTCTAATTGACTTATTCGCAGACTTTCTATCTGAGATATGCAAGGAAGACAAATACTTGAGGGGGCTCTTTTTTTTATCTGAAAATGTATCTCGCTAATGCGTATTCTTTGAGAGGCAGCGTTTAATGATTTTGCACACTGGTCCTAAACTTAAAAGTTTGTTTCTTTGATCTGTGCCGCATTTGAACTACAAACACTTAACTCGGGCAATGCCAAAAATAATTTCCTGCTCGAACATAATAAAATTGAATAACCTTAATGATGATTGTGACAGACACACACGCAACATTAACCTGAAGATCTTGAAAAAGCACTCGAAACATTTTATTTTTTCGGCTCAAATCAATTTTCATTATTTT
Source organism: Drosophila maculinotata (assembly GCA_035045305.1). Lineage (NCBI taxonomy): Eukaryota > Metazoa > Arthropoda > Insecta > Diptera > Drosophilidae > Drosophila > Drosophila maculinotata. The sequence goes on along the minus strand of JAWNPD010000679.1, from coordinate 10,412,712 downwards.
AATTTACAAATTATGCAAATGATTTTCTAAGTTACTAAAAAAATGTATTTCAAAGTCAACGTGCAAAAATATAATAAATTAAACTTTGAATATTTTTTAATAATTATTATGCAGATTATTATATTTTACTTTGAGTAAAAATTAATCTCATCAGTAGATGAACAAATAAATGTATAAAAAATAAAAATTCATAGAGATAATTTAAATAAATATTAGATAACAGATTACTGAGAAAAATAGTACAGTTTTTCTGTAAGTTAATGTGTATCTCATCAGTAGGTAAACAAAAAGATGGATACAAATACAAGTTCTTAGAGCTAATTTTATTTGACTACCATTATAATTGATTTTTAAGTTTAGCTTAAGCTGAAGGCACTTAAACTCATGAATCTTCGAAGGCAATCTCAACTAGCACTTAATCATAATCTAAGATCGACTTGGGCGTCTGTCTAATTCGTGGCTACACAAACTGATGAGAAATATAGCATGACACTTTTAATAGAGTTAGTAACGCCAATAATAGCCGTAAGACAAGCGCCAATTGTTGAGAACTTGGCTTCGTGCCCGTGCTCTCTCTCAACAGCAACAATATGAGGCCAGTGTCAGAGTCAAGTGTCTTGTAAGAGGCAGTGGCAGGGGCAGGGGCAGGAGCTGGTGGCAAAGCCACAAGCACAAAGTGCAGACGCCACGCAGCTGCGTGCGCCTATAAAATGTAAGACCGCAGCACAAAATGCGGCTCTAAACGGAGCCAGAACTGAAGCCAGAACTGGAGCCGGAGTCTATACTCATAGTCATAGTCGTAGTCTCAGTCGTAGTTGTTGTTGTTGTGGTTTAGTGCTGGGCCCGATATGCATATTGATGGAGCGGACAGGCGTTTATTAAAATTAATACCACATCAATCATTTTACAAACGTGCTGTCGGCCAAGTTCAAAGCCGCCTCGGTCGACTACTACTATATGGACCGACTAGACAGTAGTCCAGCTTATGCTAGTCGAGCAGAGCGCTCTAATCTTGGGCTCTGTTTAAGAAAGTTACACATGCGCATTGGTTTTAATTAAAAGCGTTTAAAGCGACGCGAAATACAACAAAAACACAGACGAAAACAAAATATACAAAAATGATAAATTACCAAGACAAACTGAAATTAACATTTATGCTGAACACAAAGCACAAAACATGTGTTGCAGGCTGCCGGATAGTCGGACATTCAGACTGCGGTGAACAAAATACAAAATACAGAAAACAAAAAACAAAAAAAAAACTTGAGGAGATTATTGAAATATGTTTGCGCCCAAGTTGCGGCTGTTAAATTATTGAAAATCATGCAATGCTCTTGCCGTTTTTCCCATGAACATCTCTTGGAGTTTGAGAGTTTGGAGTTGGAGTTGGACCACTCTGTGGGCCTCTGCCTCGTTGGCTCAGCACTGTCTGTCGGCATAATCAGCATAACAAAAGAAATTAAGCAATAATATATTAATGGAAATACACACAACACACAGCACACAAATACACAGTGAGGCCGGCCGGTGCTGTGAACTGAACGGTTAGCCAGCTGGAGCAAGATCGCCGCGTCATTGACTAATTTGTTGTGTTCTCAACTCGGTTAGGCGCCAGGGCGTCGCTCATTGGGTAGGGCATCATCGGTAGCCCTGACGACTGCCCCGAACAGCAGGCGCTGCAGATACCCCGTAGATACCATAGATTTGTCTATCTGCCTACACGGCGAGAAATCGCCGTCAGAACTCATTGATGCTTCAAAATAAATTTGAGAATTTTCTAAATATTTTACATGTTTATAATGCAAAAAATAGAATTTCAAAATATACAGAGCACATGTTTAACACCCTTTTAATTATTTATATTAGCCCACTATCTATTCAGTTTTACTCAGTCTCAAAAATAATTTTAGCAACTTTATAAATGATCAGTTTTAACAAAGAAAAACACTTTCTGCATTCGATTTGTATTCTAAATTTACAACTTTGGGGTTGTTGTTGTTTGTAAATTAGCCATGCGCTTTTCTTTCAGTGTGGGGCTGTCAGCCTCCCTATGTGCCATGCCGTGCCATTCTTATTCTTTCCGTTTCTCTCCCTTTCTCTCTCTCTCTCGCTATCCTCCTCGCTACCTTGCTCGACATATTCACTTTATATGATTTGGCTTAATGAATGCGTCCCGCTTTGTGCGACTGTCTGTGCATTTTCACCTTTGACAATAGGCTGGGCCAACGCAATTAACTTGCGTCATTTGGAAAATTAGTTGGCATGATGCTGCTAAAAAGCCAAATGCCGGCAGAGCGCGACAGGGACAGGGAATGCAATATGAATGGGAGCAATGGAAGTGGAAGCGAGTGCGCATTACAAGGTCGCGGTTGGCCTCTTCAAAGGAGCCGCCTGCGAGCATTTTCAATTGGTTTTCCCCAGCCAGCCAGCCAGCCAGCCGGCTAGCTAGTATAGTAGTAGTACTATGACTTGCAGTTCTGTTGGTCGTGGCCACAACGAAAAACGTCACATAGACCAGCAATTTGACGCTGACAGACAGTTGGTCATCGCATCGTATACGCAATGTGGCCAGTTGGTCCGATTTGTTGAAATTCATATGTCTGTTTCATAAAGTGCTTTTACCAACGGCTTTTGCGACCAACCTTCTTTTTATGAGGCGCCCTACAAGTGAATAATTATACAAAATTAAACCAGCACAAATTGATAATTTATAGGCAAGTATTTGCTGTTGTTGCTTTACTTCAAGAATTGTGTTTAATTTAAATTAATTAATTTATTGCCATGCATTAAATTAGTAAATGATTGCAGTACTATACAAAAAAAATACTAAAAAAAACATTATATGCAAATTTAGCAAACTGTTTTAATTCAAATATTTAAAAATATGAAATTCCTTGGGTACATTGGATATTTTGTATTTTTAATTGACTCGCTCGAATGTGTATTTAAAATGAAATAGAGTGCATAGACGAGATACGATAAATGGCTAAATAACCACCAGCTAGCAGCTAAGTGCATATTAGATGGCCGAGCAATTACAAACAGCAACAACAACAACAACAACAACAACCGCAACAAGCGCAACAACAATAGCCGCAACAATAGCAACAACAATTGAATGGTAAATGGGCTCGAGTGCGCTTCTAATTAACTAGCAACCGAGTCGACGACGTGTGCGCTTTAGATGTACTTTACTTTTATGCTTCTATACTTGCATACTTGTATACTTCTATAGTCATGTGTGTAGCTTGAGTACCTTATACTTTGAACACTCTCTGTATGGAGCCCCCAGTGGAGTAGTCCACTTCAGAACCAGTTCGCAACTACTTACTTACTATACTTTTCAAGCACACACACACACACACACACACACACACTTACAGCTCTTGACCCCTTGCCCTGAGTTATTGTGCGTTGTGCACCTTAGCACTGTATCTCTATTATTTAACACTCATTTGGAGCGGCATCGAAATAATGTTGGCTTGCAGGTGACAGCTGCTGACAGGCGATGAAAAGCCACCGGGCCACCCCCCAGCAACAACATCTCCCCGCCCCTACAGTAAACACTATTTTTTTACATTTATTATGTCATCATTTGGTCTACAAAGAAAACTATAGAAATGTATTTCAACATTTTATTGCTATCGAAATGCATTGAATATTTATTTGTATTTATTGTAATCATTTAGAATATTTGCATTAGAGTTATATATATATGTATATATGCACATATACATTTAGTTTGAGCTAGTAATTTCTTTTCTTGTCTTACGTATTATTAAATACAGAGTTGGGAGTATATAAGGCTGTGGCTTTAATGATTCACACCTTGTAGAACTTTCATGGGCTGCCGGGCTGCATTTAATTTGGCAAATGCTTACACCTTTTAAGCCAACGCCAAACCCTTACATCAAGTACTTGAGTATATATGTACATATGTATATATATATATATTTTTTTTTTGGAAATCGTGCCAACATTGTCAGAGCTGAAAGCCAAATAGCAGCTGCCGAGGGGAGCTCAAAGTGAGGCCTTCATTGGCATTTCGTTGTGCTGGCAATTTTGATGTTGGCCAAGCGTAGGGACCCTCGCGACGATTGCATAAGTTGAATGCAACCACAACAACCACAACGGCAACAGCACAACAGCACAACAGCAACTGCAACATCGACATCAACAACTTGTTATAAATTTTGTTGACGCGAAGTCAAAACGTTTGTCAGCGTTGATTTGAATGCACGTTCATGAGTTAATCAATTGTAATGCTTGGCAACAGCAACAGCAACAACAACAACAACAACAGCCTGGCAAGAGCAACAGCAGCAGTAACCACAGTAATCGCTTGTAGGCCAACTCAACTGGACACCTCGACACATCGATCCGAGATAAGGCCCCCGGATCTGGTCTGGGTGTCCGTCTCGATCTCGGAGCAATCAATTGCCCGAGTCAAACGCGAAACAGCTTTTTGAATTGTTTGATCGTGCTGTAAATTTGATTTTCAACTCGTCGCCAAGCTACGGCTACAAAGTGCCTTATACGGCCAAGAAAAAAAAAACCAAGAGTGCTCAGTTAGCCAGGCACTAAAGTTATTTATTTATACGTATGCATGTATGTATGTATCTATTTTGTATAAAGCCTTGTACAACTTGATAAAGAAAAACAAAAGAAAAAAAAAAAATATAAAGGCAACTGCAACATCAACAAGAGCTACGGAATATTGGGTTACGTTTAAAGTTTGCTGCAGAATGAAATGATTTATGGTCTGAATTACAGATAATTGTGATAATCATACCGAAAAGGCGCAGTCGCAGTCGCAGTCACAGGTTTTTGGTCTGAAATCGATATAAAATCGAGAGCCATATAAGATGGGCACTGGCTGGCGGCTCTGGCTCTGGCTCTGACTCTGACTCTGGCTCTGACTCCAGCTCCGGCTCCGGCTCTGAGTCGGGATGCGTGTCTAAAATGCATAACAGTTTTGCTTTCTTAAGTTTGTATACCCCTTGAGCAAGTATGGCATGGGTATGCTCGCACTTGGAGTGTGCCTTGTGCCATGTGACACAAATACTAATGAGCATCTCAGCTTATTCGTATTAACCGATTCACATTTTTCATATTAAATAGTCATAGTTTAAATTTCCCACAGTTATAACTTTGTAAAAACTGTTTATGTTTTGACCTCTAGATTAAAAGTATATATAAATCTGGAAACCAATTTTTTTGGTATAAATTCAAGTTAAATTTCTGAAAGATAAACTCATAGAGAGCGAGAGAGAGAGGGAGCGATTTTGTTTAGCTTGTTTCAACTTGGCTCCGTTTGGCCTCTTTTCGAAGGGATTTTCGCCAGATCAGGCCGTTAAGCGGCTCAGGCGACCTACAAGGCAGATACGGTACAATGCACATTGTAGGCGTCATTGTATCTATGTGATGCCGTTTGTTTGTCATAACGGATTTGGCATTGTTTGTGCCATTGTTTGCACAAGTATATGTTGTATATGTTGTATATGTTGTATGTGTATCTGTGAGCTGTTGTAAAGCGCCTGGGTTTATTTGCTTAGCCGGCTTAGACGGCTAACTGCTGCCTGGCTGCCTGGCTGCCTCGCTGCTCGCTGCTCCGGCCGTAGTATGCCCTGATGGATGATGAGGCAAGGGCCTAACAACACTCCACTGAACAGTGTATCCCCATGTACGATTTTTATGGATTTATTTTAGTGCTTTGCTGTACATTTCATGTCTTTTTATGTGGCCATATTTCTGGCAAGTGTTGAAGTGTGCTGACTGACAAGACAGGAATGGACCATAGGGATAGAGAGATGGGCCGAAGAGAGGGATGGGATGTGATGGGATGTGATGGGATGGGATGAGATGAGGACAGCTGACAGAAAACGAGCGCAGCGGATGGCCGTAAAAGTGTTTGCTAGTTTAATGTTAATGTTGTGGTTCCTTTTCACTTGCATGCAAAAATATTTCACAAATGTCAAAGCCAAAAAAGCGTTCAAATAATTCATAGTTTTTATTTATTAACTGTAAACGCGTTTTGTTTGCTCGCTTGTTAAGTTTATTTGCATTGTTCGTTCTCCTCTGGTTGCTGCTGTTGCTGTTGTTGTTGTTGTTGTGGCAAGTGCTCAGCTGCTTCTTGTTGCTGACGTGGCCGAAAATGCATTGATTTATATTGTGGGACGGATTGGGGGCTGTTGCATGGCGGCCATTCCATTGATTTATGGCCAAAAAGGAGGAGCTGCACTGGCAGAAGGGCAGCGGAAGACGGACTGCAAAGAGAAATGGGTTCTGTGGAACGACACTTCGCAAAGAGCTAAAGTGACAAATCAAATTGACTAACTAACTTGAGGAAACCTGGAGCATAAGATTTCAATTTAATAAAGAAACTTTTCTTTGTTACATACTTTTTGTGAAAAAAGAACTAGTATAGTAAATTGAAAATGTTGCTGTTCTGCATTAATATTGGTGCAATCTTAATTATTTTAGTTATGCGATTTTCATACAGGATGATAATATATAAATTCTCTACCTGGCTACAGACTTTTTTGTGTGCATACAATTCACAATATACACAAGAGATATAATTTTCCAATCTCATTTTAAGATTGTTAAAATGAGATCAATATAAAGCTTGTAAATGAAAAAAATAACCAAAAAAAACTTGTCACCCACTTATTGGTTTATTGCCTTCAACGCTTTGTCACTTGCGACGACAGGAAGATCAGCAGCAGCAACATCGGCAGCAACATCGGTAGCAACATCGGCAGCAACAGCAACAGCAATATCATGCGATGGTTTACAGCGACGGCAGTTGTAAATATTATGTTAAACAGTAAATGAAGTCGTTAAAATCATTTAATGAAGCACTCGTTAGTCACTCGCGTTGACAAGTGAAGCGATGCTCAACGCCGACGCTTCTGATGTTGCTGCTGCTGCTGCTGCTGCTGCTGTTTGCAATTGCAACGCTGCGTTGCATTCTAGCGAGGCATGCAAATGGCTGCCGGGCAGCCATGCCATGTGGCATGAGATTTGTTCATGCGACTGCGGCGGCAGTTGTCAAAAAGAATTGAAAGGATGTTTGATGGCATGCTAAATTGACAAATGCATGCAGAAACACTTGGTGGCTGCCGCTTTGCATTTCACTCATTATTCATAGCTAGTAAAAATTGCATGCTGCACTTGCTGCTGCTGCTGCTGCTGCTTGTGATGTGTGATGTGTGTTGTGGTGTTGTTGCTGTTGTAATTGCTGCTAAAGTTGCGTGCAAGCTGTCATGCAATGCGCCGTACGCTTGACGCTCTTTTATAAATCGAAAGCGTTTTTAATTTAATTTGAAATGTTCTAGGGCAATTAGTGTTGGCAAAGAAGGTGCAGCAACAGCAACAGCAACTGCAACTGCAACTGCAACAATTGTAACAGCAACACGCTTTCCACAGCCTAGCAAATGTGCATTTGCTGCGCAAATATTTATGCCAAATTTGCAATTGGCAACAACAACAACGACTATGGACAGGTGCATGACTTGCCGCCTTAAAAAATATATCTAATGTCTGAGCGTAGCTATAAGGTCAAGCTGGGCACATTATCAATGCCAGCAATTGTTACAGCAAGCAACAGACAGCAACAGCAACAGCAACATCTTTGCTAAAGCTGCGAGCAATTCGTGCATTACAGCGCACGAAACATACAAACAAATACATGTATATATGTGTATGTGTATGTGTATGTATTATGTATACATATACAAACATTGTTGCCTCCAGCGACATGGCAACAACATGAGTCGCCTTGCCTTTGGTGTTGCTGTTGCTGTTGTTGCTGCGGCTGTTGCTGCTGCGCCTGCTGCTTAAGATGTATGTGCAGTGATTACCACCAGGCGAGCGTATACTTTAGCATTTTATATGCCTTTTTTTTGTTGTTGTTGTTGCTTTTTGTATATTCTTCTTTTTATTTTTTAGGCCATGTTGTCCTTGTGCGCAAGCGTAGTCGAACTTTGAGGCAAGTTGAGTCGCGTTGAGTTGAGTCGATTCAGGACGAGTCTTACGCCCGAAATTAGGTTTTTAACTTTGCAGAAGGCGCGCGTTGAAATGGCGTTGATGATGTTCATGTTTCATGTTTGTGGCCTGATGAAGCGCAACGATTATCCCCAGCAACAACAGCATTAACAACAACAACAACAACAACTGGCAGAAATATGCCAAGAGTGCCCAAGTAAATTGATTGATTTGCCACGGCACGAAGCTGGACCCAAAGCTGCGAGGCAACTGCAGCAACACAGCAACAACAGCAACACAACAGCAACACAACAGCACCAGCGATAAAACTCGTTTCAGTTTCAATTTCATTTTAAAGGCACTTTGGTAACGACAAAAATATATAGCCAGCGCTATAGTCTTGTCTTTGAGTGGGGGGCAAAGTGGGCGTTATTGCTGGCGTTGCACGCGTTGCAGGCGTTGCTGCCGCCGTTGTTGTTGTTGTTGTCGTTGTCGTTGTAGTTGCTGTCGCTGTTGTGCCTGCTGTGGTTGTTGCTGGAGTGCCAAAATCTATCGAGGCATGCATATTTATGCGTGCTATTTTCAAACGACGGCGACAAAATATGCACCAAATGCAATTGAAACGCAACGAAAATTTTGTGCAACGCCCACCATTGGCTGCAAGCCAAGTCAAGTTTTCTTGTTGCTGTTGCTGTTGCTGTTGCCGTTGCCGTTGACTGTGGCACAAAGAAGTTGCAGCCAAGTTGTTGCTGTTGCTGTTGCCATTGCGGTTGCTGATGCGGATGGCAGCGACTGCCACACAACAATTTCTCAATTGAAATGTGTACGCGAAAATTGTTGTCTGCTTTTGCTGCCGTTTCTCGTTTGACAAATAAGTTGCATGCAAATAGCAAGCGCAGCAGCAGTGGCAACCAATTGCTACTGCAGCAACGGCAACAGCAGCAGCAACAGTAGACATTTTGTATGCAATGAATTAAATTCCAGCGTCGAGTTTTCTCAATGGCTTGCCATTGATGAAAATCGCTGCATTACCTTTGACCTGCCAAGTTGTTTGTCAAGTCCGTCTGACAGCAATCGTTGCTGCCGTTGTTAACATGACAAATTTGCCTCGCAATCACAATCGCAACAATATGCGGCAAGAGCACAATAACAAGAGCGACTGCTTCACTTCAAATACGATTAGTCAGAGTCTCTCTATAGCTGTTAAGTTCAGTTAACAATAAGACTGCTCCATATGAGAGAGACTAGAAGATACCCTAACTGCTTAAACACTCTGTTGCATTTTTTGATTAAGTTGCTGAAGTTGAATTTCGATTTTAGATATTCTATTTCGATTTCAGTCTATTTCTAGAATTGACATTCTAAAAGATACAATTGCACAACTTGCTGTTAGCCGCTTTTTGAGTGGCTTACAGGGTATACACATCGAAAACGTTTATAAGATTCGTCGCCAACGTTGTTCCCACATTCGTCAGTCTTACTGCAGAGCCGTGAAATATCTTCGAAAACCTGAGAAAATGGCCTGCAGTCTGTAAGATGCAGAAGAGGGCCAGCTTGAGCATCCGCATCTGCATCTGCGGACAAAAAAAAAAAACGAAATAAAAAAAAAACCGAAACCTAAACGTTGTGGCCTGAAAATTGTGGGTAATTTTCGGGGCCCGGCAAAAGGTCTTGGGGCTCTGCTTACATTAGCGTTAGCGTGTGTGCAGGTTGTAATTTTCTACTTTGCGCCTAAAAATGCTGATAATAGAAAGCACCCGCAACGATGACTCTATGGATCTGGAGAGTCGGACCACTGTCGTCTGTCCGATTGGTCTGAGCTGAGCAGAGCTGAGCCTGAGCCTGAGCTGAGGCTGTAGCCCAGTAATCGGCTGTGCGATCATTATCGGGAAGAGCTCTGGATAGCTGCTCATAATTATGGCGGAACTTGTTAACTGCTCATAAAAAATTGTTAACTCAAATGAAATGATATACACGATTTTGTTGTTCGGCTAACAACACAACAACACAACAACGAAACAACTATACAACAACAGCACACAGCACACAGCCACATCAACAATATGCACTTTTCCATACAATATTTTATAGGCAATTTTTGTAGATATTCGCTTTTCGTGCCACCGGCTCTCGTGTGCGGAATTCAATCAGAAACTATCATTGATGGCGCCTTTTTATGGCTTGTTTTGCACTTTCCATAAAAATATATATACACATATATATATATACAACCATATATCTGAAAGTTGTTGTTGTTGCTGTTGCCGGACCGACTAATTGATGTTGTCTATCGCGCTTTACTGTGGTGTGGTGTGGTGTGGTGTGGTGTTTTTGCGTTTTGTTAATTAGCCATTTAATGCTCAATAAAAACAACAATAGCAACACTAAATCTTACACTAGCCACAATGGCAATAACTAGTCACAGCCCGAGCAACTAGTCACTAGTCACTAGCCACTAGCCACTAGTCACAATATGGTCAACACATTTTTTATTTATTGAGTCATTAAATAATAATCATAATTTTCTTGTTTAGTGGTTTTTGCTTTTTCAAACAGCTTACTGGCTAGCCAGCCGGCGATTTGTCTTTATATATTTTCTATCCCTTGCTCATTTTGTTTGGCAGGGTCAAAGAATATTGCCAAAGCTTAGCTGACAATCCAATATCTGCTAAGTAGTTATTAAAAAGACACAAACTGCAGCTATAGCTTTACCATATATATACATATATATACATATATATATATGCCTGATCAGCATCAGCCGTAAAGTCAACAATCATTTTTAATACTTTGTTCATATTTAACAGTGTATATTAGGCAAAGGTTTACAATATTTAAGTGCACGTTTGTTAGTTTTAAAAACTGCTTTATTTATTGAAAATGATTGACCAATTTGGTAGTGTGGTAGTTTACTTTACACCTCAACACACACACACAGCTCTTAACTAGAAGTCAATTTATCAAAAAGGCAACTTTATTGCCCGCCAGCAATGAATAAATAATTTGGCATTTTTTAAATGCTGCGCCGAAAATCAATCGAAAATGATGAAATCAAAATTCTCGAGCTTTAAACGAAACAAGTAAGAGTGCAACATTCGAGAGAGAGAGAGAGAGAGAGAGAGAGCTCGACTAGCAGATACCCTACAACAGCTAGACGAACATGAATTGATCAACTCGGCTTTTGATGCTGATCAAGACAGTAATACTCTATAAATTCGTAGATGATCTGTTATACCCGTTTGAATGGTTACAGGGCATAAAAGGTGAAATCTAATCGATAGACACGCAACTTATAGTTTGATACATGGCCATTAATCAAAGTCAGCATATTGAAAACTGGAACTGGTAGTCCGAGGCATATGTTTCGTAGTGTCAACGTCAAATTCAAGAAGCAACAAAATATGCACACATATGTATATATTACAAATAAAGAAATCAATAAGTCAACTTTTGCGAGGTTGTCGAGTTGACTTCAGTTGAGTTGAGTTAAGTTGAGTCTCCTTTTGCTGGCCGATACTGGTGGAAGGAGCGAACGTTAACGTTAACGTTAACGCTTTTTATGCACATATGTATGCATGTGTTTCATTATTTATTATTAAACGAATTGGTGCAACCTTAACTGCCAGACAATTGGCTACCGGTGTTCTGGCCGACTACCACTCCAAATGAATATGCAAAAGAGGGCAGTCACAGACCCAGAAGCCGTCGTGGCAGAGGCAGAGGCAGAGTCAGAGTCAGAGGCAAAAGCACAGACAAAAGCGAAGGCAGAGATGGCAAAAGAGGCAGAGAGGCAGAGAGGCATTATATATGTGCAGTGAGTAAGGCAACTGGACAGCTCGCTCAGCGGGGCAACAATCCCAGTCGGAGTCCGAGTCCGAGTCCGCGTCCACGTCCGATTCCCCAAGTTCATATCCATATAGCTAATTCAAATGAGCTGCAAAACGAAACAGACATTCAGACAGACAGACAGACAGACAAACAGGCAGACAAACTGGCAGACGGACAGCGAGTGTCTGTTGTTGTCTCTGTTCTTGTCACTGCCACTGTCATTGCTGGGTAGCTGGTCAGCAACAGCAGCAGCAACAGCAGCAACAGCAACAGCAGCAGCAACAGCAGCAGTTACTGGTTTTATGATGCAGCATTTTGCAATTTATCAGCAACTGAAGACTGGCTCCAACTCCGGCTCCCGACTGCCGACTCCCGACTCCCGACTCCTTCTCTTCAAGAAATTGATTTGAATATCCAATTATAAACACATTCCTATACGTTTCTCTGGACGCCTTCACACTTTGCTTGATCTCCGCATTGTTGTTAATGCTACTGCACACAGTTGCTGGCTGGCTGGTGTTGTTTTGTTTTGTTTTGTTTTTGTTATTGCCTTTTGTTTAACACAGATTGTAGCACTTTAGCACAATAACAAACAATGCCAAACAACTGTCTGGCTGTGTCTCTTATTTGTTGTGTTGTTTGGCCGATAGTGTGACAAAAATGAGATTGTCATTTATATGCCAATTGCACGGCATGCACTTTTGTTTATTGTGTTTTGTTACATATTTCTGCTTATTTGCAGTGCAAAACTGACCAAAATGCGATTAGGTAAATACTCGTCTATAAAAGTTCAGCTTTGCGGAACAACCTTGATGCCAATCGACTTATTTATTAACGCTAGTAAATAGGTAAATAGGAGCGAAAAATAAATAAATAACAATGTGATATTATTGCTGTTGATTTATGGGAATATATCATGACGTTAGTCACGCAACAACTTAAATCGGCTAGCCTAAATGGGTATTAGGTTTATACATGACACAAATGCATTAGGCAAATTCCACGGCAAATATTTTATAAAAACAGGAAGGAATGCCCGACTTTCGTCTCCAACTCTTTGCTCTTTGCTCTTGTAACTAACGGTCCTTTATTTATTATGTATTTTAATTTTTATGATTACTGCATTTGCTTAAAGTATTCCTTCTGCTTTTGATATCTAATCAAGTCTCAGTTAAAAACATGACAAAATTCAAATACCAATACAAAAAGGAAGAATGAGTATGTGCCATAAATTTGCTAGTTGGTATACTACTCTCCTGAGGACATTACAAATTCATTGCCCTGGTTCTAATGGAATTTTCAATTGAATTGGAATACTATTTATAATGACTATTGACACAGAATAGTTAGTACGCAAAAAGAAATTTAATTTTTACTCGGAATTCCAACTACTTCCAGCTAAATTAGACCAGTTGTTGACATTTCCTACTTGCTGTTCTATACATTTGCACAGCTCTAATATACCCTCGAATTTTGCTCAATTCAATTGTAAAATATCATGGAAGAATATCAGATTGAGTTTTGCATACGTTTAAATACTTATCTGCTGTATCTGTGTTTCTATAATTTTTAAAAATTATATACAGATGTTGTACAGGAAGGTGACGGAAGACACCTGTGGCTTGGCCAGGATTAGCATGGCGTGCTCTGTGGGGCCTGCCACTGATTAAATACTCGTCACTTTTAATTAAAAGCCGCCATCAGGTTGAAGGCGAGCTGTACCCGGACCCCAATCCAGACCCAGAACCGTACCCGAAGCCGGAGCCGGACCTAAGCCCGAGCCCGTACTGGTTGGGGATTTATCCTTTGTCGCGGCATTTGAGGGGCTGCAGCTGCATGCCACTGCAATTTGCAATTACCACAAACACGCGGTGTGGACTGCCACACAAACGGCGGTGGTAGCAACAGCAGAAACAACAACAACAACAACAGAGACTGCAACTGCAACTGCAGTAACAAGAACCTGGTGGCATGGCAAAAGTTTTGCAATTAGAACACTTTCGCGTGCCTTTAATGATAACGGGCAAACGGGCGAAACTGCAATGAGGACGCCAGCGATTCTAGCTACTCCAGTGACTCCACTCAATTCCGATGTATGATGTTGTGGGCGTGGCAGGAAACTAGCTTTTAAGTGTGTCTGCGCCTGGCCAGCGAAAATTCGAGTGAAAAACGTTTTACGATTTTCGGCTTGTTGCCAATTCACCGTTTACTGGAATTGTAGACTCGAATTAGGAATGCGGATTGTTGTTGTTGCTGTTGTTGGTTTTTGCTGTGGCTGCTTCTGTTCCCACTGTCTCTGGAAATGTTGTCTTAGGCCCATGCAACTGTGCCATAGTTTCGAAATTAAGTGCCAGTTTGTTTATTCAAGACTTGGGCCAGCTTTTGTGACTGTCTCAATGCTGGTCAAGTGGCCGAGGACAATGGCCATTGTGCATGTCCTTTGTGTGCTAGTCCGGTTGAGGTTTTGCAGAATGTGGTACGCTACTTGATCGAAACTACTGCTCATTAGGCATCAGATTTAGAGCAATATTTTTTGGGCACTGTTCTGGAACAATGTACTGTTTACTTAACAGGCGCTGCGTTGCAGGCGCATTAAAGGATTTTGCGCTTGGTGCGTAAAGCGGATGAGTTTAAGTCTAAGGATTTGTGTATATGGTGAAGCGAGGTGCCAGCTAGCTGATTTTACATTTCCCTTTCTCTCTCTCTCTGTCTCTCTCGCGCTCTTGGCTGGCTTGTTACCTGATGGATATCCTGCGGTGATAATCACAACGGCACTTTTCATTCAACAAAGGACCTCCTCTCCACGTCTGTGTGTTTGAGTGCTTGTGCGTATGTTTGTGATATCTCGCTAATTTGTTACAAAATTGCACATTTGGCTGACACAGCCCAACATGGGGTAGGCCAGCAACTGAACTCCCTGCCCTTCCCTTTCTCACAGGCTCACAGGCACACAGCATCCCGTCGTATCCTCATCCGATTGAATCCTATGCCATCCATCAAATGCGCTGCCATTTGGCAGTTACCTCCTGCTTCTTTTCATTATTTTCATTATTCGTTCATTTTGTGATGCGGCTGTGGCAGAGGCAGAGGCAGCGGCAGCGGGAGCGTCAGCATCGCTTTTATCCCTGCACTCTGACCTTCGTCTCCTACTGCGCCAATTGAATCATTTAGCGGCTTTTAGCTGCGTGTGCAGCCACCTAAGTGTTTGCTAAGGTCCTTGCATTATACCAAAATGGTGAATGGTAAATGGTGAATCGTAAATGGTGAATGCTACAATAAATGGTAAATGCCTTGCACTCCATCAAGTACAGTAAACACAATGAGCAAATTTCATGCATTCCAAGTGATGAATGCGGTGGAAGTGCAGATTTTTACAATATTGCTCAAAATTCTAGTAAGTGTTGACATTAAATTTAACATTAGAAAAATAAAAGCATTTCGATGAAATGTGTATTTTAATACTCTTTATTTAAATATTTTATTACTCTGTATTTTAATACTCTGTACCCATTAAAAATGGCAAACCCTATAAAGCAAATATAGCTGGAAACTTAAATTTTCCCCACATTTCTTAAAAATCTTAAAATCGTGGTACACATTTGTCAAATGAGAAATGTCTACATATTTAAATGCTATCTTTATACTAGGAAATTGCTATTTTCCAGATATTCTATAAGACATAACATGCCTAAAAAGATCAGCTTCTCAAGATAACTCAATAATATTATTAATTTATGTTTTTTTAAAAATATTTCCACTAAGACATACTGGCTTTATATAAAGTATGAAGAACAAGTATGTTACTTTGTAACATGAACAGACTTTACAAAGTAATTTTGACCTATTGGTTGGATTCTAAATGTTGACTTGGGATTATGCACACAGTCACACAACACAGAACACAGAACACAGAACAGAGAACACAGAACAGAGAACAGAGAACAGAGCAATGGTAATCAATCAATTGCTGTGCCATAAATATTAAAATTGACTTGCTTTCAATCAAGCTCATTATGCTAATGAAGACACACAACCACACACGCCTACACATGCATGACTATATATACATATATAATATGCACAGCCATTTACTCACACACACACACACACACTGATACACAGAGGCAAAAAGCTGCTTTGACTGACTAAGTGAGTGACTCGAGTTGACTTGACTTGACTTGACTTGACTAACTTGTCGAGTTGTCTAAGTGAGTGGCTCTGGCTCTGGCTTGCTGTTAGCTGCTAGCTGTTTGCTGTTTGTGCACAAGACCCAGGCCCAGGTTCAGGTCCAGGCCCAGGTCCCCGGTCTCAGTTTCAGTTTCAGCACAAGTACCAGTCGCAGTCGCAGTCGGAGTCGGAGTCATGATCATGATTGCCTGACCATCGACATGAGCATCGACAGCTTGCGGCGACGTTTAAATTTGTTCATACTATAAACAAAATGGGCTAAAGATTTTATCTGTTCGTGTAAATATTTGTTAAAATTAAGCTTTCAACTAAAAAGTTTCAGAAATGTTAATTTCGTTCAGCATGCGCCGAAAAAAACACCGGGCATTTCCAGCATGCATCTCAACCGGGCTAAGTCCAATTTTTTTTGCTTCAATAGTTTGGCATAGCTGGAAAATTTGTTTGACCTTGCTGGTTGGTCGGATCGGCAGATGCAGCAGCAAGTGCCGACTGGTTGAGATAATCTCGATGGCATCTCTGATATGTCAGCTAATTTGGAGGTGTAAATACATATGAATTAATCATGACATATCGATGCATATTATCGGGCAGCTGTCATTATCAAGTGTAGCCATTTAAATATACTGATTGACTAATTAGTGATATTTTTATAGCACACTAATGCGGCTTAGCTTCCACCCATAATAGGGTTGTTAAACTGTTGCATGAAACTTTGTTGTTGTTAATCCGATCATTTTCAAAGATTTCTGCCAAAATTCGCTTGAGTCGTATTTCTCCAATTTCCGATTTATGAGCGTTAAAGATGCCTTATTCTGCCGCATATAATTATGAAAACGATTTGATTTGATTGCGGCAATAAAAGCAACAAAAACACCAAAAAAAAAAAAAAACACTTCATAAATATACCAGTTGCACTGGGAATATACCGATAGTGGAATACTCTCTCTCAGTGATTTTTAATTATTATTTTATTGTTCCTTCAATGGGATTGGTCAGTAAAAAACCAAATAACGAGACTAGCTCTAGATTTGGAGATGGCCTCGACCACTATTTTATTGCACAGTAGCAATTTACCAATATAGAATATGTTAGCAATTCAGTTAGTTCAGTTTGAATATACCTGTTTACTTTAACTTTGGCTGCAACTTGAAAAGTTGGCCCGTCAGCTCGAGGGTAGTTGTGTTTTGTTTGGAATACACTGCACCCCGCACCCCGTAGCCCTTAGCCCGTAGCCCTTACCTAATGCTGTCAGCACTCCAAAGTTCAAATAAGCAATGGCAGGAACAACAATGTTAACCAATTGGCCGCAACACCAACAAGCAGCAACAAATACCCTTAACTTGATATATATATATGTATATGTATTTCTGTTTGAGGCTGAACAACGAATCGGCTAAATTGGCCAAATTGCTGTTTTTGTTGTTAGCTAATGACGCGATGAATTTGTTGCCGTCAGAACTGTGGTTTCTACCAGCGATAGCCCCATATTTGATGGGCATCCCGAGTTTATGACGTTTCAAGCGCGTTTTTAAGGGTTCCAGAGCCAAAAACCTGAATTAAATAATGTGAATAATTTTTTAGTTCACGGAAAAACTTGGCAATGAAGCGGGAGATATGTATAAATATATGTATATACATATGTATATATACAAATAAAGATGAGATCCTTTCGTTTCGTATTTAAAATATCTACATTTTATAGCATAAAGCAATTTGCTGCAGCAATCAGAGTATGTTGTGGAATTCCTTTAGTATTGAAGTCGGTCTAATTTGCTAGTCCTTAGAGCCTTATGCACTCACGCTCTTCTGGCCGACCATACAGTGTTCTACTTGATACATAATTGAAAAGTATAATCAACCCCAATTACTTGCAGACGGCACTCAAGGACCGACCCGATCCGACCATGTCCTAGTCCGCAATCAGTCGCCCACTCCGGAGCAGGACCAAGCAGAGTTCGAGTTCAAATTAATTGCAATATGAGACACATTAAATGTGACCCCGTTCGAGGGTGGGTCCCAGCAAGACAAGGGTGGCATGGGCTGTGGAGCGGCGGTTGTTTCTATCCCCCACCCACACTATAGACATCATAAAAGAGAAGAAGAAAAAAAAAACAGTCATGTGGTATTAATGAGCGGTCAGTTAATCATGACATTTTAGACGTTATAGCGAGTAGGCTACAGTAAACACTGTCTATAACTGATGATGGCTCATGAAGCGCGCTTCCAAGTGGACGCCTTGGCTGGTGGAAAGGGGGGCGGGGGGGGGGGGGTGCCTAATAAACCGAATAAAGCGTAAAGTGGGTAAACTTAGCAGCTGAAGAATGAACATGAAATGAAAGCATTTGGTAAATTAAAATCATGCACTGCACTGCTTTTGGCTTTTGGCTTTTGCTTTGGGGTTTTCGATAGGGATCGGGTTCGGGTTTGGGTTTGGGTTTGGGTTCGGGTTTGGGTATGGGTAGGGGTACGGGTGTGAGTACGGGTTTTGGCAGGGGCACGGGTTTTTGGGCTGTTTGCCGCACAATATAAAGACACTTTAATACACTTCATCAAGTTGTGCTATGGCTACAAAACGGTGGCCAGGCATACATATGTATGTGTGTGTGTGTGTGTGTGTGCGTGTGTGTGTGTGTGTGCAGCGAATATTGAGCCCAAGCCATAGCCGTAATTATCTCTCTGGCGCAGACTTGACTTGACTCGAGTCGACTTCGCTTTTTAAGATTTCGCAAAAATAATAAATAATAAAAACAGCAACAGCAGCAACAACAACAACAACAACAACAGCAACAACAGCAAAAAGGCTCGCTTTTGGCTCGCAGATAACGCAAAAATAAAATAAAAAAAAATGAAAAATAAAAAAATTATGATGAAACTCCATTAATTTTTGTTGCCGTAGTTGCTGTTGTTGTTGCTGTTGTTATTGTTATTTTTTTGAGCCCCGTTTGCGGCGGCTGCGTCATTGTTAATGAGTTTTTGTGTATGGCTTACTTATAAGAGCATCGCAGCCGTCGGGGGCAGGAGGCAACAGTTCCAAGGAACTCTGGACCACGGGCCCAGGCCCTTCACACAAAGTTGGCAACGAAAAGCTAAAGAAGACCCGGCCACTAAGGCTACTTAATATTTGCCGGCCAAGTTCTCCAAGCTGCGAGCTGCAAGGCTCTGCTGCCAACTTCTGTGCGATTCTTTTTAATAAACTTCTTAGATAGAGCGCTGCTCCACTTCGATCGCCCGCATCTGTCCAGCCGCAGTTCCAGCAGTTCCAGCAGTCCCATCAGCTCAGCCAAGCTGTTCCCACGCTGCTGCTGCTGCTGCTGCTGCTGCTGTTGGCCAAAATCAAAGCCATTAGTTTACACTTTACATGCTAATGGCAATGGTTCGGGAAAGAGCCTGTCGCGTCCTTCAGCAAATGCCCCGGGGGCTGCTAGAGGATGGCAATGTTCGGGCTTCTGGTTAGCTGGCAGGCCCCGTCCAGATATATGTATATATACGTGTACATATATCCAGACCCGTCCTGCTGAAATAAAACCAATGAACTTTTTAATTGCCTATGAAACTCGGCACCGCCAACCCCTGCTGTCTGAGGCACCACAGCACCCGTTCCCTCGCCACGGAGCACACCACTCAGTTAAGGCTCATCCGTTTTGGCGAGTCGCGTATTTGGGTAGCCAGACGCTACTCCGTTCTGGTGGCCTCCGGTGTGCCTCTGATAGCTCTGCTTATAGCTGGCCATAGCTGCTCGTCTCCTCTTTTTGCCGCAATTTAAAGTTTTACTGTTTGTTATTATTTTATTTGCACATTGGCGCCGTTTCGAGCTGCGAGTTGTTTCAGAGTGTAGTTAAGTTTTTATATGGCTTGCCACGAAAATTTATACTTATAAGTATTCGAATTAAAAGACTTAATTTGTATATGGGGCCAAGCTGAGTGAGAATAAACCAATTGAACGGGTCCAAATAAAGCGTTTCCTTTTGCCTTTTGCCTTTTGATGCTCCTGTATCCCTTCTAAATGGCTAAATGGTGTACCATAAAAATTTTCAAATTTATATATACCCATTATACGTGCAAGCAGAAGAAGTAGTACCTATATTTTTAGTAGTATTTTGAGCTTGTCATGTCTCTCTGTCTATCATTCATAGCGATTCGAATATAAACACAAAAGTAATTAATAAATTCGAACTCATTTCTCAAGCTCTATATACAATAGTACATATTTTAAATAGTATTACGAATATTCGAAATTAAATTCTTTACAAGATTACATGATAAATTCGCCAAGAAATTGTCATTTAATTTCTAATTTAATTACAGAAATATTCTAGAGAACAAACAAATTCGATTTTCAAAAATCATATAAAATCTAGAAAATTATATTTGAACAAATTATAAATATACTTTAGATTGGCGGAGATGAATTCGGACTTGCATTCGTAATTGCAGTCAAAGGTGGTCCAAAGGAGAGTGTCGCTGTAGGTCGGTGTATCAAAGGCAGACATTAGCATTGGACTAATTAAAACAGTTAAGTGTCATTTGACCCATAGTGCTGCCGGTGGGAAGGGAATGGAAGGGAGGGAATGGGAAGGGGACCGGAACGTCAAAGGCAAAACGACAAAAGGCGCGAGCTAAACAAATTCGGTTAGCACAGCAGGTGGCGACTCTGAGAGTCGGCGGCGGAGAGTCGAAGAATCTGGCAAGTGGAACCTCTAACAATGGCAAGGGGCAGGGGCAGGGGAAGCTGATCACAGCGGGCGCTATCAACGACGGTGCTGCAGGTTCAGCACCTTTTGTGCGATAGCCGACAATAAGTTGGGCACATCAATCGGAGGCGGTGTCATAATTTTCACAGCAGGTGTCGCTGCTAATGATTTACACCAGAGAGTGTGAGAGAGTGTGTGAGAGAGAGAGAGCAACTGCAGAACAAGAAGCGCAACAAAGTGCAACAATGCGCCGGCAAACAGACATAAAAACATGAAGAAATCTAAATTCACTGTGGCCAGGATGCGCGCCGCTTTGATGTGGGAGCGAGATCGCAGACAGTGTTCATCCAGCAGCTCATTGTTGTTGTTGCCATAAATTTAGAAAACAATTCATTATTCATTTCGTATGCTGCTAGATGGCGCTGTCTCCTTTCGCATCGGCTTAGGCCTGCTCTGCCTCTTTGCCTGCGCTCTCCTCTGCAGTCGCAGTCGCAGTCACAGTCACATATACATTCACAATAGACACAGGCAGAGAGCGGGGGGGCGTTGCAGTGGCTCGCTGCGCTAATTTGGTCAGTTTTGGTTGGTTGCTTGGTTGCTTGGTGTTCTCTTTTGTTGTTGTTGTATCGACTGTGTGGCGCCAGTGGCGCCCCCTATGGCGCACAAATGCCAAACAAATTGTTAACTATTGTAAGCGATTCGATTCGGGGTTAAAGCGGGAGGCACTTGTTGTTTGTTTCTTTCTTAATGCAATGCGGGTGACAGTGGGGGTCGGGGAAGGTGTAAAAGCAACTTAACCCTTCCAGAATATGGCGCATTACATTTTTGCTGTGGGTTTTCATATATTGCTGGAACTGTTGATTTTGTAGACATGAAAATAAATTACGGATTTTTAATTTTCAATTTTAGTTAATTATTTATATTTTTATCAATCAAAAAAATAAATAAAATTGACATAGACCCTAAAGAAGTGAGCTTAGAAAATAAAACAAATATTTGGCAAGAGCCGAACCCGTTTTGATTCAAATCTAATAAGCAAGAGTAAGTAAGTAAGTTAGTTAGAGTTGCTGACTTACACTCTGTTTAAGTGGATTCATAAGGTCCTTTACATTCGATGGTCTTTTTGTGGTTTTTTTAGTGTTGTGTGCTGCTGCTGATCGATGAATCTAAATCGTCTAGCATTTAAATTGTGGCGCGGAGACTTGATTGACTGACTGGCTAACTGATTAACTAACTAACTAACTGGCTCACCGTTGCACCACTTGCACCACTTGCACCGCTTGCACCGCTTGCACCGCTTGCTCTGATATCATTTTGTATAATTTTCTTGCCACACAATCGAACCGAAAAAAACTCACAGGGAGCCAGCCATGTGCGCAGTTGCACGACGTTGAAATTGCTCCAATTATGTTTGGCTCTGGCGGATCTGGTGGATCTGGTGAATCTGTTGAATCTGGCGAATCTGGCGAATCTGAGGCCAAAGTAGTTCGGTGGCCAAACAACGTGGCACACAGACTTGCTCATCCTTTTAGCCATTCCATGTGCATGCAACGTAGTAGACTGGTTGCTGACTGAACTGGCCCCGATCTGGTCCCCCCCCTCCCCCCATGCCCCTGCCTACTCATTACACTGCCAGCGGGGCAGTGGCACCTCTCTGACATATTGCACTGCAATAGCAGCGACATCCCCATACCCATACCCATACCCATCGCCGTCGCCATAAACGTGCCACAAAAGGCTACCAGTCGCCCAATCAGCGCATTTGGAGTCTCGGGCCAACAATGCGGAAACAGCTGGGCTGGCCATTGATTTGGACTTGGCTATGAATGCGTAGTGTAGTCGCCTTGTTTTTGTTGTTGTTTTTGTTTTGTTTTTTTTGTGGGCAGTAGGGCGACCACAGCAATTATCCGACAAATAGCAGCTTCCGCGGCCTCGATCTCCGCCTGATTGCTGGTTGCCAACGGTTGGCTGTGTTCTGCTGTTCTGCTGTTTTTTATTTTAGCCTCCTACAGCTACTTCTAGTGCTGCTAAATTGGCCCGCCAGGCAACGGTAAAAGGCAACTGTAAATCGCTGAGCTGAAACTATAAACTTAATTCTGTTGGACAGGGAGGCAGCCACTTGACTACTGGGCGGCCAAAAAGTGGCCTAACCGACTTTTACCAGCCGAAAATTGTTAACTTGATTGCTGCTGCTGATGTTGCTGCTGATGTTGCTGCTGCGGCTGTTGACAATTTTTGGTTGCCATCAAACAGCTGCTGAGCTGCCAGGCGAAATGTGTGTGATGAGGATCAGCAAAAGGATCAGCCATAGACGGGCAAAGTCAGAGCCAAATCCTCGACCTTCGTCAATCACGCTGCAATTTCAGCTACACACACATACACACATATAAACTTATATATACATATGTATATGATCGAGACAGTAATTGAGCGAGCAGGACAGAGAGATGTTGCACAAGTGTCGGTTGTTGTTTGCTGAGCCGCTAGACAAAAGCGGAATTGAAAATTAGTTTCGGCCAAAAGGACAAAGCATAAGCAAATAGGAAACACGCCAAGAAGAGCTCATAAATGACTTCCTTTTGTTTTTTGTTCTTTTTTTTTCATATAACATTTGCCTTGTTCTCGGTGTATAAATCATGCCATAAGGAACAACTGACAAAGTCGCTGTTGAGATGCTCTAGCAAACATCATTTTTATTTGTATCTGTTGGGGATGCAAAGGTTGCCACTTAAATATTAACACTTGAGATTTGTCAATCAAAAGTCTGTAAGAATAACCTTGAATAATTTGTGTACATTGTATGAGATATTTTTTCATATTTGTGTACATTGTTTGATATATTTTTAAATAATTTTATTGATCCTGTGCCTTGTAATATTACATACTATGAGGTATTATTCAGATTTGCACACGCTAAATGTTTTTCTCCAAATATTTACTAGTAGTTTTTCAGCCAGTTCCCCCCTTTCGGAAAAGCTGATTTAAAATTGATTGAAAAATATTATTATTACGCCCCAAAAAGCCGGTTTGCATTTTTTGCAGCTTAATTTTTCGAAAAAGTTAAAACACGTCTTTAATGAAATTTGACTTTTTTTGCAAGAGAAACTGTTTGATATAGAGTATAACTAGAGTACGAATAGCTTATGGGAAATGTTGTCAAGCATACGGTTGCAAACGATTCGATATAGTCAACGTGCCTGCTGCCTGCTGCCAGATACACTATCAAAAACTGCAGACCATAAAAAATGGGCGCATTTAACGCTAAAAGCGAAATTCAGTTTTGATTTACGTTGCGAATTAATTTTGTGGGTTGGCGTCGGTGGCATTAGAAAAGCGTTTCAGTTTTTGATGGTGGTGTGGTTGCTGGACAGGATATGAAATTGAGCATAACTAATTTGTATTTAAATAATTTGTGGATTCGCGCGAAAGACTCGCGAAAGACTTGTTAATTAAGAAATGTACGAGTAAAAGCAATTTGCACCGTTCGTTCCCATGCCAACTGGCAATGAACCCAACTCAATGAATGTGCCTCTCTCTCTATCTTTGTTTGTCATGCTCTTTGCAGGATCATCCCAGCCTGCGCGGTACTCCACTGGCCATGCTCGCCGCCCAGTGCAACAAGCTGTCGAACAAATCACCGCCGCCGCTGGCGGATGCGGCCGTCGGCAAGGGATTCCATCCCTGGAAGAAGAGCCCCAACTCACCGGCCGCTGGCAGCAGTGGCGCCACCGGCGGCGGAGGCAGCACAGCCAGCGGCAGCAGCAGCGTCGGACAGCATTCACCGTGCGCCATCTCAGCAGCCAGCTCGTCCAGCTCCAGTGGCAGTGGCAGTGGTGGCGGCGGCGGAGGCGGCGGCCAAGGATCCCGCAGCCTCTCGTCCAGTGCCAACAGCAGCAGCACCATGGTGAACATCACTGCTAGGTAAGCAACTTGACGGCGCACAGTGATCCCACATATATTTAGAGATCTGGCTGAACAACCTACCTATATACATATATATATATATATTTGCACAATCCAAATCCGCAATAGATTTTTATTTCAATTTTGCTTTAATCTGAAAATTTCAAAATATATATATTTATAAATATTGAGGGCTCCAAGAGATTTCAATTTCTATCTATGAATTTATCAAAGTAAAATTTCTCACTTGATTAGTTAGTTAATTGAGCTACATTTTATTACAATTATTATTATTACAACGATCCTACTTTCAATAAATTCCAAACTCGTTACCAACTTTAAATTCCAGTAGGTTGATTAAACATAGGTTCGATTTGTAATCTTCTATAGCTTTTTTAATTATACTCGTTGCTGATCTTTGATATGTGACATTATGAAATATTAAAATAAACGAGCTATTTTCAAAGGAGCATTATTCAAGATTGAAATTAAATTGGCAGCTCGTTAATCGATTAGAATCGGAAATCCGAAATCCTTGAACAGACTAAGCTTAAATAAATATGAACAATATTGCAAGGATAATGTGTGTCTACTCTAAAGTTGAATTGTAAATATTTCTATATGGTATATATGTGCTTGTTCAGCTAGTTTTCTGCACGATCTGGGGATCACTGTGCGTTGCTCAGACAACAGCGCGCTCTATACAACTTGTGAGTAATTTCAGCATATATCCTTACAGTCGCCCGCTCGCCTCGTCCTGCGCGGCCGTTGGCAGCTCGGCAACCGCATACGGCAGCGATTTGTATTTTCCCAACACATCCACATCGACGGCCAGCATGGTGGCGGACAATCATCACATGCATCAGGGCCTGCTGGGCAAGGTGGAGGGCGCTGCCTTTGGCTCGGTGTATTCGCGTCATCCGTACGATTGGCCCTTCAATGCGGTGACGGCGTCCGCCCACAAGGCCGCGGAGGCAGCCAGCGTTAACTCCGGCTGGTGGGATATGCATAGTGCTGCTGCCGCCGGCAGCTGGCTGGATATGGGCAGCGCTGCTGCCGCCGGGATGCATTCGACAATGGCCAACTATGCGAGTGCCGCGGCTGCTGGCACGGATTACAGTTCCGCCTTGTCGCACTCACTGTCGAATACGGCACACTTGCTGGGCTCCGGGCAGCACCTGCTGCAGGACACATACAAGAGCATGCTGCCGGGTCAGGGCGTTGGCGGCTTCTCGCTGCCACATAGCTCACCGTCGGCAGCGGCCACAGCGGCCTCGCCGCAGGCATCAACGCCATCGACACCATCGCCACGATCCCAGCGACGCTATGCGGGACGGGCGACCTGCGACTGCCCCAACTGTCAGGAGGCGGAGCGTTTGGGCCCAGCTGGGGTGCATCTGCGCAAGAAGAACATTCACTCCTGCCACATACCCGGCTGCGGCAAGGTCTACGGCAAGACATCGCATCTGAAGGCCCATCTGCGCTGGCACACCGGCGAGCGTCCCTTTGTGTGCAACTGGCTGTTCTGCGGCAAGCGCTTTACGCGCTCCGACGAGCTGCAGCGGCATTTGAGGACACATACCGGCGAGAAGCGCTTTGCTTGCCCCGTGTGCAACAAGCGTTTTATGCGCAGCGACCATCTGGCGAAGCACGTGAAGACGCACAACGGCACGGCGCCGAATGGCATTAAAAAGGGCTCCTCGGAGTCGTGCAGCGACTCTGAGGAGGCTGCCAATCAGTCGGGTGAGTCGAACGGGCTGGGCGGCGCGACCAGTGGCCAACAGACGGGCGCAGGTGGTGGCGGCGGGGGTGGCTCGGCCAGCTCCAACACCGGCTCTGGTAGCGGCAGCGCCGGCTCCGGTGCCGGCAACCGAGCTGGTAGCCATCCCGGCACCCCAACCTCGCTGCATGCGCACAGCGCCTCCAGCACGTCCAGCAGCCTGCTGGGCGGCGGTCTGCACCTGGGCACGCCGCACCAGATGGTCGCCGCGGGCGGCTCTCCGGTGATGCTACATCAGCATCAGTCGGCACATCAGCAACAACAACAGCAACAGCAACAACAACAGCAGCAGCAGCAGCAGCAGCACTCGCATCAGTCGGCCCATCAGCAACAGCAGCAGCAGCAACAACAGCAGCAACAGCAACAGCAACAACAACAACAGCAGCAGCAACAACAGCAGCAGCAACAGCAGCAACAATTTGCACAGCAGCAATCGCATCCACATGCGCATCTGCATCATCATCATCATCATCATTTGGTTGGCGGATCGGCACCGAGTCCCGGCCTGGATCATCGGCTAGATCACAGTGCTCTGGTCGATATTAAGCCACCGATGGTTTGAGGTTCGCTGGGACCCTTTCTGTTCACCAACTGAGCAGAACTGGGTTCCTGGTCGCAGCTCAAAATGCAGATGCTCTGCAATGCCATCGGGCGAAACTTTATGTAGTCGCAGTGCAGATGGATGCGGATATGGATGTGGGTGTGGATGTGGGTGTGGGTGTGGGTGTAGATGCACCTGAACGCTATACGAATTACATCAACAACAACCGAAAATGATTGGATGGAATTTCGAATTTCGCTTTTTCTTTAGGTTTTTTCCGATATAAAATAAGCATTTTTTTTTGTTTGTGGTCTATTATGTATTTAAAAATAAAAATATATATGTGTACATATGTAGAAGTGCATTGGAATGCAACATACATTTTTTCGCTATCTTAATTAACCAAGATGTTTTAACAACAACAATCAATTGCAAGCTAATTAAACACTTGAAATAGAATAATATATATACATAATAAAGAAAAAACTATGTATTTGAAATCCAGCTTAAAACCCTATTGTATATATGTATTTAATGTATTTCTAGATGTCTATGCGAATATAGTTTCATATATAGCAAACGATTCTCAAATCTATACTTATCAAATGATTGCTTTTGCTATAAAGTAAGCTACAAAATAAACATTTTTTTTTTCCATTTTTTTTTTACTAGCAAGTAATCCTGGATAATATATATATTTTTTTTTGAATAGACCGTAGGTAAATAAATATTGAGAAAAATGGATGTATTAATATGCGCAGCGTTTATTATACTTATATATATATATAAATATAAATACATATATATATATATATATATATATATATATAGATATATATATATATATATATATATATATATATATATATATATATACATAACATATACATATGCATAACAATTAAAAAGGAATATCAAAAATAAAAATTGAAACTAAATAAATTAATTAAAACTCTGATTTCAATTAATGGTAAACTATTATTATTATTTGTTGAACATATATGTGAGCAATATAAACAAATATTTTAAACATACAATTAAACAAATATTTCTAGTCCAATTATGAAACAAACAAGAACAAAAAAAAAAAAACAAACGAAATGAAGAAAAAAACAACAATTTTAAAAACTAAGAATGGGTGAAAAACCAAAATTGTAAATCAAAACAAATGCTTTGCTTGAATACAGAAAACAAAAGATCAATTGAACTTTAAATATGGCACGCAAAATACAAAAGTACGGACGGAAAGCTGCGCGGCTCGTCGGCGGAGAAGTGGCGACGCAACGGTTGGTTGCATAACAGTTTTGCTCCATTGTTGACAACTGGAAAATGGGGTCAGGAAAACGCGCTTGAGCTTAATCGTTGTACTATTTCTGCGGCCGTTCCTTGCATGATCTTGCTCAGCGCCATTTTGTAAAATAAACCAATTTGTATGTTTTATTTTTGCTATCCACTTAATATACAAAATATACATACTATTTTTAGACGCTAGCGCTTTAAAATTTGCGACTAAATGTTTTTGTTGTTTTCTTAATTTAAGCTTAAACTTAAATTTACATATGTATGTATACGCAGTGCTTACTTCAAGAAAATTGATAACAAAATAAATAGGGCTTGACTAGTTTTTAACCATTCACGAGAACAAACTTACTTAGATCAAACAGTAGCAAGGAGCACTTTGCATCTTTCAGCATCTTCAATCTATATGTATGCATGTATGAAAGTATGTATATGTATATGTATATGTATATGTATATGTATATGTATATGTATATGTATATGTATATGTATATGTATATGTATATGTATATGTATATGTATATGTATATGTATATGTATATGTATATGTATATGTATATGTATATGTATATGTATATGTATATGTATATGTATATGTATATGTATATGTATATGTATATGTATATGTATATGTATATGTATATGTATATGTATATGTATATGTATATGTATATGTATATGTATATGTATATGTATATGTATATGTATATGTATATGTATATGTATATGTATATGTATATGTATATGTATATGTATATGTATATGTATATGTATATGTATATGTATATGTATATGTATATGTATATGTATATGTATATGTATATGTATATGTATATGTATATGTATATGTATATGTATATGTATATGTATATGTATATGTATATGTATATGTATATGTATATGTATATGTATATGTATATGTATATGTATATGTATATGTATATGTATATGTATATGTATATGTATATGTATATGTATATGTATATGTATATGTATATGTATATGTATATGTATATGTATATGTATATGTATATGTATATGTATATGTATATGTATATGTATATGTATATGTATATGTATATGTATATGTATATGTATATGTATATGTATATGTATATGTATATGTATATGTATATGTATATGTATATGTATATGTATATGTATATGTATATGTATATGTATATGTATATGTATATGTATATGTATATGTATATGTATATGTATATGTATATGTATATGTATATGTATATGTATATGTATATGTATATGTATATGTATATGTATATGTATATGTATATGTATATGTATATGTATATGTATATGTATATGTATATGTATATGTATATGTATGTATGCTATATACACAGATATTTACATGCATTTTTTTTGTAAACAAACAATAAAATGTATATTAAATATTTAAAATAAAGTAAATCAATTTAAATTTTATTAAAAATAAATGTAAAAAAATAAACAGATATGCCAATTTTTTTTTTGTCAATTGAAGGGCCAGTGAAAATTGCAATGCAGAACGTTCCTTTGAGCTGAATGAATATCAATTTGCCAAAACGACTGCCGGATAACGGGAATTGTATATGTATATTTTAATCCGTACGACTGTTGCCCGCTGCCCCTGACTGTGCTGGTGAGTCGAGACCACCCTGTGGGGGATGCTGTGAAGCACACTTCCGACCCGGCCGCTCTTGGCTGCGAGTGGGTGGTGCGGGTGGGGGTGGAGTTGTTGGTGTTTGGTGCAGGGTGCAGGGTGCTCTGACAGTTTATTTAACATTTGACGGTCGGAATGCTGCGTTGTGGGCGTCATCGTGGGCGGCCCGGCCAACCTTGTCGTTAACGACTTAAGCGCAGAAAAAGGTGATGGGTAGAAAAACGCTTTACGGTTTACGCTATTTGCTTTGGTTACGCCAGTTACTTACCCGGCCCGGCTGCTATTTGGGTGATTTAAATTTTATTACCGTAGATTTGTTGCCTGGGGTCGACTTCCGACCAGCATGGCATGAGGACAGAGTGGGCGGACAAGGGGAATGAGCCACACACAGAATGAAATTGAAGTGTGTGCAGATTGTTTTTGATTTTTTTTTTTCTATTTCGCTGTTTTTCTTATGAGTAGATTAAGTTGCGCATTTACTTTTCGCTTGGGTTTGTGTGTTGACATTTTCAATGGGGCGTTGTGGCAGCACTGGGGAGTGGGCTGCTAAATGGGTGGTAAATGAATTGAAAATGTCCGAAAGTAAGTACATAAATAACAAGTACACTGAGAAAGAAACATTTTCCAAAAAGCAACCAAACTGATTTGTGAAATGAGTGAAGTTTTGTAATACAGTTTTTGAAATAGTTTTAAAACCATCCAGAATTTACTAGCTGTTGGGTATAAGAAGCGAAAAGAAAGAGAAAATATTATAATATATTATTTTCATACAGTTTTTGAAATACATTTAAAACCAGCCGAATTTACTTGCTGTTGAGTATACGAGATTTTCGTCTCGTATTATTATTATATTGATTTAGAAATAAGTATTACTTTCATACGTCATAAATGTGAATACAAAATATTGGTGGATTCAGTTACAGGCTAGAAAATGTTGTTATGTCTCTCAGTCAGTGCCATTTTCAAGTTAGATTAATAGTTTATATTTATATTTCGACCGTTTGCTTTCATCATTATGCTCGTACTCTGCTGAAAGAGATGTTGTCTGCTTTGAGTGTCAAATAGAAGCTATACGAGTATTCCTTGCTCCTGCTGTGCCCTGTCGCAATCATATAGTCAAATTTCAAAGAAACGTCATGAAAGTTGTAAATTAAAATAATGATAAAACAGAGCCCGGGTGGAGGCATGCGTTTGGCATCGGCTTGCAGAGCACTCATGCTCATACCCACACACACACACAAACACACACACACAGTCAACGGCACAGGACATGGCAGATGATAAATGGGCGCTTCAGCGGCGCTAAAAATCAGTAGCAGAAAATTTTAATTAAACAAGTAAGAAGTCTGCAAAGTAACTCGAATGCACGACGGCTAGATACTGTTTCCCATACCAGCCACATTGTAGTCGGACTTAACAGAAGATACCCCTTGTCTAGCAAATAACCCGATCTGAAGTATCTTAGAGCAGCGGCAGTTCTACTTCTTCTGGAATACCTACTGAATTTTGTATTCCATTGTGATGAAATTTCCAAACCTGGTTAATTTACTAATTTGTGTTTTGAAAACTTGAAAATCTTTAACTTGTTTGTTGTATTGAGGATGCATTTTTGAAGAAAGAGTTTACACCCCATTTAAGATTGGGCTCTATTTTCCTAGTTAGTTTCCTAGTTTACAGTTAAGTTTTGATATCTGATGCCGTATTGCATGTAATTCCTGTGTATACCCCTTGATGGGCTTTTGGATGCAGGGTATGGGGAATTTAGATATGATTTTCACACATTTGAGTGGCGTTAGGCGCCAGCAATCAGGCACCCGCCGGGGCTACACATAGGGGGAGCAGAGAGCAGGGAGCTGGGAACTACTATGGTGCATACCAGCTGCTCCAAAGTGTCAACACTTTTGTCTCGAGTTTCGGCTTGATGAGGGGGCAGCGGGCAGGGGGCTGGTGGCTGATGGCTGGATAGGGGCAGGGTATGCCGCAGGCACTTGAAAAATTTCTTAATGGCTGCCCCCGTCTTTGGCTCCGCGGGTGCTGTCTCCTTCCTTGTTCACACATTGTTTTCATTAAGCAGCACACCAAAAATTTCATCCTCAGCTTGGGATCTGAAATCTGTGTGGTTGTAGTTGTTGCGATTGTTGTTGGCATTGTTACTGCTACTGAATGAGTGCGCGTGATTTGTTGTTGTTCTTGTTGTTGTTGTTGTTGTTGATGTGGTTGCTGTTGTCGCTAAGTTGTCTCTCGCTTGTCTCTTGTCGGGATTTTCACATCTGTTTGCATTTGACACGATTATTTATGTTTATCGCGCGTTAAATGCGCCCTATTATCAGCATAATAATCGTAATTAAAAGCCAACTAATTTATGGCAGTGATTTATGTTGCCGCATTCACCACATTTTTCTACTTCTTTCCTTCTGCATTCCTCTTGCATTCCTCGCATCTTTTTGTTGTTCTTTACTCGCTACGGTACCCATTCACATGGCTTAAATGACCATAACAAAGCTCTGCAAATATATGTATGTCACATACAGAAGTAGAAAACTATATAAAGTTGCCATTTATTATTTTGACACCATTCGAAATCCTTTATCACAGTTTTTGAGAGACACAAATGCTGATGTCAAAATTTTGCATTCAAACAAATGCAGAATAAATTTATTATTTTTTTAAATTCCTTTCGTTACACCAAAAAGATTTATTTGAATTTTGTTGACAATAAAATGTATTTAGTTTTACTGATTCTAAAGATATAAGATTTCCCAGAAATAGTCATCTTATGTTATGTCATATTTAAGGATATGTTAGGGTATCCTTAAGCACTTAAGCGCCGGATAAGAGTATCTACCAGTCGACAGCGCGTTAGTTTTGGATTTTTCGTTTTTTCGGTGGCTTGGCAGTGACAATTTCTCAATTTCTCAATTTGGTTGTTTTTTGAGATTCGTTACCATTGCGCAAATATCCCGTGGCGCAGGATTCAAAACGACACAAGGACACCCGCTGCGTATTTTAATCTCATTAACTGTGGCCGTTTTTGTTGCCATTGAGCACAATACGTTGTTGTCATTGTCATTGTCATTGTTATTGTTATTGTTGTTGTGGTTGCAATAACATTTAAGCAAATTGCATTTGTTGTCCTGCGGCTATTGCCTTTTTGGAGCTAACATCATGTCGCGTGCTCAAATCAACTGAAAATGAAATTCAGAACGAGAATGAGAATGAGAATGAGAACGGGAACTGCGTAATAGTTTTGGGTGGGGGAAACCCCCCTTTTTGCCATTTTTAATATTCCCTGGTATCGAAAGCTGGCTATTAATAAGTATTACATATGTTGGTGTCAAGCATAAAATGTTACGAGTTTTGTTTATTTCTTTTAATTTGAGTACATTTTACAAATACCATAGCAGTAAATAATCCTGTTTGGGTAGTTTTCTGCTTTTGTGAATCAAATTGATTGGATTTGTTGTAGGAGTTGCAGTTGTTCACATTATATATATATTATATAGAAAAGTAGAAAGAGCTACGCAAAATTTAATGGATCTATAACGCTTTAAAATTGTTGATGATTTTTTTTAACAGACTACAAATTAACTTTGAGTTAGATTTTGAAGACTACAGTTCGAATTTTCTAAAACCTCACTTATATTATTAAATGCAAGTTCTGTAAAATGTGCAGTCCAATAATTGCTCCTTGGAGGACATCAAACTGCCATAGCTTTGACAGTATCTTTCGTATTAGAAACTTGAATTCACATCGACTGTGTATTTATATTGTCTCAAGAATAGTCACTGGACGTTCTCGTTTCGTTAGCGTATACTTAATTGCTCTATTTGCGGGCGGGCAGCCTATGACGGAGTTGAGCCCCCTCCCAAATTATATGTACGAAAAGGAACGCACACTCGTTCTGTTAATAATATGAATATGAATTGTACATATTTAAGTACATATGTGTATAAATGTATTTCTTAGCTGCTGTACATTTGCATGTGGCTGGCTGCTACGCCTAATAAGTTCGTTAACAAGTCTTCAAATGGCATAGACATATATTATTATTAGTTCATGTTTAATTTGAAATGTTCAACCTATCATTTAAGGTGTGCCTCACGGCAACCTTAAAGGGTTGAGCGAACACAATATGACAATATACATATATATATATATGTATGTATGTATAGAAATAGGTACATGTGCATTGGCTAGAAGTGTGTATTCTAGAATTTTTGGGACATGATATCTAAATATAATTATGCGACAACTGATACCCGAATCGGAAAGCAATCGAACCCTTTTTCGGGAGGCGCAATTTAAGTGGCACTTAATTGTAGAGCCAACTGGTAACTGGCAACTGGTAACTGGCAACTGGCTTCCCAAAGCTGCACGCAATATACTGTGTTCCGTTCACGCCTATCCACGCACAAATCGACTGCCCGACGGATCGACTGGCCAAATGTACAATAAATACATAGGGGCTGCCATAGATCGATAGATGGCTGCTCAAAGTTGCATTTAATTACTTACGACAGATTGGCGGCCAGTGATAAATGCAAGGATCAAGGATCTGAGTCTGGCAGGCTGCACGCTTCAATTGCCGGCGAACAAAAGACCTGCCACACAATGTTGCATGCATATGCAGTGGAAAGAGTTAAGGAGCAAGCAGAAATTAGTTCCTTAACCTTAGAGCAGCAGCAGCAGCAGCCTCAAGGACCAAAGCGGACACACTTGTCAGTGCAGCGTCAAGTATCCCTAGACAATTACCTCAGTTTCTGCACAGTCTCTCTGAAACACACACACACACACACACGCACACCTGCGAGGACGGGACGAGAGCCCGAGATGATTATCTGCTAGAGTTAAATTCGATACCGTCTATTAGCCTCGTTATTATCCCTTTGCCAGACTGACTGCCTGCCAGCCAGCCAGCCAGCATTTGAAGTGGTATCGTGTGTCTCAAAGCGCGCCAGGACCTGCACGGCGTTTGGGTGCTGCGGTGAACAATGAGTTTTGCTCCTTTCTTTTTTTTTTTTGCAAACACTCCTGTTGTACCTGTCCGCGTCCTGTGCACCATTCATTTGTCGATCGTCTCAGCGTCTCAGCGTCTCATTCTCTCATTCTCTAACCGTGTGGCTCCCACGCTGCGCAAATAGTTTCGAAATTTGTTCGGTTCCAGGGCGCTACTCCATTGATGAAATGGGAGACGAGAACAGGACGCGACAGGAAGTGCTTCACAGTGTGTGTTCAACTATCCGGCATTGTGCGGCTTATCATACATCATTCATCATCATTTGAGCATTAGATGCCCATGTCGATGCCAATGCGAATGTGAATGCGAATGTGAATGTGAATGCCATTCGAATGTCCTGGCAGCTAATATGCGTTTTCAGTTTCAAAACGATGCAAGTGCAACATGTGACAGGATCTTGTTGTTGGCCAGTTGGCCTGTTAGCCGGTTGGTTGTCAGTTTTCAGTTTTCAGTTTTCAGTTTCCAGTTTGGGTTTGGGTTTTGGGCTGCCTGTTTATCAGATTTCCTGCACACTCGCCAGTTCTCACAATTAGCTTGTCAGCCTGTTCCAATTTTTAAATGCCGCCCTCCATTTCGGCTCCACCCACCTGTCAACATTTGATTTGACTTGTCCACAGCAAAGGTAAGTACACAAAAAAAAAACACAACAATAAATTTAAAAACAACAAAAAAAAAAAACAACGGAACCCAAGTTGAGCAGATATATAGTATTCCCCCCACATGTACTATGTACGTACACAGATAGATATTAAATATTCATTCAATATGATAGTCCAATACATGAACGGCAGCCTGTCTAGTTTATAATTAATATTTTTCAAATGAAACGCATTACAAATAGTTTTCAGTTGTTTTTTTTATGGTGTTTTTTTTTTATTCTTTTTTGCTCCTTTTTTCCATGTAATGTATCCCCTGACCATATTTTGCGGTTTGACGCTGCTGTCGTGTAGCTTGTTAAAAAAGTGTTACAAACAAGATAACAACAGCAACAACAAGAGCTATAAAAAAGTAGAGCAGACTTTTTTGTCGCATAAAGAAGTAGCTTGCTTTATCAAGTACAACGAATATTAAATGCACTTTATTAAACAAGTATGTGAAAAGTAGTTTTAAATATAGCATAAATCAAAAATTTTTATAACAGAGATATATTTGTATGGATACAACTATACTTTCTTTCGATCACAGTAAACTTAAGAAATTTCTAAATGGATTTTATTTTATAACTAGCTATGATTAAAATATAAAATTATAAGGTTCGTTCAAAGTAAACTTAAAGAATTTCTAAATGCATTTTATATTTTTTTATGTTTATAATATATAATTTAGCTAAGCATTAAATATAAATATAAGCATGTAAATAAATAAATAATATAAAAAGGAAAACACATCTTTATTTAATGATAGATTCTCGAAATATTTTATTATTATTATTATTTGATATATTCAATCAAATTCATGCTTTAATCCTAAGGTATACGTAGTTTGCTCGTTTGGTTCCTTGTGGTTTGCATGACCTTGAAAAATACAAATTACAGCTTTCAATAAAAATAATGACAATCATGAAAAGGACATTTGCAATGATAAAGCATTGTCAAATCAATCTTAGCCTCCAACAGCTGACAACTGTAACCGCAATGCCGCAAAGCAAAGAGAAGCAAACGCCAGGACCTGGCTGCAATTCGCACCAAACACAAGGATATCAATTATTTAAAGAACAACGAATGGCCAGCAGAGGCTAACAAGGTGATACGAAAAATATGTACATTCCCTCTGTGTATGTGTGTGAATATATGTGTGCATTACCATTGCATATTTAAATTACATTTCACTGGTTTCTTTTTGATTTTTGTACTATCTGTCAAGCACATTTGAATCGATGTGGTGTCCCTGACTGACCGACCAATGGCCATGAGAACAAACGCCAGTTGTTCAGCTTGTGTTTCAGCAGATGTCTGCTTGGCTAAACCAACAACCAACCCACAACAAAAAAAAAAACTCTAAAAATAATACAGAAAATATTCTATGCCTGGTACACCATATACTTTGTAGTAACTTTGACTTTGAATTGCGTGCTGTAACTGCGGCTGTGGCAGTCAGCAGCTTTGCTTACGTAAATGCTTGCGCAACCAATTGTTGGCAAAAATGGTTCCATGTAGTACTTACTTGGTTGGTAATAATCAAAGCTGCGAACGCCCACATGGTTAAGGACTGGGCCCCTACCGTACCCGTGAGCGTGGGTACCATAAAATCATTAAAATTATATATATACATATATCTAACTCTATGCACTCACACTCACGCACATAGATATCATTTTGAAATATGTCAAGGATAAAGATTGCAGTTGGAATATATTTCGATAATTAAATAATTGCATTTATCGATTGCAGTTTCAAAATTGTGGTAAGCATCGGTTTTTACCGATTTTCACGACATATATATATACACAAAATCGGGCAGTGAACTTTGCAGAACAGAAGCAATATACTCTTTGCCGCTGTGCGCACACAGTGTATAATAACTGTAATGAAAGTCATTTGTCAGTAGTCATTCATTTGGAATAATTTCAGAGACAGAGAAACACAGAAAGCAAGAGACAGTCAGACTAACTGACTGACTGACTGTCAAATGGACCCGCACTCCTGACGTTATCCTTGCTGAATGCTGTCTGCTGCCTGCGGCGTTATCCATCCTTGTGCGTCGTGCTAATTTACACCGTTGTCGTCTAATTTGAAATTTTCCACACGCGTCTAGCGTAATTTGAGCGAAACTGCAGCGCCGCCTGTCGCCCGAAAATGGCAACGATTGCGAATCGTGCAACGGCTTTAAAGTTGCGTCGCCTTCCTTTGTTGAATTTGACTCGCATACTCGAATTGCCACAGCCCGTAAGTAGCTCGAGGAATGAGCACATTGCCATTGCTGACAATTGTACACAATCCTTTAAGCATTAATCAAAATACCCACGATAATAGGGTTACCCCTAGGGTAACAAGGGTGTGTGCACAGGGAAGAAGCCGAGCGGCTCTACCTGAGATTTGTTCTCACCTTTAACAATGGCGCACGGCACACAATACACACAATATAAACGGGGAATTAGTAGTTGCGTAATTGTCACATATTTCTCAACAGCCGACCACTGTTTTTGGTCACCTTCATGGCCACTCACATTTACCCTCACCTCCACCTCATCACATTTGTTGTGGGCCCCTTCCGAAAGGGTTCTCCATTCGAGCCAAGTTCCGAGTCTAGTTATATACATACATATATAGTAACCTATGCACATGTCCGGCTGTTCTGGCTGTTCTGGCTGTTCTGTCTGTCTGTCTGTCTGTGTCTTTGAGTCTGCCTTATTATTAATTTTAATGATTTAATTAGAAAATTAGCGGCAATTGGCTTTGTGCATTGCCGCACTTATTTCGATTTTATTATTCGAATCGCCTTTCAATCGAGTGCCGCATATGCAGCTATTTTAAATGCTCCCCTCGACCTCCGGCTGCCATCGAGCTTAAGTGGGGTGTGGAGGGGTGGGGCTTGGGATTTTCCAGTTGAATGTTTTTGCCAATTTTCTGTAGCTTTTTTAATACAAATGTTTCGGGACAGCATTTCAAATATTTATCATTGTAGTTTGAAATAATTGCAATTGTAATCGATTGTATTTTGCTTGAATAGGTCAATTAAAAAATATACAAAAAATGTTAGATCGAATATCAGATATAAAGCGAGCATTATTGAATATTATAAATTTATTACTTGATTGCTTGATAGCCTCATGGTCAATTTGTAATATTGTTGATGACTGAACTTTAAACCTTTTTTAGGAATATATAAATGATACAAAATTGCTATAAGTATTTTAACTGTACTATTACAATAATAAAAATTTGTGTATTCAAATGCTTAAATAATAGGGTATCAGCAATTGGATGAATACAAATTGCAATAAATTAGATACAAGTGTAACTTTACTATTAAAAGTAATACAAATCAAACACAGATCCAAAATACGTCTCACACTTCACAGTTCAAGTTAAGAGAGAAAAAATTAGGCAACCTATTGAATATTAAATCAAATTACGAATTATATATATATATATTATTTTTTTTTTTTGTAGTAGCCATAAGGCCTATGGCTTGGTTGAGGTATGAGGTGTGAGGATAGGGATAAGCACAGGGATCGGTACTATAAAATAAGATGCAGTGAAGCGTGTCTAATTTAGGCCGTCATTCAAATGAATTCGCCTGCAAAGGAATTGTTGAAAAAACAATATGACTTGCAGGATACAAAAAAAAATAAAACTGCGAAAAAAAAAATATGAATTGTGCTTTGCTGGCTGTTTATTTGAGCGATAAATGTGAAAATTGTCAATCAATTAAAAAGTTTGTAAAACAGCGTCGCAAAATTAACATACAAACACATCAGGCGCGATTTTCAATTTAAACTTTTGGCTTTTGTATTTTAGTATTTAGCATTTGTTGTTGTTGTTGTTGTGGTTGCTGCTGCTTTTGTGTAAGCTGCTCCTGGCTTGGGGACCACATGCTGCGGCAGCAATTGCATTGTGTTTGATTGAAATAACAGTAGCTTGGAGCCAGGTAGCCGCCAGGCATGAAGTCAGCCGGCCGACTAGAATGTCAAGCAGGACGCTTTGTGGTTAGCCAGACAAACAATTGGCACAAGGACATGAGCACACATGGCAGACTTGGCAGACATGGCAGTCATTCTGTAGCATCATGCCAGAAGGACTATTGCTATATACGACGATCCATCGATCAGTAAATTTCAAAGTGCGAACAATTGACAACTATTATTATCCATTAGTTAGGATTTATGAGCGTCGATTGTGCGCCGGGATTTGCGATCACTCCGATCGCAACGAGGGTCGCCCCGAAATTGTGCAGCTCGGAAATATTGTTTGGGAATTTGTCAGCGCGCCGCGTAATTAGAAGGCACGAAGAAACCCCCGTGCCATCAGCTCGAGAAATTTATTTAATTGATAAATTGTGTCGCATGCTGTGCCCTTACCAAGCAAAGCATCAAGCACACAGGACAGCGGACACAGGACAGCGGAC
The DNA here is from genome assembly GCA_035045305.1 of Drosophila maculinotata. Taxonomy (NCBI): domain Eukaryota; kingdom Metazoa; phylum Arthropoda; class Insecta; order Diptera; family Drosophilidae; genus Drosophila; species Drosophila maculinotata. Next base: position 10,372,742 of record JAWNPD010000679.1, on the reverse strand, counting down.
ACAGAACAACGGACACAGGACAAGAGACAGCGAACAACTGGCAAAGGGCAACCGCATCCCCAGAACAGTTTGTCAGTTACATAAAGTTGACATTTATGCGTGTTATTGTTATTATTGTGAATGCCCCTGGCCAGGAGCTGCCCGTCTCTATTCTCTATTCTCCCGTCACCATCACCGACTCCCATTGAGAGCGTATCAATTACTTGGCCAAACAATAACTTTTATGCAACATTCAATGCTTGACTGTTTTTTTTTTTTTTTTATTCTTTCTCATCTTTTCAATTCGGTTGCATGAATGTGTTTTTTTTGTTTTTTTTTTTTTGACTGTCCACAATTGTTGCCGGCTGCCTGCCTCGTCCTGGGTCCTGTGGCCAATATTGACTTTGTGTTCATTGTTGTTGCACATTTTTTCAATTTATGGCACGTTTTATCCGATGGACACTTGGCAAATGGCAGCTCTCCTCGGCATTGGCTTTGTTGGTCAATGCGGCAGTTTGCTTTTTTATTGACAACTTCCTGGAAGTCTTTATTATTATGACGAACCGAGTTGCACAAACTGCTACTAAGAGAAAACTATCGTGGCGGCACCTTTGACAAATTGCTATACAAATACTAACAAAGTTAAACGGACACAGCACAGATAGATACATATGTATATCCAGGCGGCTTTCTTTCAATGCACTGGCGAAAATCTTAGGAGGAATGCCAAAAATGTCAGAGTAATTTTTTATGCACTAATAAAATCTACTATTTATTTAAATTAACTATGTAGCAAATAATTACGGATAATCATCCTATATAGTCTACGTTTATGATAAATATCATAAAGTTCTTAAAATAAGTTTCATCGACTCCCATTTATTACATTTCTTGCTTACAAATATATATTTAAAAATGGCATACATAGAATTAAAAAGCACCTGAACAATTTTAATTGTAAGATTAATGTAAAACTATATATCTGTATCTAATACTTTAATACTTTAATTTAAGTAAAGTCAATATTTTCTGACTAGCACTTGTTCAAAGCTCGGATAAACCAACAACCAATTGAGATTTTGTTTGTGGTCAATATATTTATTTGGACAGGCCGTTAGTCACCCTCTGTTGCCAAAGGGGAGAGTAACTTACTTCCCTGATTATGTTTCAATAAAATAAATGTGTAAAAAAAAGTAATTTTGATAATGTCTTCAAAGTTTTTTATTGCGGAACTTATCTTTCATAGTAGATGGGGCAATAAATTAACCGAAATCATGATCAAGATCAATTGTAGCATTCTTATTTTATTGTACTTATAGCATCATCAGTGTTAAGTTTCTCTTGTTCTGAAAGAACCATAGCATGAAATGAACTGTGAGTCCGATTATTTATAATTTAAATATATATATTATAAGCTAATAGCAAAATGGTATTTTACAAGTTGCAATTTTCCAATAAATTAAACGTTGTAACAAAATGTTCAACAAAACGATGTCCAACATGGGCGGGGCGCCCCCCTGACTATTTGACTATCATGTAGAAAAGAAAAAAAAAAAAAACAACAAGATGAGTATTAAAATAACAATGAGAAAAATAAATAAACATGCTTGGCGTATGTGATTACTATAACAAACAAATGGTAAATGCGAAATGGAGAATGTGGATGAGATAATGAGCCGGTTTTAAGTATATACTATGTGCCATGGATGCATATGAGCCATGGATGCAATAACAATAAAAAGCCAACAGAAATGGCCGTCTCTGAAAACTGTCAACGGAACGGTTGCCACGCCCACACTGTCCCCGCACTTTACAGCGGCTGACCAGGCATTGTTGTTGCTGTTGTTGCTGTTGTTGTTGTTGATGTTGTTGATGTTGTTGTTGTTGCTGTTTTGCCTACGCTAAGCTGTAATTACGCGGTTAAGTTAATAACATATTTTTCCAACATTGTTTTTTTGTTTATTCGTTATTTTCATTTTTTGTAGCAACTACTGATGGATACGCATAGTAACCAAACCTCAGCCCCCAGCAACCAGCAACCAGCACCGAGCCCCCAAAACCAGCTCCAATCCACAGTCGAATTGAGCCCCAGCCAACGGTTGTTTGTTGTGGCTAACCATCGCGCGACCTCCGATTGCTGATTGGCCAGCCAGCTCTTCGTCTGCCCATTTAGCCCCCTGGCCCCGACCAGCCCAGCCCAGCCCAGTCCAGCCCAGCTCTCAACTCAGCTCCGGCTCAGGTCTCAGTCTCAGCCTCAGCTCTCACTTAGAACAGTTGCTCAGGGCTGAGGAGCAATCGGCGCAAATCTCTTGGCCATCTGTGATCCCTCTGACATGGTTGATAGACTTTATGAGCGTTACCTCTTTGCGGTTGCCAGCATAAAAAACGAACGTGCAACGTTCGAGCTGCAAATTGAATAATGAAATGTAATATAATAAATGAAAAACTGCATTTGCCCATCTCCGACTTGGTACTCCCTCTTTTCCTGTCTCTTTTCTCCCCGGTTGCATGCATGTTCTTTTGTTTCCAGCTGTAATTGCACTCAAAACGTCGCCAGACTTTGTCATAGACATAGAAAACGGGTCACGGCATGGGCCACGCAATTGGCATTGTGTTTAGAGGGAGCCACAGATCCCTACAATGCCACCGATGCCGGGATCGACATTGTCATCTTTAGAGGCCCAGTCACGCACATGGCACAAATGGCAGACGGCCAAAACGGGCCAACCCTTTTGCCAACCCGGCTGGTTGGGGTGGGGACAACTTTGTGCTCTGATGTGCTGTGCTGCACCTGAGCACACGCACCTTTTGGTCATCACCAGCATGCAATTTGATCCTCAACTACATCTGGAACTTAGCATTTGTTTCAAAGTGATGTGATCAAAAATTATTTGGCCGAGACAGATATAAATAATTAAAACGCATAATTGAAAAGGACTTGACTCTGAACATGTTGCAATTTTAGCTAGTCATTTTTTAAAAGGACAATTAATGATCAAAATGGTCTCGGAATTCAAAATCGGCTAATTTTTGACAAAGCTATGCAAGTTCAGGATCTTAAAAGCACTTGAAAGCGAGCATGCCAACATTATTGTCATCATTTTGGACAAGAAATACGAGAAAAATTTAGCTTTGCATCTTTGAATTTGAAATTAATTAGGAGAACAAATAATGACCAAAATGTCCTCGGAATTGAATATCGGTGGATTTTTGACGAATTAATACGAGTTTGAAGTCTGGGACAATCATTTATGAAGTGTTTGGACACTTTACAAGCTTGATTTGTGACCACATCAAAAAAAAGTTCCAAAAAATTTAATTTTCAAAAATACTAAAACGTTTTATCTAGAATAAATTAAGCAAAAAAATCATTTACAATATGACCTCAAGCTTGAAAATCGGTTCAATTTTGATAAAGTTATGAGATTTTGAAGCTTTAAAAGGCCATTTAAAGGAATCTGGGCACTTTACAAGCCAATTTTTGGCGTGATTTTTGACCGAAAAATTATCCTTGTCAGAATCTTTTTTCCTATAGTTTTTATACTTATTTTGGCACCTACATTCAATAAAAAATACAATTTCAAGACTCTAAGATTTGAAAAAAAAAATGTTGTCAAAGCGGGAGTACATGATTTTTTTTAAAAAAAAACTTAAAAATATAAAATTTTGGAAGTGCATAATTTTTAAATGTTGAATTTAAGTCGAGTCCAAATATTGACCAAACTGGATTTCGAATTAAAAATCGTTTAAGTTTTGACATATTTATGGATGTTTAAAATCTTGAAAGGACATAGACTTGCTATTGTTAGCCATCATATCGTCTCCTGTGCTTTGTGATTTCGGATAAAAAATTGTCGATTTCGCTTAAAGATCATTTCCAAATCATGTTTCCAGCATTACAGTGCATATATACCGACGGATATAAACTCCGAAGGACACATTCATATCACATTATATTATCGTCCTGGCGACAAAAAAAATACATATTTGCTCTTACATATTTTATATACATACATACATATGAATAAATTTGTATGCTTTCAATAAGAGCAGAGTTCTCAAACTGCTTTAATTTGTTTTTTTTTTTTTTATTCGAGAAGTATTCAGCAATGCATTTTTGTAACCAAATATTTGAATGAGATAGCTGTCCACAGATGCATTGGCGTAGCTGCCATTGATTTTATTCGAGAAATTTATTGAATCCAAATATTTAAATGAGATAGCTGTCTCCATATTCGACTCGTTTGCGACTATCTGTAAAATGCTCGTCTATTATTGGCGAATGCAAAATGTTGAATTAATAACAACAAATTTAATTTAATAACATACAGCTGCAGTTTGTTTAACAAACCATTGTCATATGTGTAACTGTAGATAAATTATTGTGAAGGTGATAACAATGTTATCATATTTTCCTTGTACATGCTTGAAAGAAATAAATATTTAAATGGAAAATACAAATGTGAATGTGGATCTAAAGGATTCGAAATTTAACTATTAAGCCAAAAACCATTGACTACTTCTAAGGGCATTTATGGTGTGAAGGGCATATTGTACATATATATATATATATATATATATATATATATATATATATATACATATTTATACATTTATACAAACAATGACCACAATGAGCCAAAATATGTTAGCAGCCTAGATTTGAAACGCCTTTGAAATGAGTAACTGAGGCAGGATCACACAGGTTTTGTCTGGCATTACACGGCAAATGTCAATCCAGTTAGAATTCCCTGTTTCGCCCTCTTTCCGACGTATCCATCTGTCCGTCTGTCCGTCTATTCCGCCTGTCTCCGGCTCGGGGTTTTAAGCGCATCACAAAAACTATGCGCCCACACAATTACAAGCGGATGGTTTACGCCCCATTGGCCATGCGGCCGAACGCCCTCCATTTCAAAATCGTATTATAAATAAATATGTGCGTATTTAGCATTTAGTGAAAAAAGGATTACACGGCAGGACTCGTGAGCCTGATTAGTTGACGTTGACACGTTCCAGGGAACGGAACGAGTGGAACATTAAATAAACGCTTGCCCAGCCTCATAATTTGTGAATTGTGATTGTTTGGAGAGTGAGTGTGTGCCGAGGAGTATAGTTCGGGGCCAGGATGTGTATGAACACACACACACAGACACACACGTGGAGAGACACACTCGTGCATTTAGAGAGAAAAACTCAGCTTGAACAAAGCACATTTGGCGAAGGCGGCTTCAGAGGCTGGAATGGGTGTGGCAGCGAGCGCGAGTGCGAATGATCCTGCTGCCAGGAGACGGCGGCTACGGCGATGGCGATGACGATGACGAGGTGCAAAACTCCGGGGCCAGCTGGTGTACGCCCAGTGGCTGGCTGGCTGACTGGCAGCCGGCCCATTTCTGGCGCGCGTTTTGCATTTGTGCAGCGATTCATTTGACGGGCGGGCGTGTCACGCCCCCGTGTGCTCATGTGTGTGTGTGTGTGTGTGTGCCCCGTACTGGTGACTAAATATATGTATGCAGGACGAACAGCGCGCTCGCCTGTCACATGTCAAACCGGAAGTGTGCAAAAATTAACTGAAAAATAACAAAACAAAACAAAAGGGGCGCAAACGAGATTTGCTTACTCCATTTCTCACTCTCTCACTCTCTCACTCTCTCTCTGCTCTCTCAGCGCTCTCAGAGTTGTGTGTGTGTGTTGGTTGTAATTACGTCGGCGCACAGGACTCCGGCAGCACTACGCATATAGCACCCTTTTGACGCCTGCAACGACAATGCACTAATATAATTATAGGCCCAACCCCGGAAGCGCTTTCATCAGCACCCAAAATAATCGAAGCATCCTGCACGGGGTGCCAAAGCTTTGTGCGCCTGCGCTCCTGCTGCTATTGCTGCCACTGCTGCTCCTGTTGAGCGGAAGTCAAGTTCTAGTCCTTGATGGATGGGCCCTTAAATGCCCATGGCACATGCCCAACATCAACTATGAATCTCTGCCGCATCACAATCTCGCCATCTTTCTGTGCAACGTGTAATTATCAAAACAATGCGCGAGTATCGGTTTTCACGCATCCTGTCGAGACCTGGCCAGCACCCAGTCCTTGCTGCAGCTGCCTCAATTCGAGTGTTTTTATTGTTGGCTTGCGCGTCCTCTCAAAAGTCCCCTAGCAAAAACAACACTGTTGCCAGTTATATGTATATGTTGGCATATAATTTGATTTAGGAATTTAAATTATTACTCGCAAATATTGCGTCATTGTTGGCTATTCTCAAAACTACAAAGATCGATTATCTCAGCCCCAGGAGCAAGCATCGAGCAGGCCGCACGTGCGAGTTCAGACTCTTTACTGCACTCTCTCACCCTCTCTCTTTATAGACATATGATGCATGTCCTTGATGGATCCGATTGCCTCTGAAAATATTGTTAGCTAATAAAAAAAAACATGCGATTTTGATTTGAATGCTTTCATCATAAATATCCGTAATAAGTAATTACTGATTTAAACTTGATATATACAAAAATAACCAAATTTGTCGACTGACATTCAATTACTGTAACTTAAATTAATATCTTTATAAACAAATATCAAAATAAATGCAGTACTTTAACAGATTGTTTTTTTTTCCCGATTTCAGATGGAGCGTTAAGAGTTACTGATGGGTGGATCGATATGCTTAAAATTGCTGGACTGCTCAAGAATAAATATATGTACTTTAAGGGGCGAAGATAACTACTTACGCCAGTTACATAATTTGCAGAAGATTACAGTCACAATGAAAGCAAAAAAACCAACAACACGTCCCAAATAGTAAATGATGAAATTCAGGCATTCTTTAATCAAAAGTGATCGCTATTAAAACACATTTAGATTCGATTGACATGCATAAATAATACTAAGTAATTAAAGCAGCAATTATAGCAAGTTATGAACTTATTCACACTAAAACGTTGATGTAGTTAATAGTACATGTTTATACAGAATTTGTAGTAGCAAAATGAGGTTTCTGATATCTGTGTCCAGTGCAGCACGAAATGAAATACAACGAAATCGCTGGCATATGTGAGAAATCAATGCATTCTACTGAAGCAGTAGCAGCAACGAAAAGCAACAAAAACAAAGAGGGGAAAAAACACACAGCAACAACAACAACAACCAGTTGCAATAAGTAACAATTTCCACGAATACCGGAGCTTAATAACACAACAAAATGCATTTAATAAGCAACTGCAAATGGCAAACTGGCAAATTCAAAACTCAACTCAACTGAACAACAGACAGAGCAAGTGCAGCAGCAGCAGCAGCAGCACCAGCAGCAGAAATGGAGAAGGCTGATGGCGAATTCGGGGGAACTGGGAGTGGGACTGGAACTGGGCAAGATACGGGAGCTGGTCGAAGCAGCCGTGCCCAATGCGAATGTGCGATGATCGCTTCCTGTCGATAAGATGCACCTAATAATAATTTTTGCTAGCCTGCCCCAGCCGAAGCCCCAGTCCAAGTCCAAGTCGAAGTCGCAGCCGGAGCTGGAGCTGGAGCTGAAGCCCGTCGAGGCCGGTTGCCTGTCGAAGAGGAGTACGACGAGAGCCTGCAGCTTATAATCACGACCAACGGCGCAAATTATCATAAAATTTGAATAACAACGACCAGTGCCAAAACGAAGGTGATGCAAAACGAAGCGTAAATACTCTACAAATACTCAAAAATACATATATCTTAAATTGATTTCATATTCAAAAACAATAAATAATACTTTACTTGCAGATGTCATTAATATTTGTCACAAAATGTGTAACGCGGGCCTTTGCCAGGTCATAAAGTATATATAATCATGATCATAATTAATTGTTGATAAAACACACTTAAATCAAATTTAAATAAAAATATGTCACAAATTAAAAGACATTTCCGTTCCCATTTATTATATATACTCCCGATAAAGATGACTAAAAAAAAAATGAAAACATAGCATGAATGCTTCTTATTTTATGCATATAAAACATAAATTTGTGAGAAGTATTACAATTGGATTTCTAATTAAAAGTATATATATTCTGATACAGCAAACTGCTTAGCCAGTTTAGATAGAAGCTTCACTTCTATATCTGTGCTGAATTTTGATTAAAATTGATGAAAAATTATTGTTAAATGAATAAAATATTTCGTTTTATTAACTTAACTTCTTTTTAAAATGATAGCACACCAATTATAAAATAAAAGCCCTATCAAGGGTATGCAATGTTCGATGTTCGATATTCGATATTCGATATCCAGCAAATGGCATTGACTTAATGCCAATGATTAGCAAATAATTACTATCATATCGGGTCAAGACCTGATACATGACAACTTGAACATTAATGGCAAGCTGAGCGACAAATTCAGCGTATCCTTTATGGAGTGTGGAAAAGGCGCAGCACTGGTCGCCAATGGCTGCTCGAAGTGTAACAACAGAAGTCGTCGAGAGTCGCATCTTGCAGATAGTACCAGTTACCAGTTACCAGTTACCAGATACCTGATAGCTGATACCAAATACCAGTTACCAGTTACCAGTTACCAGTAAACAGTAACCAGTTTGTGGCTGGCTACAAACAATGGCTTGGATGCATAGGGATTGCTGCTGCGGGGAGTGGCCCCGCTTTGGTGTTGCATGCCACCAGCAAATAAAACGCAAATACACGCACAAAATGGTAAACAGCAACAGTAACAACAACGACAGCTTTGGCGGCCATTGCGCTGGCTGCGACGTCGACGGCGGCTGCGCAATGGCGACGACTGCAACTTGAATTTTGCCAAGTCGCCGTCGCCGTCGTCGTCGTCGTCGTCGTCGTCGTCGTCATCATCGCCAACGGCAGCGGCAGCGTTGCTTGCTTGCTTGGCTTGCGTGCCAAGTGGCAATCAGTCACGTTGAAGGCGTTGTCCATTGTTTGTCCGAGGAGACCGCGGGGTCGGTTGCGCCTTCTTCTCTCCAATCGCAAAACGCTGCTCGCTGTTGCGTTTCAGCTTTTGCTCTCTCGCTTGCTCGCTCTCACACTCGCCTTCTCTCTCTCTCTGTCTCTCTCTCTCGCACACACTCGCGCTGTTTATCTAGCTTCTCTTTCTTAGCTTTATTACTGCTGCTCAAACGATTGTTGCCATTTTGACCGCAACTGGGGGCCGAGAAATGCGTCATTTCAAGAAAGCCGCTTGGCCAAATAACTAAAAAATAAAAAAAAAAACAAAGCAAAATAACAACAACAACAGGTTATAATAATAATAAGTCCAATTATAGCTGGGCTGATGATGAGTGGTTTATTTCGCTGCTCTGTACTTTTATTTGAATTTGGTATTTTTGTATTTTTTGCATTTTTCCCTTTTGGCTTAGCGGGTGCGGTAACCGTTACTTAGCCGAGAACTGTTTGGCTAGGCGCTGTCCTAAGTGGCTGCCAAAAATGAATTGGCAATGCGAATTTGGAGCACTCCTTATTTTGCCAATCCCCATGCTTAAGTATGTGGCGGCGGCTGCTGTTTTGGGTCAACCTACAAGTGCCTGCCAACTTGATCAATAATTGAGTAGTAGCCGGGCGGAAAGATGATCTTGCCCAGCAGAAGAAGAAGGGGAAGAAGCAAAAGCAGAAGCCGGCGATTGCCTGTTTATGGGAACACAAACGAGCAGCTAAAACTGATTCACTGATTTATCTCACATTGTATAATTTCAATAATAATATCTGTCTCCAGCTGACTTAAAGTTAAAACAGCGATGGTTTTAATATTTTTGATCGCTTGCTGAAGTATGGCTTATACCCTTGCAGTTAGTTAGAATATTATTTAAAAAAAATCTTTTATAGTTAATATTAATAATTAAAAATAAATTAATAATTTTGTCATTAAATGTGTTATCGTTTGATTGATACAACACTGACCCCGCTTGATCAACAGTAGAGTCAGGCTAAAATTCAACCCAAAAAACTCAACCTGTTCCAAATTAGAAACTTCCACAACTTTGTCAAAACTTCAACGATTTTCAAAAGCAATCATTTTTTTTCGTTATTTTTTCCACTTTATTGTAATCTTATATTTAAATCTGGTAACAAAATTTTTGATCAAATTTCATGTTTCAATTCAGTCAGGAGCAAGTTTTCAACTGCCATTATTTTGACGATTTTCAAGAGCGATAAATTTTTGATCATCGTTTGGCCTCTATAATAAACCTACATCTCAAGTTGAAAACAAAGTTTTTGTTCGAAATACATGAAAAACATGACTCGGGAAAATCAGGACCAAATTTCGAACTGCCATAACTTAGTCAAAAATACTCTGATTTTCAAAGTTTATGTATTTTTGGATGTGTTTTCGCATTTAGTTTAATCATACATTTAAATTTGGAAAACAAATCTTGTGTCGAAACTCATGTTACGTATCCTTAAAATCACACCAGGGGAAAAATTATCCAGTACCACAGATTTGTGAAAACTGAAGCGATTGCCAATAGCAATGGCTTTTGGGTTAATTATATAGAGGCATTAAGATTGGTTCTTATAGTTAATATCGGATGTTTCTCTGCGCAGTTAATTGTAGTATATGAAATCGACTAAGAGACTGGATAATGCTTGGCTTGGACTACACTTGGCCATTATTGGCTCCGCCATCCAATGGCGCAACGGTGTCAATTAAAAGGTGTGGAAAATGTTGACTTAACATGCAAAACAACAATTTAAATCGGCCTGGCCGAGCGACTATATACGTACATACATGTGTACATACATACATACGACAAATGGAGTCCAGCATGGAATTTGTATGGTATGGTATGGTATGGTATGGTATTGTATGGTATGGTATTGTATGGTATGGAGGTATGCATGCCTTATCTGCTGCTTCTTCGTCTTCTTTTGCTTGGCTATTTTTTGTTTTGGTTTCGCCATAATTGGAGCATTTCATTAATGATCATGCAGCAGACGGGAAATGCAGTCATAACAACGGGGCCAAAAAGGGGGCGACAAAAGTCAAAAGAAGAAATTGCATGCGATTTGCAAATTGTTTGACGATTCAGAAAGAGAAGGCAACTCGGCCACGAAAATTACAATTCCCTGGTGCTGGAAAAACCCCAGTAATAGCAGCAGCAACAACAACAACAATAACAACAACAACAACAGCAGGCAGCAGCAGGCAGCAAAATGGCGCGCGTGTTTTCCACGAAAGTAATTAAAGCAAGAGAGAGCAAAACATGGCCTGGTTTGGGAGCTGGAAGCTTGAGTTGGAGCTGTTGGTGCTGTTGCTGCTGTTTGGAGCTGCTGGTGCTGCTGATGCAGCTGGACTTGTTACTTCAAGCTTCGACTCCTTGTGGCTTTAAGTGGGGCTACAACTACAGCTACCGGTTTTGCTTTACTTTACTTTACTTTACTTTGCTTTGCGTTTTGTTTGAGGCCACTTTACATGGCCAGTATCCAAGCTAACCAACCTGACCCATCCCTCAGCTCTGGCAAATTTGTTGGCCATTTTAATGGCCGTCGTCGTCGTCGTCGTCGTTTGGGGTGTTCAGCCAACTGCAATTATGGTGCGCTGTATATTTTTTGCTTTAGCTGCCGTTTTTTTTCTTCTTCTGTTTTTTTTTTTTCTCTTTCTTTTAGCGCAATAATTTGCCGCTCTGTACATTAAATGAATTTAATGAATGCGGTCCTATTAACTTTTTTGCACTGTTCGCTGCCGTCGTCAGAGCTGCTGGTTTTTCTTCAACTGCAACTTGTTGTTGCTGTTGTTGCTGTTGTTGCTGTTGTTGGTGTTGTTGTTGCTGGCTATTATTTGTTACTAATAATAAAAGCCCCCGTTGTCGCTGGCATCTGAATTTCAAATTCAGCTTCAATTTAATTTTTATTACCGCATTTTTGATGTTTCACAAAACTTTGAATGTGTTCTCTGAAAATTGTTGACTTCGCCGCCGAAGCTTATACTTTTTTTTGTTGTTGCAGTGTACGACGGTCAGTTCGCCCGGTTGCTGCTTAGTGGCTCCTGCGGCGGCTGCAGTAATTGCTTTTCAAAATGGCGGCCCTATGGTTATGCGCCATTGCCAGCGGCATCGATGCGAGCCAGCCAAGGGGGAAGGGAAGGGAACGGAAGGGAGCAGAGCACAAGTTGAAAGCTAACCAAAATGGGCAAGTGATTCTGGGAGAACAAATTTGGATGTTGTCTGATTTGAGCAATGAAAATGATTTGGTGATGAGCAAATTTCATTGAAAATTCTTAACATCGATATCGATATTGATATGATCAAAAATGTGTTCCAGTAGAGCATCTTGACCACAAAATTTCTATTTGTTTATAATATTTATATTTGACACTGTCCAATTACTGATATAATATAGCATAACTTTTGGCTACTTACAATTAAAAGAAATCACTTTTGACTGAACTAACTTTAACTTAACATTCTGCCACTTGGCTCTTATTTTACTGGATTTTTAAGTAAGCATAAAAACGTTAAAAAGGATATTCTGCATCCTGATTGCTGACCGAATATATATTAAAATATAAAAAAACGTATTTTGAAACGCACGAAATGTACAGGGGAAATACAAAATGTACACATATACCTATAAATATATATAATGCCAGACTTATATATTGCTGCATAAAAAACCATTTGAGCTATGGCAAACATCAAATGCAAATTGCAACCACTGTGTGGCACGTCTCCCTACAGATCCCGATTCAGTTCATTGTTCTCGCATCTGCTACCAAATTACATGTTGCAAGAAATACAAAACAAAAAAAAAAAGAAAGAGAAAATTGAATAAATTTAAAAAAAAAAAAAAACGAGCTATGAAATATTACAAGAACAACACAAGGGTGCTCCTAAAAAGCAAGCGGAAATAACTAATACCTAAGAGACAAAAGATCGGCAAGGAGTTGGTGCTGAGGAGCGAGAAGGAAACGCGGCAAGAGGAAGGTGCGATAAACTCAGTTATACATATATAATAAATATATGTACATACAGATATGTAAAAGAATACATATATATTATGTACAAATGTACAAATTCAGATCTTTGTTATGGAAAAAGCTGACACCGGAACGAGGCCGATCACAAAAATATCCGTGTACACATGAATGTATGTATGTATGTGTATGTGTGTGTGTTTGTAGGAAGAAAAATGTGGGCGTTACCCTTATGCCTCCCCTTGCCACACGGCTGAAATGGAAATCGTAATAAACGCAATAATAATCATTAAATAAAATAAAAAAAAAAACTGATCTGGGAAAACAATAATAAAAAATAGCATTTGTGTGGAAGTGGAAATAGAAACTACCCCTGCCGACTGAGGTTGACACTCTCTCACCATGCCCTGCACCGCAGCCTGCTCCTTTTGCCCTCCCTGGGATCATAAATAAATTATAAATACATACATCTATGCGTGAGTAAGTGTGCGAGTGAATGCGAGCAACCATCTATCTCTGTCTATCATTTACCATCTGTATTGCTGCCAACACGTGACGCGTTCCCAGTTCCACGAACCCCGAGCCCCGATACCCATTCCCCTATCCTCCTATACTCCTGACCAGCGCCTAATCTTTCCCTCAGCCTCTTTCAGGTGGCCCACCCGTCGCTTCGTCTCGCCAGAATTATCGTATTAAGTTATTAACACCGCAGGATACAAATCAGGCGGCGAAATTGTGGAACGTGCATCGATTAGCTGCTCAACAAGAAACTGCCGCCTACCCCTCCCTCGCCACCTCATCATCCAAATCTCAACAGCAGCCCATTGAGATGCCAACCAACGGTTTTAGAGGAGGCGCAATCAGACCTCAACAAGATAAATAAGACTTTCATCAATGTGATCTTTCATCTTTAAGCAATGTTCCTCTATTTAAAATATGAATGTAGATTACTTTTTATCTTCCTTATCAGCCATAATCAAGGAGGCTCTTTTTCACCCGCATTAGATGTAGATACATTAAAGATATACACAGCTTAAATTCTGGTTTACAATTGCAACTAACAAATTATTACAATCGTAACACAATCTTTATGTTTCGAAGATAATTTGTGTACCTAGAAAAATATATAACGATCGGAACGTGAACCCAGAAGGTGTTTTAAATATCCAAATTTAATTTCTTCAAAAGAGGTTTCGATATATTTCCAAAAAGTAGCGCTTTTAAAAAGCAGAAATCTCGAAAGCAGATCATTAAAAAATGACATTAAATGTATTTATATGAAAGACAATTTATTTGCGAAAATAAAGAGCCAAAGTTGGCGTACATCGAAAAAGTAATGTGCAGCGAAAATTAATAATTTTCGTTCAATTTATTATGTATATTTTCAATGTACGATATTAATTTTTCCAAAACGAATTCTTTTATACATACAAGTTTTATGAATATATATGAGGATCTGTTTTGTTTCCTGTTTTTGTTTACCTGGTACAATGTGAAAGTATATTAATTTATACAAAACATAAAAGATAAAAAAAATTAAAATAAATTTGTTCTTTTATTTAAACATAATAGTTTTATGCATATATATTCTATTATATAATATTTTTTTTTGTAGTTTTAGAAGTCGCTCTTTGCATATTGTTTGTTAATTAGCGGCAGTTAATTGCCTTTTATTGCGCTTAATTATCACTAGCGACCATTGTGAAAGGCAGCGAGGAGGGGTGAGGAGGGGGAGGGGGAGTAGCGCTCCACCTTTGGCCCGCCCGCATGGACATGGAGAGTGACCGGAACGTAATATGCGGCCCATAAATTTCCATATACGTACATACATACATACATACATACATACATACATATGTATATATTCGATGACTTTGACTGTAATTGCTGATATTTCCATTGGCGTTGCACCCCGCGTTTTTAATTTGCCAAATTAGCAACGAGCCTGAGAGCGCCGCCAATGGGCAACCCCCCACGCAAAGCAACAGCTAACAGCTAACAGCTAACTAACTATTCATGCTCCATTCCAGTCCGGTCGGACGTCAGTTGGTCGGGTCGTCCTATGGATATAATTATGGCAACGCCTCAAAATACATACTATAAAATGCTAATACTTACTCGCATTATATAGTCTACTACTTTGTATTTGTATTTAATATTCGTACTTATTAAGCATGCGTTGATGTTACCCCGCGTGGGCGTGGCTCCGCCCAGCCAGGTGAATGTGACTATGAATGTGAGTGTGAATGTGACTTTGTATATGAATGCATAACATGGAGTTTCAGTGAATTCGAGTTGGTGCTTAATTTTCTGCTCTTGCTGCTTTTCCAGCTTGTTGCCTCAATTAATGAAAGTGGAGTGTTGAAAATATTCATATTTTATTGCCTCTAATTATAATACGGGCAACACTCAGTTGGTCATAAATTTGCTTTCTTTCAGCTGCGGCAAACACTACGCCAAATACTTACATACATACATCATTCAAATTGTTCGTGCGAATGGGAAAGCAAATCGAAAGACTTAAGCAACGAACTTTGTGGCAAGTGTTAGCTTGAACTATGTAAGTTAGCGAAGTTGTATTACAAAATAAAAAGTATTATAAGTGACTAAATATTTTCCAGACCTGCATGTATATTATGGGCTCAGAAATTTAGAAAGTAAAATATTAAATTTGTAAGCAGTTTTTAAGCTATAAAATAGAATTGCATGTTTATTTTGTATATCATGAGTCCAGAAGTTTTGTTAAGTAAAAACATTCATTTTGTAAGCAGTTTGTGAAGTTATAAAATAGATTTACATGATTTACTTTTTTAATTGAACCTTTACTTTTCAATTGTTTTTCTCTTAATCTATTACAGCTAAAAGCGGAGAAAAATATGCAGATGAACTTATTCTATTGAATGATAAGTTATGCAAATAACTTAGGGCAGTAAAACTAAACTGTTTCTATAAATATTAAATGAGCTGTGAACATGAACTAAAAGGAAATATATTGCAGTTGTAGTTGTAATGTATTTCTAAAGAGTTGGATATTTGAATAAACTTTGCATAAGCAAACTAACGAACGGAACAAAAATTGTAGTTCTATTTGTTCAATTTTGTTTTTTATACAACTACATAACTATGTAAACAAAGTCTAATTATCGCAGAAAATCTTTTAAGTAAGTGACATGATTTTTGAGAATATCAAATCTACTTAAATTGGATGGTTCCTATTTTATTTGGTAATAATTA
Organism: Drosophila maculinotata; assembly: GCA_035045305.1. Taxonomy (NCBI): domain Eukaryota; kingdom Metazoa; phylum Arthropoda; class Insecta; order Diptera; family Drosophilidae; genus Drosophila; species Drosophila maculinotata. The sequence goes on along the minus strand of JAWNPD010000679.1, from coordinate 10,356,631 downwards.
ATAATAGTATTTGAGCACCATGACAGTTCCCAGCTTTTACCACAAATATGTTTAGGGTAGGCTGTCAAAATGAGTTAACTGGAAATATTTAAAATCCTTCAATACTATTATTATTTCATTATTTGTCGATCTGCGATAAAAACTATGTGCAGATGCATTGAATGGAAACAACATTGAAACACACAAAAATTCGTTTTTAATTTGAAGCACTTGACAATTAAACTTGTGGCTTTGGAATGTTGCCAGACGTCAACATGCAAGCGACTCTGAGAAACATACAAACATACAGTTTATATATATATATATAGTATATGTAGTAAAAAATGTTAAGAACCTGTGAGAAAACGTTTTGCGGTTAGCGGGTTACAACTATAACATTGTTGGCTAAAACCGCAAAGGGACTCGACTCAAACAGCAGTTGGTCCCTTCTGTGATCCTTGAAGTGCTGCTGCGGTTGCCTCTATACATATGAATGACTCTGACTCTGACTGTGACTAAGACTGTGACTGTGACTGTGACGGGGACGGGGACGGTGACTGTATAGACAAATGGATTTTTAAATGTTTTCAAAACCGCAGTTCGAAGAGGTCAAGCTAGCGTTAAATTATGATCAAAGTGCCCAGCATGCATTATATTGACACAATCCACGCACATCAGTTTCTACAAATACACACTCAATATTTGTTGGGTCAAGTGAAAAGTAAAGCGGGAGATATTTCACTGGTCTGTACATTTATTTGATATAACTATTTGTTTTACAAATCTAAAATATAATTTACAAAAACATTACAAACATAGTATTTCTGTTCAACAAAACCTGTACTGATGCACCTGAAGTTGTTTCATTTCCATTCAAATTACTAAGAATTTGTAATATTTGATTTTTAAGCTTGTAATATTTTAGTATATATTCGATTACATACATAATATTTTAAGTTCGAGAAACATTATTATTACATAATTAATATAATATATATAAATAATATAATATATAGGCTATAGAGACTCTATGAAAGATAATTTTGTAAATAAATTCTATGCCCATAAATATATTAAATATGCAGAGCATAACAATAGCATATAAATATATCAACAAAAAAAAGATACCCTGCAAGCTGTACAGCACAAAAGACCACCTCAGATCGCGTCGCCTATTCCTTCTCTTCTTGTGAGGCTACCCTTTAAAATAATACATAAGCTGTGCACCGCAGGCAAACTTCTATGTCTCTACTTTCTTGAATAACTGCTATAGAATTTGCAGGGCATACACAAAAAAAGGTGATGTATCCAAAAAGTGAAATATTATTGATATGTCTTCCAAATACAACAAAAAAAAAAACCTTCTCAAAAATCCAGCTGTCATAATCTCGGAAATATGCTAAAAAAAACTGTTATTAAAAATCAATGTGTTAACGGGACGATTTCTTCGAGGTGTACGGAAAAACACTTTAAAAATTTAAATTTCGTGTGAACACTTTATGTTCCATATACTCTTTATACAATATTGTACAGGGTATACAAATTATATGTGTGTGCTTATATGCAGAGAGAAGCGTGCACTTACGCGCATAACGGTGCTTTTAATTTGCAACAAAAACTGTAGGAATCAATCAAATCAAATCGCAACAAATGAAACGATCAAATTGTTCAAACGATCAGTTCCCAACTCTCTCTCTCTCTCTCTCTCTATCTCTCTTTCTCTCTGTGTATCTTCGTCTCTTTCTGTATTTAGTATCGTTTGGGAATCTGGTTGCGTTTCAGTGTGCAATAAAGCTCATGATCGATCGGCCCGCTAATTAAGCGTAATTATTGATTATTGCGGGCTTTTCACTAAGCCGCCAAATTGCGCGAACGTGCGTCTGCAAAGTGACCTTGAGAGATGTGACCTGGCCATTTGTTGTTGCTAATCACATTAGCGAACACGAAAATGCTTTGCTCGAAAATTCCCAAATACTTTGCGGCCAGACAACAAATAAATAACACTAAAAACAAGTTTCACATTGCAAAAAGGTACTCTGTACATGCATATACTAGTACCTAATGCAAGAGCATGTTATATTTATGTTCGTATGCAACTTGATTAATTTACAAAGCAAATAGAGTATTTTCAGCTTAAATCGACATTATAATCACATATTTTTCATATTTGAAATGCGCGCCAGTTAGCGCCCTCTATTGCCTGCAGCCTAAGCTAGCATTAAGTGCTGGCTAACAGAAAGCTAACTGCTATGCTGGAGCGCCAATCTGCACATGTGTATGCTGTTTTGCCTCATAGCCGCAGGCGGCGCTTTGCTTGACAGCTGTTTACTCGTTCACTGTCTCTCTCTCTCGTTTTCTCACGCACTCACAACAGTCAGCGTTGGCTTAATTTACACTTTATTTTTAAAGGAACACGAACGGAATGTAAATATATATAAATTAAGCATAACAATTCAACTGTGCACTTAATTCACAAACGTTCAACTTACTTTTGCAGCCCAGTTCGATTAATTAACCAGCAGCCGGTAAGTTTGTTTTTCATTTAAATGCGGCCTATCAAGTGAGGTTATGTTGAATGCTGTTGTGGCCAAAAATGGTAAAAAAAAAATTGATTTTATATATATTTTTAGGAATATGCCACCTAAGAAGCATGATGAACCCGAGCGCAAACCGCTCATCGGACGCATTGGCACAAATCTGCGCATCGGAATTGTGGGCGTGCCCAATGTGGGCAAATCAACGTTCTTCAATGTTTTAACCCACAGCGCCGCCCCCGCCGAGAATTTCCCCTTCTGCACCATCAAGCCCAATGAGAATAAGTATTCCCCCCAATTACCCATTCTACCGCCTGCCGCTGGCCAATATCAGCTTGCAATCGCTTGCAATTTGCCTTTTTCGTTTTTTATAATCATGATCATAATCATTGTAATCAATAGCATTTGAACAATTTATGTATACCCTGAGTATCCACTCAAGAGGGGTATGCAGGACTAATGTACATATATGTCAGACAGAAGGAGAGAATATATATATTCTCCGTCCGTCTTTCAATCAGTCTGTCTGTCAGTCAGTCCGTCTTTCCAACCGTCTCTCCGTTCGTCCGTCTGTATGAACACGCAGATCTTAGTGACTATACGAACTAGAGAGATTAAATCCGATCAAGTATTACTAATTTAAATGATAACTCGGCGTGTTCAAAAATTATCGCTAATTATAGATTTGCGACCCACGTTCTTTTGGGCAAATGCATATATATATATATATATCAACCTGATCCACGCAAAATTGTAAAACACGCATTTGGAGGCATAATCTTGCTATCTGTACAGGGATCGTACACAGATCGGATACAGTTAAATAACAGTGACATTCAGTCAAGGCCCAGGTCGTACAGAGTAACTGTCAGTCGGACACGCTCGACTGGAGCACTCTTGTTTTGGTTCGTTCGTTCGGATCGAGCTTCCAAGAGTCGCAAGGGCGTGTCCCGCAGTCTCTCGGCGGCAATTTGTTGAATCTAGTTGCAGGCCAAGATTCCAGTCAGTCCGCCAAGATTCCAGTCAGTCCGCCAGTCAGCCAGCCGGCAGCTGCTTCGTATGCAAATTGCGCGCGTTTAATTTGAGCGACTTCATTTTTGGTTGAATGACTCGCGGGGCTTGTGGTGATTGTAAAAAATTATAGAAAATTGCAATGATTGGGGCAAAATGTGGCCAGGGCACAATTTTGACTTGTCCCCCGCCTGGAAACAAACCCAGCTAACATGCGTTTTGCTTGCTCTCTCTTTCTATCGCTCTACCGATGGATCTGCCCATCTCATCTCTCTTTCTGGCGTCTCTGGCACTTGCATTACTTATACGTCGCGTGCCCGTTCCCGATCAGCGTTTTGACTACCTGGTGGACTTCCACAAGCCAGTCAGGTGAGTGTCCTGTGTGTGTGTGTGTGTGTGTGTGTGTGTGTGTGTGTGTGTGTGTGTGTGTGTGTGTGTGCATTGAGTGTCAAATCGGATTGTTAACAACATTTATATGAATATATTTATTTATTTTTCTGCAGCGTTGTGCCCGCTTATCTGAATGTCGTGGATATTGCCGGTCTGGTGAAGGGTGCCGCCGAGGGGCAGGGTCTGGGTAATGACTTTCTTTCGCACATCAGTGCTTGTGATACGATTTTGCATTTGTGCCGCGCCTTCGAGGATCCGGATGTGACGCATGTGGAGGGTGAGGTGGATCCAGTTCGTGACTTGGATATCATTTCGGAGGAGCTGCGTCTCAAGGATGAGGAGAAGCTGCTGCAGAACCTCGACAAGCTGGAAAAGGCTGTTGCCCGTGGCGGCGATAAAAAGCTAAAGCCCGAATACGATTCCATGGTGAAGATCAAGGAGATATTGATCGATCAGAAGAAACACTTGCGTTTCGAGGATTGGAATGCGCACGATGTAAATACCGATAGATTTCTTAGCATCAGTCACTCTCTCGTTCACTTACCATCTATCTCTTTCTGTTTCATAGATTGAGGCATTGAACAAGTATTTGTTTTTGACCTCTAAGCCGGCCGTCTATCTGGTCAATCTGTCGGACAAGGATTTCATTCGTAAAAAGAACAAATGGCTGCCCAAGATCAAGGAGTGGATTGACAAGAACGATCCCGGCGCTCTACTCATACCCTTCTCGGGCGCATTCGAGCAGCAGCTAACCGAAAAGGATGACCTGGAGCGCAAGGCCTATGAGGAGGAGACCAAATGCAAGAGCCAGCTGGAAAAGATCATCGTAACGGGCTACAAGGCGCTGCAGCTGGAATATTTCTTCACAGCCGGCCCCGATGAGGTCAAGGCCTGGACGATTCAGAAGGGCACCAAGGCGCCACAGGCTGCTGGACGTATACACACTGATTTCGAGAAGGGATTCATCATGGCCGAGGTGATGCATTTTGAAGATTTCAAGGCGGAGGGCAGCGAAGTTGCCGCTAAGGCAGCCGGCAAATATCGCCAGCAGGGTCGCAACTATACCGTTGAGGATGGCGACATTATCTTCTTCAAGTTCAACGCCGGCGCCGGTCTAAAGGATGCCAAGAAGAAATGATATCGGCTTGTCGGCTACATCATCATGTGGACCATCCTTTACATGAATTTAATTTTATACTCGCAACTGTTTCGCTTCGCTTGATGCGCACTTGAAATGTAACACATACACATGACCCAACCCCAAGTGCATTTGAACTTTTATATGCTTCTATATAAAAAACTTTGTGATTCTCATTTTGTTGTTGTTACTGCAAATGGCAGCGTGGGGTTCGCAGCACTAGCTGTGTTTGGGCTGCTCTCAAATCATAATGTAATGTAATATGTACTAGGGTTGCCTACAATTTATAATGAAGCAATTTATAATAGAGCATTATAAATATCTAGTATGAGTACTAAACTACTAAAGTCCAAAATTGGCCAAGATCACCAGCTCCATTCCGATAGGCGATTACTAAGCCAACGGATTCTTAAATCAATATATTGAGTGCTATTCAATTACCATCATCTTGCTGGCTTGCAGGGAGGCTTTAAAGGAGGCAGCATCGACACTATCAAGTATATATATATATATATATATTCTCCCATTTTTAAAGCTATATTGATAAAACTTGATACAGTTGCTTATTTTTGCTGCACGCAGATAATATGTCGGAACGAGCCGTATCGGACTACCGTACCATATAGCTGGAATATTTTTGTTATTTGAAGATAACTCGACCAAACTTACCAATTATAAGTGTTAGCATTATATTAGCACGCTATGAGAAATTCATCAAAATGGGGCCACTATATCTTATAGCTGCCATAGGAACAATCTGTTGGAAAATTAGTTGATGTATTAAGAACTTTTTTGTTTCTCAAGCTATCTTAACCAAACTCAGTAATTGCAAGTTTTATTATATTCTATATAGATTGATTGAATTTGGTCTAAATCGGACGACTTTATCTTATAGCTGTCATAGGAACAATCGGTCTGAAATATTGATTTAAATAAGAATATTCATTTTCATAGGTAGTACTCTCATTCTCTTAAAAACACCTTTTTGTAAAAGCAATACTGTTTCATTAAGGGTATACTACCTTCGGAGCGCCGAAGAAAGCCTTTCTTTCTCGTTATATTTTATCGGTATGTCGTCCAAAGGGGCCAATGGAAGAAGAAGCATAGCAATTTCTATGTTTCGAGTATCCCGACCAATCTCACCAGCTATCAGTGTTATTATTTGTATTAATAGTAGAATTTATATTTGAGCAGGGGGAATGCGGTTTTATACCATATGAAATCTTCTTCCCTATTTTCACTACACAACTTATAAATTCCCTTTCTAGCCATTTCGAACGGGAACAGTGTATAAAATCGAAATTTGTACTCTGTCTTTGTTTTGATTGTAGACAGCTTTAATTGAACTGCAATTGTTATCACATGCATTTTTATGAGCTGTGGCAATTTAGCAATTAAACGAGCAGTGTACACATGCTAAATTGTTAAATGATAAATAAATAAATTCTGGTCAATCAGCGAGTGATTTAAATTTGAGCAGCAACATGCAAAACTATTAAAAGACTATATTTCTCAAAGTGATGAGTAGTGGTATAAAGTGTGAGTGGCTGGCTTGGCTTGAAGGTAAAGTTTTTAATCATCTTGCCACAGCAACTAAGATATTAAGCACCTGTGTTGAGAGTAGCTAACGCCGGCCCCAAAGCCGCATGCCAAGCGAAAGGTGCGCTGCGGTAAGGTGAGGTGGGTGGTAAGCAGGGCAGGCGAGGGGTAGCTGCGTCTTTGGCTGCTGTGTAAATGCAGCTGCTAAAGCGGACAAAAAGCGGGTGTTTGAATGCAGGCGGGTGGCGGGGGCGATGGCTGAAGGGGAGCTGCGTCTGTCTCTGCTCGCCAGCAGCAAGTTCCTAAGCACATAATTTGGTTTACCGCATTGCCAAACATAAATACATATGTACATATATAAACATGTATAAACATATACATATATGTCCCAAGAAAACACGCACCAGCCAGGCATACACACATACACACAACACACACACACACACACACACACACACACACACACACACACACACACACACACACGCACACACGCTCTTTGTGAATGCTCTTGCGTTGTTAATCTTTTCCGTAAGAAAGTTTTCTTGGCACAGTGCAACATGGCCAAAAAAAAAACAAGTTATGCGCTAGAATAAAATAATTTGTAATAGCCAAATTAAAAAACTTTCATTTTTAATTCATTACAGCTACACAACTGTAATGTTATGCAACAGTAACTGAACTGAACCAACTTTGTTTCAAGTACGCTTTTTTTGGCAATGCAAAATGAAATGGAATTTTTCAAAAGAGCGATCATATAAGAATTTACTTAATTGGGTATGGTATGCAAGAGCAAGTGCTTTAAGTATAAGCTATTATACATTTTTATAGAAACTTCGTATTTAGCGAGGAGTATTTTCGACTATTCATACTAAAATTTTGATACAAGAACGGTTTATTTAACTTTTTAGATTTTTGTTATTGTGATGTTTGTGACCTTTGTTTTAATCTAAAAGTTTGATTTTAGGCGGCTCGTAGAACAGCTTTTTATTTTATGTATGCACCAGAATTTTTGTTATATCTTTTAATCCGATTTCAGGGATTTTGACACAGCATCCAGCTTTTCTGCTGCTGAGTTTAATACTACAGTTTTAGTTAAACGTAATATGCTTCAAGTTTATAGTTGGTTATATTCGATTAACAAATTTTGTATAGTACCAATTGATACGATAAATGTAATAAATGAAAGGAACAGCGCGGACATTCATTAAATTTTATATTTACCTACAAATTAAATGCATTCAATTGAAAAAAATTGATTCTTTTTAAAAGGTCGCTTTTAAACATAAATAATTATATATTTCTTTTAATAAAGCTCGATGATACGATTTATTTAATAAGCAATTGAATCAAGGCTTCACCACGGTATTTTGTAACTGCATCCTTTGCCAGTGATAGACAAAACTTTTGCGTGTGGCCCAAAACAAGCCAACTTTTCATATGAAATGTGCCAAATTACACACACCCACAAACGCACACACACACACAGATGCACATACATATGCATATGTATATGTAGAAACATACCAAGACACAAGCCGATAAAAATATTTTGAATGTTTTATTAGCCCAACACACAGAGTGGTGAAGGAAGGGGCGTGGCAGGGGGAGTGTTGGTAAAAAAGTAAAAAGTAAAAAGTAAAATAACTGAAAATGCAATTGCCGTGGAGTTGCTGCAGTTAATTAAAGTGTAATGCCTGCGAGCTTTTACTACGATATTTATATATTTGTGTGTGTGTTTGTTTGTTTCTCTCTCTCTCTATGTATGTGTGTGTGTGTGTGTGTGCATGTTTCTGTGTGTGTACGTACGTACACTTGTGGACCCAACCAACGTTGACAAGGCCATCAAAGGCGCATGAAATATGGCCACTAAACTGAGCGCAGCAAAATGGCCATAAGCAAAATAGGCAAAATGCCCAAGAGCCGTCAACAAAGAGGCCAACACAAATCATAAAGAACATAGTAAAATAGCAAACATGAAAAACTATTAAGTTCGAAGCATAAATACTCTATGACTATTTGTATTTTTTATTCAATTCCATTCATTGTTTGCAATTAAATTCATAGAATCTATAATATATTTTTCTGATACAATAGTTTGTTTATTTTTTGTTTAATTCCTCAAAAGGGCTGTAATTGTAATCGGGATATTCAAATATATACTGTATAAACATATATTGTATGCAAATGTACAATATATTGTGTATATTGTAAGTTTTATTGAAATATTCTTGATTAGAATATTCTTACTTGTTGCTTGTTTTTATGCATATGCAGTAGACTTAATTCTTGGCCAAATTCATAAGGTTCAACAACGAAATTTATTTCAATTGCTCAGTTTTTAAATTGCAATGCATATTGTGAATATTTTGTTAAATATAACATTTAATTGGATTATCCTTAGAGTAAGTTGTGCAAATAAATTGTGAAAAGCGCTTTATGAATTGCATACAAAAAGGAAGTTACCATGTTTAATTTTCACATAAGTCAGTTTAAGAAAAAGTCATATCAATTACATTATAAGCTTATTAAATTACTAAACTAATTACGAGTAATATTATAAATTGTTTTATACAAGAGAGATTCTCAATTATTTGTTAATCTGTTGAAAATATCTTTTATTATAGAGTGCTCTATTGGAAAAAGGTAAATCATTGATGCTGATCAGGATAATTGGATTATCCTTAAACTATGCATCGGCACACTTGAAATGCACTGCTGACCAATAGTGCTAAATAGCAACTTATATAGTATGTATATGCATATGTATATGTTATCTTATGCTGGAATGCGTTGCAAAGTGCACAGAACAGTTGTGGCATCCTCTTTCTCTGCGGCTCTCTGCTGCTCTCAGCTGGGAGTGATGGCAAAAAGCAAACGCAGCAACGTTTTGTTTGCTTGCCTTGCCGTTTGTCAGGCGGCATTCATACACTCAATTCAGAAATTCATTCAATTCAATTGAAAAATGGCGTTGAATATTTGACGTATGGCATGGAAAGTGAGTGGGCGTGGTGATTAAGGGGCACATCAGCTGTCATTGCCAGAGTGTCGTAGGGCGCTTGCTGGGCGGTGGGTGGTGGGCGTTTTGCATCCGCGTCTACATTGTCGTCATCGTTGGTGGCCAGCAAAGCGTTAAAAATTACTGTCATAAATTAATGAGGGACGCCCGATTAAGTGACGCATCGAAATTGAATTGAATTTCGCTGAATTGCACTCATTATTCATTTACAGATGCTTTGGCAGCATCTCAACTTCTGATATTATTTTGCCGCCTGTGACGCCTTCTGACGCCTTCTGACCCAGCTGACTCCAGCTGTCCCACCTTCCGCTGCTCCTCTGCTCTGGACCGCTTTAATTGCTCGTTAAAAGTGCAATGTACTGTTCCCTAAAAAAAGGACACCTGAAAGACCATCAACTAGTATCCACAATAAATGCTTCAACCCAATAGCCTGCTGGCACCTAGCTCGCCCGGCTCTAGGGCTCTAGGGCTCTAGCATCAGCAAATGCCAAATCCCAATCTAGGCATAAACGTGACAATAATATAAATCAGTAGATTGCTTCGATGTCGAGCTTGGAGCCGGTGCCGGTGCCGGTGTCGTCCTCATCGTCATCGTCATCGCCATCGTCGACATCAACCATTGCCATTTAACTTAATGCCACATGCGGCGACAGCGTAAAACGTTTTGAGTCTAGGATTAGGAAACTAGAAATCGAGTCGGAAGCGGACACACACACACACACACACAGAGACTGCGACAGAGATAGGAGACAGAGACAGAGATAGAGCCCTACAAGTACAGTGGTCGCTGAAATAATGCCAACAATGACGACGACGACGACGACGACGACGACGACGACGACGACGACGACGACGACGACGACGACGACGGCGGAAACGTGCCGTTCGTGAAAACAAAGCGTGTAATTGCTTCGCCAGCTGCTGAAACATTTTAACAGCTAATTAAGGATCCGTGACAGGAGCAGAAGTAACATAACCAGGTAGCTAAGGCAACAACAACAACAACAACAATGTATAAGCAACATTGATTTAAAACTACAAATTTTCGTTTTTAGGGCCAGTAATTCTGCCATAGAAATCCGTTTACCATTTATCTTAGAAAGCTATAAATTTAAATTATTGAATTTCAGACTGATTTACAAATGCAATTCGATTATTTTAGCTCTATCTTGCTATCAAGTAAATAGAAAATATATAAACTGAGTTTAGATTTCTACCGATCATTAAAAATATTTTTAGAATATATTTCTTTCCACAAATTAATTTGATTTAAAGCGGGAGTAGTAAACTTACCAGGTTGAATTACTACTGTGTGATAAGTTTTCACATTTTCAGTTTGAGAAAAAGTCGTATCAATTAAGTTATAAACCAATTTAGAAAATCTTTGTATAAGCTAATCAGGTAACTTAACTAATTGCATAACTTGTTTTTAAAGGTTCCTAATTATTTGTTTATCTGTTGAAAATATCTTTTGTTATTGAGTGTTGGTATTGGATATAGCTAGATCTACTATTCGACTATTGATGCTGATCAGGAATACTATATACACAAGATTGCCTCTTCATCTGGTAGTAAGTTCTTAAATGTACTTTAATTTAATTTTTTGTCCATGATGATCGTTTCTGTCCATGCTTTGAGCGTCGAGAGTTTGTCTGAATAAGTGCAAGCACTTTCACAAGATTGCGCCAAAGAGCGCGTGACGCAGGAGCAATCTTGGAGAGTGTCCCTTAAGCGCCAGCGTTTCCTCTTGGCCGACTTTCTGTTGCCTTTTGGCCGGTCTGGGCCGGGCCGGGTCGGGCCGAGCTGGGCCGGACCATACCGTGCATGTTTTGAGTAATTAAATTCGAAAAGCTCGGGTTGCCTTCAAAGGCTGAATCGCAGAGCTCATTCAGACAGCACGAGATACGCAGATCGCCGAAAAGTATGCCACAAAGTTCAATGGTGACCAGGAGTCAGCGTGGAAAACAATGCATTATAACCATATTCCACACGGCAGTGTGCGGAGTGTTGGATGCTGTGAAAGCAAATAAACAAGCACACGTTTGCCGGAAAATGTGTTCATTTCCGGTGTCAGTGTCGTCCTGGCCCCATTGAGTCAACAATGCACTAGAGGCAAAAAATACACAATTTGCTACAAAAATGAATAACACAAAGATCAAATTGAGTTTTTAAATCAAATCAAATGGGGCGTGGCAGCGCCCATGCCTGTGCTTTTAGTTATATTTCAAAGTAAAGATTTTGATATTTTGTAGACATTGTGTTTGAAAATTGTAGGAAGATTGTATATCTAAAATAGTTTGCAATTAAATGAGCTCTACGAAGTATAAAAAATCACATGCATAACTGAGAGTAGATTTTAACTCCTCAAAAAAACAAAATACGTTACATTTTGTAAGCTTAGCTCTTTACGTATGAACCACAGCTACAAGGTTTAATAATTTTTTTTGCAATTTTTCACCATTGTGCACTGTGGACAGGACCATAGCAACACCATCGTCGACGTCGTCGTCGTCATCGCCTGCCGTCACTGTGATGGAAATTCGCGACCCCAAAGCGACGCCGCAGCGAGTGTGCCGATGGGATCTCTCTTGTCCTTGCACACACACACACACACACACACACACACACACACACACACACACACACACACACACACACACACACACACACATACTTGTATTCTCTTATGCGCTTTACTTCATTCATACGAAGACAGTCGACATTATAATAAAACGGCCATGTGAAAAACAACGCAAACAGGCAAACAAACTAGCAAGCAAGCGATACAGTTTGACAAAGACGCACACCATCCAGGACCAACAGGACCAACAGAACCACCAGGACCACCAGGACCACCAGGACGCCAGCGCATTCAGTCCGGGGCTCTCTTTCAGCAATGCGACGCTTGGCATGTGCCAAAAAGTTGCCAACAGCAATAACAATATTCAGAATGCATTTTCATACACTGGTATCAAGAAAAGCGGTTACAAAAGTGGAAATAAAATGGTTAAAAAATATAATATAATAAAATAAACAGAAGGACCAAAGTTGAAATAAAAGAGTTAAAAAATATAACAAAATAAACAGAAGGACCTTGACCAAGATCATCGACTTCAATGGCTCCATCGATACATTTGGACGATATCCACCCATGCAGATGATCCTTTACAGAGAAGAGCTCATGCAATCCTTTCTAACAATAACACTGTGATTCGAATCGAGAGCACTCAAAAATCAATTGAGCGACTTTTGATGAGAAATTACATGTTATTGTGGTTTTTTTGTTGGCATAAATTGTGCACCATTCCGCAGATAGCCAGTTATCGTTAGTTATTTGCTATCACACTTACATATAGTCGAATTGAGTTGGCCTTAAGCAAATATACTGTTGAGAATCGCATAAAGGGCTGTCATATTGTTGAATTCACATCGTTTGTAAGTATTATTTTTATTCGTTTCTTACCGCCAAAGGATAATTTTATAGTCAAGCATATATCAGTGATGTGTGTGCGAGTGTTCGTGTGCGAGTGTTCGTGTGTGTGTGTGTGAGTGTTTATATGTGTTTGTTTTACTTTTCGGCACCAGACGGTATTCCTGTCCCTAATGTGAACGTCAGACGGCGGCATCTGGCGCCTTATGATTTAATAAAGTTGCAAGTGTGCGCATCCTCCTTGTGAGCCGCTCTGCTCCGCATTATCAACGACACAGCATCGCCTCCGTCGTCATCCATGCTGGCCTCTTCTGCTCCCGGCTCGTTTTCAGCCAGCCATATTAACTGGCTCCAGCGCATGTTGTCGCAGAAAGTTGTCTACGCCGTTGTCGTCGTCGTCGTCGTCGTCGTCGTCGTCGTCATCGTCGTCGGCTGGTCATATTAAATTGTGTTAAAACACTTGCGCCATATATGCCACACCGCTCACTGCTGCTCCTATCTATATATGTATATCTATATATATATATATATATATATATATATGTATTTATATGTATATCAGCCATCAACAGCCATCTCTGCCTGTGCAATGAGGCGTATGCGTGCCATGTAACTCGTTTTTTTGTCTGCACCTCCTGCGATGCATTCCTGCCTGTCTCTTTTTATTTTAAATATATTTTTCGCTGTTTTGCGTTTAATTTCCGGCAAATTAAAACGTATGGCACGTCAGAAGCTTGACGCTTTTAACTAATTTAAGCAACAACAGCAAAAAGGACACCTTTATTTTATTTCGGGCTTTCTCTCGCTCTCTGGAGTGACATATTTCCTGGCTATTCAGCTATAGTTGTAGTAACTTTTTTGTTGTACCATTTTGTAATGCTAGACAACGGCAAATAAATGCTTTAATCCATTTCATCCGACAACTTGTCGTACGGGCAGGAGTGGTTGTAGTAGCGGGAAGCAACACACAGGACGAGGACGAGTGGCGAGGACTTCAGAACGTATTGCACATCGCTTCATAATTAAAAGCTGCACTCCGAAATTTTTCAATAACAGCCATAAATCAGGCATATGGATGCCAAGGGAGGTTGCTATACATAAATAACATCACATCCAAACACTCTCACACACAGCACGAACACACAAGCTAATGGCAATAGCTTTTTATGTGTGTGTGTGTGTGTGTGTGTGAGTGTATACACGTATGTGTATGGAAGGCAGAGCCGACTCGCGACTCCAGCACTGGCAGCAGCCTCATCGATGACCTAGTCAAGCGTGAAACGCCCCAATTGGCTCCTCATTAGTCACGCCAGAGATCTTGCCGGCATTTAAAGTTGTTTCAGATACAGTTTGTGAACAACAAGTGCTAGGTACTTAATATTCATGGGCAATCTGGCTGCGATTGTTGCTTTGCCAATGAATCAAAGAAAATCAGTTATTTGCTGAGGCAAAGAAAAACAAACAAATAGGGACTCCTGCTGAGTGAAAGAATGTGTCAATGATGGCTGCTTGCTTCAAGTGAAACCTGACAGTTGCTAGTTTTCAAATGTTTGTTTTTTTTTAATTGTTGTGCGTTTATTATTATTTGACAGAAATGCAAAAACATTATATGTGGATTTAAAGTAGAGGACAAAGAATGACCAAAAAGGCTGTGGCATTGAGAATCAGCTCAGTTTTGACAAAGTTATGGGAGTTTGAAGTCTAGGAAGGGCATTTGTATGGACTTTAGAAACCAATTACGGCGTAATAATGGGAAAAAGGGGTATAATGGTTCCGTGCAAAAGTATGTAACAGGCATAAGGAAGCATCTCCGACCCCATAAAGTATATCTATTCTTGATCACTATCAATAGCTGAGTCGATCTAGCCATGTCCGTCTGTCTGTCCGTCCGTCTGTATGAACGCCTCTTTCTCAGAGACTAAAAAAGCTAGAGACTTCATATTTGAAATAAAAGTTCTCGTAGTGCCGGGTCAGTACAAGTTTATCATTCCAGAACAGTGTTTTTAAGGTATAGCTTAGAAGATATGACAGGTAGAGGCACCAAATTTGGAATGTATATTTTGCTCTATTAAACAGAGGGTAAACACATTTCACTTTATGGATACCTCCCCCCGATCTCAGAATCGAAAAATATGTAGTTTTCGAGGTATGACCACATTTATATGTCATCTTTATGTCCTGCAAATTTCATTACGATCGGACAATAAATAAAGAAGTTGTTGAAGGAAGAAGAAGAAGCAAAGCAATTGTATGACGCGCGCAGCCAGCAGCTTGTGTTTGTATATGTGTGTGTGTGTGTGTGAGTGTGTTTCAATGTATGAATGCAGATAGAGAATTATGAATGTAAGAACTGGGTTCAGGGTATATCCTAGTCGGGCACTCTCGAATAGAGCACTCTGACTTGTTTATATTAATTTTGGCAAGGGTCCCCCCTTATGCTTTTTTCGCAAAAATATTTGAAAATATTGAGCTTTCAATAATGCATAAACTTGAAATGTAGAATTGATATAGAGGACAAAAAATGAATAGAATGGCCTCAAGCTTGACAATCGGTTTAGTTTTGACCAAGTTATGGGAGTTTTAAGTCTAGGATGGGCGTTTACAAGTCAATTTTTTTGTCATTTTGGCATGATTTTTGACAAAAAAATGAAACACCTCTAAATCACTTTTCTTTTAGTTTTTTATATTAATTTTGACACCCACAATCGATTTAAAAAATAATTTCAAGAATCTAATTTTTGAAAAATCAATTTTGGCAAGGGTCCCCCCTTATGCTTTTTTCGCAAAAATATTTGAAAAAATTGAGCTTTCAATAATGCATAAACTTGAAATGTAGAATTGATATAGAGGACAAAAAATGAATAGAATGGCCTCAAGCTTGACAATCGGTTTAGTTTTGACCAAGTTATGGGAGTTTTAAGTCTAGGATGGGCGTTTACAAGTCAATTTTTTTTGTCATTTTGGCATGATTTTTGACAAAAAAATGAAACACCTCTAAATCACTTTTCTTTTAGTTTTTTATATTAATTTTGACACCCACAATCGATTTAAAAAATAATTTCAAGAATCTAATTTTTGAAAAATCAATTTTGGCAAGGGTCCCCCCTTATGCTTTTTTCGCAAAAATCTTCGAAAAAATTGAACTTTCAATAATGCATAAACTTGAAATGTAGAATTGATATAGAGGACAAAAAATGAACAGAATGGCCTCAAGCTTGACAATCGGTTTAGTTTTGACCAAGTTATGGGAGTTTTAAGTCTAGGATGGGCGTTTACAAGTCAATTTTTTTTGTCATTTTGGCATGATTTTTGACAAAAAAATGAAACACCTCTAAATCACTTTTCTTTTAGTTTTTTATATTAATTTTGACACCCACAATCGATTTAAAAAATAATTTCAAGAATCTAATTTTTGAAAAATCAATTTTGGCAAGGGTCCCCCCTTATGATTTTTCTCAAAAATATTTTAAAAAATTTAACTTTCAATAATGCATAAACTTGAAATGTAGAATTGATATAGAGGACAAAAAATGACCAGAATGGCCTCAACCTTGACAATCGGTTTAGTTTTGACCAAGTTATGGAAGTTTGAAGTCCGAGCCGGGCATTCAAAAGTTTATTTATAGGGATCTGAGCAATTAACAATCCATTGGTTTGGTAATTTGTGGCGTAATTTTTTTACAGAAAAATGAACCTTGTCAGAATCAGTTTTCCTATAGTTTTGTAAACTAATTAAGACATCCACATTCAATAAACAAAATTTAAAGATTCTTAGATTTGAAAATTTTGACAAGGGGGTTACATGACCTTTTCACATAAAAAGTTTAGAGTCTTAGAAGGGCATTTATAAGGCACTTTAATTTTCCGAAATGTTGGTCCTTTTTGGATAGATTTCTGTCAGAAATAATAACCACCCCAAAATCACTTTTCCTATACTAATTGTGACACCCATAAGCGATTGAGATACAATTTTTAGATTTGAAATTTTGAAAATTTGGCTTAGACAAGTTGATAATCATCCCTTAAGTGCACAAAACTTACAGGTTACATTCAGTGAGATCGATTCTAGACCAATTCCAAATCAAATTACATTATACGTGGATCTAATGATGATCTAAAAATCAACAAAACTGTTTCTATTGCAATTCTCATATTCGCTTTGCATGAAACTAAATCAAAAACTAGAAAGTTGTGCTAAAAATAAAATGAAAAAGAGATTCAATGAAATGTCACACCAGACTTGTTATATTTCTGTGTCTCTCTTGAACTTCAGGATTTATATAGCAATTTGCCAAGTTATATTGTAAATGTAATAAATTGTCCCACGCTAACTTGAATTATGTGTGTTTGGCTCACGGTGTGCCTCAATGTTTATGTGTACGAGAGCATTTCTGAGCACTTCTACTTCCGCTTCTTCCTTTTGCTGCTGCTCCGGCTTCGGCTTCGGCTTCAGTTTCAGTTTCGGCTTCTGCTCCGTTTACATTTGGCGAGAAGGCACAATTATTATCCAACGTCCGTGGTGGCACTTCCTGCCCACCAAAGTGCCGTGGCGCAACTTTTAAATAAACTTTCATAATTTTGCATACTTGAGATAACAAATTGCATGCTGCAAGTCGTTTCCTATGCTCATTCCCTTGCTGCACAAGCCTGCCTATCCCACTCCGCTCCGCTCCCCTCCATCTCCCCCTGCTCTACCATTCCATCTCAAACACCACTCTAGATTTCAGTGCAATTGCTGTGTGCTCGTAGCTAGAAAACTTTAAATTAGATTGTTTTCTTGGACGTTTGCCGCCTATTTTTGGCGCCGACTTCTCGCAACTGATGCATGCAACAGGAAGTGAAAGCCGATAAGCATCAAATGTGGACAGACTTGCTGCTTACCCAGCTAACTTGGCCAACACACACACACACACACACACACATTTATTAACTCACACCTCAATTGTTTGCTACTCGTATTACACATGTGATTAGAGATTAGGATACAGCATAGTCGAGAGTATACGTCGAGCGATAAGCTTCTGCCCAGATTAGGCGATACTTCTTTTTCTCAATGGATATTTTAAGATTATAGCATCACATATGTATGTTGACTAACAGCAATGAATATCGATATAAACAATACCCTAGGTCTACTTTATCGAATCAAAGTAACAAAGATCTGAAAATGAACAGTGCTTATTTTATAGTGGCTTCAATAAATGGGCTGCTTCCTCATATGTGCCACAAGTTGCACTACTTTGACAGCTTTGACGAAAACCGCGTCAAATGTGGCAGCGGAAATCGAATTGAATGCAAATAGAGAGACAATACATATCACAAGTATAGACAGATGAAGACAGAAAGAGGCAGAGTAAGAGTGAGTGCAAGGGAGAAAGTGATGGGGTGTGTGAGTGTGTGGGTGGAGTGGAAAACATATAGCCTGTGCATATGTCTTCATTTTTGACCGAAACGGGTGGTGGTGGGGGGTTTTGCACAGTTTGGCAACAGCCACTCTAAAAGGATGCGCATCCGCCTAGCTTCATTCTGCTGCTGCTGCTGCTGCTGCTGCCCACTGTTGTTGTTAGTGTTTGAAATAAACTCTAATGAGTTTTCTGCTTTTCAGACACAAAAACCACTTAACCGGCACATATGCATGTAGCTAGTTGGAGTTGCTGCAGAAACTTTAGCCGGCGAAAGCCAACAAATTTTGGCCGGCAAAACCAGGGGCCAAGTCTGACAGCTGTATGCTCCTTTATATATGTATGTATGTATGTATGTATGTGTGTATGCAAGCAGACTTACCTAGCACACACACACATACACAATGCAGATTTATCTACATATATGTTATTTTATATACCTACATATAGGTGGCATGGCAAGCAAAAAAAATGTTGCTCAAATTTTAAGCGCATGTAAAATTTCGGACCACCGACCAGGACCAAGACCGGGACCAGCACCTGCTGTTGGGCGCTTGAGACCAACATTTATAGCCGGTAAATTTTTCGCTTAGTGGTAACCAATCAACTGTGGCATGGCAAGGCAATGGCTCATGATGCTGCCTAACCTTTCGGTGCCGGGCCCTCTTTTCGGATTCTTCAAGCTGGCTCTCGTCTGAAATATTAATCTAGCCGCTGTCTGAAATTGAATTTTTGACTTTGATAACTTGTCGAATATGTTATGCATTCACATTCTAAGCATTGTCCTGTACGACGCTGCCTCTCCATACGTTTTAATGTTTGCGGTGCCATAAAATGGCCAGTTCTCAATTTTTACCACAAAAAAAAAACGTGGTTTCAGGAAGCATTGTCAAAGTTTTTTTTTTTTTTAACTGACCAGCTCGTGAATTTTAAGCATATTTCGTTTAATTACATTGCTGGACAAACACGAATAGAATTCTGTTTTTTTATACTCCCACATACCCTGTAGGTCAGCAGTCTTGGCGGCTGGTATCAACGAAGCTGACCAGTAAATTAAATGTGGATAAATATAGTTTTTATATAAGAAGAATAGGGGTTTTACATACATCAAGCTTGACTAAGCTCACCAATTGTGATATAAAAAACCCCTTAATATTGAACTTATATAAGTATATATAAAGGAGCTGCAGGCCTTAGTAGCTATTGCTCTTTAAACTTAAGTTTTCATATAGTTTTAGACAAAGCTTAATATAATATTTATCGATAAATATTGTATCGAATGAAGAAGAGCGCAAAGGGTATTTAATGTTCGGCACCTCGTCGATAACATTTTATTTCTTGTTTTTATCTGCTGTGCTACTGGTGGCCCGCAATTACTTTGTGGCTAGCAAAACTGAATGTGGATGCGGCGCAGCTGCCGTTAGCATAAAGTAATCAAAAAAGTTTTGCTTTAATATGGCAGCAGTCATCATCGTCAGCGTTGGCGTTGGCGTTGGTATTGGTATTGGTGTTGGCGGCTAACTCGACGGGCAACCGGCGTCCGGCGTCCGGCGGCCAGCGACCAGCTCTGAAGCTCTATTAATGTTAAAGTGTGCCAGCAGCGAGCTGAAGCGCAGCTTAAGCCAAGTCAGCAACCTAAGCTTAGACGGCAACCTTGAACTGGGTCAAAACGAGCAGAACAGAAGTTCAATGAAAACTGAGAAGTTTGCCTGACTTGATTCGGTTGGGCTTAAACCTAAAATGCACTTGCGCAGATGCCTGCAGTTGTGCATTGTTTTTGCGGAGCAGCCACTAAATTGAAGCAACTAAATAATATTTGCACGTATTTCGATGAAATTTTTATAATCTAGCTTCGTATGTTGTAAAGAACTTTGAAAATGTGCGTGTGTGCGTGTGTGTGCGTGTAAATCTGCTTGACACCTGAGCGTTGCTCAATTCATCCCTTCGCTACCAACTCGAAAGCTGGGCACGTGTTTCACTTGTGAAGCGATTTCGATTTCGATTTGATTGTAATTGCATTTTTAGTTGCGCGCTCTGCAGCGAATTAATTAAAATTACTTACTGGCTTTCATAAAATCAGCAAAACCATCGACATTCTATGCACCTGCTGTTTTTACAGCTCTTAGTTTATTTTAATTTAATGGTGCCGCAAAAAGAAATGCTAACAATTTAATTAAAATCGCGTTGAACAAGCAACAAACAAAAACTCAAAAATGCTCACACATACATATGGACACACTCATAAGCACACACATATATATGTCTATATGTATGTATACTGGGCTAGTGAGCCATTTAAATAGTACTATGTCCTTCAAAATCATTGCTTCCCACTTCTTTGGCATTCGCCCATCGCTGGCCGGCAAGAGTGCAGTGCAAACATATGACGCATACGCCTCGTGTGCGCCCCTCCAATGGACAAAGTGAATTTCATTTGGCAATATGACCACTAAATTGCGCAATTTTAAATGTGCAGTGGACCAGGACCAGGTCAAGACGGCCAAGAACTCTTAACGTTCTCCCTGTCGATAGGCTGGCAACGCACTGCAAGAAGCATATTTTATTTTTTTTGGGAATATTTTGTTTATTATTCATCCACTTGTATATACATATATACAACTGTAAGTGTTGACTGACTGACTGACTGACTGTTTGCTGATCAACGCTGAAAGAAGCAGCAGCCTTTTATGACCTAAGTAAACTCTTGTTCCCACAAACTGTTAAATCACTTCAGATTTTTTGTTATTTTAGTCTTGAAAATCTACTCATGAATGTTGTTGAATATCGATATCGATCGATTTGTGATCGGTTCCGGAACAGCTGTCGAAAATCGCAAAAAAACTTGATGGTATCCGATTAACTTGAATTGAAATTTGGCAGATAGCTGAATGTTACCAAAATTGAATATATTTGATTGAATTTGCTTGAACCGACATGGGAGTCACCATTCATAGGAATACAAAATACCCAGAACAGTGCAAATTTAGAGGCAATACGGACTTTTCAATGTTTTTATGCCAGCGATTCCAAGAAACGGTTTTCCGGCGTGTTTTTTAACTTGTAGCGCGTGTTTCCAGGGCAACTGGAAGGTAAACAAAAAACGTAAACAAAGCATACGCCACGTTGGCCGGCTTCGAAGCGCAATTCACCATGTGGTGAAAAGTGGGGCATGCGACGGGGGGCGGCGAGGAATGGAAATGTTGCACGTTCAACTTCGTCGGTTTTTGGCAAACGTCGAGCGAAATAAAGAACAGGAGCAGGCGCCGATGGCAGCTTTCCGAAGCCGGAAGCATCGCCAATGGTCGCAATAATTGGCACACAGCCAACGGCAGCTCGTCGTCGGCCACGAGGATGACACGAGCGTGCCAAGCGGACTTTTAAGTCCGGCACGAAGGTGCGCCAGCGATGCCGACTTACACGCGAGGACTCGTGCCACCGTATCGGCTGTGTCTCGACTGTCTCGAGTTGCTACTGTGGCCCAACCAAGCAACAGTTTTGTTTGGAACGTCAACACATGCGGTCGCAATGAGCCTGCGCGTTTTTATCCTGTCGTGGCAAAGTTTATGTCGCGTGTGAATTTTTACGTGAGTTGCATGCCACTCTTGTTGCAAATGCACTGTGTTCACAATTAATACGCGGTTCCCTGCCAGTTGTTTTGCTTATAAGTATATTTAAAAAATACATTTTTTTTTCGGTGCCCGACAAAAAACAATCCAAACAATGACACAGCTGAAAAATTAATTTCATTAAAAGGTACGACTAAGCTTAGTCTGAAATCAGAAACGTTCAAACTTATATTGGGTAAATGCCTTGTCAACGAAATTTCAGCGACAAGAAGCTAACTTGAACGTCTCTAATTGTGCGATCAAAATGTTAAGAAATTAAAGGAAAATCAAAAAGTTAAATTAGCGTAATTTGCGCTCATTACAATCAAAAGGGCAACTCCTGACACACGCACACACACACAGAGAGAGGCACGCACTCAGTAAACACACGCACATTGTTAGTGGCTGGGTAATTTTCATTAAGCGCCTCTAACGATTTACCCAATAAGGTACGATAAATAACAAAAAAAAAAAATACAAAACGCTGATAGAACAGAAAAGAAAATGCGAGAAATTTTTGACTAATCGTTTCTCGATTGCATTTTAAATACCAGCATCAAACGACGGAAGCGGAAGTGCATTCAAACGCGTGGCGATTCGGCAAAAAACTTACATAAATAGAAATTAAATGACATTGAAATATTTTAAGTCAGAAAAGAATACAAGACAAGATTTGAGTTCAGTTAAATGTTTAGTATATATGCTGTTGATGGCAAATTCATGAAAATCATTCAAATTAAAAAAATTTCATCACGTCAATATTTATTTTTAAGAATCTGCAAACTAATCTTGGTTTTGAAATCATTTACATATTATTTTAAAATCAATTCAATTCAAATCAAAAATAAATAAATAAAAAAATATTAAAAAAATTCAAATGCATAATTTATTTAATAACATAGTTCGATATCGTCAATGATTTTTGTGAAGCTTGCAGTTAATTTAACGTAATTTCTCCCATACTTAAATATTGTAAAAAACATATATATATATATATATATTGTGCAATTCCAAGAGTCTGTTTGTTATAATGTACATATATTCTAGTCGATCAGTTCTTGTCGGTTGCCTGTGTGCGCAATTTGCTGGGATACTAAAAAAGCTAAAGAAATCAATTTTGTTACGTTGGCTCATACAATTTTTGATAAGTCTTTCGACTGGCTCACTTTCAAAGAAACATAACAGCACTGCAAAATTTGTTGTGACAACCTCGACTCTGCTTGACTAAACACAAAAGAATATTTTTTGTGGAGCTTCGGAAATTAAAAGAAAAGCGTAGAATATTTCGAGCTTCCAGCGGAAATGCCTGATGAGAAGCAGGTCGAGAAACGAACAAATTTAACAATACATTTAAATTTAAATTGGCATACCAAAATTGTTTACCAATTTATGTATTTACTTGCACATTTAACGTTTCTGTGTATGTAAAACTTGCTCAAGCAATATTTTTAAATATTCGCTTAATTTATTTAGATAAATGATTATGCCAACACTAATAGATTACAATATTTTTCTACGCTCTTTATCCAATAAAAATGGGTCAATGATTTTATAAAATTCTGTATATGTACGACATCTACGACCTATATAATTTATGTATGTACATCCGACTTTTGGCATATATAAAAGTGTTGATCTTAGAGACCATAAGAACTATAGGTTCGTGTGAATTTAATTTACCCATCGATCTTCAAAAATTAGATCAGATGCTGACTCAAAAAAAAGTTTTTTCAGTTTTCCGTCTTGGGAAACTATTGCAAAAAATGCTGCTTCGGTTTGTGCTGTGTGTTAATTGCCAATCAGTCAAGTTATTAAAACAGTTTTTAAAATATAAAAATACAAAAATAGAAATAATCTTGTATTTTTATCTCAAAATTAAGTTCTCAATAAAAATTAAATCTGCACTTAGCAGATGGATTCAGTGTACGTATAAGCTCAGCAATTTCGGCTAGATCGTTGCTGTTTTATTTTTCGATTGCAATTATAGCACACACACTCACACACTGACACACACACACACACATACACATAGAGAGATGCAGAGCACTCAGCAAGCTTCACATGCTGTCGTCATATTAAATTTGGCAATGCAAAAGCGGTTCCGTTGGCAGGCTTAACAATTATGGCTGCCACTTATTTCATCTCAAATCATCTTTCCTCCTGCTCTCCACTTGTGTTATCGCTTTTGTTTGTGCCGCAATTAAAACTGAAGTACAGCGAATTATGCAATAGATTTAGCATATGTGCACAATCGCTGTGGCTACTTTTCTACTCTGTAGCCATAAATGGTTGAGAGCATTATAAAGCTGTGCAAATGATTATAACTGTCAGAAATGGATGTCTAAGACCAATGGGATACACTACGTGCATTTCTACGTTCAACTGTTCATCTGTTCAAATAAATATTTGAACATTGCCAAATCTTTTTTCTTCCTTTTGTGAATACTGATTTTAAAATTCAAGAGCTGGGACTGAAGCATATAAATTTTAATTGTGTGAGATCTTAAGTCAGTTTCATTTATAAAATACAATTACTAAAAAAAATTGTATAATAAAAAAATATACACAGTTTCACTGAAATACTTAAAAATGTAATCTAAAATAATATTTAGCTGGAAATCTCTCGACTGCACAATACTCTGTTCACAGTGTTCAAATTCTTTAAAAACTATCTCGAAAAAAGGCTTCTTTGTTAACGTAGCGAATATGTAGCTTTATTTATTTTTTTGAATGGCTCTAGCTCTGAAACTGTGAATTTGAAATATTCCCGAGAACCGCGTGGTAAATGGTTGGTTCCAGGCCACAGAGTCGAGCATTTGACGGCACACAGCAGGCTGCTGAGCATTTTGTGCACTCGGATAATGTTGGCCGGACAGTTGGGCAGTTAGCTAGTTTTCCGAAGCAATTGTGATTTGTGGCCTCGCTGCATGTTGCAGCAGTAGAAGTAGAAGTAGAAGTAGCAGCAGCAGCAGCAGAAGATGGAGGCAGGTATTATCAAGATTGGGGGATGGGCTCGTTGAATTCGATTAGGATATGTTATGCGTTATGTGCATTCACTAAATAAGAAGGAGGACCAAATAAAAAACAAAGCGGCCAGCGATTTTTAACAAATATAGCCACACAAATAACCCGGAACAGCACATCCATCTACTTCGTTCTCAAAATCCATTTTTAGTGCCGGGGCTTGCGTGTTCTTGACGCAACATTTGCGGTTGTTTATGTTTTTGAGGTCCCATATCGTGGTTACCCAATTGTTATGCGCACTTTGTTTTATTGCACACACGCACACACTCACACACACACACACACATATATAGGGATGAGATTGGTTGGGTTTTTGTTGCTGCTGTCGCTAGTTGTGGTGACATTTTGCGTTTGGGTCGCCGTCGCCATCGCCATCGCCATCGCCATCGCCCATAGGTGTTAATAATTCAATTAGCAGTCGTTTATGTTAACGTAGCGACAAAACAAAAACAAAAACAGAACCAAAAAAAAAACTCTCATGTAATGCTCCACGCAACTGTTACGTTGGCCCAAAGTCGTAATGCCTGTGCGTGTAGCATAGTGTAGTTAGTATTAGTGTATATATATATACATGTGTGTGAGTGTATGTGTGTGTGTGTGTGGAAATAGAGGAGAAGAGGAGGCATGGTGTGGCAGCAAATGTTTAATGTTTGTTCCGGCCAGTAAACAAATGATTTTGATTGCTTTGCGCCTAGCAGTGAAAAACATGCTCAGATTACAGCTATTTTTATACCCTGAACCATTAAAAATGGGGAAAAGGAGTATAACGGTTTTGTGCAAAAGTATGTAACAGGCATTAGGAAGTATCTCCGACCCCATAAAGTATATATATTCTTGATCGCTATCAATAGCCGAGTCGATCTAGCCATGTCCGTCTGTCTGTCCGTCTGTCCGTCCGTCTGTATGAAAGCGCGTTTCTCAGTTTTCTACAAAAGCTAGAGACTTTATATTTGAAATATAAGTTCTCGTAGTGCCGGGTCAATACAAGTTTATCATTTTTTTTTTCGATATCTCAACCCGTTGAAAAGTTATCGATAAATTAAGATTTCAGAACAGTGTTTTAAAGGTATAGCTTTGAAGTTATAAGAGGTAGAGGCACCAACTTTGGAATGTATATTCTCCTATAGTATACAGAGGTTAAATACATTTCACTTTTGGATACCTTTCCCCGATCTCACAGAAATCGAAATACGTAGTTTTAGAGGTATGACCTGCGGATTTTACATAGTCTCACATTTATATGCCATCTTTATGTCCCACAAATTTCATTACGAACAGAGAATAAACAAAGAAGTTGTTTACGATTTAATGTAACATAGTTTGCATGACGCGCGTAGCTAGCTAGTTTCTGTTTGTATGTGTTTCTATGTATGAATGCAGATAAAGAATTATGAATGTAAGACCTTGGATCAGGGTATATCCTAGTCGGGCACTCTCGACTAGAGCACTCCGACTTGTTATGATTGTGGTTATCATCATACGGAATTTAAGATATATATATATGTATATATCGTTCATTGTACCAATCAGCTGAGTGACACTTAAATGAGAACTAATAACTATTATTTCAGTTATGTTGCATTACTTTTCATTTAGTGACATTAATTCTATTGTTATTTCTATGATATGAGAATGGTTCATTAATTAATTAATTATAAATATAATTGTTAGCTGTTTGTCCAATTGTACATTTAATTTGATTTTTTCATTTTTCTCTCTCTCTCTCAGTTAACTTAAATGAAGTAATAAATTATCTCTTTTTTATATTTGTATCACTAGAAGTTTATTGAAAAAAGTATAATTTACTATTTTACTTGGCAGTGATGCTGACCAAAAATGTAAATATATTTATGTATATATGTATACTTAATGGGGCCGGATGTGCTTTATTCAATGCATTACGCATCGAGAGAATATTGGTTTACCTCTTCTCTTCTCTTCTCTTCTGCAGTGTATTGTTACAGGGCGCTGTCCTTTGGATGGAAATGCCTTTTATTGATTGTTAGGCCAATGTCTTCCACTTGTGATGTTTAAAAAAAGAGGAATACACAAGAAACTGCAATTGTCCATCGCTTACTTAATTTGTTTTAAATAAATATTGTTTGTTTGCAGCTGTGCCACGCCCACTGGCCACTGCCCACTGCCCACTGCCCACTGCCCAGTGACCGCTGCTCCCTGCACCCTGCTATGGTTGGCAAACTAAATGACATTTATTGTCAGTTTTTGGATCAGTACGATGCAGGATGCAGCTGCAAAAATCTGTCTCTGGCCAAATGTCTTTCCATATTTTTCATGCACAATTTCAGGAAGGGGTTCCCGGAATGGCTGTGGAAATGGAAGCTCGTTTTCATTCTCTGCCTCGGTCACGGTCTCTTCTTCTCTCTCTCTCCCTCTCTCCCTCTCTGTCTCTCTTTATACGTATTTTACTTGTGTGTATTTATTTATTTACGTGGCCAGAGCCAGTCGATGGGCCAGGTCCAGTTTGTTGCAGCCCGCTCGTCGTCTGGGAAATGAAGAATATTGCAATGGCTGACAAATTTATTTCGTTGCCGTTGCCGTTGGCGGTTTTTTCTTTTTCGCCGGCTTTTTGCAATGTGTCAGCCCTGCCATGCATATTAAAATGTTGAAATACACACATTTACTTTTGCATATTCATTATTGAAAACTTTTTGGGTACAATTTATAAATATTATAAGCAAAGTAAATACAATTTATATTTATGCAACTGCTTAAATCAACAAATTGTTTAAACTGATAACCTCGACAATTTTCTATAGTTTATTTGGCAATGTTTTTATTCATGTATATACCCTTTGCACAGATCTATTGATGAACAGTCATATAAGTGTTGTAACAATATACAAAAAACCGATCTAAGCAAAGTTTCCTCAGGACAGCTATATTGACTCAGGTCTCTTCTTGACCAACAATATATACATTTTATGAAAGCGGAGAGCTTTTAATTATTAAGCGTATACAGGGTATAATTACAGTCGACATGGTAATTGGACTCTGGTGACTGGCGATATTTGTCGTCGAATGCAGGTGTGCCCTCAATTCAAGTGGTTACATTTAATAGTTGGTGGTTAACTGCTTTTTTTATGCTACGGTTTAATTTGGTATCGGTAGAATCCTTTTCATATTGCTGATTGCAGTTAAGGAATTTCTGTGGCAGCCACAACAAACACAGCCACTTAAATGCGACTAGTTTTGCTTTGTGCTACATCTTGGGCCGAGTTCGTCAGACTTTTCTTTTACATTTCACATTTTACATTTTCGGTTTTAGGTTTTAGCCAGGGCTATTTGGGGCTTACTTTAAGTTCAGAATTTGTATTCAAAATATTGCGCAGTGGGCCATTTGGCTGGGAAAAGCCATTGCGACAATTTGTAAACTAAAGATGAATAAAACATGAAGTGAAAAACACTTTGGCGCTGATGAAAAGGCCGCGCAGCGCAACACACTGACATGCCCCAGCAAGGAGGACGAGGAGGAGGGGGGCGCAGGAGGAGCAGTGGGAGCAGGAGGACATGTGTCCGCGCGTGTGTCTTTTAACAACTGCATGGTTACATAAACAGGATAATAAGGCACTTAACATGCACTCTTCGCCATCACCATCGCCATCGCCATCGCCACCGATGCCGCTGCTGTTGCTGCTGTTCCTGCTGTTGCTGCTGCTGCTGTTGTCCAATACAATGGCAATGCCGAGTTGGCCAGGACTGAGGCCAGCAACATACAAAACAGCAAATGCCGTTGTTGTAGGCGTAGCAGGACAAACAGCGCCGACGAGGACGACGCAACAAGGACGACAGCGCTGCAGCAGAAGAACAAAGCTGCGTAAAGTCGCCGCCACTTATGTCAGAGCAAATCAAGCGTTACACTCGACGTCGCTTCACGTCGCAGCCCTCCCCCCCCCCACCCCATAGCCTCCCCTCGCCAGGAGTTAGGAGCACACGGACAGAGGGTTCCAAGGTGCTGCTGTCCCGACTCTGGCTTCAAGGCTTCCGTCCGCTATAGTGCTCAGACTTTTAGACATTTGCCTTAAATTACGTTTTATGTCATGTCATGAGCGTAATTGAAAATTTCCATGCTTTCTCTCCACAACACCGCCCCCATCAGCAACCCACCAACAGTAGCTGTTTATAGTTTTATATTGTTTCCTATAGTGTAGAGTATATAAGAAATTCATGAATACAACTTGGAAATTTCACACATTATTTTTTCTAATCCCAATATTTTTTCAATGTAAATCGCCTTCCTTTCTGAAATCAGAAGAGTCTAATAATATTATATATGATTTTCCAAACTTTTTCATTTGAAAAATTGGTGACAGTAGAGCTTCCTATATTCTAAAATAAGTTTTTTTTTAAATTGAAAATGTTTTTAAATATTTTATTATTATTTTTTTTTTTCAATACCACAAAAGACACTATTTTTTTTAGTTTTACATTAATGATTTTTGAAATAAATATGTAATGTAATTCCCTGTACTGGCGTATAATCAACGTAAATCAAATTGGAAGTTATTACTGATGATCCAGAAAATCTATTTAAATATCTGTCTTAGCGTCACTTGCTTCATAATACAGAAAACTCGTTTCATCTGTGATTTTCTTATATAAAATATAGTTGCATTTGTAATCTTATGTTACTGGTAATATATGCATATTTATAGAAATATATAAAATTGCAAAGTTTGTTGTTCTTTAAGTTTATTTTTGTACTTTCACATTGATTAAAGCATTGTGCCTGGCTGGTTTTAGAGTAGCGCACACTTAGATTCTATCTGGGCGTACTTCTCCGGTGCTTTGCATTAGCCGTGCCACGCCTTTAGCCCCCAGTCCCCAGCCGTCAGTAACCAGTCCCCGTGCTGCGTTCGCCTTGGGCCACTGCAACCGAGCTAATTACAAAAAGTAAAAGCACAATTCATTTTGCTTGTGGTTTATGCGATTTTCCTGACTGCCCCTTGGAATACGGCGTACATCTTCCGTCTGCCTCGACCCACCCCGCTCGCTGCCTACAACGTGACGCGTCTTGCAGCGTTATAAAAATGTTTATGGCTGACGTTTGTTGCCATAAACTGCGAGCCTGGCTGGCATCGCCTCTTGGCCACTGTTGCCATTGCCATTGCGATTGCCACTGCGATTGCTATTGCAGTCGGTAAAAAGGTCACCAAGCCGCGACGGCCATCGGTGGCATTCTCCTCCAGCTAAATAGCTACAGCTGCATTTCACGCTCCGGCTCTCACCTCCTTTTCCTCTCTGCTCTCTGCTCTCTGCTATCTGCTCCTGCTCCTGCTTTAACTCCTTTAACGTATGTGAAGTGAGCGAGCTCTTGTCTTTATTGCACTGTATTTGTTAATAGCACTTGCAGTAAATGCATTCCGTCAGAGACGTTACGCCCCTCGAGAGGAGGGTCATGACGCAGAACTAGTTCCTGTTCATGTTCTACACGGCTTTACCCTTCAGTTATAAAGCCGATGAGGCGTATGGCACAACACGGGCATCATGAGTAAACTTGAGTGTCATCGAGTGTTCAGCATTTGATTAAATAAAATTATGATCTCATAGTCGCGGCGATTTTCCTTTAACCACATCAATATAAGAACAGAATTAAATGTATACTAAATGTGGGTTATTTTTTAAACTACTAAACTTTATAGCTTTCTCCTTAATTTCTTTTCTTTGCAGTCTTCCGAACACAATCAAGAAGGAATTCTGCATTTTCAACTGATTCTTGAGCCAGTGATGTGCATTTATCTGCACTGAAAGTATACACCAAGTAACTGCTTGAAGTTACAAGACTCACCGCATAACAGAAGCTGATGAAATATGGAGCTGCTGCAGTTGCTGTGCTACACATTCCTGCTGCTCTTGTCGAGGATGCTAGGTGAGTAACATTTTTTTTTTTTTTTCGTTGCACACGTCTTTGATCGTTGAACGTTGAAATTGGGCAGCATTGGGCATAATCGGGGTCAGTGTCAACCGTGTCAACGATATGCGAAGTGCAAATGATGAGCGGCAACTGACACGCGCCTGCATAACTTGTCAATAACAACGAGAAGTCACGTCCCTTGATAACTTTTGTAAGGTGTGCCAGCCTGTGAGTGTGTGTGTGTGTACATGTGTGGGTTAAATAAATTTAATATTAATTAAGGGCTGGCGCGTCGCAATATAAAAATATGCAGGCGCCAACATGCAGGACAAAGTGAGTAAATAATAAAAATAATAAATAAATTACAATAGTGAAAACTAGAATACATCTCTCAGATATATAAATATTTATGAATATTTTATATGCCCAAACATATAAAAGATTAGTTTATGTGATTTTACTTTTATACAATCATTCCAATTATTAATTTCCTAATTATATAATATTAAATAGTGGATTCCATATGTCTGCAAGGGTATCGAATCATCGATATACTTGGAAGAAAACAACTTTACAAGTTTTATTTTTATTTTTATTAAACATTATGTGCGCACGTGACAAATAAACAAAACGAAGCTGCAATAAATTCTAGTTGAAATTTAGCAATAGTTTGCGTCTACTTCTGTTCGGTCTTCTTGTGATTTGGCGGCTAAGAAGCTTTTGTAAATAAGAGAGGCAACAGCTTCGTCTGCTTAAGAGGATATTCCAAGCTCCCTTCACACAATGCCCGGCCAATGTTTAATTCTCTATGGCCTTCTTTAAGTCAACTGGCGGCAACTGCGAATGCGATTGCACTCCTCCACTTTAAGTGCGCATTTCGATTAAACTAAACATAAATTTTATGGACGATAAATCAGCCGAGAGTGTCGAGAGGTGCCCAACACCTGGTGCAAGCTCCAGCTCCAGCTCACTCTCCAGCTCCAGCTTCATCTCCATCTCCATCTCCATCTCCATCTTCAAATGAATCTTCAAATGCGGCAGTTAAAAGGCGAACCGAAAAATTGCAGTCTTAGGCTATATATTATTTTATACATATGTATATATATATACATATATTTTCTTTTGGGTATTTTTGCTAGTATTATAATAAATTAGGAAAAACTCAGAAAGTTGGACTAATTTTCATTAGTTACTGATTTATTACATAAAAATATATTTATTTTATTGTACTTTAACTTTAACACTTATTTATGTATCTACACAAAGTACAAATTTATATCACTTTAAAATAAATATTTAAATTTTTAAAATTTATTCCATTTGTAAAGCATAGCTACTCGCCACTCATAAACAGTTATTGTTAATTTGGCTGTTTTGGAGTTCCGTCTAGTACTAAGTAAACATTTTAGGAGTAGAATAAATAGTCCCCGATAAACACATTAAGGAATGACGAGCGTAACTCCTCAACACTTACCAGCTGCCAATTGTGGCGCCCCGGAAAATGAGTGGACAATAGAAGCTGTTGTTGGGTCTTCTTCTATTTGCCCAGTTTCCCTGTTTCCCAGCTTCTCAGCATCTTTCCAAATCCGTATAACCAAGTCTGGCCCTATTCAACTTAACCGGTGCCTGCATTTTTACGCTTCGCTTGCTTTCAAACTGATTTCAATCTGTTTTTGCTGTCTTTCAATCTTCTCTCAACCTTCGTCCACTCGACTTTTGCTTCATTGTTGCCCAAAGTCACTGTTATTGTTTTTATTGTTCACTCCATTCATGTTTTTGTCGCTTACCCAGGCGGTCATCATCATCATTGCCATTTTGCCTTCAATTTGCGCCCAGCATTGATACAAAAAAAAAAAAAACACAAAAAAACAAGAAAGAGTAATTATCTTTAGAATGTGGAAGATGCGATACCCTTGCTGACAACTCAATTTTAGGCCGATTGCTCAAGTGGGAGTTTTATAATATAGTAGAAGGCTATTTCCCAATAGAAGTTTATTCTTCACATCTTTCACCGATAATATATAATTTGATCCTACAAACTTCGTCTAGGAAGCAAGTTGTTGTAAGTAGTTTTAAGACCGAAGATCTCTTGGCAAATAATAATGTTTTTTTTCCTTCTATATCCTTAGAAATATAGTTTTTTCAAATTAATCTTAAGGGTATCTGTTATTCGAGTACCAATCCATGCCTATAGTATTCTGACCAGTCATTTTTTTTATTTTTTTTTTTTTGGGTTCGTTGCCACAATGAAAATTAGCAGCTAAATAATCAAGTGCAGTTTTCATTTTGTACAATGCTATCCTATCAGCGAAAAACTGAAAACAAAGGACCACGCAGACAAAGGCGCTCCCTGCTTCGCTCATTTGGCTCATTTGGACCATCCTTTTGTAGCCGCCTTCCGATGTGGTCACAAATAATTGGCCGGGCGTTTGACGTTTAAATTTTATTGAATGCCAGCTGCAATTGGCAGTTGAGTTCAACTCTAAGCTCGTTTAATTGTTGGCTCCTCCACGCTGGAAACAAACGCTGGCCAGTTGACCGGCCTCGACTAGCAGATGAACGAAGGAGCTGGCTTAATGGAAAAAATAACATGAAAGAACCATTTTATTCAGCTGATGCCGAAGAATACATACCCTCGCCAACGTTATATATAAAGGTTTATGATATAGGCGAATTAGTATATAAAATAACTAATGTAATCCACATATAGTTCCTATAACAGCAGTAGAGTTAAGCAATGTATCATAGACCTGATCAAGAACAGGTTTCTACATAAATTATATTACCCTCTGGAAGTGTATACGAAAGAAATGCAATGGCTATTCTTTGGCCAACAGCTGCATAATTCTTTCTCAATGCATTTCGCTCTGCAGAAACTTTGCTAATAAACGGCACGGGTCGAGCATTATAATTTATTTTCTACTTATGTTTTATTTTACGATTCTTTGCTTGATTGGAATTTCAGTTTGAAAAACTTGCTGTTTTTTTTTTTTTTTAGAACATTTTGCATTAAATAATATGCAATCAATTTTGCATTGGGCGCATAAATTGCAAATTTTGGGAGCCAGCGTCAACAATAGGAGTAGGTGTATATGTGAGCCATCAAGTGATTTCACATGTGTGCATTATTTACGGATCATTTGAGGCAGTCGATGGGCGAAACTAATTTGACTTTTAAAGTGTGGCAGCATTTTACGCTTAATTTAGCATTGATAACATTACGCATACGCCACCGATTCGAATCGATAACGATGCCTATATCAGTGCCTATGCTTATGGCTCTGAAACACCAACACCTGTTGTGTGTGCTTTGTCTTTTACGAGTAATGGCCGTGCCTAAAAGCGGGCAACGCATTTTTAGCTCAAAATACAACACTAAGCACTTCAGACACTCCCAACAACAACGACAACAACGTCGGCAACAGCAACAACAATAACAGGAATATCAATAATCATAACGAAATGTAAAAGTCCAAAGGTGAGGCAGCCCCAAAATGGCTCAAGAAGTCGTTGAGGTTGAAAGAACAGCGAGTTACAGTGGAACAAACTCAATATTCTAAGCACAGATTTAAACTCTCTAGTCTCATGGCTGATCAAGTAGATAAAACCAAATATTATCTACTTATCATTTTAGAAATTATCTTAATATTAAGACTGTTTTATTTTTCAGCTGATTCTAAGAAGAAAGCAAAAACATAAATATCATTAAAATCCAATATTTCATGTAACCATTTTAATAAGGATTATTTTTCTTACTCCCAATATTAAAATTCAAATGATTTATTTCTCTTCAGTTAGTTGGCCTTATGCATTTTTGCCACTGTTTGGAGTTTTGAAAGCTCCAAAACTGCGTGCTGCTAAAATTTTATGGTCATGAGCCCCAGAATCCATTTCCTTACATCACTTGCTGAATGTGCCGCACAGGTGACGGCAAATTGATGCTGTTATTGTCGTCAGGCTCCTTCGTCGCAGTTGCCGTCGTCGTCTCCGTTGCCGTCTCTGTTCCTGTCGGTGCCTTTCTCCGTCCCTGACATCTTTGTCGCCGTCGTCGTCATCATCATTGTTGTTGTTGTTGCTTGGGTGCCAAAATGCCAAACGCTGTCAACTGTCATCGCTTAACTTCTGTCGCCAGAGAACCCCCCGCGTCCCGCTCTTGCGCTGAGTGGCTGCTGTCATGTCAGGCGACCATAATCATTGGCGTTCATACATAATGGACTCATTGATATTCGCAGCAAGGCAACAAAAGCAGTAACGAAGCAACAAAAGCCAAGTGGCTTTGACTTTTTCGTCGGCTGTCCACTGTCCAATGTCCAATGTCCAATGTCCACTGTCCAATGTCCAATGTCCAATGTCCAATTTCCAATGTCCACTGTCGACTGTCGACTGTTGGCTGTTGTCCGGCTCACAGTTGACCCGCAGCCTGAACTGGCCTGTTTATTGTCCTCGTCCGCATTGGGGTCATAACAGTAATTGGCAACAAAACGAGTGATTAACCTGACAATACACACCAGTTCACAGACACACACACACACACACACACACACACATACACACACACACTCACAGAGACACACACACACACACACACACAGACACACACCAAAGCGCACAGTGCAACAGTGGTCATCGACAACGCCCACATTCCATTTGCGATTTGACCTTGGTTTCCCATGCTCCTTGTTCCTTGCTCCTGGCTCCTTGGCCGTTCCACGGTGAAGAGTGTACGCTACTACTACTCGTGTCCGGACATGCAGTGGCCACGGCGACATTTGCCTGTGTCGGATCCGAGCTACCGTTGACTTCTATTTGGCATCATTTTTATTGAGATCGGAGTAGCAGCCTCCAATTGGTATCTGTTGCTATAATTGTATATTGTATATTGAAGTATTTTGTATTTACATTTCAGCTCATTCAGTACCTTAATTTATGCAATATAAATACCATACTTTATCTTCAGCTGACTCAATACTTCTATGTTCTTCCACCCCTTTTCGTCCATCCCTATTTAAATTTAAATTTCTCTGAATTTAATAGCGTTAAAACAATAATCAACAAGTTGTTCATTAAACAATTTTTCATGGTTACAAGCCACACATAGTTTATTGTAAAGTTTATACTTTTTAGCTAACTATAAAAGGTAAAATATTCAAATTTAATTGCCAGGCTATTGTAAATTTAGTTTTCCCTATTTTTCGGTATTAATTTCACCCACTCAGTATTTTAACTGCGAAACTTTTGGTGTGATTTATAATTTATGCAGGATCCGAATACACTATTAACTAATTAAATTATTGATAACGCGAAACGTAAAACACTATGCATTATCTATTATCTATTAAAACTGAACCGCGATTTATTTCAATTTTTTTCGCCAACTGCATTCGAGTGGAAATATTTGGAAATGTGTTTTCCCAAATTTCATTAAATATGCACTGTCCGATACTATAATATTTGGACTTGAATTTGTTGTTTAATTGCTGCGACGACCGCGCCCGAAGCACTAACCACATTCACATACACATATACATATACAGATACAGATACACATATACATATATACACATTGCCATATACATACATATGTATGGCAAACAGTTCGAAAAACATTCGCTAAGCGAATGTTTGGTGCCGTCAATTACTTTTGAACTTGTTTGCTTAATTTAACTTTGAGGGACCGTCGAAAATGTCTTTCGTCTTCCGTCTGCCATCTTCCGTCACCCAACTGCTCTGTCTGTCCTGACTGCCAACCTTTGTAACCCGCACCCCGCTTTCCCAGCCAAGTCTCGGCAAAAGTGTCAGTCAGCCAACGAGCAAATCACTCAACGGGGATCAACAAATTTGCGCCTAGAACAGAACGTTTTCAGCAGAACAAATTATTGAAGATTTTTTGTAATACCCCAAAACGGTCAAGGAAATCAAAGGGTGCTGCTAAGGATGTTATAGTTGATTGTGTGAAACATTTACCAACAGTTTGCTTTCTGCCTGAAATTGCCATTAATATATCTAATATTAAAAAGTCGACAGAAATGAATACATTTTAGAATAAAAAAATAAGTCGACAAAGCTATAGGCATTTGAATTCATTAAAAATAATGTGAGAGTTGCAAAAATTGTTGTACTCTTAGACTATTATTTCCTCTGGGAACTAGGTATAGCAAATAAATAAATAAACACTTGGGCACGTATACGGCAAAGGCAAAAACTCGGTGTATTAAATCAAGATTTAAAGCTTGCACAGCTTACTTATGCGTATTTAGATCAAATAGTCGCCGACTCCCTACGGACACAATTTAAATCCACAAGTAGTTGTTGCGAGGCGCTCTAAAATCAGCAGGCATCGATTTCTTGTTTGCCAATGAAATGAAAATAAATGCTAATGGCTCATTCATCATTGCCACGCACACGTTCACATTCACATTCACATTCGCATTCGCATTCAAATGTACTGGCGCTAGAGCCCTTGAATTTTCAGCCTTAGCCAAGTGGCATTTTGGAACAGTGAACATTATGTGTAGCATACTTTTCAGCGCCCACAGCAATTGCAAACAAAAAATGCGCCAGTGGCTAATGAAGAATGTGTGTCGAAGAAAGATGGCGCAAAAGTTTCGAGCAGCTGTGGCTGAAGCGCACAATACACTCACAATTTTAATAATGATTTCAAATAAATTGAAAGCCTTTCGCCGCACTAAATTCTGAAGGCCTCCAGTGTAAGTTATTTGCCAACATGGTCATGCTTGTTTGTGTGTGCTTTGCATTCGCATTTGTATTTGTGTCTGTGTTTGTAATTGTGCTTGTGCTTGTCATGACGAAATGCATTTTGCATGTTTGCTTGCTTAGTTACTAGCAAGCAAGCACTTTTCCAAATTCCAGCACTGGAACTGCCGCAAATGGTAACTACTAGTTATATCATTAAGTACAAAAAGGGGTAAGAGGTAAAAAAAAAGACTGCTGCTAGTCAGTGTGTCAATTTAATTGTGGCGTACAAAATCTGCACTTGAAGTGCTATGACTAAATTTGTACCTCGCTAAGCACTCTGTCCTGCATTGGTCCAGCCTCTGTCCTGCCCCTGCTCCTGCTCCTGCTGCTCCAGCATTGCCTGCCAATGTTGGCTTCAATTTAGAAAGCTCTGCCGCATTGACGCTCACTTTAAGGCAACAAGAATCACTTTGGCCATTGAGTTTGCCTAGCTGCGATTGGCCTGGGAGCGTTGTGGGGCTGCAGAGAACAGCTGAACAGAACTTTGGTGCTGTGCTGGTCAACTTAAAACTGGACAAATTGAAAGCAACAACACGCTCAATGCGCATTTAAAATGGCCACATGAAGTGACTGCAGGTATTGGGACTGCTGGCCAAATGCTTCAGAAATGTTCAAAAGGAGACCTGAAAAAAAAAGGATTGAGCGAGTGAAAGAGAGAGAGAAAGAGAGAGAGGAGAGAGAGAGAGAGAGTGAGTGAAAGTAGCATCAGGGAGAAGGCAACAATGTGTAGCGTACTTAAAGTTTGTGCACCATTTCCACTTAGACTAATTAACTGCGCCGTCACTTGACGCTGTTATCCATGTCGTGAGCGCCCAGGACTTGCAACTCGGCAGTTGGCCATTTGGGCAGCTGGGCAGCTGGGCAACTGGGCATTTGGGCATTTGGGCAGCTGGACAGCTGGGGATGGTAGTTGCAAAGCCGTCAGTGGATTGTTGTAGTGGTGGCACTTGGCTCTTGTTGTTGTGGCCATACGGTAATCCGGTCACCCGGTCATCCGGTCATCCGGTCACTCGCCTGCAGACCGAGCAAGACCGCAGACAGTCGAGCAACATCATTAAAACTCTTGGCTAACTTGAGGGAACGGAGCGGTGGATAAATTAATGGCATACCAAAATGTGCTCGCTTAACTTTTCACTGTTTCTGCTCTTGGTCACTTGCCATCAACAGCAACAGCAACAGCAGCAGCAGCAGCAATTGCAACTGCAATAGCAACTGCAACAGCAACTATAATAAAAACCTCAACCAACAACAACAAGGAGTTTGCGGGACACTTGAGAGTGATAGGAAATGAAAAGCAGTGCCGCTCGGGACCCTGCTGAAGAGCCAAGCTTAGCAATGTCCTTTACATGTCAGACACCTGCAACATTTGTTTTTTAATGGAAGTTGGGAAGTTGGGAAGTTGGCCAGCGGTGTGATCGTTATCGTTGATATGAATGCTGAATTATGAATAGATGAATATTTAAAGAAATAGTTAACTCATTGAACAAGGCATCTGCGATAACTATACAATATACATATATATATGAGTCGATTTAACATTTATTCATCTACAAAATAAATTGTATGTAAAAGTAGACAAAATATATATAAACTTACGTTTCAGACATTAGCAGACATCAGAGCAAATTTCTGTCATCTTTAGTTTCCATAATTATACCTGCATAGAATATATATTTATTTATGAAAATTTGCAACTGAATGAAAATCAAAGTGAGCATGTTACTTTGTATGTGTGTTTGTGTGTATGTGAGAATATGCAAAATATGCAAGTGTGAAAATATGATTTTGCTCCTTGCATAATAAACATAATAGTTGCATGGAAAGGAATGAGAGACATGGTTCTACAGAGTAGCTCCGAATAAAGCAACTCGAATTGGGCATTCATTATACATATACATGTATGTAAATGTGCATATTTTTTCTGCTCTAGAGAACACCGAGTATTCCGAATTTATTGGCTATTTGATACAGTCGAAGACTAAAGTGGCTTTTGAATGCTCCGTGAACCGAACCCGCAGTATTATATATTATATAGTATATATATATATATATTATATATAGGGATGACTTTGAGGTATGGAATTC
Source organism: Drosophila maculinotata (assembly GCA_035045305.1). Classification (NCBI taxonomy): domain Eukaryota; kingdom Metazoa; phylum Arthropoda; class Insecta; order Diptera; family Drosophilidae; genus Drosophila; species Drosophila maculinotata. The sequence goes on along the minus strand of JAWNPD010000679.1, from coordinate 10,316,847 downwards.
GATTATATGAAATGTAGCAAAAAATAGTCAGTTATTTATGATATATATCTAAAAATCTGCGTTTGCTATTCGGTGCAATCAGATACATAGTCATGCACACACATACACACACACACACACACATACGCACGCATAGACACATACGTGCACACAAGGCGAGAACAAACTGGATCTGAAGTCGCACTGCTATTAAATTTGAGCAACGAACCATAACTGTCCAGCCATCCAGCTCCACAGCTGACCAGTTGACCGGTCGACCAGTTGACTAGCTTGACTGTAGAGCAGTTCGACAGTACGACAGTTGGTCAGTCGGACAGTCGGACAGTCGGTGACTACTTGTGGATGGCACGTTCTGTGCAGTGCTGTGCTGTGCTGTGCTTTGCTGGCTACAAGGAGAATAAGAAATAAAATCAAACGCCTTTGGGTTAGTTGATGGCGTTTCTTCAATTCTACACATGTTTTGCATGCGAAACTTACCGTTTGCTTAGTCAAACAAACACGGCAGCAACAACAACAGCACTAACATCAACACTAGCAACAGCAACAATAACAAGTACACGGCAACGATGTTGTCTCGGTTCGTTCGTGCCGGAAGTTAAACATTTTCTCAAGCAAAATGTTTGGCATTTTTACAAAACGTACTTGGCAATTTTATTAGCAAAACCAAAAGGCAGCAGCAGCCGAAGCAGCAGCAACCGAGTTTTTTTTTTTGGGTCGCACGCAAAGCCAGTCGACAACAGGAGGAGTGCCACATCGTCAACGTGCAGTCAAAACTTGAAATTTTAATTTAGCTTCTAACTGCATCCGAAGATAAAGATACAGGCTACTGTCGAGGTCAGGGCGTTGAAAAGCCGCAAAAGTTATCTATGCCAAAAAGGAAAAGCCCAATACAGAAATTGTTGCACGTGCCAGCAGCAAAAAACCAAGGGGCAGCGGGGCATCGAGACGAAAGGGTTGCAAACAGGTCCTAGCAGGTCCTGGCAGGTGGTTAACGGGCTTCTCGGGCTGCTTCGAACTGTTTATTTGGACACGCATTTGGGCCTGCTGTTGCTATTGTTGTTGCTGTTGTGGTTATTGTTGTTGTTGTGTCTGTTGCTGTGCGATTCAAATGAAATTTACAATCTTTCATTTGATTTGTTTTGCTTTTATGAAAATTGGTTGCAGCACCAACAACAACAGCCACACACAAAGCAAGTAAAATATGTGTGCTAGATGTGAAATATACACAATTTTATCCCAGCTTTTGAATACTATCAAAAATATAAGTAAACGTATTATCAAAGCTGATTAGAATATGTAAGCCAATTTTCAAAGATTTAGTCACTGCTGCTCGACGAGCAGATGCCCTTACCTTAAGATATAAATATTTGTATTAATATATAACTACCACAGAAAAGCCTCACACAATTGAGATGTTCTATGAAGTAATCTTTTTCAGAAATCATAACTAATCTCGATTAAGCTTCTACTACTTATTTGATATACTAGATCTCATAGGAACCTAAAATGCTTTCAATACTATTAAAACGAAGAATAGGATTTAATGGGCAAGCTTGTTTGATAAACATCAAAATTGATGCAAATGTGTTAAGTCTTATCTACTCTATATCGTTATTTTTAATGGGTAGAGGGCAAATGACGCTCATTTGCAAAGTGCATCCCCGAGAAGGCGAGAAGGGGATGGGGGAGGGGGATTTGAATTGGGCAACTGCGGAAAAACAACAAACTACCGCTAGTCACGTAGTCTTCCCATCAGTCAGTCAGTCGTCAGTCAGGTAGGTGGTCCGTCAGATGCGGAGTACAAATCAGTGTCAGTGGCAAAATGTACGCTTAGTTCAGGCACTCTCGACTCTCGACTGTCGACTGTCGACTGTCGACTGTCGCTCAGTGCTTTCTCTCAGTGCTTGAGTAACAGATACCAGGTATCTGGTATCTGGTGTCTGGTATCTGGCGTCTGGTTTCTACGATTCTCAGGTCTTAGACGCAGCATCGTCAACGTCAACGTTTACAACATTTGTTGTCTACTTTTAAAGATTTTTATTTTCGTTGAACTGCCAAGCATGTGCAAATCTCTCTCTCTCTCTCTCTCTCACTCTCTTCTCCCTCTCGCTCTGACTTTGCTTTTATCTGTTGACTTTGCGTGCTTTTGTAGATTAATACAATGTAACGTAACATACTTGGCCCGGGCAAAGCCAGCTAGTAAGTACAGAATTTGATATTTCGATTTCGGTTAAAAGGGTATCATCATATCTATCTGTCTATCACACCTCAGCAGATGTCATCCCCATAAAGTTATTTGAAAATAACTATATCGAGAGTGACCGACTAGCAGATACTTTGTCTTTACATATCCCCATCGGAATATAATCATCATCGAATAATAATATGCCACAGATTACATATGATGCTATAGAAATGAGAAAAAATGACTTTTAAAGGCACATACTCTTACAGGAGAATAAACCGAGTCCGGCCAAGTTTTCCGTATCCATGCCAACTGTGCTGGAGTCGGAAGAGTGTTTGCCTTGTTGCTGGCATGTTTCTACCCATTGTCCGAATGCACTTAAAGACCAAATGGAAATCGAAAAGCAAAAAATGGCGACAGGCCGCATAAAATGTTAGTACTGTGTACGTAATTGAAATGGCATTTACCATTAGCCAGTCAGAGAGGTTGGGACAGGCGGAGGCGGAGGACGTTACTGGAACTGTGACTCTGGGACTCTGGGACTGTGAGTGGGTGGGAGTCCGTGGGGGAAAAGGTTGGACAAGTTTGGTTGCTCCTGATGGTGGCTAGCTAAACAAAGGCGTGGCTCGACCAGCCAGGCATGCTGCCACACGAAACCAAAACTTAATAAAAATCAAAGAACAAGGTGTGGCAACATCGCTTCGCCTCGCTTCGAGTCCAGTCCAGTCCAGTCGAGTCGCGTCGAGTCGCGTCGAGTCGCGGCGCAAGGCAATGGAACTGGCTGCTGGTCACTTGAAAAAGCGTGGCAACAGAAGTTAAAAACTAAGCCACAGCTCCGTGAGAGATTGAGCAAGGGAGGGGGGGGGGGGGCGGGGGAGTGCCAAATAACAGCCAGGAGGCGAGAGAGAAAGGCGGGACCGAACTATATGATTGAAAGCTTTCACTTGTTTGCGTTTTAAGGCATGGCGCACTCGTTTTTTATGTGTGTGTGTGTGTATGTGTTTGTGGCGTCCTTCTGAAGCAGTTTCCCCTCTCTGTCCAGCTCTCTGTAATTTGCATATAGCTTTGGCTAACTTTACCCAGAACGGATGAAGGCAAAGTCGCGCAATGAAAACTAATAAACTAAGCAAATGAATTGCAGGTGGAGGTACAAGTCGACCAATATAGACTGAAGCCATCGCTACACTCAGAGAAAAATGCCAATTCAAGTACATTGTCATAAATATTTAAGTATAAATTATTCATAATACATACAAAATATATTAATTTTATTATTTTTATATATCAAAAATTGTTGACAGATTGCTGTTCAAATAATTTGTTGTCTTAAAATGAGAACATTCACAATTTATTTTAGTAAACAATCCTTAAATAAGAATTTCGTTGTCATGTCAAGGATTTCCGACCTATGCAGAATTAAGATACATTTTTACATGACTGCTATACAGAACTCTTGATTTTTCCTCCGTGTGCAGCTTAACAATTTAATAGCTGTGATGAGTAGTACTCATTGTTCCGAACCCTAGCCCCTCCCATGGAGATAAGCAGCCCGAGGGGAATTCGGAGTAATTAATCATACAAGTGTATGATAGGATCATGCTTATGTCTATTTCCTTAGCTCGTATACTAATTTTTAGTTATTCAATATAACTTTTCATTTTGTAATATTCGAAGGGCAATCAGATTGTTTACTTTGGAATGCTATGTCATATCTAGTAGTACATACATATACCTTATGTATGTAACTTCCTTATTATTCCATTACATGTAAACGAACACGTCCAAGGCGTGTCCTAATGATTGGCCAACAATTAAAAGCAGTTGCTTATAATTCTTACTGGTACAGTTGCCGTTTGTAAGACTAGAACTTACATATTTTGTATGGCAGTCTCTTCTAAAATGCCACAAGTCTCTGTGCCACCTCCCCTGCCCCCATCCCCCGTCCACCATCCACCGTCCCCAGTCCACCATCCCCCGTCCACCATACCCATCGAAGTCAACGTCAATGTCTATCATGGCAGGCAGCAAACCACCCTTCTTTTTATGGCCAGCTCCCTGGTTTCGGTTTCTGTTACGGTGTCGGTTTCTAGTTGTTGTTTTTTTTTGTGGCAACATTGTTGTTGCTGTTCCTGTTTTCATTTGTTGCTGTTTGTTGCTGTCGCACCTCTTACTATTAATTACAAATGAAATTTTCTTATCATTTGTTGTCGACCTGACTGACAACTTTTTGTCTGCAATGCCGTCTGCTCCTCTCTGATGCTCCTCGCTCTGCTCCTGCTCCTGCTCCTGTCCAGCTCCTGCTCCTCGATAGCTAGCTGCTTGCAGTTTAAAGCCAATAAGCTGAAATATTTGTCGTTAATTGTTTGAGGCCAGTTATTGTTATTGGGGCCGCGTGCTAAGTGTCCTGCCGATCGCCACCTGCCGCTGCTCCTCGTCTCATGACATTCAATTTCAATGCCGTGCTCTCATTTCGGTGCTGGAACCAGGAACACATCGTCCACTTGTTTACAACGCCGGAAATTAATGGTGACACTTTATTGGCGCTCAATTGTCTTCGCGTCCGTTGCTTCTTTTGTTATGCCCTGTACCCATTAAGCCAATAAATCGGGTATACTTATGATAAAAACAGCATAAAGAACCAATCTTTGAATTTTTCACAAAATATATACAAACTTACATCCATGTGGATGTATTCATAATAAACATTGCCATTAGGCAAATCAATATTTAAATTGACCATCTCAAAAACTAAGTGTAGACTATATTAAATATTTATTTTGGTATTTTGTTACTTTTCACATCAATAGCCCAATTTGTATCTATATTTTAGATTTTCTGACCATATACCAAGTATACTGTTGCTTTGATTTATCGTACAGGGTATTTTTGAGTTAAGCAAATCATTGCTATTTGTTTTTGGCTGATACTTGTTTGCCACTGTTGTCGTCGTCATCGCATATAAAAACACGTTAACATGGCAGAGCCGCATCCTGCTTCATGCGTCCTGCGTCCTGCGCCAGTTCTTGGCGCGCGTCCTGGCGCACCCTGGCTGCCACAACTACAGCAACAACACCAACAGAAACAACCACAACAACAACAACTACAGAAACAACAAAAAAGGATTGACGTGCGCATTTTAGTCACGCTGTCGTGAGTTTAGCCTTTTGCCATTTTAGCTGATTGTTTTTTCCTCTGTCCTGTCCCCTGTTTTTGTTGTATGTTGTAGGGGCACACGCCATGTCACCAGCGCCTCAATGTGTGGGTAACATAATATTTTGTTTATGTTTACCCAATTTGATTATATTTATCACTATCACTAACTAAACCAGCCCAAGTTTATGTAGCACGGCTCACAGTTTGCTTTGGCGCCATATGCAAATTTACATTTCCTATTTTTGTGCGTTTCGCGAAAATCACACACTCTCAAACACACAGACACACACAGACACACACACACACATAAAGTGTTCTTTATGAGTAGGGATCCCAACTTATAAGTGCATTTGCTATAGCGCATAAACTTAAGATGTTGAAATAAACTAGAGTCCAAAAATGATGACCAAAATAACTTTGGGATTGCGAATCGATACAGTTTTGACAAAGTTATAGAAGTTTGAAGCGCATTTAACAAGCCATTTTTTTTTGTCATTTTCGGCGTGATTTTTAGCAGAAAAATTAACCACACATAATACTTACCAAAAACAAATATCTAATTTTTAATTGAAAATTTGTTAAGTTTCATATTTTTAATATGTATATTCATACCATTATTGCATTAAAACCTAAAACTATGTACAAATGAATATGTATGCACATATGTATCTGCCCATATCTACAGCAAATGCAACTGTGGGCAATGCGTTCTTTTTAATACTCATTTTTGCTGCAGCTACACACTTACGCAAGTAAACTTATTCCCTTTCTAGTACTTTGGGTATGTCCAGTTCGTGGGTCACTTCAAGCAGGCAATTTCTAATAAACATGCAAACAAGTGAACTTATACTCTTTCAGCAACTGGGCCACGGTGTATTAACAGATTCATACGTACACAAATTATATACCTTGGCAAAAGTTGGGTATCTGGTAACTATTTGTCTTGGCCTACCTTCCAAGTTCTGTTTACTGCAGCTAACTCTAAAATTCGTCAAGAATCTTTAAAAATTGTGATTAATAAAAGTGCTCAAGCCCACGCTCACACGTGGTATCATCTAGTCGAGCAATCACGACCGTTGAGTCTATATTCAGTTAACATACCATTTACACATGTATGTACAAATGTAAAAATATTAAAATCGAATTTGGCCTTTGCTGAAAACATCTATTCTTTTACCAGGGCATTACAATTGATTGTCGTTTAACTGAAAATTTTAAACAAAAACGCAAAATGGATTTGTTATACAACTATTCGCTTATACCTCTTAAATGGCACACAACCAAATAAAAAACTTTTTTGCCGTGCAATAAAAAGGAAATCAGAAAACGGCAGATGTTGAAGTTTTTGGCAACAGCCGCGCATAAATACGATATATAAATCCAAACATTTCGACAGCCGAAAGAAACACATCACCTGCAAATAGGTGCCTAATGGGCAAGGGGGAATCGGGGACAAAAAAATTGCAGGCCACGCAGGAGTGGAAGCCGGAAACAGGATGAAAAATTGAATGGCAAAGTGGAATTGTAACTTTTGGAATGGGACGAATGCAGTTCAATGGTTATCCACAATAGCATTAAAATTAAATTAAACTTGACGCGTTAGGCAAAATACCCAGCAAAGGTGACGCCATGTGAATTGCCGAATAGCAGTCAAAGATTTATCTTCTTCTTCTTTTTTTTTTTGTATAGAGCAACAATTTGTCGGTTAGCACTAGAACTTCAACCGACAACACTCCAAAGCGCGGAGCACTTGGCGCTGCAATGACGCGAACATTTCCAAATCCATTAATTTTCATCATTGCCCGTGACTTTGCAACAATGTTTGTATACCCTGTTCCCAGCCAAATGCGAAATAAGGATATTCTTTATCTTAAATGTAAATTTGTATATATTAAATACGGGTCGATTTCATTTTAAATTTTTGAGAAAGGAAAACATATATTGGTAACATAATTAATCATTAGTTTATTTATAACTTTAGACTTTATATAAACTATTTGCATATTTATACCTTAGGGCAGGGTATCTGCTGGTCGAGAACTGTGTTCTAAAGCATACTTGTTATAATTGTTATTATTGTTGAAAGACCGACAACCCTAAAAACTCTTGCCTTTCCCCCCCCCCCCCCTCCTACTTGTGTCAAGGTTTTTTGCATGTCGGCTGCAGGGAATTTGGTTTTCATTTTATTTTATGTTTTCTTCCTTTTTTTTGGAAAACGATTATATTTGAAAATCAATAGAAAGAACTCTACAGGAGGATGCACTGCGATATGCTGAGCAAAACGAAGCTTAAATACGCTTAGTTCCATGCTATTGTATTGGTATTCAAATGGGATTCCTTTAATAACCAATTATTATAACAGGAAATCCATTTAAAACGGTTAGGGAATAATCAAATAAGGATAGTTTTGTAGCAACTAGGAATGATGCTTGACTAGGACATGCTCTGTGCCTACGTATAAAGTCCTTTATTCAAATATATAAGATTTGTGTAAATTAAGTAATATTGCCAGCTTAATATGAAAGCTGATATGCTCGCCCTGTGAGTGTAAAACAACATTGCACTTAGCACTGCACTTTGTGCAATGTTGGGCTTACGAAATGAGCAGCGCTTTTTAATGACTCAACATTTCTTGACTTTGATTTGAATCCAGTCACGGGTCGAGGGTAGCCAAAGGCGTTGGCTTTAGCCCCGCTTTTTGTCGGTTGTCAAAATAACAAAGTGCTTTTGGCCTCTGGCAAGAACAAGTGCAGCGACAGCGCTGCCAAAGGCAAAAAACTGTCGATGAATGTGAAAGTTAACAAGTGACGGAAGTAAATTTACAGCGCGAAAAAAATTAAAAGGCAAGTAAGCAAAAATCATTTCAAGAGTTCTTGTATATGTGTACGTGTTCCTGTGTGTGTGTGTATGTGTGTGGGTGTGTGTGTTTCATAAAAAGAAAAGCCGAAAAAAGAGCCATACTTAGGCCAAGCAAGGAGTTGGCTCAAAATACCCCAAGGAATCCACTGCCATATACAAAAAATAAAAAAAAAACATTAGAAAGAACAGTAATTTCCGGTAGGCCGAATATAAAATACCCTTGCCAACATAAGACCATGTACGATATAATTTCTGATCTGAGATACGAAATAATATTCTTAGCCATACAAATTTGGTTTTCAAAGAACTTAATTTTATTACTAAAATAGTCGACCGATATTGATAAGTTTTGGCCAAAATGTTAACATGAAAACTAAGACTCGGATGTGTTATATTTATCTATATATGCATTATCTATAGGCTGGTAAATATCATCTTCAATACTTTTTGATGAAGAAAAAGATGAAGCAACTAAAAGATATTTACCTAAATTTGTATATTATATGTATGTTAGTTTTTTGTCTGACACAAATCATTGTTTTATTTTAAAATATATCTCACAAGCATATTAATATACTATCACTAATGGTGCTGCTGTTTAATTAACTTCAACTGTCTATCTGTATAAATACAAACTACTTCTAAGATAGACAACCGATAGCTTTTGACAATGTGTTAATGTTCAAGTGACCTTTAAGGATACATATAATCCAATACTGTTTGTTATTTCAAGCTTCTCTATATAATCTTCTAGGTACGCATTAATCTCTCTCTTTCTCCATCTCATCCTTATTGGCAATGCCTTAAGTATTGATGTGCCGAAAGTGCAGTCGGTCCCTTTATTGCTTTAAGTTTACGTATCGTTCATTTAAGTGCGACTCCTGCACATCTGAGACTATAAATTGGGTGTGAAATCAATTGACATTTTGTTTTCTGTTTTTCTGCTGCTTTCGTTACAGTTCTGCATGCAGTTAGCTGGGAGGAGTGGTGGACCTACGATGGCATATCAGGTAAGTTATCGCCTTTTGGCAACTAGAAACTAGCAACTTTCGTTAACAGTGCCCTGAATAATTCCCGTTGCGGGTGACTGGTAAATACTCGCTCAATGTTTGCTTGTTCGCGTCGATGTGCTTTGGGACAACTTTTTCAGTAGTCATTTTTTACTGCTCACCTCCTATCCCCCTCCCCAACCCCACACCATTACCAGGCAGCGTGCTCATAAATGCCAACAACAAAGTAGATTTTAATCAAAGCTTACGGCGACAACAAAAATGGCTACAAATGCAGCAACAGCAAAAACAAAAAAAAATAACCGTAATACTCTCTTGTCGGGATTGCTCGACTAGAAGACGAATAATAACCTCACACACACATACACCACTGTAGGGTGCTCCCGCCTCCTACTCCACATAGAAAAGCACAAAATATTTGTTGTGTTTATTATCCCATCGGTGCAGTGTTCCGGATTGAGCGATGGCAAAAGTATACCTTTGCCAACCAACTATTTTTTAAAGCTCACTGATATTTTTTGTTGCTTTCATATGGCCAAACGGACATGACAATATCGGGTTTTTAATCCAATTAACATTGTGTGTATACGGCATGAAAAAAGGGAATAACAAAGAGTCTGCAAACAGTTCGTGCTGAACATTTTTAGCTTTTGGAAATCTTGACATATCCAACATTTAATATAGCAACAGTGCATACAATACAGATTTTGCCAAATTAATGTTGCCTTATAACTTGTGCACAACCAGGCTGTTGTAGTCTCTGAAACCAGACGGATAGACTGACAGACAGATGGACAGATAGACAGACGGTTAGAAATGGCTAGATCGACTCGCCTGTTGATTAATAATATAAATAATTTATTTGTTAGGGGATGCCTCTTGCTGCCTGCTTACACACACATTGCCACAACTTTCTTATACTCTTACCCTCCTCAAGCCATTTTATGGGTAGAGTCGCCTCCCTCCTGCCGCTGTTGCCACTCGAGAGCTACGGTGTCGAATCGCCATTTTAGCCACCTTTATATGTAAAGCCGCCTTATATGCTCGACGTCAGCTCTTGTGTATCAAGAATGCGCAACAATGTTTGCGTGAAATAACATAGCATACTTTTTGGCATTAAAAATGTGGATGCATCTGCTGCAGCAGCCGGTCTCGAGTTGCCGAATCTGGCAGTTGTTGCTGTAAAACGATTTTACAAGCGACTGAAACTGCACGCGTCAATTGTACAGTCAGCCAAGAAAAACTAAAAAAATAAAACAAAAAGAAGAAGACTAAGACGAAGACGGTTGCGGAAATGCAGACGAAGTCGATTTGCAGCTGTCTGGAGATGAGAAACTTTACTTGTACCCTGTCCATTGTCTGTGCCTGAGCCTGAGTCGGAGTCGAAGTCGGAGTCGGAGTCTGAGTCTTGATAAGCAACCGCTGCAATCAAACCCACTCCAGACACGCTCTCCACACTAGCATCTCTGTCCAGCACTTACTCCATGTCTCTAAGAAAAAAACCTTCAATGTGTCACAAGTCAGCAGGAAGGCAATGTGAATGCGTCCTGGGAGATTATGGCTAGACGGCAGCCCTGTCTGCCAGTCCAGTCAAAGCAAACGCCAGATAAGCGCACCCGTTCCCCTAATCCGTTACCCCGTTACCCTGCCCGTAACCCGCAACCCGTAGCCCGTCCCGCCGTCAAGCTCTTCGTCTTCAGCTGGCCCAGTACGCCGTTCGTTTTAATCTCATTAGAGACAACGGCGACGCCATTTGCACAAGACAAATGCATAAATAAGTTCAAGTGCTTTGAATTTCGAATTGGATTTGTAGCCAAGGAAAGAAAGTGTGAGCATTGCATTCCCGACTCTCCGATACTCTGGTCACATTCGAAAACATTTGCCTAAATTCCTCTAGCTAACGAGGAAAAAAGAAAAGAGTATATTTTTATTTAAGCATATTCGATAATCTGGATTATAAAGTAATAATCTTAGTCCGTACACTGAGCTGGATATAGATATCCAAGTCATTTCGTCCGTATATCCGTCTGTTTGATCGGATCAATCCCAAAATCTAAAAGATCAAGAGTACTTACATTTTGAATGAAAGTTATTTAAGAAACTGGTTTACAAAGAGTGCATCTCAGAGAGTTATTAAATGCATGTTAGGATGAAAGTTTTCGATTTGTAGGTCGATGGGATAAATAAATACATTTAATTATATCTTTTTACAGTTAAGCATAACTATACACATGATATCACTGTTAAGGTCTTTTCCAGCCATTTTTCAGTTATTTCATAGAAATAAAAAGAAATTGAAGTAAATTTGAAGAGGCTCTTTCATTTTGGCAACCGATAATCACAAACTTTGGGGCTGCGTATATAGTTGGTTCTATTGGTTGCTTTTGGATGCGTAACAGTGGGAAGAGCACCCCTTGAAAAAAACAAAGTGTACAACAAGCAGACACCTGGTGTAAGCCGGCAACGGAGTCGCCGATGTTGTAGCACGTGTTGTCAACAAATTGCAACCAAATCCGTGCAAACTTTGTGTCTCTTTGGCATAAATAAATTTGCATAAGCATCGCATACGACATGAGTGCTGTCCCTGTCCCTGTCCCTCTCCTTGTCTCTGTCAGTGTGCCTGCCAAACTACGAGTATGCCGATGTCGATGTCGATCCCAGTGCCAATGGCGGAGAGAGTGCCTCTGGGATTGCCACTCTTGCAATGGGACTGAAACTGAAGCAACATTCGGGAATGCCAACTGATGTAGCTACACTTGCTTGGTCGCGTTTAAAGCACATCTAATGCGCTAAAGAGTCCGGTTGAGTTCAGATGCGGGGGAGGGGGAGGGGGAGACTGGGCGAAGGGTCGCAACGCAACGGAGACTGGTTGCAACGTGCCGGTGGTTTAACATGATTTGCACGAGCAACCAGCCAAATAAAAGCAAGTCAAATATAAACGTGGCAACGATGGCAAAGCAAGACGAAGGCAGGCAAAGGAAGAGGAAGAGGAAGAGCAAGGATGGCGAAGGAGCAAAGAGTGCAGCAAATGTTGTAGCTCAAAGCGCAGCAGACTTTGGCCCCCGGCCACTAATGTTGTTAATGGCTGCTAAAATCGTTTGGCAATTGCCTCATTGACTCGACTACAGCCCGCAATTTAATGGACTTAAGCTGCAGTTGCCTCGCCCCGCCACCCCTCCCCCGCTCCCACCATCTTTAATGCCCTGCCGTTGAGGTCAACAATCGTTTAAACGCCTGTACGTGGCATATCTATGATTGAAGCTTTTGATTGCGTTTGCCGATATAGCGGCTAAAACGTGTTGATCCCCCATCATGCCAACCCCCCTCCCCCCACCCATCCGCACGTTGCTTTTGTCCGAGCTACGTGCAACATACAACATACGCAAGTAAGTAAGCAGAACCTGCCGCCATGCAACTCAGTTGCCGTTGCATCAAAGCGCTTTTGCCGCAACTTAAGCGAATGATCAAATTGAACAGACAACACAGTTAATATACATTTTGAAGCTACATCTTTTTGGACATTAAATTGCTCTAACCACAAAAACATAATACAGTTGAAGCAGCAATATTTATTTGGTCATAGTTTCTAGAGTTTCCTTTTAAATGCGGAAACTCGTCTGTTTGTCTCTCAATTAATTGGATAATTTCAAATATTTTATGGCACAAATTACAATACATTTTGCTTTCAGTGAAACACCTTTCACATATAAAACTCAATTAGCCGACATATTCATATCAAAAATTCCATAAGATTCTTTCAACATATATATAAATACAGATAAAATATATATATTATATATAGTACTAGAGGCTAGTTGAGGCTTTTCACTAATTCGGTTTTTGTTTGCTTGTGCCGTGAAAACTAAGTAAACCGCATGAAATTAGAGCAATCAATGCGGGCTTCAAACGCAGCTCGGAGTCTTGTGGCAGAAATCAAACAGATCCACACCTCGACCGCCAAAACCAAATAAATCCAAAGCTAAATTCAGACCCAAAGCCAAAGCCAAAACCCAACCGAAAACCGAAAACCGAATAAAAGCAACACCTATGCAGGCAAATATTTTAATAGCTTTATTTAAGAGCAAACCCGTTGGGTCGCTTTCGTCTAGCCGTCTAGTTAAAGTTAATGTGGCAAGTTTTCATGCCAAAGTTACTACCTCATCACTCTCTCTCTCCCTCTCCCTCTCCCTCTCTTTCTGTCTTAGCCGCAACTGTTTTAGCCACTCAACTGGCGAGAATATTTTGCATAGTTTGTGGTCAGCGTTAAACGAGAATTGTGCATAAATCTTGTGGCTCAGACAGCCCCAATTTAGCACTAAAATTCAACACAAATGTCACAAGTGTATTTAATGCTTGTCATGCTCGGTGACATTTCATTTATTGATAGTTCAATTCAATTAAACATTATCAATTATAATTATTACAATCACTGCTCTCCTACCTACACCTCCTACACACTCCTCACATTCATCCGCCCACTGCAGCTTCTCGCATAATGATGCATCGTGCTCAGGTTCACATAGTTATTTAACTTCGATTGCAGGAAACTGCAAATCTATTACAATCTGTGCACTTAGTTACACATTTGTCATGTTAACAACATTAAAATTCCAAGCATTTTGTTCTTGAGCGGCATTTACTTTGAGGAGTCAAACAATTGACTACCAAATATAGAAATTGATTTCAATGTCCTTGTTTTGTTCTTCCTTGGCCTTGACTTTAATGATAAAGCTCTTTAAAGACTAAGAATACCTTAATTTAAAGTCTTAAATGTCCATGTCGATATTAAATAAATATATAAGCGGCTTATAGATAGAATATTCCAACAGCAGTTCATTGGAATTTCCTTTTCATTCCTTCGTTTCATCACTCTTTTTTGGTTAAACGAGGATATTGATATTCTAATTATTCTGTTTGCAGGTCCCGCCTTTTGGGGACTCATCAATCCGGAATGGTCACTCTGCAACAAGGGACGTCGACAGTCGCCGGTCAATTTGGAGCCACAGCGTTTGTTATTCGATCCCAATCTGCGACCCATGCATATTGACAAGCACCGGGTGAGCATATAATTGGTTGTCTATAATTTATTTAACCTTTGGGCAAATGTCAAGCATATAACCCATAAACTATTCACTATATACTCATACTCATAATATCGAGTTACTTTGTTTTTCTTCGACAGATAAGCGGAATCATTAGCAATACGGGTCACAGTGTAATCTTTACGGCGGGCAACGATACGGTGGCCAATTATGATGGCATGCAGACGCCAGTAAATATATCGGGGGGTCCACTATCTTACCGCTATCGTTTTCATGAGATACACATACACTATGGACTCAACGATCAATTTGGCTCCGAGCACAGCGTCGAGGGCTACACATTCCCGGCAGAGGTAAGTTCAGCTGACAAAAGGACCGAAGGACGGTCAGATTGTTGAATGCTTGTCAATTTAAATTAGTCGTAGGTAAAGGCATTGAGGTGCATGCCACTTGGACACTTTGACGTTTGAAATGCTTGGGGACACACACACCAATTTTTTGTATATTGTGCCTATTTTTGGGGAATGTGTCCACAAGCTGTGTGCTCCTCTTTAACAATTCAATTGTGTGTGTCAGCCGGAAAAAAGCTGCAGGCAATCTGGATAAGTGATGAGGAAGGAGGAGTGGGTGGGGTGAGAAGAGGAGTATCGTAGTCGTGTGTCAAGTTTCGAATTTGTCGTCGCCTCGACTTTCGTCATTTCTTTTTGATTCTGTTACACATTTTATGGCAGGGACTGTGCTAGCTGGGGCCATTGTTGTACTTGCTGTAACTTGTTAGCTCGCCTGCTCAAATATTTACACAGATAAACGAGCGGAAGTGTATTTGATCAGCAGTTAACGTACTTGCCAAATGCCGATTTGTCGCGTTGCCTGCCAATGTCCTGGCTCAAGTCTCAGCATCAAGTCCTCCAGTGCGCTTTTTCCGCCAAAACAGAGACCGAAATAGAGAGAGAGACAGACAGACAGACAGAGAGAGAGAGAGAGAGAGAGGGAGGAATATAGGCAGTGGCAGAGCCTCAATATTATCAAGAAGGACCCCTTGTGAGCTATACACAATACCGAGTACCTTGTAGCTTGTCCTTTGTGCTGCATTTCATTCGAACATCATTCACACATTTTGCTCTTCATATTCATAAAGACTATTATTCAATAGTGCCGTGCCACTTTATCAAAGTACTTAAATCGCGCAAAATAAAAGTGAATAATTATCATGCTATTATTATTAATTATTTATGACCTTTTATTCGATTTAAATATTCCCATAGTAACTTTGCATTAATTCAGCTTTTATTCAATTTTTTGTGCGATGAGTGATGTGCTTTTGTTGATTGTGTCGCCGTTCTGTGAAAATGCCTAAAAGTATATTTTATTGTATTACTTTTACATTGTTTTTTAGCATCCGTGGCATATTCTGGTGTCATGTGGCATGCAGGCAGGCAGCGGAACTTTCTCCCACAGCTCGCTTCAGACTCAGACACCTTGCCTCGGCTTTCAGCCACTTTTGCTTCTGTTGCTGCCCCCTGCTCCCCTGCTCCTGCCCATGCTCCTGTCTGGTTGTCTGATTTATTTAGCCTGGGCACTGTATACACATGTGAGCTTTTTCTGCCTGCCTGCCTGCTCCTGGGTGCCTGGAGGCTGACGCTTATTCTCATTGCTTGTTGTTTGGCAAATATGATTTTGGCCCCCTTTTTTCATTTTGATGTCAAGTTCAGAGGAACGAACACACACACACACAGACACACAAAACACACACTCGGTTTGTTTCGCTCAGTTGAGTTGCAAGCAGTTTATTAAAAATATGTAAATACGAGGCGAAAAGATGAAGGGTAAACAACAACAGACAGGCGCAAAAGGTTGAAGATTAAAATGTCCTGGCATTTTGAGACGCATTCGTGGCCTGCTAATTTGTCGAGCCATTTGCAGCTACCAAGGACACACTCAGACTCAGACTCAGACTCAGAGTGCCTGTCTGTTATCAGGCATGTGCTCAAGCAGCTGGCACTGATGGTCGTCCTCTTAGCGGCTGCTTTGCTTCTAAATGATCATCATTGATTTTACTGCCCAGCCCATAACAGACAATGGCGCATTCGAATTCCATGCCGGCATGTCAACAAATGGCAGCAAATTTCTCTTAGTCATTGTTGCCCCTTGCCCCAGTGCCCTATGCCTCTTTTTTCGTTTTTCGTTGGCCCGGTCCAGCTCTTGTGGCCATAATGTGCAGCTGTTGCCAATTTGTAAGTCGCTGCATATGCAGCTTATTCGTCTAATTAGTAAATGCCAGTGGTAATTAACTCATATTACAGTGCGGTACAGCTAAATAGTTGGGCAAAGATGTTGTGAATACTAACAAAACTAAAGGGCGGCAATAGAAAATCCTATACACGTAGTCTGATTGCCACCAATCTGTGTTCCAGTCGCCAGTCATTATTACTTTGATGTACTCATATTTATAATTTGTTGGCAACACGCACTGCAAACTTTTTTAATCATTGCGCTATTCGATTTAATGGGAATGGAAATATTTTTAATAATCGAAAATATTTATTAGAAACTGTTTCTGTTTAAAAGTAGCATAACTACTCTTCTTGCGTTAATTCTCAAAGCTACCTTTCAAGTAGTTCTCTTCAGGTTGTCTGGACTCCCATCATGGCCTCTTGACTTTTAAGTGATACGCGACACAGTTTTCATTTTCATTTTCATTTTAGTTTCTCTTCTGTGGTGGCATACTGTGACTTTGTTTTCTCTGTTGCTTGTTTTAATCTGCGCCTGCCAAGAAAAAGGAGCAGCAATGAACTATCATTGAAAAGCAACAGCACATGAAACAAGTAAGAGTACTCGACCGGCAAATACCCTACATAAATCGAGTGTTTCCTCTTCTTCCCAAGGCTTTCAATTTCGTTCGAAAAGAGCGCAGTTAGTTTAAAAAGACCTCAAGACTAGATTTGATATATCTTATTAAACATTAAAGTATTCCAGCTGGTATTTCTTAGGCAGCTGAAAGATAAATTTCAATAAATTAAACATTATGATATTGTGAATAAGCTCAGTCAAAATGAAATATATATTTAGTACTGTACCATATCGTATTTTTCATTAAGCTCATCTTTCATCATTTCCCACTTAAACTGAGCCTTTCAAGCAATCTACCCCAATCTGGTTTTTATTCTTTAATGCTACTCGGCTACTATGTCTAGTCGCCTCCACAAATTAATCATGTGTCGATGGGGGCAATCGGCTATTTAATGGGGCACGGCTAAATTGCGAGCTGTTTTAATGAATTCGTAATTGGCAATTTTAATTAATCCCACGAAAATCCGCACAAGATTGCAGCGGCGGACATGCCTTGGTATTCAGTTTTGTGTGCCGTTGTCATTGGATGCCAGCCACCTGCTATGGTCGGGATCAGGGGTGTGGGTGTGGGTGTGGGCGGGTATGGAGATGGGGGGCGTGGTCACGAGTTGTTTCCATTAACATTTTTGGAAGAATTGTGCTGTTGTGTTCGCTGCTTTGATTTGCTTTATCTGTGTTCGTTGTGGTAATTTAGCACTTGTCTTGTGGCTAAAATTTAATCACTTGACACACTCGACGCACCTTTCCCCCTTTGTTGTACTTTTGCATTCACCCTTAATGGACTTTGTACACGTTTGCCTCCCCTTTCATTGGTCGTCGCTCGTCTCGTTGCTGGTTACTGGTTACCGGTTGCTGGTTGCTGGTTGCCGGGTGCTGGTTGCTGGTTGCTGGTTGCTGGTTGCTGGTTACTGCGGTCTCCATCCATCTGCAACTCCGTCCGTTTGCAACGTGGCAACGTTCGCAACCCAAAACGACCGACGTGACCGACGGCTTAACCATTAATTTACGCGCTAACCATGAGGTACTTAAATATACAAATGTATCTGTATCTGTGCTCTCCACTTCAACACACACACACACACAATCAAACACACAAACACAAGCAAAACATTCACTAACAGGCCAAATATTTGCTGGTAATGAGGTCGTGTTGTAAATTTAGGTTTAATTTTTCGACCAAAATTTAAAGTGTTTTTTGAGAGCAATTTTCATTGGCTTTAATAAGTTTTGTAAACGGGTCAAGGATAAGTAGGCACACAACTAGCGCTTTGGTATTTTTTACTGACAAAAAAAATAAAATTATTTACACAAGTGAACCTAAATATGAAAAGAACAATTAATAAAACCAAGAAAAATAATTGCACATCATAAGAATAAAAATGCACAAATAAACAAAATGATTGAAATTAATGAACTTTCTCCAACTGGTCGATCGGCAGTGTGTCAAGTTTGATTAGAACCATGCCAAGTTGACGGCATTCGTCGACTCAAACTTTAACCTGCTGCACTTTAATCACCATGTCCATTAGAAATGCCCATCAACCGGGCACAAGAGCAAGATCTCCGAGCTCATCTTTTCATATGAGCGCATTTTAAAACGCCAGCAAAACGGAACAGTTGCGCTTTTGCTGTTCCCACTGCTCCTGCTCCTGCTCCTGCTGCTGCTCCTGCTGATACTCCTTTTGCTGATGTGGCCTTTAATGTTGTTGTTGTTGTTGGCGTTGTCCTTGCCGTTTGTGCAGCGCATAATTAGCAGCAAGTGCTGGCGCCATCAGTACTTCAGAGAGCACACACACACACACACACACACACATGCACACACGCGCACGCACACACATGAGAGGACAGAGCTGCAGTTAACGGTACTAGGTCTGGTAGCATCTGACAAGTCTAGCAGTGCAGACTAACCATGTCTGGGCTGAGCTGGTCTGGTCTGGTCTGTCCTCAATTTGTGTGAATATGTGTTGAGAACACAATGTCCCCATGTGCGTTGTTAAGCTAATTTGCTTCATTTGTCTAGAAAACTGACTGACAAGCCTCTTACACATACATACATACACACACACACACACACACTCACACATATGAGAAAGGACAGAGCCATAGATTCATGGCTAGCTGGCAAAGTGTTGACATGAGGCCGTGTTTTCAGGCCTAGTCCAACCGAATCCCAAACCCCTATTGCATACCAGCAGTGTGGTTGGTCATCGCAACACGAAAGCCAAGTAAACCAACTGAAATATCATGTGGCGGGTCAAGCCACGAAATAAACTCGGATGGTTTAGCATTTAGCTGGACGAGACACAGTGGGAAAGAGAGCTATTCCAATGGGTAGATTGCTTTATTCACATCTCAATATCCACATTTGATATTATTATTACTATACACTTGATAGAAAACTTCTTGGCTTACGTTTTTAGTTAACTCCGAGAAAAATTCCGTACTAAGATCGAGTATGCTCGGAGTTGTTATTATATTTTCTACCTATTTCAAGTAAATCATATCCCAAAGATTCGTAAGCCAAATTATACTTAATATACAAACTTTTAGGTAATTAAGTTATTTATTTAAGAAATACCTTCACTTGTTTTCAGAAAATTCGGGAATATAAAAATTGTTTTTTGTTTTTTCTCAGATTCGTGTGTTTTTCTCTGCTTAACAGAAGTAACATATCAGAAATCAAACATTTAAAAGTAAGCCAACAATTCCGACAACTATTTCTGAAAATCCATATTTGATGTACAAATTGGTATATATATATACGAGTGTCCTAGGATATATGAGCCTTAAAGAGTACAAGAGCCTGTAGCTCTTCAAGACAATCGAATATTTTATTTCAGTTGGAATCTCTATTAGCAACCACTGTCAGTGACCGGACCAAGGCACCAACCGACTGCCTAAGCCAAGGCAAAGTTTGCAGCTTGCCCCGCCGCTTTGGTTGCTTTTGCTTCGCCCCGTCCCAGCCCGGCCCGGACCTAACTGGCGCAGACCAGACCAGACCAGACCAGAGCAGAGCAGAGCAGACCAGGCTGGGCCAGGCCAGAAGAGCCCGAGCCTGCAATCCATGCAGTGAAAACATGTGTAATTGATCTGATTAAGTTGCCTTTTCTCTGCGCCTGCCTCTCTGTCAGTGTGTGTGTGTGTGTGTATCTGATTGTGTGTAAGCTTGTAACTATGTATTTATGTATGTGTGTGTGTGTGTGTGTGTATGTTTATGTGCTTGTGCGGTCTAGTAAGAAGCATGCCGAAAGCTTCCTCTCTGTGTATATGGCCTTCTCTTCACAAACAAACAGGCAAACAAACTGGGATTCGAACTGCGACTGGGCCTTGTGGCTGCTGACTGGGGGAGGGTTGAGGGGTTTAGTGGGACTATGCTCTTGTCCGGCTATTTGCTGGTACTTGCTGTTGCTATCCGTGTTTATTTGCTGCTGCCGCACGCTTTGCTGTTTAATGAAACGAAAGTATAACATTTTAGTTTGTGGTAAATATTGCATAATTTTTTACGCACACATTGCTTCCGGGGGAGGGGGCAGCGTTGCACAGAAAGTCGAATAATAAGTCTGGGCTGCTTAATGTTTCAATTGCTACCTCCGCACAGCGGCCCCGTTATCAGCCAACATCCACATAAAATATAGATAGTAGATATCTATACTCATATACATACGTATACGTAATATATGTATGTATATTAACTAGTAAGTGGCTAGCTGCTCGTAAAAAAGTACCATGAACAGAATAGTCGTCAAGTATCGATTTATATCGATACATAGTTATTAATTGGTGCTTAATTCAAAAAAAGTTAATAAGTATATTATGTATAGAAAACTCTTTACCCCAGCTTATCCTAACTGTCTCGTTGCGAATGTGAGCAATATATTTGTTTCAAAGAGTCTTTAAACTGGGCAGCTGCCAGTTATCTACATCCGTATGTATGTATAATAGTTTGTATGTATGTATATACGCATATGTATATTTTGGGAAATCAGTTCAACAGCTTAAGAGAGCTTTTGGCTGACTATCAGCTCAGGAATCGCTTTGCGCTTTAAATGCTTCTATTGCGATCCCGGTCGAGAGACTGAGAATGTGTGCTGTATGCACTGAGAAGTAGCCTTTCTGTGATTTGGATAAGTAATTCATTTCAAAACTCAATGCCAGCACTTGCCGAGCTGGAGAAGTCTGTGTAATATGCTCACACAATTTGTGTTGCAATTTGCTCGTCAAAATTTTCATTTGCATTTACGGTTTCTGCCTCAGCTCCTTTATTTGCACGCGCTTCCTTGTGAGAGGAGGACCCAACACTCAACACTCAACAACTTTAGAAATTTAAATTTCATTTAATTTCTATTTGCCTTACTGGGCACACATTAAAAATTCAGCATGTAGTTTTAATATTTAAATGCATTTTTATTCAACGGTTTGCCATTCTTGTATATCCTGTGCACATCAAATATGCTAATGGGGTATATTAAATAATGAACTTGCTCAGAAAGGGAACTTGGCAGCTTTTATATTCTACATGCGATATATTCATATATACTCGGTGTAGGCTATCTGCAAGTCGAGCACTTTCCGCTGCAGCATTCTTCCTTTTTTTTATTCCTGTGCAAATGCAAAAGTTCTCTTACATAATACACAGACAAGAATACTTTTTATGCGTGCCAGAAAAAATGAGGTAATTCACTTACATTTCGCAGTATTTAAGAGCTGTTAACTCCAAGCAAATATTCATATAATATATAGATTGCCGTAAGGGAAACGTACAAAAACAAATAAATTTCAATTTGTTGTAATCGGAACTGCGTACAGTGTATTTCCGCATCGGGTACTCTCGGACTTAGTACGCTTACTAGTTTATTTTTATTATTGTCTGCTGCGCATCCTTTCGCTTTTTGAGTGTGGTCAACCAGTAAATGCATTCGCATTCGAATTCGCATTCACATTCACAGACCACCCATTCACCCATACACTGCCAACCACGAAACTAAATCCCTTCAAATCCGGGTACAAATGTAAGCTGAAATAGACTGTCTAGACTGGTTTCAAAACTTTTTTAATCATATTTCATATTAAACATTACATATATATACAATAATCAATTATATATACAATAATACCTTTATAATACTGAATACGTACTCGTAAGGGTTCAACCCTCAATGTAGTAATATGGTTCGGAAGAAACAATTTTGACACTCAAAAAAAAAAAATACAATTTCAAGATTCTACATAAGAAAAAAAAAGTGTTGATAGGGGGTACATGATTTTTTCCCGAGATTAAAAGAAGAGGACAGATTATAACCAAAATTATTTTGGGATTGACAATCGGTGCAGTTTTGAGAAAGTAATGGGAGTTGAAGGGTACTTCGAAGGCCATTTATAGGGATTTAGGCACTTTACAAACCTATTATTTTTGTCATTTTATGCGTGATTTTTGACTTAAACATTAATCTCGTCCGAATCACTTTTCCTATAATTTTGTAATCTATTTTTGACATGAACATTCAATAAAATAGAAAATTTCAAGATTCTACGATTTGAAAATAAAATTTGTAATGAGACAAGGATTTTTTTAATAAAAAAGTTGGAAAAATGAATATTTGCTAAACTGCATAAACTTTAGATATGGTATTAAAGTAGAGGACACATGTTGACCAAAATGGCTTTGGTATTGAAAAACCTGTAAAGTTCAATCAGAGCCGCTTGCTCTCTGTTAAAATGCGTGTTTGTGCATCGGTAGTATTGGTGTGAGCTGTAATACCCTACCTTAACCTATCCAACCTATGTAACCGGTCAACACGTCCCCTTCTTCGATGTGGGCTAAAGGAAAATATTTGTTTTTTCAGGCGCTTGATCTAGCATGTCTGCTTCCGTTGGTGTTCGTGTGTTTGTGTGTGTGTGTGTGTGTGTCTGTTGGTGTCGTTTCTGTGTGTGTAGCGTGCACTCGTATTTGTCTGTATTTTGTTGATTGTTGCGATTATTTTGTAGCAATTTATGTGAAACAAGGCAAGCTTTCACCTCGCTTTCAACTCTCTGTCTGTCTGGTCACTACTGCTGACCAACCGCCAAGCCCCCTTCAACACCAACCCCCCCCAACTCCAATTTGCACCCCCTAGTAGGTACTGTCATGCACACAGTGGCTGCCTTGCCGGCTGTGCAAACAAGACGAACACGTTGTCGGCGCTTTGTATGCATTTGGGCTTAAATTGAGCAACAATAAAGTTGGCCACAAAAACAAATAGAATACAGCACTTTTGTATGGGATATCATCTCTATCCCTGCTGTGCTACCATCTCACTAAGCCACATTTGTACAACATAAGCCTTACTCTCTCTCTCTCTCTCTCTCACTCTCTCTCTCTCTCTCCTTCTCTTTGCAGATACAAATATTCGGCTATAATTCACAGCTATATGCAAATTTCTCAGACGCTCTGAATCGAGCGCAGGGCATCGTGGGCGTCTCTATATTACTGCAGGTAAGCTTCACACACACACACACACGCATACACATCTGACAAAAAGTTCCATTAACCGGGCAACTTTTGTCAGCTGGGCGATCTCTCCAATCCCGAACTGCGAATGCTCACCGATCAGCTGGAACGCATTCGTTATGGTGGCGATGAGGTCTTCGTAAAGCGTCTCTCTATACGCGGACTAATGCCAGATACGGATCATTACATGACGTATGATGGGTCGACAACGGCTCCAGCCTGCCACGAGACGGTCACTTGGGTGGTACTCAATAAGCCCATCTATATAACAAAGCAACAGGTAAGTCGCAATTAGTAAATTTACTTAGATTTACAAATATTGTATGTATACATCAAGACTTTGCTTCCACAGATAAAATAAATAGGATTATTAAAAAGTGGTGTGCAGGAATAATTTTGTACTTTAGAAAAAAAATCTTTCGTAATTCATTTGGGCGATTTGCATTGGTTGGATGTAAAAAACATACATATATGCAAAAATCAATGTGTATTAATATGTATGTAATTATCTAGATTCTGAAAACATTAATTTTATGAATATCCTAAGATATCTTTAGATTATATAAGATAGTGCATCAAGTATAGCAGTCGTCTCTATTTTTGTTTTATATTTAATATTTATTGAGGACATTCACAACTATCCCCTTTCTGATATTTAACTCTACATTTGAAATTTATGGTATTTCGTTTAAAAACTCAAATAACTTTACCAAAACTAATAAACATAATGTTTGTTTGTTAATTAGTGACGCTGCTGCTGTTGCTTGCTTTATTAGCTAATTTCATTTAAGTTTTAAATTAAGTTTTCTTCTCGAACTACAAGAGCTACGGCCACGGAACAATAACAACAAAGTGGCAGCGACTATAAATGAAAGCGATGACCATTTTTTGCTTGCTGCTGCTGCTTTTTCTGCGAGCAAACAGAAAAGACAGCATACAAAATGTAACGCAAATGTTTATTAAGTGCAGCGCTGTAATAAAGACGCCAACATGCACGGCCGTCACGAGCCAGGGAGGGAGTTACGGATGGGGCTGGGGCAGAGTTGGGTGTCTGAAATAAAGCTAGAGGCCGGCGGCGTACGTGTAAACAAAGTAAACGGTGAGTGCCGGGCTAGAGATAGAAAGAGACAGAGAGAGAGCGAGAGAGAGAGAGACGTGGTCACACATATGCACATGGCTGCATCCACAAGCAGCAGTGGCAGGAGACGGAGATGGAGACGGAGATGGAGACGGAGATGGAGACGGAGATGGCACCAGGCAGCAGCCGAGTCAGACTCATAAAAACTTCAACAAGCGCAATGGCACCCGAGAGCCCATGGTTACAACTTGTGGCTCCCAGACAGCAGCAGCAGCAGCAGCCGCAGCAGGAGAGGATGAACACGGGGATGTGGATGAGGAAAGGAATTGCCAGACAGTGCAGCGGCAATGTAATTTAGTGCTGCACGGCAATGGATACGGCGCGAGGCTACGCGGCTGCACCTTGCCAACAAAACATAATTTACCAAATTAAAGTAACACTGTCAAATGTGTGAAGCGCAGCAAAAACAAATAAAATATACACTGTAACCAAGAGAAAGGGAGAGAGAGAGAGACAGAGAGAGTGTGTGAGAGAGAGAGAGGGTAATAAAACTACGACACCGAAACTGAAATTGCAATTATCCCATTAACGATTACGCCTCGACACTGTAATCGAGTAATCGCCTCTGGCAGAATTTGACACATCAGCATTATCGACATATATATACATCTATATGTCTATGTATATGTGTATGCACCGTTTTGTGCTGACTGATTGACTGACAGCTGTTTGGTAATCAAAGCACAATTGCTAGCTGCAATTTATATATCGTCATGAATTGTTAACACCATTTTTTCCTCCACTGATCAACTGTTGTTGAAAAAGAGAAAGCGTTAAATTTTTGGTAATGGCTTGGTAAATTTATTAATACTGCATTTAAATTGTAAAGAAACACAATATTTGGTCAATATATAAATTCATATTCTACGCATAGTATAAATAAAGTATAGCTAAAATATTTATGCTTCCACAATCTGAAATCTAGATTATCCCAATAAGCATGCATTTAAAACATGAGTGATTTTTGAATGCAAGCCAAATTTGTGACAACAGTTTTTAGTTTTTTTTCTAGAGTTTTTCAGCTTTAAGAAAATAGAATCAGGACACATAATATCACGATTTAATCACAACATAAAGAAAATAAGTATACATAGTGGTTGGTATTTTTGCAGACAACGTGGGTAAAATGAAAATTGAATGAAAATCCTGTTGGCACCTGTAAGTCTGATTTGTCAATCGACAACAATCAACACAGTATTATAGTATGTGTAATCTGGGATACTCGAATTGTGTGTAGTAGGCTTCTTAAGTGGCCACTCAATGGCTGAATACCTTGGGGCGACACTTTGCACTCTTCCAGTCAACTCCATCGACACGCTTCCAGCTGGGTGGGCTCCACACATAACTTAATTTCCACTTGAGCGGACAACGGCAGGACGACAGGACGACAGGACGACAGGACGAGAGGACGAAAGGACGAAACTGCGAGTGGGCGCTGCTTGCTCCGAACGCCACGTCATTGAAACCGCTTTTGACGGAAGTCAATTGATAAACAGATTGTGCAGATTAAGTGGTATTGACTTGTCTCTGTCGATTCCTTCCCTTATTCTCATTATTGTTGTGACTCTCCTTTATATCCATCCTCCGCTTTCCCCCCTCTCACCCGCTTTCTATCTTTCTTTGAGTGAGTTGTGTGTGGAAGTTGTTGACTTACTTCTATTAGATTTTAGCATTGAGCGTATTTCTATAACCCGCATCTATTAACAACCAAGACTGCTTCAGTTGAGTGTGCTTGACTGGAAGATACCCTGTAACCAGGTCTTTACTGCTTTAACATGCAATTGCCTTCTTTTTATGAGAGACTGAGTATTTTTTGAATTGAGAAGGAAACCGATATAGCGAGAGAGAAAGTGAGAGCGCGAGAGAGAGAAAGAGAGAGAGAGAGACCAATTAAAATTCAAAAATATCAATCATTTTAAGACTTGGCTTAGAGTTATTTAAATACCAAAATTATTAATAATAAGTGTGAGTCGTTTTTTGACAGATTAATAATTTACATTTAGTTTGCTGGGTTCTCATATCATACATATACTCAAGTTGCATTCCTTTTTTGATTTCAGTTGCACGCTCTGCGGCGCCTAATGCAGGGCAGTCCCGACCATCCAAAGGCGCCACTGGGCAACAACTATCGTCCGCCACAGCCGCTGCTGCATCGACCCATACGCACAAATATTGACTTCAAGACGACGAAGACAAACGGCAAGGCCGCTTGCCCCACCATGTACCGCGAGGTCTACTACAAAGGTGAGTGACAAAATAATATAAAAAGCGAAAAAATCCATACCAATCATATATCAGTTGAACTGAACTATATTTTACTTGAAAGTAATTTTAATTCAAATATCACACTTTGTGTTTAATTATTAACTAAACTATAAAACATGTAACATTTTGTTCTCTCGTTTCATTCTTATACTACATGCAGCGACCAGTTGGAAACAAAACTAAAAGTCAATGCCAGAACGTACAGTTTAAAACGTAAGACGTAAGACGTGAGTAGCGTGTGGCGTGTGGCGTGCAACAGGAGCTTCCACTAAACATATATAAAGTTATATAGTAAGCAAGCGACAGAGTCACGGGGAGGGTGAAGGAGCGAGAGAGAGATAGGGAGAGGAAGAGCGAGCATAAACGGAAAGCCCAGCAGAGCATGGCCAAATGGCATTTAAAAAAAAAATACATATATACATATACACATAAAAAAGAACCCTCTAAAAATAAAATAGCATTTAATGTGAATATTTTTTTTTTTGATCAAGCCTGAAAAGCCTGTGTAAATGTAGATGTTTTTTTTTTTTTTTTTTTTGCGTAGTTCTAAAAATTTAACATGGCGTATGCATAATGTGTAAGTAAGATAACGACAAATAGTAATATTAATCAAAAAAAGGAGGTAACGTATTGTATAATATACGTGGCACAGTGAGATTGTCGCAACAATAATAAGATCAAACAAATAGTAAAATATTTAACTGTAGTATTAAATAAATATCTTTAAAAAAATAATCGACAACTGAAGAGATGTCAACTAGTGAATGTTACTTATATAGTAAACGCATTATGCAAGACCCACCCGTGCTATATACTGTATTTATAAATATATACAT
Organism: Drosophila maculinotata; assembly: GCA_035045305.1. NCBI lineage: Eukaryota > Metazoa > Arthropoda > Insecta > Diptera > Drosophilidae > Drosophila > Drosophila maculinotata. The sequence goes on along the minus strand of JAWNPD010000679.1, from coordinate 10,289,022 downwards.
ATAGATATACATACATACATATATGTTTAACGAACTTATATACGTACTAATAGCAATTTGTATAGGGTATATCGATCTTATTTGATAACTCACTGAAAACACTGAAGAAAAGAAAGCGTAGTGAGCTGTGCGTATAATAGTTTCGGCCTAGAACCAAAACAAAAATAAAATTAATAATATTATAATAATATTACCCCAACTTAATAATAGTTAATTTTCCAGCCATTTATAGTTTTATCTCATATTTTTAACATTTTCGCAACAGCTTTATTTTTATTGTGAATTATTAAAAACTTTCTGATAGACTTACATATTGCAATTACTATGTTCAACAATTCGACCATCGATTTGGAATCGTTACATAATATTTTAAAAAATCTGTTGCAAGTTGCAACAAAATTTAATGCAGTACAATTGACAACATTTGCCTGCAAATGCCGCAGAGGCGTGCAATTCGCATTTAAAATGCATTTGACCACAGCAGCAACATCAGCTCATCGACCCCTCCCGCCTACCATCCCCACCACCCTGCGGCCCCACGGCACCCCTTATCATTGCGCTGATACTGTCCTTGTCAGCGCTGCGGCCTCCAGTTCCATTGCATCCTGGACGCCCCGCTTATCGAACATAAAATGCAACATGAAACCACAAAATCTGTTGTGGTTATTTAAAATCACGTTTAAATAGTGCAGTCTGAAATATAAACTTTTATGGCCAAAAGGGAAATTATTACGTATAAGCGGCATAGCGACGCGACGCTTGGGATATGGTTTGAAAAATAGCCCCCAAACCAACACAAGTTTTTATTATCGGGGATTTCGTGGATGAGCAGGAGCAGGAGCAGGAGCATGAGGATGGGTGCGGCTGCGTTTGCCAAATCACATAATAATTTGTATAAATATTTGCATTAATTTCGCAGTCTGATTATTTTTTGTATTATTTATTTTTTTAGTTTCATATTTGTTTCGGTTTGCCAAAGCTTTTTAGTTGGCAGCATTGCGGAGCAGCGAGGGATTTGCCCATAAAAAGCATGACTCGAATTAATACGTTTCAAATAGAATTTATTTATGCGCCCCCCGCATGTAAATTGAATGTACATTTTTATACCCCTACCGACAGCAGCCATCTTCATAATAGTAACCAGCTTTGTCTGACTTCCAATCATTGAAATGACAGCAGCAGGCAGCAGACAGCAGACAGCAGACAGCGGGCGGTTTCCAATGAATCATAACCGGACGGAACGAATACGACAGATTTGCGGCGAAAACTGCATACACAAAACTGTAAACTGTAAACTGTTAACTATAAGCTGTAAGCCCCATTGGCAGGCACTGTCAGGTTAGTCAGCCGATGCCATGCAGACCATTCCGCTCGAGGTCGAGTGGAGGCATCTAATGCCAGACTTGACATTTTATCCTTTTTGCGGAGATCGTGTTTTGTGTGCCTTTAAATTATTTGTTATTTATTTGCACACTCGGGCACTTGTGTTTATGGCCAATAAAACCATCAAATTGTGGCTTGCGTATATTTATATTTTGCTTAATCCAATAAAAGAGCTGGGTACATAAATGTTTCGTTGTTTGTTCTAAATGCAAAAAAAAAAAAAAATGATCCCAACTGAAATATTTCTACTTGTACTATTTCAAATTTGGCTATTGCCCTTTTTTTTCTGTGTGTGCTTTGCGTTATTTTTAATATCCAGGCGACGTTATCAAGCCAGCCACATGAAATACCGTGACCAGGCGTGCCGTGGGCGGGGTCCTGCCAGATAAGAGCCGTCCATCGATCAGGGCGTGACACCCGTTAAGGCCAATTCGACAAAGTGACAAATTCGTGCACATTTATTACATTTATTTATTACATTTATTAAAATACATACAATGGTAGTTGCTGTAGCTGTCTTCATGTCGCTTGACATCACAAGTGTTGGCCAAAAGCCCCAAACTTATGCACTTGAACATGTGAGCGTGTTCCTATCGAGAATGCTCGACTTGCAGATACCCTGTATTCAGATTAGCAAAGCTGACTTTGGTAAGGAATTCGTTCGTAATTCGAATCTTCAGCTGCATCTGCTTCTCCTTCTCTGGAACCCACATAATTTCAAACTCCAGACTCCTGTGTTTATGCTGATTAAGTTTCTGTTACATACATTACTAACCATTTATTATACCTTTTTTTGAAAAATCAATTTTAATGGGTTCAGTTTATACAAAACCATTAAATGCTGGCAGTTTAAAAAAGAAACGATCAGATTATTTAAACTAAAAGACTAAACTGAAATGAATAAGTAAATATTGTTAGTGTGGATAAAAAAATATGGACAATGGATAAATGATGATGTTTACTGTTTTGTATTGTTTTAATTGTGGTAAAATTGTAATCCTCTCAATAGAAAAAATAATAACAGCTTGGCCTAAAAACAGTCAGAAAGTATATTTAATCTTCATTAGGCTTTTACTGTCTCTATGAAAACAGATTCCTTGGTTTTTAAACTGTTTTTCATAGCCAGTTTTTATTGCCACCGCGTTAATTGGCTGTTCTGCATTCGTACAGACAAACGTTATTAAATTATGTTTTTCGAATGGATTATTAATTTGCTTCATTGCTTTACATTTTTACAATATTGCAATAACGAATTACAGCTTTTTATTACAAAATCCACGTAATTTTGGTAAATAATTTGTATAATGCAATTGTTTTAATTCATCTGCATGTCAAATGTTTTCTTTGCTGCAATTAATGTTATTCTGGTTGACCAAATAACCACCAGACAATGAAAAGCATTCGTTAATATACATTTCTATATACATAGGTATATACGAGTACAACAGTCATATTTATCTACATACATACATACGTGTATGTATACGCAATATGTATTTATGCACAACTGTTAATGTAGTGCATTCTATTGTAATAGCCAGCTTAAGCTTCAAGCCATCTTCTCAGCCAGTCAGTCTATCAAGATACTTTATCCGCTTGTCCTCTTGACCCCAAATTAGCATCCCTTTGCCAACTTCTTGTTCGGACTGCACACAATGCAAATACTAATTAAATTATGTAAATTGAATTGAACATATTTCGGGGGCAGTTCATAAATTTTCTGGTTAAATTGTCGAAATGCGAACGGTGTGTGATTATGGGCGTAACACTAAATCATATTACAATAAAATGCAGAGCACAGCAGCAGCAGCAGCAACAGCAGCAGCAGCAGCAGCAGCAGCAGCAGCAACACACTTAATTATGACATCATTAATTTTTAATAATGACAATTTTGCGACAATAAATCACTTAACTAATACAAATGCGCGATAAGTTGCACACAGCCTGGCTGGCTATAGTATATGTATGTATGTATGTATGTATATACGAGTATAGTATAGTTTGAAGGACTCTGAATGCGTGTTCATTTATGGTTCATACAAAAACATCAACATGCATGAAATTAGTAAATTTAAACAATGTGTATGTATGTATGTGAGAGTGGTGTGTGTGTGAGTGTGTGTGAATTGGGTGGGTGTTCACTGTAGAGCATGAACAAATAAACAGATTGACTCTCCTGGCATTGAGTGATGGTATACGTGTGTGTCCTTTTGCTGCTGCTGCCACTTCTGTTGCCGTTGGTGTTGCTGCTGTGGGTCCTTTCGCTGTTGCAACGCGTTGTGCGCGTGCATGGATGAATTTAATTAATCTCGCTACCGTCAGTTGCACACAATTGCAATTAACTTGCAACACTCGCATAATTACAGGCGACCTCATGTTTTGCTACTTATCAGCATCAACATTGACCAGCGACAGCAGCAGCAGCAGCAGCAGCAACACCAACAACAACAACATGCGACAAGCTCCCCACTGACAGCATGCAGAATGAGTCACGATGTGTGCATGTGTTTCTGTGCTTCTGGACAGCGGTGTGTGTGGAGTTGTGGCTGGCTCATTGGTCATTTGGTTGCTACTCGGTCTGTGTTAGCGGTTGTTGGTCGCCCTCGACAACGTTGTTGTTGTTGTCGCTACTGTTGTTGCTGCTGCTGCTGATGCTGTTGTTGCCGTATATTAGCCAACGACTGATTGCAAATGTTGCTGCTGATGCTGCTGCTGCTGCTGCTGCGGCTGGAAATAGACAGCTGCACAGGTTGCTGTTGTCATTGTTATCGTGGGCTCAACCAAAACATGAAAGGTATATTGAAATTGTGTGCCTGTTCGTGCATAAAGGATAACGTTTTGCTTTTTAATGACATGTGATATGAATGTAGTTATCATTTGTATGATTATCATTATTATTAGCTGAACATTTATGCTTGATCAGGACGTCGATCCGAGTCTATATAGTCATGCACGTGTGTCTGTTTCTATGGCAATTATATATATCTTTTTACTGCAGACAGATCGAGAATATAGCTATTGAATATTATATTGATAAAACCCGTTATATTTACAATTATTTGTATTATTATTTATAACTTAATTGCAATGTACATGTCTTATTTAACAATAATGTTGCATTTCATAGCACATAAAAATGGCGAAATAGGAACAAAGTTAATTACAATATATAATAATTGATATATAATTATCTCTTTCCCTTGTTAAATATAATTAAGTCTAATGGAAACCGAGAGAATTTCTAGATTCAAGCGAAAGTCGCTGTTTAAATGTCATATTTGACTAGTATTCCTAGATAACTGCAGGCGACTCAAGTGATAAGCAATCAAGCTCTCAGAACAGAGTATTGTGCAGTCGTTGATATTTGTTTTCTCTAAAGCTGTGTCCATGGTATCACAAAGACCAACCGTTCATTGAGCTGCATGCATTAATTTGTGCAGAGCACCAAGTTGCACCTTGCGGTTTGAGCCACCTGCCACTGCAACTCTGCTGCTGCTGTTGCTGCTGCTGCCGCAGTCGCTGTCGCTGTCGCAGTCGCCGTTGGCGTTTCAGCGGTTGCCGCTGTTTCTGCAAATTAACATTTTGTAACGCGTTTTGGTTGCCGCTGTGTTTTCATTTCACACTTTGCCGCCAATGCATTGGAAATGGCAGTCACAGTCGTGTCAGTCCGCGTGTCTCTGACATGCATTTGACACAAGCGGCAAACTGGACGAAGCCTCCTTCCTTCTTCCTCCTGCCGCCTCTTAATCATCCTCATCCTCATCCTCATCCCACTGTCGCTGTCGCAGTCACCGCTGACGTTGCCGTCGTTGTCACTACCGCAGTTGCAGTCTGTATTGCGCTATGTGCCAAATTGTTGTATTTGCGCTTGATTGTCAAATCAAATATTTGCTGCACATGGCGCATGGACAAAGGACAGCGGTTTGGGGGCCAGCACCTGACCTGACGTCCCCCCACCGACCTGAACCCATCCAACACCATTTGTGGGGCTCTCCGGGTCGTTTAGCTTTCATTTCATGTGTATATTTAACAACATAAATAAATTCGGGCAATAAAACGAACGAATTTGTCAGCGGGGAATTTGTCGCTTAAATTGTTTAATAAGAGCAAATCATTTTGTTGCCATTATTTTATCCAGATATCAGCTGGCCGCATATGTTGCCTCTAGTTTATCAATTATTGCTGGTGATTAGCTGCTGCTTTTGCTCTTGCTGCTGCTGATGCCTGGTCGGTCAATTGAAAACAAGTTTTTTAATCCACATATGTTCTGTTTCTATTTTTAAAACTGAATTAGTTTTTAGAGCTTTACTGATTCAATTTTCTTTTTGGCCTTCCTTGGCATATGCCTCAATATGGCTTAAACATTATAAGATACATTTAAATATAATCAATTAATATGGAAACCAGAATAAGCAATCCTGTCAAAAGTTATGTGTGGGCCAATTCCCAAACAGCAAATTTGCGACGCAAGCGATAAACAATAAGTAAACTTATAAGCTAAATAAAAATATATAGTGCTTAAACGTTAATAAACAAACAAAAAACTAAAAAAAGCCTATACGACAATTACAATAGTATTTTTTTTCCACTTTTGACAAAAGCAAAATCTATAGATCTAGACATACATAAAATAATATAGCAAAAATGATTGTATAAAACTAGCATGCACGATTATACATAATAAATATATATATTAAAAATAAAAACCTATTTGGGCAATTTGTTCGTTAAAAATGGTATAAGCTAATTTGTAAATTTAGAGTAAGCGTCAAAAACCAACATAAATATAAAAAAAAAAATCTGTCTGTCTCCCGAAATGCAATTGCTAATTCAGTTTTCAGCTTTAAGTGTCAAAAAATGATTTTATATAAAACAAATTATTTAGGCGATTTTTTTGTCGAAATCGATTGCAACATTTCACAAAAAATAATAATAGTAAAATAAAAACCAAATGAAATGCTTTGCATGTTACATTATTTGAGTTAAAACAACACCCGGAGTGTAGAATAATAATCAATAAAAAATGTTTGTATTTCTATGGATGAAATGATAAAATCGCTTTTACGTTTGTTATGCGTTAAATTCATATAGTGCTATATACCTATATATATACATGTGTAAAAAGGTTTGAACCAAATTATATACGAGAAGCAAACAAATATAAAAATATAAGCATATACGAAATAACAACTGGAACAATCGCTTATTTATTTACCCAAAGGAAATTACCTGTAAGAATCACCACCATAAGAATTACCTATTTCTGAACACTTCCTCTCTGCCAGACATTGAGATTCAGGCGACAAGAGCGTTTTAATGACAATAGAGCAAAAGTAGGTCGGCAACAACAACATAAAATCCAAACTAATTTCCCCTACGCCTACTTAACAACCACAACAACAATAGCAACAACAACCCGCACGCCCAACTAACGACAGTGAGCTATAATTCGTTGTCACCACATCTACTATAGAAATAAAACAGTTTAAGGATTTTCAAGACAATTCATAAAACAAATCGATAATGATGCATACATGTAGAGTCAATCCAGAGAATAAACCATAAGTATAATGGCAACGAGCTTAAAAATCGGTTGAGCTATGGCAAAGTTATGGAAGTTTTTAATGGTGCCTTGAAAATGTGAAGATGATCTCTGAAGTTGTTGAATATATGCAGCATAATGTTAAGCCAATTAACTTTGTTTTGTAGTTATTCTGGAAGAGGACATTCTGGCAAACAAAAAAAAAATATGTATACATATATATACAAATATAATAAGATGATAAAATGGATTTCCGTGTTGGCCTAGTTTATGTTTTGCCGCTTTCCTCGCCATCGTCCTCGGCCGGCGATAAAAATCTCTTTCATTTCCCATTTGAATTTGCTGCCGTATGTTGCCCGTGCCGGCAACCGGCAACCGGCTACCCTCATCCAGCAGCTGGACGCATCTTATCACCAGACAACAACAACAACAGCAACAACAAGAAAAGAAAAACAACACACATAAAAAGCCTGGTGCTGTAACGAAATAAATGCCGGATATCCTGGCTGCCTCCTGGCTGCCTTCTGGCATCCACCAAGCCGCAGAAACACGACGGTATTAATAGGCACACGACAATAACAACAGCAACAGCAACACAAACAGCAGCAGCAGCAGCAACAACAAAAAGTAATAATTTTTTTAAGCAAAAGGTCTTGTGTCTGTGGTCCTTGGGTTAGCTCTCTGGGCAGGACCTGGGCAGGAGCTGGGCCCGGGCTTTAGCAGCTTTGTCGGCTTTTGGTATTTAGTTTTCGCAGTTGCTGCTGCTTTTGCTTTTGCTGGCCAAAAAAGTGTCTGGGTCGGCAATGACCGCAGTTCGATGGCCGGCGATCGGCCAATCTGCAATTCGAGTTGCTTATTGATTTTGAAACCATCTTTTAATTAGAGGCCGCAACAGCTGACGTTTTCAATTTCATGGACAAACACAAAACCCAGCGGCAGCATTCGCCTGATTCGACAGATTCGACAGATTCGACAGATTCACCAGATTCAACTGATTCGGATTGGGCAGCGACTGATTGTGGCGATGACGTTGCAGACCACGACGGATACGCATTGCCCGCTGCCGCAAAATTTACTTTTCAGCCGATTGAAACATTTTTGTTCTCCTCTTATTTTTAGCTTTTTTCTTTTTTTTTTTTAGCTACCCCTGCAATCGGATTACAAACGTAGTGCCAGCGGCAGGCAAAAAGCATTGGCCAAAAAGAATACGCAACTGCATTTTCAATTTCACAACGGAACAACACCACAAAATCAAATCGAAACAAGAAACTCCAAACTCAAAACTGAAAACTAAAAACTGAAACTCAAAGCTGAAAGCGATTCGTTAGACGACACTTTGATGCACTTTTATGCGATTATTTCGATTTATGTTTTTCTAAGCAACTAAGCATAACAAAAATATAAAGCAAGCAAAGAAAAACACTCGCAAAATGTGATTACGAATAAAACTGGTACTCAGTTTGTCTACTTAAATAAAACCAACTCTGCTCTTAAAACTTACATTTCTTTTTGCACACAATGACTATAAAATGAGTAAAAATTCTATCATTCATCATTCGAACCCATGCAGTATAAAGCTTTTGCATTAGCCGTCTTGGCAATCAAGCCATGTTAGTTTCAAAAGATCTGCAAGTTTATCCGAGAATACTTGACTTAGAGATACCCCAGTCTAAAGATCGCTACAAAATTATCCATTTATTCAGTATGAAAACTTATTTCATAAATAACTTCTGTGTTTATTTTCCGATTGTTGCTAAATATTCAGGGCATAAAGTTGGCATTCAAATTTATGCATGAGCCAAAAATCAATTATGTAGCCCAACAAAAAATGAGTTTAGTTGTAATTAAGAGTTTTTTAAGGGGACGTGGAATTAATTTCTTACCAAGTTGGGCAGCTCAATTTTATGATGGTGTCAGGGTACGGCATTCAGTGATGGTGCACCATCGATTGTTGGTCAAAAATGAGACAAGCAAATTGAAGTTATGAAAACAGCAATCGAATAAAAAGTAAATAGTGGAAACTGGAAAGAGGAAAGGAATCAAGAAACTTTCGTCAAGGCATTGCATGGTCGTTGTGCCTCTGTTTTCTGGCTTCAGACCAGGACGGAACAGGAGTCTGTTGTGTGTGTGGGAGGGGCAGTGGGAGGGGGTCGGCACTACCTGCAGGTCATTCGGAAGCCGGATGTTAACGGCAGCAGTGCAGGATGCGACCAGGCAGCGGCACAAAAGAGGAAATTAAAATATGCAGACACAAAACCGCGCGTTTTGAATTTTGGCGCGATTTTTGGTTACGGCTTTGCATAAATTTCCGAGTGCCAAGGCGGCAACAATATCCACCCCATCCCCATCCCCAACCCTATACCAATGCCCAACCACATTCTCATTCCCATTCCCATTTCCATTCCGCTCAGCCTACACAGCTGCCCCGTCTCCCAGCCCCACTACCCCGTCCCTCCCGCTTGGCTATGTATCATCAAAATATGCAAATCTCGGCCATGTGAACTGCTGCCCCACCCGCTCCCTGCTCCCTGCACGGTGCTCGGTTCTCGGTGCTCGGTGCTCGGTGCTCGGTGCTCTGTGCCCCGTGCTCATATGTACGGGTCAGCATGGTGTGTGGCTCATGCTACGAAATTAGTAGCAGTAAATAATGCTGTCAGTCGCTCGTGGGCGCAATACAAACATAGCGCTGTGGAGCAGAAGAGAGCGGGTCCAAAAGTCATTGCCGCTGGCTGCTGGAATTTATACTTATGATGCGGCCCCAGTTCCCAGTTCCCAGCATCATCCCTCCACCCCCTCACCACCCAACGCCAGAGGGGCAGCAGGCGGCAGATCGCTGCGGTGCATGTGGCAAAACGATTTATGCTCTGGCAGATAGAAATCGATTGAACTCCTAGTCGCCGCATCCGTAGGAGCAGCTAATCCACCAGCAATACACCCCCCCCCCCTTCCAACGGCCCCACCAATGCACCCCTCGCTGCGGGGCAAGCAGGCGGTGAGTGTTTAGATTGAATGTAAACTGCACTTATGACAATGAACAAGTGACCTCAACCCAGCACCGCCCCGCCGCGCCACGCCACGCCCTGAGGAAGAACGTGTGCCAGGAAGCGCAGCGCTGCCAGTTACACTTACAGTTACAGTTACTGCTTCTGCTCCTGTTACTGTTACTGTGAGTATTAGTGTTAGTGATTGTGTTAGGGCTACAGTTACTGCTACAATTGTCCAGGAAGCGCACAGTGGGGCTGCATGTTTAATTGCTAGCCCAATATTACAGGTACCTGTTCAAGAAAGGGGCAGCTAATTAGAATTCAAAGATAATAGAGTCCTACTGATGAACTTCTAATTACCTTAAAAACTGAAACTGCAACTACTTTGCAATCAGCATATTATGATTTGAGCTTCCCCAAAGATATGGCATATATGGCTTTGCTTTTGTACCACTGTACGCACTTGGACATTATACAGCTGTTTTATGTTGCACCTTTATGCTGCATAAGGTATTGGCGAGTCTTGCCCCATACCTTTATTTCGCCATTCTACGTTTTTATTTCAAATACTTCACTTTTAGCGCATTTTTCCATTTTTCCCATTTTTCCCATTTTTGCCATTTTTTGTAGCCTCCGTTGTTCGTACCGCAGCACTCTGGGCAGAGTCCGTGGCTGCAGCCATTTCTATTTCATTTTGTGATTTATGGCGCTGAAATATTAGTTTTGCTTATTTCATATATACGCCCACTCGCCCCCTCTCTCACCCGCTCCCGCTCACTCTCTGTCTCTTGCTTTCTCCATCTGGCCAGCGATGGGGTGGGGGAAAGGAGTGGAGTGGAGTGGAGGGGAGTGTGTTCCAAACTATGAAAGTGAAGCAGGTTTTTTCTGCTGTTGCAGCTTCGCCTTTGGCTGGCGCCGGCTCGGCCACGTCTAAGTTGCATAGCTCATTTCATGTGTCTGGAGAGCGTTTATAATAATCATAGAGGAGAGCAAAACTGCAACGGCTACACTCACAAAAAACTATGGTTCATTTACCTGAATTTTACTTAAAATGGAGATTTTGCCAAATACATTTATCAAGCGACAATCCCAAAAATATCTTACTAATTTCTGTTTGTTAGATATATTTGATATTTTTGAAATTCAGTTAAGTATACAATAAATATCCTTCAATTATTAATACATTTAATATATTAGTCTCTTATCATCGAATTTAAGAAATATATAACTTAAATAATATGGCAACAATAACTATGTTGATTCAAAATTCCATGCCTTATGTTTTTCTGAGTGTAGGGAAAGAAAGCAGCCCTGGCTCCCAGCAGTGCTCGGCATACGGCCAGGTGCGCCAAGTGAATCTCGGGCCTCGTACCGCGTTCCTCGTACCTCGTTCCAGTTATTGCAGCAGCTTCCGCTCCACCATCTGGCGATTAGATTGTTTCGCAATTGATGCACAAATCGTGTGCGCCGTGTTAATAAATTGCCACTTGCAGCTATTTGCAGGCATGGCAAATTGGCTTTTATGCAGTTGCAAATTCCAGCCAATGTCAAGCAGCCAATGCGCCGCAGAAGTATGCAAAAGCCCAGGCGATGGCAATGGCAAGGGCAAAAGCAAAAGCAAAAGCAAAGGCAGAGGCAGAGGCACTGGCTCCTCCTTTGGCGCCAGTCGTTCTTGGCTCAAGTGTTTGCCATAAAATTTGATTATGCTCTCGTTCCCCACAAGACACACATCACTGTGAGCACGGTGCCAACTCCCTCTACCCATCCCGTTCTCCCTTCCCCCTGCCCCCACCTCGCTCCACTCCATACACCCAAACACCTAACGACTTGTCGCATAAACAGCTTGCTTAAGGGCAACATGGGGCGTGACAGTCTCAGTCTCAGTCCCAGTCCCAGTCTCTGTCCCAGTCTCAGTCCCAGTCTCAGTCCCCGTCCGAGACCCAGTCTCTGTCCCCGTCTCAGTTGCATGTCAATTGTCATTGTCGCCTTTGCACATTTTTTTTACGCTGTTTTGGCGGCGGCTCATTAAGAACGACTCCCATTGCTAAAAAAACAACAACAACAAGAACATCGCTTTTTAGCTGTGCCGCACTTTAAATACCCTTTGCCCATTGTCTGATCTGAGTCATATTCTAATAAGTCTCTAATAAATTCTTTAACTTTTATCATACAACAACTAAAATGTTGATCGTTCATTTCCTTGGAAGCTATATGATATGATATAGTAAGATGTAACCGATTCCAACTTATGTATATCAAGTTTCATCTACATAGTTTTAATATTTATACAGACTTGATAGATTTAGCGCATATTCCTGATCTTCAATATGTATATTAAATGAAGTAGAGTCAAAACTATAATATCCTCTTCAAGGACTCAAATTTTGAACGATCGTTGCTGCAGCAAAGGTGTGGATAAATGCGAAGTTTTATCAGCTGACGGATCATTTGATAAGAAACAGACTTGGATATGACTATATCGATCTATTAGTTATACTGATCAAACTGGGGTTAGTTCTCCTTCAGTGATAAAAGAAAAGTACCTTCTACAGAGAGTATACAAATAATAATAATAATGTGTAAGCGGAAAAAGTTAGCACGCAAGTTGCAGAGTCGCAGAGGTGAGTGGCGTGGGGCAAGTGGCGAGGGGCGAGAAAGTGGATGCATCACCCAGCTCATTTAGTCGCACCTCAAAATACAATAACAACAACAATAACAGCTCACATATGAAAAGTCAATGAGCAGGCAAAGCTGAACAAAACCAAACAAAAGTAATCGTTGTCGACGCCGTTGTCATATCGTGTCCTTCATTTCTCACAAGAGGAGCCCCCAACCACCCGACCACCCGACCCCCCAAACCCACCAGCTCCACAAAACCCTAATACTCAACTTCACATCCCGATCTGTTTTGTGTGTGCGTGTTAATCGCCTGATGTGTTTATTTGCCAAAAGCATCAGCCAAAGCCGTCAAAGCCGCTCGACAGTCGCTCGACAGTCGCGACAGTTGTGACAGTCAGTCGTCAACTGCACAGATAATCGATGTGTGTGACAATTAGAGACGGAAACGTGGCTGGCATGGTCGGGTGGGGTGCTCATCTCTCAGGGCTAGAATCTGAAAATAACTGAAAATGAAATGGCAGAATTGCAAACTAAATTTGAATTAGTGGGCTTGTGGTAACAGGATTTCTGTCTTATCTGGCTTACAAAGAGCAACAGTAATCACATATAATAATAAATATATGATTATAATAATTTACATTTAGACCTGAAAATGAATTACGTCCAAAAATGCTATTTCCAGATTTAAATGTAGTATTTAAACAGAGGACAGACGATGTCCAAAGTTATGTCAGAATTGAGCTCATATTTAAAATGCTTTAATGTCAAGTCGGAAACTGTAAGTTAATTTTCTATACTAACATATTTCATCTGCCCAATATCCAATGGGTTTGGACAGAGAACTGAGATTATATTGCAGACGGACTGATTCCGTAGATATTGTCAATATGGGCATTCAACGTGGGCGAGACATAATCGAAGTTTATTCTAGGTGGCGTTAATAAAATGAAAGTTAATTTTATGACTCATTATTTGACACACGCATACACGCATTCACATATACATGCATACATACACACTCCAAGATAAGTATAAAGGTAACGAGCGTCCCACATATGGAGAACGAAAATAGCAGGCGCCATTAAATGAGCTCTGTCACACTTTTTTCAGCTTTTTTTGGACGATGTCAATGCGACTCTGCGACGTTGCGACGTTGCGACCTGGCGACGCCTTGGCAACACCCAAGAGCCCCAAATCCCTGCTACCCCCCCCCCCCCCCCCAAGAAACACACTCCACTGTTTATTTGGGGTATTTATTTCCCGTCGTTGTCGTTTTACTTTTACTTTTACTTTCTATACAATTGCCATTTGCCGTGCAGCCCCCACCCTCTAGTGGGGTTGAGGTGGTGGGAAGGGGGGGCCTGATCCAGGGTGCATGTCTATTTGAATCGAAGAGAAATCAATTTCGGGATTCGCGTTTTATGCACAGGGCAAACATAAAATACGCGCATGAAGTGCGTTATTCCCCTCATTTATAAGGCGAGGCGCAGACTGGGAACAAAGGAGGCATAAGGGAGCCAGTGGCTCCATGCTGATGCATTCACATTAGGCACTGGATGGTGAAGCACATTGTTGACAATTGAAATGCGGTGTGTGCGCTCGTGTTTGTTTATCCAAAACAAAGGCGCATCTCAGAAGGGTGCTTCTAAGGAATGCGAGCTGCTGCAGATTATAGATTTCAGACTAACAACAGCGAATGTATAATTGGGATTTGAAGAGTATGGATCTTTAGGCAGCTATCAAGTTATTTAAACGATTGTAAATATTAATACCCAAAAACCTTAAACAAAAAACTGAACTGAATACGATTTTCTCACCAAGCCTTTGTCTAGATATTGATCAATTATAATACTATTATATCAACAAAACGAGAAAGATTAAATAAATTCGATACAATTGCATTAATAGCCACAAAACTTAGACTGGGGAAATCATAATAAATAAGATCAACACGATAAATAAATGCGAATCCAATTAATTGTTGACAATATTATTAAATCATAATTAAACATTTGATTGGTGAATTGGCTTCATTCGTCAAATTGTCAATATATCATTTTCTTTTTTAAGTTTATTTTTTGAAGATGTCAGCGGCAATAATTTCAGTACAATCAAATTATTGACTAGTCTAGTAATATAAAGAGAATAAAACTTAGACTTTGAAATAGCAGCTGGAATATGGAACAAGTATCCGGATCCGGTGTCGATGACACTTTACAGGACATGTAACAATGATCTTGCCTGCAAGAAATTCACCAAAACATCACAAGTAAATAAAATAGATAAAGAACAAACAAACAATATGAAAGAGATACTTGCGATGAATACTATTATTTAATATTTATAACACATAAGATATTGAGTAATCGAATCTGTTATGTAAATATATATATACTCTTTTACTTTTAGCTGTATCTGTAAGCAGCGAATTGATTTGTAATAAAAAATGATGCGCTAACCACCGCCCCCGTTGCCTAAGCCACTGCCCACTCAAAAGTAACCGCGGGCAATGCGTGTGTGCCTGTGTGTGTGTGTGTGTGTGTGTGTGCGTGTTTATATATATATGTATATGCTCACCGAGTACTGTTAGTGTGTACGTGTGTGAACAAAAATAATCGCATTTCCGATTTGCGATTTGTGATTAGCGTGCGATAAAATTGTTCAGTTTTTTTCTGCTGCTTTTTTCTCTCCCCCTACTAAGCGATTCAGCCGTTTTTGTTGGTGCTCCCTTGATGTTGTTACCAATAGTCAACACACATACATACATATGTATTACAGATGTATTCGGATTTGAGTGTGTATTCGTTGGAGCTTGCAGATTAACGTGTGCGTTTCTTGGCTTTTGTGTACTCGGGCATAAATAAAACATGTTTATTTTTAAGTGAATCGGAAACATTAACTTATTTGCCTTACGCATTTTTCACACTTTTATGTGGCCGCGGTGATAAAAATGATTTCTGCTTCTTTCGCGGCACCGCTTTTGTGAGCTCTCGTCCTCCGCCACCTCGTACCCCGCCACCTCCTTTGACCTCCTGCACTTACGCCTTGTCGGCAGTCACCTGCCCGGTGCCGCCAGGAACTGCTTGAATTTTCAATTAAAAACAGTAAACTTTTGTCGCTTTGCTACTTGTGCGGCAGCTATGCGAAGGACTGGCCGGCATTTCTGAATAGTTATTCATAACTATGAATCAATGCTTAGAGAGCAAAGTCCAAGTCCGATGCCAGACCGACCCATTCATTGTGCGAGAAATTCAACAACGGCCATGGGGCATTTTATCAGCGCTCGCCGCTGACTTACTTGTAGCATTAGGCTTGAGGCCACCACACTCGAAAAAATTATCCAATAATCGAAGAATCGAATTTGGAAAACCAGAAGCAGTTTTATCTTATTAGAGAGCGTAAAAAATGTCACTAAAGTTTAAACGACAATCATGAAAATATCATATTTGTTTTATACTTTTCCGAAATACTTTCATTTCGTATTTATCAAATGCTTTTTAGCCTGGTATTCAAGAATTTAATCTCTGCATTTTTGAAATGAATGTCTGGATTTGTATATATCTTCTACATAATAATTTAGAATGCATAACTCTGGTTTCCAGAAACTTTTACAAATTCAGTTACTTAAAAGAGCGAGTTGCCTTTGGTGATTTTCTTAAATTGTAGCGCATGTTTTTCTCGGAGTGCAGCAGGTGGGGGAACAGCGTGGGAGCGTTGGGGTCCCATGCTGCTGACAGAGTCCCGAAGCCGACACAAGCGCCAACATTATCGCCAGCAACATTATTCATTATCGTTGCCAGCGTCGTTCGTTTTCACCCTCGCCCCATCCGTCGCTTCCAACAGTTTGCCCCCATTATTGCAAGTTGGTGACATTGCAACAGATACTTTTGGCCAGTCCGAGTGCTGCTGCTGCAGCTGCTTCAAGTTGTGCACTGCCACCCCTTGCTGGTCGTAGCAAAGAAGTCAATGAAGCTACACAATGGCCACCCTGTCACCCCGCCCCCCCCCCCCCCACGCAACTTGCAACTCCACCTTTGCCCGCAGCAGAGAGACGCCCGCCTTTGAGCCACATGAAAGTCGAACTCTGGACAAAGTTTTGCGCTGTAAAATAAAAACGAAACAGGCAACAGGAATAGCAATGCCAACGACGACGGCGACGAGGACGATGAGGACGAGGACGACGTCTCCGTCGGCTGCCGGCGCACAAAAACTTCCGTTTCAACTTGTGCGCCAGCAATTGCTGCCGCCTGTTGTTATATCCTGTTGCTAAAAGAGGCACCCAAGCTGGTCATCAGGTTTGTGCCCACTGCCGCTGCCACTGCCACTGCCTGTATCGGCAGTATCGGCAGTATGCTAAAATTGATGCCACCGAATAGCCAAATTTGTATGTTTATCAAAGAAGAACTGCGACCAAGTTTTCATTTTTTATCGGAACTTGTGCGCTGAAATAACTTGGTGACAAATGCAACAAAATCATCGTTTTCGAAACTTAATGGCAGCATTTCGATATTCTGTCTGCCTCCGATTTGAATCAACAAGTTTCTAAAAATAATAGTTAACATTTTGTTTATTCATTCGAAAAACTTGATAATTTTGTAATATTTCAACGCAGTAAAGTCAAACTGCTTTATATAAATAACTGAACTATTTTTAAAAACTATATAACTATAATATATAATTAAAATATGTACATAATTCTTGTCTGATTCCCAGCAGACATCATTTTATAATGCACATGATGGTAGGTAAGTATATGAAAAAAAAGACAATTAAAAAAGTTTGTTTGTTAGCTGTTTATATTTGATGAAATTTAATCTTTTTTGGCAAATGTGATATCTCTGTTTTATTCGTTATGTGAGATTTAAGTGTTTCAGATTTCAGATTTCATATAGTGTATTTAAGTATTTAAGAGCATAGAATACTCGCCATCTTGTCTTGTGACAAGTGTCTTGCTTCTTGTTGCATATTGTTGCTGTTATTATTGTGACTGTTGCTGAAGTTGTTGTAGTTGTAGTTGTTGTTGTTGCTGTAGTAAGCATGCAGCTGCATCACTTTAAATCTCGTATCCTGCATGCGGACATATCGCCGGCACACGCCCATTGACCAGTTCTCCTCCACGCCTCCATGCCTCCACGCCCCCACATCATCACTTTCTATCTCTCTCAGTCACTTTAAAATCGCCCCCTTTTGCCCCTTTCCCCATTTCCCCATTTTCCGCTGCTGACGGTTCAAACAGACAGTTGCTTTCAGTTGGCATCAGATTTTCATGGCTCGCACAGTTTGAGCCTTGCATTTATATATGTATGTATATTTATATATATTTTGCATTTATGCAAAGGAGCTGGGCCCCCCCTTTATCGTCCTGGCCCTTTTCTCATCATATACTAGTTGCAAGCATACAAAAACCGAAATGGAGCGCAGCTTGCAGCCCAAATAGCAGAAGAAGGCCAAAACAGCCAAAACTGCCAAAACAGCCAAAACAGGCAAAACAGCTGGCACACCCACTGGAAAAGTTGAAACTTTTGTGTTGCGTGCGGTTTTTCTGTGACATTTTCGTAGATTTAGCTTTGGGCCTGTTGAACGAGTCCGGGCCAAAGCGGAGACAGTCTCAGCATACAGCAGAGTCCAAGCCAACATCTTAACCACTCTCTCCGCACCCCTTATCATTCAGCTGGCATTGTGTGTGTGTTTGTGTGTGTGTGTGTATGTGTGCTCTCTGCTTGGCTTTATGAAATTCTTGGCTGGCTGTCGCCTTTTTTTATATTTTTTTCATTTTTTTTTTTTTGTTGAGCTCGCTGCTTGCCGAACATTTGTGGTTAATGAATATTTCTTGAAAGCCAAACTAAAACTTGTATTTTTAATAGTTTGTGCAATTTACAAAGGCGATGAAAGCGCTCCCATGAATGGGCAAGGGGAAAGGCTGGAGGGGAATAAGTAGCTGGAAGGAGCAATCTTGTAAGTTTCAATAAATCAAACGCTTCCAGAGTTGAATTAAGTAAAGTGAAGTGGAATGAATATGCCAGCACAATTAAATATGATGAGTAAATCGATTTGATATTGATGATGGGATGATGTGATGATATTGATTACGAAACGCTTACGTGGGTATATGCCCTAAAATGTTAGCTATACAGTTAATAAACAATGGGTATTATATAAATAATTTCTAGTGCCGAACATTGTAAATTGAAAGTTGCATCAACAATCTTGTTTTAGATATATACAAATATATCAGCTGACTAGCCATTATGGTCTCTGGGATGCACATAAGAATATAGACAGTGGTGGCCATATAATTAGGTACAGATTATAAATGAATTAACAACTTACCTTCAAATGTGCATTATTGACTAGTTATTCATTGAATTCCGCAATCTTTAACGTGAACTGTAAGATAACAAGTTAACAAGTCCAACAATTTTCGACACTTTATGTTAATAAAACAAATGTGTTTTTCTCGGCTTTTAATTTTGTATGGCCCAATGTTCATAAGAGCCACCAAATCTTGAATTTTTTTGGAATTTATTGCATAGTTGCAATGCCGTTAATAAAAAAAACCCGTTTAGCACCGATCACTAATCTTAAATGCACGACTTGGGCGTACCCCATACCCCGTACGTATTTACATGTATGTACATATATATATATATAGTATGTATATACAATACGCATTGCTATGCATGCTCCACCCTTAACAAAATATAGTTAATAATACTATAATAAGGTGATCTCAGCACCAGCAAGTTGTCGATCAGCAAGATCGATTATACTCATGATTTTTCAGACCCCATCGCGATTATATATTCCTGCAATAAACTGATCAATATATATAAATGTGGGCATGATTGGACAACAGCAACAACAACAATTACGAATCAGCAATGTTGCTAACATTGTGACAACATTCAATCAATAATCGCTTCAAAATTGAGTTGTTCGACAGACAGCGTTCTTAAACTGTTTGACAACATGTTGAGTAAGATCAGATAAGTATATCGCGCAAGGGTATTTAATCTTCGTCAGGCCGCAAAAACAAAAAAAAAACAATTATTATTTCTTGTTTGCTGAATGGTGATGGGTTCGGGGTATAATCAATAACGATCGCTTATTAGAGACGGCGATTGTATAAGAACTCGTATTTTATTGCACACAATACATAATAAATATCATAATATGTACTTATCACACTTGTATATATGTATATGTACATGAGCATGTATTTGAAATTATATAAGATTTACAGCAACGAGTACCAATTCCGGCAATTAATTACTATTTTGCGCTATTCGGTTTACAACAGCAACAGTTGCTGGCAACTGCAACTCGGCTCGGGATTTCCCCAAGCGAATTGAGCTAATCAATGCGAGAGAGAGCGCGAGTTGAGAAAAGTCAAAGTTAGTTGTAGCCGTAGTTGGAGGTCATTCCAATTGCATTGATTGCGATTGATAGTGCTGCTCACTGGTGATCACATCCGACTACGAGTACGAGTTTCATTCTCAAACTGAATCTGAGTCTGAGTCTGAGTTTTGAGTGCGATTCAAGTGCTGAGATTCATTGCGAATAGTTGGTTGATTGTCGGCACTTGAAGCGGTTGTTGGGCCAGTTGTTATCCATTGATGATGTTCCATGCGTTGCTGTTGTCTCTCACGTTGACCTTGTTACTGGTTGCCCAGCTAGATGCACAGCGGGAAAAGCGTAGTAAGTGTATCCCCGACTCCTTTTGATCCTTTCGATATACAGCTTCGATTTGCAGAGGTTATCACACACTTTGGCAACTGCTTAACGGGGGACTACGGCCCCGGAAGATGCATCTATCGCAAGGACTGTCATTTCTACAGTCTGGATCTGCTGAATGCGGCAAGCAAGCAACATTGCTACTCACAGCAGAGACCCGACTTGGTAAGTGTGATTCCGAGCTGGGAGATATACAAAAAACCGGAGAGTGGGTATTTTGGAAAGCAAGGGAATTTTGTAAGATTATTTATAATTTACAAACTTAATTAGTAACAGGTTAAAACTATTCACTGAAATTCTATTGAAATTTATTTAAAATCTGTGAGTAATTATTTGATTGCAGGTATGTTGTCCGAATGTGGAGAATGTGTTGCCTTTGCTGGCAGCGCGCATTAGCAACAACACAGCAACGATAACAACAACTCCAGCAACCCCAACAAGCGGACAGTGGGCCCAGTTAAGACCGGCAGCACCGGCCACTGCCGATGAGCTGCCGAGGCATCCACATTGCGGCACATCATTTGCCTTCAAGGTGTATGGCGGCAATGTTACGGGTCTCTTGGAATTCCCGTGGACCACTCTACTCGAATATACGGTTGTTGCCAATGGCCAGAAGCGGCACGATTGCGGTGCCGCCTTCATTGCCCAACGCTGGCTCCTCACAGCCGCCCACTGCGTTCACAAGCACTTCTTGGGCGATGGCCGACAGCTGACGGGTGCCCGGGTGGGCGAGTGGGATAAGTCAAGCAATCCGGACTGCGTTACGAACTGGAACGGGAAGCGGGAATGTGTGCCATCGCATATACAGGCCCGCATCGATCGTCAACTGATGCATCCCGACTTTGAGGTGGCCAACTTGACCCACGACATTGCCCTGCTTCGTCTCGCCCAGCCAATCGATTGGCGCCACTTGCCGCACGTAGAGGCTGTCTGCCTGCCACCGGTGGGTGGCATCAGCGCCGATCAGTTGGTGGGCAGCGCTGTTGACGTCTCCGGCTGGGGCCTGACGGAGCACAACAATCAGCCCAGCACCGTAAAGCGCAAGGCCATGCTTTATGTTGAGTCACTGGAGCAGTGCCGGCCGGCTTATAAGGAGCAGGGATATGCCTTGAACCCTGGTCAACTGTGCGCCTCGGGCGGCGTTAGTGTCGACTCCTGCCTTGGTGACTCGGGCGGTCCGCTGACGGTTGAGGCATATACGCCGCAGAGGGATCGCTTTGTCTACCTGGCCGGCATTGTTTCGTACGGCAAAAAGAACTGTGGAAAGACCGATTTTCCCGGCGTATATACGAGAGTCAGCCACTACGTGGATTGGATTGAGCAGACCATACGCAACAATAGCGACAGTAGCGCTGGGAGAACGAGCTAAGGACTGCCTCTGGAGGGGCTTCACCTACCACTGACGTCATTGTGTTGTGTTGTCTTGTCTTGTGTGGTCTACAATCGTTGACGTCACGGCTTCCGCATAATGTCTGTCCGGCGGCGCGTCAGACAACTTACAATTAAGTTCATATGTTAGGGGCTCCACAATCGGTGGCGCAATCAAATTTGATTAAATATCTTCTTTGTTTTTTTTTTTTCATATAGTACTAGTACAAGTTATGTCATAGAACTGTCTGACTGGACTAGGGAAACTTCCCTCACTGATAATTGCACACTGAGAGAAATTTCGAGAGAAGCAGCTATTTTGCTAATAACTAGTCTTTAACTATATAATAATAACTACAGTTCAGTTTATATTGCTTCTTAAAGATTGTCCACAAGTAAGGCTCAACAAAAATTGAATTCTTTAATTTTTAACTTTTACTCAGTTTAATTAAAATTGCTTGGTCTAGAAACTGCTTTTTATCATAGTCTTAGCTTTCAGGAATATTTTACCATTATTTTGTGCTCGATGAGTATTTATCCGAGCATGTTGACTTAGTTGTAACTGTTACTTTCACTTGAAATAAACCCATTCATATGGCTGAAAAGAAACTTTCCGAAGATATATCTTAATCAAACTCTACAGTTTCCAGGTCTATTATGTTCCTTTGGAAAGGAACAATCTGCCGAAAAATCAATTTGGGGTTTATTTATCTTTAGATATTTGTTAAATAATAATTAAATTTTGATGTGAGCCAGTCTGCAGTAATATTTCATGTCCGCTTGCCAAAGATACCTGTTCTTTCTAGTTTTTTTTTTATGCTAAGCTGGACCTTAAACTTACTCACAAACTCTTACTATGGTTACCAATGGATTTGTTTTTATTTAAATACTGATGACCTGATTGAAGCATAAGAATCATTTTCATCGACTGTTTGTTTTTTGTTAAAACAAAGTTATCATTCCGATTCCGATTGCAATAGTATTGCCTGGCATGCATTGTTATCAATAATTATAATTAAAACGAGAAAGAAAACATAACTTTGGCGATCCAAAGGTAGTATACCCTTGCAGTTTCTTAATACAATGAAACACTCTTGCTTCTACAAAAAGAATATAACAATACTACATTTAAAATGAGTTTTCTTATTTACATCAATATTTCAGACCGATTGTTCCTATGACAGCTATAAGATATAGTCGTCCGATTTTGACCAAATTCAGTCAGTCTTTATTAAATATATTAAAGCTTGCAATTACTGAGTTTGTTTAAGATAGTTTGAGAAACAAAAAAGATTTTAATACAACGACTCATTTTTCAACAGATTGTTCCTATGGCAGCTTAAAGATATAGTGGTCCGATTTATATACAATTTTGTGAGCATGCTTAAATAATGTTAAAACTTTTATTGGATAAGTAAAGTCGAGTTTTCGACCGATATGCTATAGTGTTCTGATCCGGCTGATTCCGACGTATTATCTGCCTGCAGCAGAAATAATGATCTGTATCAAGTTTTATCAAGATAGCTTTAAAATTGAGAGACTAGTTTGCGTAGAAACGGACAGACTGTCAGACGGACAAAAGTATATCAACTCGTCTTGTCGTCCTGATCAAGAATATATATACTTTATGGGGTCGCAAATGTTTCCTTCCATGCGTTGCAAACTTATGGCCAAAATTATAATACCCTCTGCAAGGGTATAATGAATGACACTCGGCTCTAGTGGATTGTCCAGCCTTGGTCATTAAGCTTCTCTTGTAATTTCTTTTTTACAAATAAATATTTATAGTTTTCCGCATACTTTGTGGTTTTAACTGCCTGGTATTTACTTTTTAAATTCTTTGCTGTTTATCATACCACAAACACACACACACACACACACACACATATAACACATACATTTATAGATTTCCAATAGACATATGGTTTTATTTGTGTACATTGTATATAGATATGAATATCTGTAGGACTGTACACATGTACTTAAATGTACTTAGCTTCTATATCGCTTACTACTACTACTTATAAATTACAATAAATTACACATAATACACACTACAGCCAAACGGCAATAAATTAGAAAAAAAAAAATTGATATATATATATATATATATATATATATATAGTATATATATTGCTTCGCAGGTGAAGGTGAGAAGTTGCCTAGTTGTTTCGCGCAAAGATGACAGCGCGCCGGCAGCGATCGCGATGATCTCGCATTTTGCCGGCCGGACAGGGCCGCTTGACGCGATGGGAGACGAGCAGCTGTCCCGTTAGAGTCGTGCTGTGCGGACTGTAGAAGATTAGGCGACGCGCCTCCGTCGTTCGGCTGCACTGCATCAAAAGCAGCGCCACAATGCATCCCAGTGCCAGAAGTAAGCGTTGCAATTGCATATTGACTGATGATTGTTGAGTGTTGAGTGATCGATGTCGATTTGTTGTTGTCTATATATATAGATTTTATTATTACGCTCGTTGCTTTATGATTTCGGTTTTTGGTTTTTGGGTTTTCTTTATTTTTTTGGGGCAGCACGCGTGAGTTGCGATCGCGGCTTGCTACACAGAACTTTACTTTTACGACTGGTCGCGATCAGCAATGTTGTTGCCGTAGTCGTCGGCCACAAATGGTGTCGGTGTCGGTGTCGGTGTCGATATTGTCGATGGTTAATACGGCACTGTCAGATTAGATAAGGGCATTCCACTGACGATAAGATAAAGCCGTAAGCAGTATAGGCTTCTTTTATACCCTGAGGTCGAGAGCCGTATTTGTTGCCCGTGGACGGTTACTGGCGTCAGGCACCAGGCATTTATTGACTCTCATTTAGTGATTTACCGAGTTACCGATTTACCGATTTACCAATGAGCGAACGGGCCAGAACCTGCCGTGTGACGAAAGCGTTCGGGAATTCACTCGACAAATTCCGCGACTATGCGTCCGCAAGCGGCAGTCCGTTGATGTCGTCATCGTCATCATCACCATGGATCACCTCCGTGTCTAATCAGTGACGACGCGTCGCTGCTTCCGGTTGCGATTCGCCTGAATTTTGCAATTTTGTACGCATTTTAAAAGTGCGCCTGAAATTATACTGTGAAACTCTGCGTACAATTTTTAGACTTGCAAAAACTGTGCTCATCAGTTTCCATGATCACTTCGACGTGCTAAGGAAAAATAGCTAAATATAAAATAAATTGTAATTGATCTAGTTTCTATTTTTGCTTATTACCTAACTGGTTTTATTAGATGTGCGTATTCATTTCATTGTTTTATATATTCACAGTTTAAGGTTAAGCTAAATTAAGATTAATTAGCAAAGGGCGAGTCAGTTACAGTTATTCATGGTACCACAATGGGCCACAAGAGGCCTAAATGTGTCTAACCGTCCTAACCTAACCTAACCCTACCTTACCAACAATTCTTCTTCTTTACTATGCATATGTAATATCGAATTGACCAACATTTTTACGTATCTTTGATCAGGCTCTGTTGATTAGCTTGATTAGCCCGTCTGTATGAACTTCTTTGATAACTTTATTGCTTGTTGAACATTAGATTACAATGTATTCTGTTAGGTTACTTATGACGTAGTATTGCCTGCCAAAGGGGTTCAAAGTTCCATTTAAGGCAAGCTGAATCAGGCAGAATATTTGATGTAATCAGTTCTGGGAATGTTACGGAACATGAATGTTGACTAAGAACTGTATGCGTTGTTGCTATCTACGTTTAGGTGTGTATTTCGCTCTATCATTGTGAATTCATTATAATTATGTCTCCAGTGCTTTCTTGTGTTTAGCCAACTAATTCAAAAATTTTTTAACAGGGAAGCACAGCACAGTGGAACAAATGCATGGGAGTTATTAGCAAAAAACGGATCTATGATAGGCCGATTTTCACTTAAAGCAACGTTTTAGACCGGTACCATTGATTTTAGAGTCTTCTCAAAATACCTTTGATCTTCCTTTCAATTACAACTTGTATATTAACTCTGTCGAATTTGGTATTTCTTCCGGTACTTTTTGGATAGGTGTTTTTTTCTGGTTTCTGGCTTAATACAAATATTTAAATTACCTATTAATTAATATTATCTATTTGAAGATTTTGAAATATTATCTTTGAATATCAAATTTGAGACAAATATGTAATTTTGTTATAGGTTATGAGAAATTTAATTATTACATTGGTATACTTCTTGAATAAAAAACCAAAATCAATGTCAAAAGCTACAATATTAGACATTAATCAACGTGTAAGATAAAATAATCTGAATAACCACACAAATAATTGGTTTTTTAGCCAACAAATGTATTTTTGATATTTGCTTCCTATTTTTTCTGGAATACCTCAGCGTCCCTCTGGACGGCACTTTACAAAGTGGAATGAACAAGCAATTTTTTGCTTTACCTGTGAAACATTGAGGTTAAACGCATATAGAAATTAAATTAATATCATAATTGCATCATCAGCATCAAATCAAAAATCATTTACTGATTTTTACTTTTGTTGAAAATTTATGTACTTTTGTATACTTTCTTGCTCTACCTCAAACTTGCTTAGTTTATTAAGTTTTTTCTACATATATAGCTTGCAAAATTAAAGAACTTATAGCTTAAAAACAGACGCCTAGAAACGCACAGCTATGATCATTTTGACTGTCAAATTGAGAATAAATACAGATTATGTATATGTACTTTCTGAGATCAGGAAAAAAGCTGATCTGATTAAAACAAACAAGCATTAACTAAATATGAAGAATGACAAATTCAACTATATGAGTTTTTCTAAAAAATGGCATCATTTTATGCTTTAAGCGTCCCTAACGGCTGAAATGGTTCAGTGCCCTTCTTCCTATTAGATGCGTATAAAAAAGCTTGCTGAAGATAACTTTAATTGTTTGCAATGAGCTCGAGATGATTTGACTGAATTCAAAATGCTTCATTTTAATTTGAACGATTTCATGCATATTTGAAATTTGCACACAACACTTTGTTTTTGTTTTTTTTGTATTCAACGCGCGTTGAAGTTTAATTGTA
The DNA here is from genome assembly GCA_035045305.1 of Drosophila maculinotata. Taxonomy (NCBI): domain Eukaryota; kingdom Metazoa; phylum Arthropoda; class Insecta; order Diptera; family Drosophilidae; genus Drosophila; species Drosophila maculinotata. Next base: position 10,262,365 of record JAWNPD010000679.1, on the reverse strand, counting down.
AAATTCAGCAGCAGATATAATGCGCAAGAATGTAATATTTATCACCTACCCACTCCACTGGCTTATCCATTATAATAAACTTCAACTAATGAACACGCGAAATGCAAACGAGATATTTATGTAATGCTTGCAAAATTCCATAATAATTTATTAACAGAAGACAAAAAAAAAAAAAAAAATAGGTGTGAAAATAATGTAATAAATAGTACAATAGTGAAAGCGATTAAATACGGATAATGACGCGTTTTGTTTAGCGTTTCTGAGAGAGTTCGAGATTCAAATGAGGGCCACGACAAAAACCCAAGTCCAGGCTAGCAGCTCCTCGATGTCAGCAGCTCACGCCATCTGTAAGAGCACAGTTGATAAGTTAATCAATGGTAAACATAATCGGTTTATATTAAGTACTTTATATATAGAGTTGAATACACACCTGAACTGTAGGAAATGATGCGACGGCAGTTGCCACGATGATCCCGCATGTGGCACTTCTGGCATTGCTTCTCCATGCCGTGCGTGGCCAGTATCTGGCCCCGGGCAATACCGGGTGGCGCCAAGAAGATCACCCGTCGCGATTCACTCGGCGCTGGTGCACAGAACACAACCAAGGCGAGCAGACATATCGCATATAGAAGTAACTGTTGGATGCGTTGCAGCATCATCATCTCTCTCTTTCTCACGCTCTGTATATCTGTGTCGATCTCGTGGAATATATATATCTATATATATCCGTATCTGTGTAGCTGTCCGTACAGTGTGCAGTTTCGTGGCAATGTGAAATTGTGTAATCGTGCTTTAAGTTGAGGTCTTTGGTTTGAGTTGTCCTCCTACTGCCAACTAAGTTATACAGTTATTCGCTCAAATGCCGTCATTTAACTGATTATATACGATTTGGGCAAGCAGTTCTGCCTGCCAGTCGAGCATTGGCGGCGTCTTTAAATTGATAAACTATACAGGCTGCGCCGGCAATTCCAATGACATTCTCATCTGCCACCCATTCGATTGGCCCATGGCAACACCCTGTATACACGAATCTTATCTAGGCCTCGCTACTATGTCACCCGCAATCTGTGTAATTGAATGTCTTGCTTTGGTTTTCCTGCCCACCCACTTACTGAGCACTGATTCCAAACCCTGCCTACCCCACCCCCCAACCAACCTCACCTCCAAAAAAAAAACAAACAATAATTTCTTAACCCGACGGTACAATTGACGGGCGAAACCCATCCACAATTTAGATATCGATAAAAATGTATTCCGAATATTATCTGACTCTTACCATGTACGTATAACGGTAATGCTTATGCTTGCGACATGGGGCAACTCACATGTGACGCGTGCTGTTGATTACCAAGCAATGTTGGCATCGTTTAAATACCTTAACCCACTGAAAACTATTGTTTTGCATATCAAGTATACGCACCATTATTAAGTATACTCTTACATATTTTTATGACTTAAAACGTAAAAATAAATAAATAGGGAATTTTAAGGTGCTACCGAAATATCGTTTTGTTGGTTTCAAATCTCTCGAGTTTTGTCAAGAAATATTTCTAACAAAATGCAATACATTTAATGATGGCCTGCTTAATGCTTACACTTTTCGTTTGATTAAATAAATAATTTTGCATTTTAATATTGCTGATCAGAGTAAAAAGCAAACAAACAAGTATAGAATTTTACTTAATTATAATTATTCATTTATATTTTTTTGTACACTATGAAATACACTGAATATTTGTGTCACTAAGGGGATTTTCCATTGAAGAAAGTGTACTTTCGATAGGTGCAATGCAGTATTCTAGGAAGTAATTTCTCATTTTGGTTCTTAACAGATAAAGCAGCTAATTAAAGAGATACGTGCAAGCTCATATCTAATAATATTGAACACAATTAAATAAGTTTTTTCGCAAGAAATGGAGATAATTTTATTGTCTTTTGTATATTATATTTATTTTAACATTAGCCCACTAAAACTTAGTATCGCAAAATAGTATTAACAAGTCAGTTAATAAATTATAATATTTTATTGAGCTAAAAATTAATGTTTAAACCAAAAACTTCCACAAATTCAAAATGAAAATTTAATATAAACATGTTAATAATTTTATAAAAACACTCCTTTTATAATGGGTTAATTTGTGCTTTGAAGATTTATTATGTTTTGTTTGATTTGATATTCTACCAAAACTTATGACTGTGAATAAAGTAATAAGAATTACTCGTGAAATTATCCCACTATTACTTACTAATGTACATAAACAGTGGGCTGCGTTTTTTGTTGTTTTTTTTTCAGCTAAACTTAACTACAGTCAATCCGATAATAAGGGGGATGGCCGTTGCCAGGCAAACACATTTATAATCTGCAGATACTAGTAAATTAGCTGTTTGTTCAAAAAAACCAACAGCTTTGAAAAGTAATCAGCTGGTGTGACTGTCTCATGGCTTTCCTAGAAAGCCCCTCAGCTACGTCACAGACCCCATATCCCCAAGATTGGCGAAACAAAAAAAATGTGACCAAGGCAATGCGCTTATATCGATATGAAAATAGATTGTTGAGTCAGCGCTCGATGTTGGAGTCTTTATCTTTGGGCAATTGTGTGTCTTGCAGCCGCGTCGTATTTTGTATCTGTATCTGTATCTTTATGTTTATCAGTATCTGTTTCTGTTTCTCTAACTTTTATCTGACGTTGCCATTTGCTATTCGTGAAACTTCTCATAATTTCATCATGACAAGCATGGCTTGATTACATACACACTACTTTGGGTGCCGCCTTGTGACGTAGCATTTATAAATATTGAATTGCCTAAACGTTAATGAGTTCTGGATATAGCGATAAGTTAACGAGCGCCTCCGTCCAAAGGTTGCTCTACACAATCTGCAATAAACAATACACACATTTAATTCATAACATTCAACTGTCAACTGCCTCTTTACTGTGTCACTCTCTTGACACTCTTTGACACTGCTTGACACTCACCCGACGACAGCGATTGTGATGATCGTACATATAGCCACGCCTACAAATGTGGCGTCTAACCTCAAACAGCATACCCTTGCTAACTGCATCCGTGTTGTTGCTGTTCTTCTCCGCCTCCAAGCTCTGATTGCTGTTTAGGGCATTAAAATATATAACTCGACCACTGCTGCCCTCCAGCTGGGACAACATCAGCAGTCCCGAGAACACCACCATCAGCACAAGCCCCAGCCCCAGTCCAGAGCGCGACGACAGCATCTTTCCCGACACCCGATTTCTAATTTCTGATTTCCGTTTAAAGTTTAAACACGTCGCTGTCCGATCACCGTATAGCACGCACTCAAAGATACGGATGTCGGATTTCGACATGGATGCTGCTGCTGCTGTTGCTGCTGTTGCTCGTTTATAACACACTCAATCTGTGTGTCTCTTATCAGTCCGCTTACAATTAAGACGACTTTTCTTGTTGTTACTTATTTCGATTAGAAATCCGCTGTCAGTTATAGCACTGCGCAATTGATGATATCAATTATGTTGCATACTTTTTGGCATTTACTTTAATAACGCCCTGTTAATTGTAAATAGGTTCACTCACCTCTATGGATGATATTAATATCGGTTATTAGCATCAATTAAGTTATTCATTCAAAACATTATCAGTAAACAAGTGAGAGGCAATTTTCTACATATAAAACTATTGCATTATTGATATTTGGATTTTTTCTAATTTTTGCTTTCATTTACTTATTTTTCAATGAACAGAATTCTATATAATAAATATTCTTTAACTCTGGGCTCGATTCCTGATATAACAATTCATCCCAGCAAAACTAATTAAGTTTATAAATGTCGGTTTAATTTGTTTGTTCACTCAATTTGTTTATCTTTTAATGCCCATATTGTTTTTCACATTCATTTCATTTTTTGGTATTGTCACATACGTATAAACACCAAGAGGTATTTGATTTGAAGCCCAAGATTGTTTACAGTGTACTTGGCCAATGACGTCAGCGTCACGTGGCGCCAGGCGCCGTTCGATACACACAATTGCCCGGATCGACAGTGATAAGCTCTGGGAAATAGGATAGAGTGAGTGCTGGGATTGAAGGTGTATGCAATTGGGACTGCTCACCCTGTGGCAGCACATCCTTGCCGCAGGTACGTTCCGTGCGCCGGCAGCGTGACTGCCTCGCTGGCGGCTGTCTCTGTGGCAGCGTCTCTTCTTCCTCCGAGGTAGACAGCAGCTGATCCCGACAGCGCGACTGTTGCTGTTGCAGTTGGTGTTGCTGGTGACGCCTGCGCGCCGCGACCTGCACGACGCTCCCAGCAGGACTTTTATCCTGTTGCAGCTGCAGCAGCACATTGTCGCTGGAGGAGTGACGCTGTCGATGACGACGCTGCCGCACCCGACTGAAGCTGTCGTCCTGGATGACCAGTGTGCCGGCCTTGCTGCTGCGCAGAAAGTAGCGCGGCCCGTGATCCACCACGTGCTCCTGCACATACTCCGGCGAGGAGTGACGACCGCGCGACATGCTAAATCGCTCCAGGATCGAACGCTGGCCAGAGCTGTGGGAGCGTCGATAGCGACGCTTCTCACGCGGACCCGAGGACGAGGAGTTTGCCGTCGTGGTCAGCGTGGAGGTGGATGGCGGTGTGGGATATGCCGACTCCTGCCGGCGCTGCTCCGACTGCTGATCCTGCACCTCAAAGCGCACGCCACGCAGCGAGCTGGAACGACGTGAACTGGCAGTGTCCTGTGGCTGCCAATCGGGTAGCTCGTGGGTGCTAAACTCAATGCAGCTGCCGGCAAGCTGCTGCTTTCTTGTGGGTGTGGAAACGGGCGTGGGTGTCGCCTCATCGATGCGCAGGCCATCAAACTCGCTGGGCAGTCGCGCCTGCTGCAGACTCTGGGAAAGATTCGCTGTTTCCGCACGCTTCCGCCTGCGATCTGTGACGGGGCTGCGGCATCGATATGTCTGCTCGCTGCAGCCATCCGCATCCAGGAGCAGTGCACCCGTATGATCGTAGAGCAGTATCCGTGGCAGGGCAATATTACTGCAGCTGCGCGATGTGCTCAGTTCCCAGTTCCAGTGTGTGGGTTTCCTCAGTTGCAGGCTCAACAGATTGGCCAGCGGATCGTACTGCTCGGATGCGGTTTGCTGATGATGCGGCTGATGTTGATGATGATGATGATGATGATCATGCGGATGATGATGATGCTGTCGCTGCTTTGACATTGCTCTTGGCTGACTCAGCAGCTGATGCTGATGTGGCTACTGCTTATGTTGATGCTTCCACCTGTTTGCTGTCTTCTATCTGCGGCCGATCTTGCTAGCTGCATTCCCTGTCTCCCTTTGCGTCCTGGCCGTTTGCCAACTTATTGTTTATCTGCCAACTATGCTTGGCAGTATGTACTATGTACTATATACTATATATATAAATTATACATATGTTTTATATGTACATACATATATGCCTGTTTGTTTGCTGCCCACGCGCTTTTGGGCCTGCTTTCTTTTTTGTGCTTTCTCAGTCTTGGCGTTTGTGTGTATGTATTGTAGTATGTAGTATTTATATTTTTAGTTGGCTTTTCCTGCCGCTGCCGCTTGTTTTCCCTTGACATTTAAGTGCGCCACTGTGCCACTTTCAACAACAACAACAACAATAACAGCAACAACAGCAACACAATTCTGATAAATTTCCACAACAACAGCAACAACTATTTTATGTGCTTTCAAACAGTTCGATTCAATTTGTGCACTAATATTTTTAGCATAGCTTTCTCGCTCTGTCTCTCTCTCTCTTGTTTTTATAGTGCTGTCCCGCTCACTTGGCTTGCCGCCTCTTTCGTTTCTATGCGATCAGCTGCTCCGCTTGCTTTTATGCGCGTCTGCCCGCCAACGAGAGCCGTCGCCAACTGTTTTGGCTGCTGGCTGCTCGATTGGGCCAAAAGAATGCCCGAGTCCGAGACCGGAGCGTTCGATGCGGCCATGTCCGCCAAGTGGGTGGGTGGGAGGTTGGTTGGTAAGAATGGTGCGGGGGGCGGTGGGTATTTCAATTTAATGCCGCAACGACTTTGCATATTTCACGCTCTCACAACAGCAGCAACACACAACAACAACAACAACAACAACTGAGGCAGCTGTTTTCGAGCAACAGATTTTCCGATGATTTCTGTTTTGTTTTTGTTTATCTTATCCCACACTCAAACACACATACACAAGTACAAATTGAGCAAATTTTTCAATGCTGTTTGTATTGCTGTTGTTGCTGTTGTTGTTGCTGTTGCTCTTGGCAAACATCTGAGCTTGGCCAATTCGCTTCGATTTACATATGTACCTACATACATGTGTATATGTATGTATATACCCTGTAGCACAAAAAACATGACTTATTATATATGTACATACATAGAATAGTTATAAATACGAGCAACTGTAATTGTGAAGCTTTACCTGCATGAAAAGTAAAGTGACTACCACAATTAAATTCGTCTCTCTGAGAGCTTTAGTTTAATTAATGTACAAACATATGATTATTTAAAAGCAACCAAATATACATACACACACATGCACATACATATGTATCTACAACTTCGGACATGGTAAATGTGTAAACGGATCAGTTGTCTAGGTTACGCACAGGGACAGTTCTCAACAACTTTTAAGCTCGCAAAAATGTATGTTATACGATGACTGCAGTCATTTGAAATAAGAGCTGCAGCAGCTTTGAAATTGTATTATTTATTTACAAATAGTTTTTTTGACTAAAGCGACACATAGGATTTCATTTATTTGCTGTAACTGTAAATACTTCTTACTGTATTATTTAATATACAATTTTTATTTTATTTCATTTATTTTTATATCTGATTATGCTGTTGGAATATTAGAAAAGAGGCACACTTAGGGACAGGTGTAGTACACACTTTATATATAGTCGCATCTATAACATATGCAGCCTGAAAGTATGCAACGATTTTAAAGAAACTAACCCATCGGCTGGTAAACTTGGGTCAATGGGTTATCGTACTTCGGGCGTTTGACTTCGGCAATTGTGATAAGCTAATCAGCGCAGCCAGCATGCTGACAGCGAGATCAGGAAACCTGAATTCAGTCTTTGACGCACTGCACACGGCAGCAATGCAAAAACTAGCAAATAATCTGAGTCTAGCGCTGGCGCTGCTGCTCTGCTGCTGCGGCGCATTGCTTCAGGCGGAGCCATATCCGGCCGAGTTGCCTTCCGAGCCCATCAGCTTCAAGCGTTTTGTGCGCCACCGTCCACTGAAGAACCATCCCGACCTGGAGGAGTACGAGGTGCGTGAGATCTACGTTGTGCGTCGCCCCACTCCCCAACCAAAGATGATCAAACGTCTGTCCAACAGCCAGATGGATTGGCGCATCAAATGTGACTTTGAGCCCACATTGCCAAACTGTAAGTGACGGAGGGGTGGGAAGCATTCAATTGTGATACAATTGTGATACAATTGCAGAGGGTATTCAATGTTGTTTATTGTTTTCCAAAATATATCTTTACCAGCCGCATCAGTTACGAGTTTTCTTATATTATAAAAACATTTTGGCAAACCATTAAACAAAATTCGAATGCTGCTTAATAATTCATACTAAATAATTCAATTTAGAATTGCTTCTTGGCAAGGGTATTTAATATTCGGCATGCCGCTGATTGCTGCATATCAAATTTAATCTAATTTTTATTGCAGGCGCTCAGTTTGACACTGACAGCAGCAGCAGCAGCTCAACATCACAAAAACCAACAACAACAAAAACAACTAGAGCAACAACAACAACAACGACAACAACAGCGGCAACATCTACTCTGAGCACTTCCAGCACTAATCTACCTTTGCTGCCAGAGTTGCCGCAATTGGAAGAAGTGCCGGAAACAACAAAAAAAACAACAGAGTCCAGGGATGACTACGATTATGGCATGGGGCTGGACGATACTGAAGATTTCGACGCAGACGATGCGGAGGATAGCGAGGACATTGCCGAGGATACAGACACTGAGAAGGATCCAGAAGCCGAAGACTTTATCAACGCTGGCGGCAGCATCGGAGGCAATGATGTTACCAAATAGATCAACCCCCAAGCGCCCCAATTGCCATTTAAGGAGCAAGCTATCTGCTTATTAGACGGCATAGGAAATCTCAATAAATGGCAATGTATGCATATATATATGATATGAGATATGTTCAAGTAGTTATAGTTTCCTGTTTATCTAATACGATCACATATAATCAAGCTCAAATTCTCTGTCTATAAATGGGGGCTCATATGTATCTAATACCTATTTTCAACAAGGAAAACGGGTATATCAGTTATTGACTTAAGATTGATCAAACCAAAAACAAAGAGACCTGCCGGTTAATCAATTACTTCGATAATACTTCGAGTTGATAATAAATACTCAAGAGTATCAAGCAGTCGGGAGATTCCTGTTCTTCAACTTCTTACCTGCTACAACATAAAACCTAAGAGATGAGCTTTTAAAATTGCCAAAACAAAAGGGAAGCCGAATCCAGATCTGTTTTATCATAATGCGAATGCGATTTACATGAATTTCCAAAAAATATATATCTTAAATATACTTTTGTATTTACATATTCCTTTTATCTTTTAGTTTATTTGTGTTTAAATAGAGAAAGTATACTCCTTTGAGGATTGGAAAAACAACAGTTTGTGCTATTTCAAGATGACCTTGCGACTCTATCTATCTGTCTATTTTAGTGAAGGAGAAGAAAAAACTTTGTAAATGCTTTTATATTATATGATATAATATTTTTGCTACTGATACTTCTCTGATTATTGTATGAATGTTAATTGCGTTCAATATCAGTGAGTAAAAAATGAAATATTTGTCAGTTATTTTCATATTTCTTAAGGTTTTTTAGTCAAGCCAGCTTTGGCATTTATAAAATAAAAAGCCAGCCCAACTAATTGAGCGGCTGATACGCAATTTACGTATTATAAGTATTATGTGTATGATAATGATAATGTGGATTGTGGCATCCATCATTGCCTTATCAAGCGACGCCGACAGCCTTGACCAGCAGAGGCACTTAGAACAAATAAGTATTCAGAGACGGTACAGGTAACAAAAACACACTCGGTGCATTTATGCTGAGTGTCTACGCATGTTGTGAGACTTTGAGATAGATTTGCGAAAAAAGCGCAGCAGCTTTAAATCAACTGGCAATTGGCAAGCGTTTCTCATTGTAATTGTTGCTGTTGTTGTTGTTGCGGCCGTAAATTGAATTTGCGCTTATGAATCAAGAAAAGCGAGCAACTGACTGCGTCTTCCCATAAATTGAATTAAACGGAAAGGCGGAAAGGCGAGAAGGCGAGAAGGCGAGAAGGCATCGGGAGCAACAACAATCAAACAAAAGGCGACAATTTTTCACAAATAAGTAACGGGGCTGACTTGTTATACGATCGCTATTGTTGTTGTTATTGTTCCAGCTATTGTCATTGCCCAGGGAGCACATAAAACACCCAGCCACTCCACGCCCCAAGCCAGTCAAGCGAAGTCAACGTGCGGGTTCAGTTTGCAAGCCTTTCCATCCTACACCCAAAGGTACCAAAGGAACTCACCTCAACGTCCAACATCTGGAATATATAAAAATAGAGAATCCATTAACATGCGACACTTTAAGGGAATTGTGATGTTGGCGCTGCTGCTGGTGGGCGCCTCCTTGATCCGAGGAGATCTGCTCGATTGTGAGGACAAAATGCCGTCAGTGCTGGCGGAGATTGGAGACACAATGTCGGATATAACTGGTAGCGGCACTAGTTCGGAGCATGAGGTGCGCGATTTCTTCAAGAATGTGGGCTGCCAGATAAAAAATGGCGCCAAGAAGTTGGGCGAGAAGGCCAAGGATCTGGGCGACGATATCAAGGAGGGCGCCAAGAAGCTGGGCGAGAAGGCCAAGGATCTGGGCAGCGACATCCGGGATCGTTTCGATGATTTTCGCGACAAGCTAGCCAAAGATTCCGTCGAGGAAATGAGCAAAGATCGCGGCTTTCTCGCCAACGTCGAGCTCATCAATCCGGATCTCCTCAAGGGCGAGCAACAGTGCGGTCACGGGCACATCCTGGATGCCTTGGGCAACTGCAGCAAGTTGAGGAAGTAATGCAGCTCAATTCACATTTGAACTATTTTTTTTTACATTTTTTTTTTTTACTTTGTATTTGTTTATTATTACTTTTATTAATTTTTTGATACCCTGCACCCAATAAAAATGGCCAAAAAGGGTACAATGATTTGCGAATTAATTATTCTCCGAAATTAGAAAGTGTACAAGTATTGTACCGCTGAAAATCTAAAACTAGGAGCACTTAATTCGAATAGTCGGTTCTCGAAAAGCCGATGAAAATCTAAAGCTACAAACACTATATTTGAATAGAACGTTCTCGAAAAGCTTACTTCTACCCTTAACCGTTGAATCTAATTTTCGGGGACTCATCGCTTATTTTTCTAAGCACAGAAACTATTTACTCATAACAAGTCAATGAGTTCGGTGCAGAATAGTGATGGGTGCGTCAGCGATTTTTTCTGTCACGTCACGACAATTCTTGGCATATTCTTGTTCACGTGACGAACACTTGCGCTCACATCACGCACCCAATTCTAGTACAGGGTATCATCAAGTCGGTCACACTCAACTAGAGCACTTTTTTGAAGAGTATACAGAAAAAGGTGACAATTCATTATATAACAATCAGAATTTTATTGCTCAATCAAATTCAAATGAAGATTCAAATCGGGCTTAAAGCTTTGGTATATTTATCTGTACTTTACGATGTTCTGAGTTCAATCCATAATAGATCTTTTAGTAACAATTGCATTTGAGCAATTGCATATAATAAAACTATTCCCTCAGATGCATTTTCTATTACGTATTCCATTTGCATTTGGCTCAATTTATATGGTCAGCTAATTAGCATTTGTGGACTGCCTGTCTACATACTAATTATTCATAATTTTTTTGGCCGATCCAAGTCGATCGCAAATAATACTAGAAATACTAGAAAGCACTGGGACTTACGATCAGACGGAGCTTTTTTTTTTAAGTAAACAATTGAGATATGCGCTTGCCGAGTCGCTTGACGACTTTCTCGAAGCTAACCCATCTGCAATTGGAAGCCAGAAAGAACTTGGACTCAAACCTTTAGCTGCCAGCTGCAAACGAGTTTCAGTCAGGTTTCTGATCTCAGCTGCTGCGCAACGTCACGTCTGAAACGGCAACGGCAAAAATCAAGCAAAACAAAAAACAAAAGAATAAAAAAAAAACAAACGAAATAAGAAATAAATTGGAATAATAAGGGCAAATAAGAGACACAAAATGTTGATGATGACTCAAGCAGGCCTATCACTACTGATGCTCCTGCTGACGATGATGTCGCTATCGCAGCTGCAGGCAGCTCCTATTATCTGTGGAACGGATGCCGATGGGGGGGCAAGTGTCAAGTCGAGTGAGGCGACTGGGGAGACTGGGGCGACGCCCAAGCCCAGTGAGGTGAATCAGTTTCTGCACAATGTGCAGTGCACTCTGGAGAAAGCCAAGCCCTGGATCGAAGATATTGAGAAGGAGGCCAAGCGCCTCGAGGAGACAGCCAAGCGTGTTGGCCTGAGCATTGTGCATCGCTTTGGCAATCTGATGGATTCGCTCCTTGGCCCAACTGCAAATAGGATTCCCGGTGTCGCCACTACAACCACGATCACACCCGATCCCAGCGCAAGCACAGAGCCCAATCTTGTGGTGGCTGTTAGTCTGGAGCCTGACCAGGTGACGCCTTCAACTGAGTCGCCATTGGCCAATGAGGCGGACAATGATATTAATGATATTAATAATGTAGAGCCGCTCAAGTAAGCAGGCCACTGAATTTATTATTATTTGTACGCAACAATATATATATATATATCGTATTTATTTATCTAGTTCTTAGATTATCCTAGCTATCATAGAGTGTGAATCTGAAAAAAACAAAAAATAAGAGAAGAAATATTATTTGTATTACTCACATAAAAATAAATGCTCTTTATATTATTTAACGAAATGTTTGTACTCAGATTTAAATGTTGAGAGGCAGTCCAGCTTAATTATAAATATATATATCCAGATCGAGAGTAATCGGCTGAATCAAATCTATAACGTATTAGGACCTGGATCGAATTTTAATTAATTCCATTGGCTTGCATTAGAATAAATTTGTATATTGAATTTTATAAATGCATTCATATAAATAAACAAAATTTCTTGCTTATTTTATGCTCAAAGTTCAAATAACAATAATTTGTACAGATTGCGATAAACCCCATTTCTGCTAGTAAACCCCATCAAGAGATTTGCTGATTGATATACAAATTCTATGTTTGTATAGAAGCTTTTACGTCTTAGAAAGTTCTGTGACCTTAATTAATTTCAAAGTTCATTTTTTTTTGCACACTCACCTTACACGTAAAAGGAACTTAAATTACGAAGAGTCGTTTGATATTTGTTATTAGTAGAAAGTCACAATTACGGTCTAATCAATGCGGAATCGATTTAATTAAACTATTTTATTATTGTTCATGGCTGGCTAACTAAAATCAAGTTTTGATGCCAACATAAACCTTCAATAGTTCAACCACCAAAAGTTCTCGAACGCACCTCGTAGATACATTTGTATAAATTTTGCATTTTTTGGATTCGTTTGCCAAGCCCGCAACTTGAGTTGCGATCAATAGTGTGGTATTTGCGTAAAAAAGCAAAGTAAACAGTGAATGGATTAAGATATTTGATTTTTATTTATTTATAACAGGTTTTTATTTCAAGTCTGAATTGTAATGTCAAATTGAAGTGAACATTATCAAATTTCGAGTCTAGCTTGCATGCCAAGTAAATAAAGCTTCAAAATACTATGACTAAAGTTGACGGGTCTATTAATTAGTGAATGCTGATCAAAGATGCGACGAGGGGTGGAGCGGTAAGCGGAGAGCAGAACTGCTCGCCGAACCGCTGATAAACCGGTTGTCTGGCCAACTGATCTAAGCTTCGGATCTGCTGCTGCTGCTGGCATTGTGGGAGCGTTGCTCGAGTCGCTTGGCTCAGTCGCATTGAGGAGCTCGACGAGAATAGTCAAATCATCATGAAGTCAATTTTTATTTGCTGCACGCTGCTGGGTCTGGTGCTGCTGAGTAGTCAAGCCCGCGGCGACTGCGACGAGCTCAAGAAACCGGACGACAGCGATTTCAAGAACTTTTTCTCAACCTTGGGCTGCAAGGTGAAACAGGGCGCCGAGACTGTTGCCGATGCTGCCAGACCTTATACCGACAAGATTGGCGAAAGCGCCAAGGGCTTGGGCAGCTCCGTTGCCCAGAAATATGACGAGCTGAAGCATCGCCTCACCGATGAAACCTCCACGCCCAAGTCGCCGTCCAGTCTGATCTACGATGCGCCCACAGAGCGTATCCCCCTGGCGCCCATTGCACCCACTGTGCCAGCTGACCTCGTGAGCAGCCCTCAGCCCATTGGTGAGCATAATCACAAGGAGATCCTGTTCCGTTTGACCTACCTCTAAATAATTTCTTTGTTTCTTCCTTTTCCAGCTGGATAATCCCCTCAGAATTAATTCGGTTTCCATTTTTTTTTTTTGTTTGCGTTATCTTTTTATTACGTTTTGTTGCTCAATAAATTAAAGCAATTTGAATGCGATTGTATTTGTTATTCCGACACAGTTAAGAATAGTGACATAAAAATATGAAAAAATAGACTGCATAATCAAAGTGCTAAGGGTGAAATTAAGATCGATAAGGCCTGGCAAATATGCGATTTGAAAGTGTGCATCATATGTATTTTTGGCAATTGATTCAGGAAGCAATATTACTTTATAACTCAAGAGTATATATGCATATATATTTTTGGCAGTAATATATTTAGCATTCAACGTAATATATATATATAACTTTGTTTATATGTTTATTTATAAATCCTTGCAGTCAATTTGTTAATTCGTTTTACGTGATTTCACTGAAGCGATTTTCTTTTTACAATGTGTCATTTACAATTGCGTTGCTCGTTCCGCGCTCTGCTTTAATTTAATATTCATTTACAAAGTGTTCCGTCTGTCATTGTCTCCGGCAAAGTTTACTCGTAAAGCAATGCCCTCGCCGCGACACGTCTTTTGTGCTCTCAATGTCTCCGAGTGAAGTGACTAAGGGGCGGATACTTAATATGTGAGACATTAGTCAATGCACAGGTCATTTATTTGTACACATACATATATATGCATTTACATATGCCTATATGCATAACAATAAGATTCTTTAATTGTGTTGGCTCTTGTATACATACATGCTAAGTATATTCGGCTTCGTATCACTATAAAATTGAATGAGCTTTAATTGAAGCCATTTTACAACATCGCTCCAGATTTCAATTTTATTAATTCAAGTGTAATCAAGAATAAGTGTATTTTTGGCGATATAGCTTAATCCTTAGTTCGGATGTATTTATATATATATATTTGATGGCATTTCACACATTTATGGTACATACATAGGACTACAATCTTTGAAAACTTTAGTTTCGTAAAGCAAACATACGAAATAATCAAGAAAGATTACATTTGTGAAAAGTGCTTGGCTGAGAGATACTTTGTATGCAGTGTAAATTTCCCAAATACATTTTCATTTCCACATATGTATGTATTTGGTACACAAAACAAATATAACGATAGAACTTGGTTTTTTCCCAATACCGTCTGTCTGAATTTGAAATGCCGAATTAATTCGCTCTAAAAAATCGACCAATGGCTGTTTTAAAATGAATTTTTCGCAGAGCTGCTTGCTGTATTTTCAATTCGTGAAACGATCCGATTTTGTGAAATTCTACATGAACAAAAGCTGATTATGGTAGTGATGGTTTCATGTCTTGCGGCAACATACTTGCATATTTACAATCACCCATGATTTAACTACAGAAATCATTCGATTCGAATCAAGGGAATGTAAAACAACATTGTCCCTGTTGAATTTACATATTGTAGCGTACCGAATTTTCACAAAACAAAGATTCAACATGACTTTTGGCCTATTGAATACGCGTTTATTGAAATTAATCAATAACAATACTTTGTAACCGTACTAACATTTCTGTTGTTGTCTTCCAGTCATGATGACACATTTAACAAGCATTTGATAAATCAGAGCAGTTAATTGAACTAATTGAAATGCTTGTATATCTGTACATACATATATAATGCGTAGTAGCTCGTATTTCATGTATATATAATTTGAGGCATATAAAAGTTTCCGTTATATTAATATATATATATATATATATGTTTGTAAGCTGACAACATTTTCACTTTGTCACCTTTTAAATGATATCAAATCAAATGCCAAACTATTAATTTTTGTGGATATAAACAAATTGTTCTATTTTGTTGCTAGATTGCATGACAAATGTGCGGCATTGTGCAAACTGCTTATAATTGCTATAATCATTTCACATGCACACAATACATACATATTTTATGTATATACATATGTGTACAGCTTGTGTCGATTAAAACTAATTGAAGGCTGACAGCATCAAAGCCTACAGACAGACACAATAACAACTGTAAGCTGAGCTTCCAAAAACAATTAATGCAATCAACAACCCTAATCAGATTTATAAACAAATCCGCAATAACAACAACAACAAGTTGATGCGAATTGTTGAAAACTTAAATATAGGCATGATAAATAAATCAATTCGCAAATTCGATGGCATCTCGACTTGACTTTTTTTTTCACTTTTAAATATTTCGGCATTTTGAGACTTTTGGGAAAAGATCAAAGGTAAGTTATTCTTCTCTGAATCCCTAAAAAAAACTTGTTGCATACTTTCAGGCGGTAGCATACACAATTTAACATAATTTTGAAACGAAAACAGATATCTTTGAGATATATTTACTATAGAAAGCATTCGTTTAATCTAAATCAGGCAAGTGTTGTTGCCAAGCATCACCATTGCGGACGCCATGTTCTTTTCAAAGAGCAAATGTTGTTGTACAAATATTTGGACACTGTGACTTAAGCTTGGTAGATTTTATGTAGCACCTGGTTTTGTGTCAACAATCGTAGGGCACTCGGTGTCCTGTTGCAGCTCAAAAAAGCGTGTTCGTCTTGCTCCTAAAACAATTGCCAGCTGCAGTTGCTGCGGGACGGCTGCGGCTTGAATTTGCTGTCCGTACAACTTTGCACACCCTGCAACGACAGCAGACGGCGGACAGCAGATAAAGTCGGTGAACTGACGGTCTGTGACAATGTCATGGCTCTGAAGTTGGTCACGGTGGTAGACGGGGGGGGGGGGGGGGGGGGGGGAGGGGGTTTGAGGGTTGCAGTTTGCTTATACGCACAGTTGCTCAGCCGCAGGCGTAGTTGCAGCCGGAGCCGGAGCCGAAGCCGATGCCGAAGCAACAGCCGCAGCCTGGCACTCATTACCGGCGCAAAAGTTTTTTGGCCAACGTACTTTCGAGACAGGCATCTCATGGGCATCGAATTATGACACTTTTAGTGGTTTTTGCTAACTATGCGAGTTGCCGGTTGCCAGTTGCCAGTTGCCGTTTTGCCGTTTTGCCATTTGGGACTGCCAAGGAGGCGATGCTCAGCTCTGCTCTGCTCTGTCTCTCACTTTGTACTGACTTTGCTTTTTGGATTTGTTTGTAACTTTACTTCGATTTGAGCCAACAGCAACTTATGCGAACTACTATATATACATGCATCTGAATAAATATATATTTTTACACACACAGTGGCCACAATGTGCACGTGTGTGTGTGCGTTTTGTTTGCTTGCTGATATTTTTGCCAAGTTATTTTGGAAAATAATTTTTATATATCCGCACAACTTTCTGAAGACAGTTGCTTCCCGCATTTTTGGAAGTTTTTTTATTTAAGTTTTTATTTTTCACGTGTATGCTGTTGTTGCTGCTGCTTTTTAACTTAAAAGTTTATCAATAGAATTATGACAGAAAAGTTTTTAATTTGACGCATAATAGTCGGTTCAATGGCGACATTTCCAAATGGAAGGACACCGTGTTCTCGACTCCCTTCAAAGTACTTTATTTGATACCAACAAATAAATATGTCCAACAACAAACAATTTAAACACTTACGATACAAAATAAGTATACACATAGATAAATCACTTAATCAGCTAAGGTCGTCAGACATATTGCAGCATATAGTTTGTTCTCGAGCCTATCACAGAGACTACAATTATGCACTGAGCGCGTTTCAAGGAAAGAATACTAAAGCACTAGGAACTCTTGGCCCTCCTGACTCCGCCCTCAGCCCTTCAGACTTTTCAGCGTGTTCTTTTTCTCAACGGCCAAACTGTTGGCGAACTGTTGGTCCGCTTCCGCTTTGTATCTTTGCAGATTGTATTTAGTGGCCTGCAACAAAGGAGAAGTGAGTGATAGATTATAGATAATAGAGAGAGAGAGAGAGGAGTAAATAATATATATATATAAATATGAATTACATTGAGAGATTCCTTAAACTCGGCCTGAGCCAGGCGCTGTATGCCGCGGAAGTTACGACCCAGTATACGACCAAGCTCATAGCGAGAGATGCTATACTGCTCTGTAGTTGTCGTCGTATCCTCGCCACTCGAAGGCTGTGAATAAAGAGTTTAATATTTATATCAAAGACCATTCTAAAAATTGCCTAACTTTGTCAAAACTGAACCGATTTTCAAAAGCAATGTTTGTTTTCATAATGGTTTCGCCTCTAATCAAATTAAATCCACAAACAAAACTTTGGTCTTACCGTCTTTTCCGTTGTTATCCTTGGTTGATTAGTTGGTTTCGCTGGCGCCGGATCGCTGAACTGCTCATTCACCGTATTGTAGATGTCGTTTAGAGTGTTTCGCGTGTCTGTGTATTGCTGCAAGATGAAATAGGTAAACATGGAAGTATTTGTCGACCATATTCGGTTTGCCATACTTACATCTACAAGCAGATTTTTGGTTATGACCATTTTCTGAAAGAAATCCCAAATGATGCCACGCTTGCTGCGCACATGTTGAATATTGGCAGCATCCTGCTCCAGTGGATCCGGATGATCATTAACATTGGCATTGGCAAATTGCAGCATCAGTAAACTAATGCCCAGCAGCAGCAGCAGCGCCACGAATTGTTTAGACATCGTACTGTGCATTCTGTTAGGATATATATATATATATATATGTATGTATAGTACATGGATATGCTTCATTATTTTGGCATTAAATGTTGCGGCTAATATATGTATGTGCATGTCTGTATGTATACATATGTATGCAGCGGGCCAATGTTCAATTTCGAGTGCCTCACTGTTATGAATAGCCATAGGCCTGTGAAGCGTTATGTAACGGGTCAGTTTAAGGATTAAAGGTACGTTTAGGTAATGCTCATTATATGTTTGCCCATTAAAACTTATGCAAGCTGCAAACATTTTGCCAAAACAATAACAACAACACCAACAACAACAGCATAATTTCCACATTTGCCTATGAATTACACACACATAGCCAAACACAAGTACATATACACACAGACACAAGTATGAGGTCGTGTGTGTGTGTGTGTGTGTACGGAAGTTTGGTATATTTTATGTAATTAGCAATGGGCAAGTGCATCAATCAAAAGCAGACGCAAATTATCCTAATTAAAGTTGCCACACAAATAAAAACCGAATAAAACAAAACAATATTCACGAGTCGCTAGCTGAGACTAACACTTTTCTGAACGAACCCCCTCCGAGTTACATATATGTACATAAAACATTAAACATAAATCATAAATCATAATCAACAACGGAGTCACAAGTGCCACAAATTCAGAACGCGAACAATAGATAAATCGAGTGAGTGCAAATGAAAACATTTAAGAACTCTCGACTCGAGAGTGCTCCAATGGAAAATAGCATGTATCCCAGGTCAACGTTGTACTTTTCGCATTATTCGCTTTATTCGCAATTTAACATATTTTTTATGGAAACTTTTATATTTTGTATAAAAGTCAGCTTTCATTCATGCAGCCATAAACACCCATTTTGAAAATCTTTAGAACATGTTATTAATTCGCTTAACTCTGATATTGGCTTATATTCCGGGCAGATTACGACTGCAGCTGTATATGCTGCTGTAAAAGTCTTTGAAAAAACATATAACAAACTGTTTCATATTTACATATACGAACCAAACTAAAATAAACGTTTGCACAAATCTGCACAAATGGCGTCAGCTTCGGCTTCATTTTGTTTATATATTATTTTGTATACATTGTCTGTAAATATGCATTTAAATATGCATTTACAATAGGTACATAGATATCGTTTACCGTAAATAAAATTAATGAACTTTTTATTAGTTATCACTAAACACGTTAAATAATAATTGAATACATGGCTTTACAGGAAAATATGTATACAAATTAAACCACAAGCTCAGTTGCATACCCTTACAAAATGTGCTTTAATATTATTACAGACTGTGTAACATATTCGGTTCTTGTATGAAAAACTAGTTTTTAATGTGAACAATAAGAAAATATGACGAAAAGAGATTGATTGAAATGAACTGTGAAAAATACAGTTGTATATGAATAATTTGTTGTTTTTATTTTATTTTATATATAACAAAGCTTTCTGTGGGATATGAATACAATATAATATATGAGCAATCTTTATTTAATTTATTTATTTATTATTTCATGTATTTGTCGACTAGTTTAATTAAATAATTCGATTTTTATGAGTAAAATTATGCAAAATAATATATATTGATTTAAAAATATATCTACAAGGGCATTGTACTTTTGCAGTCAACTTTTCTTTCTGGTTTTCATTGCATTTGCTGGAGCTAGCATCAAAATTGTTAAATGAAAATTTGTTGCTGGTCGGTTTATTTTGATTGTCACACAAAATATAAAGCCATTGTGGCTGGGGCAAGTAGTTAATAGAGATCAATGGCCGAGGGGACGGACGAATCCGCTTAACTGTCTGCCCCAAATTTGTAGACCGCATGCAATAGTTAAATAATTGAAATTGCCTGTAAAACAGCACGTTCAATTTCGAGTGAATTATAAGTGAATCAAGTGCATTCCACTTTAAACAAAGACTGCTCCCACTGAGCATGCCCAACGATGGAATATATATTATATAAACTGGAATATAGCAAGTGCATTATAACATTTTTAGGATAGACTGAAATCTTGCAATCTCTTGAAAATACGTATGCGTAATATAAAAATACTGCGTATGTGGAATATTGTGTGCATACTGTACGATATACCCTTTGTGCCTTAAACTTAGGTACTGGGTATAAAAAATAGAAAACAACGCAAATTACTTGCCACGTTTGCATTTTACACATAATTAGGAATTTACTCCAAAACTGAAAAATACAATAAAAATTAACAAATTCGAGTTTGTCGCCAAGAGCCCTCTTACTGATCTGTATTTTTCGCTAATTTGGCTGTAATATTATCCTTGAACTGTGCCATTATTAACTTAACCTTAACAATTAATCAAATTCGTTATACGAACATTAACAACAATAACAAAATTGCCTAAATTTGTGGGTAATTGGGCAAAACGGATGCCAGCAGCTGCAGTGCTTTATACATAAGCTGACTGACTAAATGACTGACCGTCTGGCTAACTGGCTAACTGACTGATAGTTGCCATTAGCCAAACAGACAAATTGCGTATACGCCACGCATACGAAATATTGTGAGCAGATTAATTAGAAGGCATCAAATTAATTGAATCAGATTTTCGGCATCGGCCTCCAGTTATTAAATGATAAATCAGAGATGCAAAACTCTTTATTCACAACAATTTTCTCTCAATCAATATTTATGGAAATGTTTTGCTCTATACATATGTGTGTGTGTGTGTGTGTGTGTGCTTATTTAGCTATGCATTGCATGCAGAATGCACAATTTCAAAAGAAAACTTTTTAAAATCAGGCCAAACATATACATATAAGGAAGTGTAAGGATGGCCAGGAGTCTAGGGATCTAGAATTTGCTACCTAGCAACGTTCAAGGAATGATAATCATAGGCAACTATTGCAGTGCACACACACACACACACACACACATACAAATACATGAGCTTACGTTTGCCTGTATGTACATATGTGATGTGTGTTTGTGTGTGTGTGTGCATCAAAACACTTTGGCCCGATATCGTAATGGCCGAGAAACATATAGAAAACTGCTGATTTTCTCCCATTCCCTTTCCAGTTGGCTATCCTTTAGACAATCGTCGATGCTTTAATGCTACTCAAGTGCTCAACTGTTTGCCAGACGAGCGCTGCATCAGCTCCGGCTCCAGCTCCAGCTTCAGCTTCAGCTACAACAACAACAACAAGAGCAACGACAAGGCATCGAAACTAATACACCAAAACCAAAAGCAAACCGAAAGCAAACCAAGCAAACCAAAAAACTACTTCAAGTGAAAAGTTTTCCCTTTTTGGCTGAGCAGAACGAGACCGAATGAAACGAAATGAAATGAAATGAAATGAAAAGAAGAGAGTAGCAAGAAGCCCTCAAAAAGCAATGGCATAAAACTGCATATAGTATATATCTAGTATATGAACATAGATTACCAACTGTAGCATAAGGAAATCACTACGAAAAACAAAAAAACAATTCACTGCGTTGTCTCTCTCCCCTCTCCCCTCTCACCTCGCCCCTCTCCCCTCTCTAGCTCTTGTATGGCATCGAAATGTTAGTTTGCATTCGCACAGGACTCGTTCAAATAACAAGCCAAAACCGATCGCATAATAGCCCAAATTGCTTACATATATGCTTTAAGAATCTTTAATCTTTGCTAGTGAGGCATTCCCGATAGCTCAATTGTAGGAAGGCACCTGAAGGCTGCTTGCTGCTTGCTGCGGAGTGTACAAAAGTGCAGGTGTTGCAGCTCTCAGGACAATGTCACAATTGTTGACAACCACAAAACTAAAGCCAAGCTGCCATCGCACATCCAGCGAGCCTTGGTCCTGTCTCCATTACCGCCATTGTGACCTGTCTTTGCCCCTCCCCTCCCCTCCCGCCGACAGCCTGCATTGGCAACTTTGTCGCCTGCGTCCTTGTTGTCATTATCAGCGTCTTCCTTAGCTGTATGTTGTCGCTGCAAGCGCAGCCGCTTTGCAACTGGAGTATTTTAATTATGCCCTAATGGCGCATAATAGCCACCTCTGCATCTGGCCCCAACCCACTCCCCACTGCCCCATTGCCCATACTCCATTGTCCTTGTCCCTGTCCCTTTCTCTCTAACTACTTTACTTTGGCGGGGGCAGGCGACGAGTTTCTCATTACGCCCCAAAGAACTTCATTGGCATTGGCCCTCCTTCTCTCTCCCCCTCTCTCTCTCTCTCTCTGCACTCTGCAACTTTTGGCTATTTTTCGAATAGCTATCTGCTTGTCCATCTGTCCTTCTCACTGTCTTCAGGTAAATTTGCACTAGCCCGCAGTTGGGCAAACCCTTTTCCGCAAACTGCCTGCCACGGCTGCCCAGCAGCAGGGTATATTTAACGGGCATCTCAGCTAGCGAAATCACTTTACAATGAAATATTCATATATATATATTTATAAACAATATGTTAAACTGAAGAGCTTACGAAATTAATTGCTGTAAAAATATAATAAAATGCATATAATAATTTAAATAAATCAAAACACATCTCATTTATTTATTCTTAAAGTTAAATATTTGTCAATATACCTATCATCATAATTAGATTAAGTAAGGGTATTTAATTTGCGGTGTACTCAAGTTTTTATGGCTTTGCTATTGCCGCTTTTTGCCTTTCGCTTACTTTTGTTACCAGTTTTTCGGCAATTCTCGTTGCACTTTTGTGCACGCTTTGATTATTTTATTGCCCCTCCCGCCACACGGCGCATGCCGCATGCCGCACGCCGCACGCCGCACGCCTTGCGCCTCCGCAACAGCCGGGAGCCGAGCAGTGAAACAAACTTCATTTTGAAATTAAAACTTTTTGGCCAAACGGCAAACGGAAAAGCGACCAAGGCAATCGCATTCTTGATTTTGTTTTCCAACTGGCTCATCAACTGGCCAACAAAACTTTGTAATTATATCAATGAGTGGCTGCTGCTGCCGCTGCTGCTGCTGCTGGTCAGACAACCGTTGGCAGTTGGAGTGTGGGGCTGAGCAGGGGAGGGGGGTGTCCTTGGCTTCCGGCAATACCGTAGCAATAGTCAAAAATCAATCAATTTTCGTACGCTTGCAAAAATTTCTGCATGGCATTTCAATTAAATTTGATTTAATTTGATTGTGGCCAAGACTTTCAGCGTGCCCCCTCAAGCGAGCCTAGACCTATGCACTTGTTTGCCCACCCACTTGCAGCCAAGCACATTCTTATGCATCCCATTACGTAAATTGAGCTCCACATGGACTTATTATATGTAGAAACCTGCAACCGAAACTGAAGCTGAAGCTGAAGCTGAAACTAGCAATGCATATTGTTCATTATAATGATACTAATACACAGACACACAGACACAAAGACACACACATAAGAGGGTGAGTGGGTGGGAGTGGAGGTTGGGGTGGGGGAACGTGACTAGAGCGAGATAGCGCACGTGCGCGACAATTGCCATAGATTCTCGCTCCATTTTGCATTTGCATGTTAAGTACCAATTAACTGAGACTTAAGACTGATTTAAATGTTGACGATATGTTGCGACGCCAGCAGCGCTTATGCTTCGTGTTTCTGTTTGACTACACACACACACACACACACACACGCATGCATACAGACATGTATGGTTTGCTGGTTTTCATACTCAGATTTATGCTACACAAGACTGATTACCTAAAGTGACTTGCCAACAATAGCGGTTATCATAGACAAGCAACAACGTGATGCAGATTAAAATGAATGAAAATGTGAGTTTCGAATTGCACTCATTGGCTGCTGTGTTGTGGATGGATTATTATTCTGCTTGAAATTCATCTCAATTTCATAAATCACACATAAATATTCGGATTTGTTGAATTTAAGCCAAGCAACATTATTGAAAATCCAGTAAGTCTTGTCTGGCTATTTCCATTGACAAAATAAAATTTAACTCTACCGACTTGTTGAATAGCAAAACATATTTTGATTTTACTGTTAAATAACTAAATAACTAAATAACTAAATGGCAAAAGTGTGTGCATGCTAAATAAATAAATAAAATACGTATACGTATATAAATTTCAGTTAACGCATTCATGCTTGAAAAATGTAAATTTAGTCAGCGGTTGTGCTGCCCCTTTCCTCTTCCCCCTTCGCTTCACTACCCTCATCCCCACTCTATGGAAATCATTTTCTTCAATAACGTTCGAGTTTATTGTGCGATCGGTGTAAAAATACCATTTTTGAATGGGAGCATGGCATATAAACATAAACTATATAAACTGTATAAATTAAACTTAAGACTTTAGATATTTGATTCGATTTGCATACCCTGTACTCAATAAAATAATGTGAAATGTTATATATCTTGTTATATTTTGATCTGATTTGCATACCATGTACTAGAAATAATGTGAAAGAAAATGTTCTTGATCCATGACATAAAATAAATACCAAATTTGGAATAAATGTGCACATAACTACGATTATGCAGAGCATCTTTCAGTCGGTCACTCTCGACTAGAGCATTCCTACATGTTTGCTATTTAAGTTTTCGTGTGAAAAGCAATTAAATTAGGAATAAATTCCACATTTTTGTTGCTTGCCCACATTTGTTTAACCCCAACCCTTTAATTTATTTACTGTCATATGTGATTTTATTGACTCACAAATGGCGCACCCAAGTTGCCCAAGTGGCCCAGGTTGCCAAAGTTGCCCAGAGTTGCCCAGAGTTGCCCAGAGTTGCCCAGAGTTGCCCAGAGTTGCCCAAGTTGACAAGTTGACGTGTCGGTGACGATTTGGGCTTAAAGTAGTATAGCCTTGGCTAGATGGTAAACATACTCGCTATAATTAAATTTAAAACATATAAATTCAAATGTACTTCTAGGCACTACGATGTGAGTATTGACTCGTAAAATTGCCACTCCCTGCAACATCCAACAGACAACCTTCAACCTACAACTTTGAAGCAATAAACTATATTTTTATTCAAATTAAAAGATGGCCGCAAAAGCATTAAGACCGAGGGCGAAAACGATCATAAAACAAAACTACTTCTGGCCATAGAGCGGTTGCATAATAAATGCAAATAATGCTTTACGATGATGACCGAAAGGTGGCCCAAAATGGTTGCCACGGAAGCCCCCTCTCTCTACCACAAACCCTTTATTTCACATGTGTGTCGTGTGCATGTGAATTTACATGTGTATGTGTGCAAGAGTTTTCCGACTCGCTGGCACGAAAAAGTAAAACAAACACGAAATTCCATTAAGCGAATGGATTGCCATTCATAACTTTCGCCCATGCTGGTAATTGTGCGACCCTCTCTATGGTGGAGACAAGCGCCAAGGGTAGGGCTGGGAAAAGGCTTCCACATTGTGCAGATTCGTAAACAAACGAATTAGCCCCTAAATATATAATAACTTAATCGATAAACTACTAAATGCACATTTCCGACGATCCTTGAACGTCACACAGCCAAAAAATCACTCAATTGTTTTTTTTTTTTGGAAAATATTTAAATTGTAAAATACTTAAATGATTAGCATATGGAAATGATTATTAATCGAACTAGTGACTCAAAAACATCACGTGCCACAACAACAACAACGAGCCACACCTCAGCTTTTAGGAGTTTCATCACCGATTACAACCCTAGAGCACAAACATGAGCACAAACACACACACACACACACTGGCTGTGTTTGTGTGTGTTTGCTTTACGCAACGCATAAAGGTGACCAGTGTCTGTGATATGTCATTTATTTTCAGGACAGGGTTCAGGGCGCGTTCCACATTTGTAAGCTCAACCGGAAAATTGCTTTTCTCGATGAGTAGCGTCGACGTTAACATCGCTACCCTTGCTTTTGTTTTTGACTTATGTTTATGGCTCTAATGGCCGGCAGACAGCAACATCAAACAGTAAACAGCAAAGCAAACAGCAGCAAATAGTAAACAGCAGCAAAATGTCACTAGTCGAGACTGCTCGACTAGGTAATACCCTGCAATCAGCTCGCAAAATCATAGCATATATATATGAACTATATGCTTCTTCTTCTCTGAGCGCCTAGCTACCAAAAATATATTCCATTATTTTATCTTGATGATTAAGTCTAAAAATGCAATTTGTTTAAGTTTAGGTGGAGCGGTGGTAATTGTTCAATGAGTGAAATATGTTTTACAAATGTTTATTTTTGTATCTCTTTGTTGATTTTATCTCTATCGATTTTTGTATATGGATATTTTTCTTGTTTTTCTGTCTGCTAGTAGCTTAAATTTGCACAGCTTCAATATGCCATTTTTGGTAATTTTAAGTGGGGTACAGGGTATTAGGGAAACAACTAGCTGGGATTGTTTTGTTTACTTTTCTTTTGGCCAAGTGCAGTTCGCAAATTGATTGCTGCTGTAATTAAATTTGCACTCGCAGTGCAATTGGTTGCGCAGCCGGCGCCACAGCTGGCGTCATTGTCGACGTCACCTCAAATTTAATTGTTAATATTAACATTATTTCATGTTGCCAGGGAGGCAGGCAGGCAGGCGGGCAGGCAGGGAAGGCGGCAGTGGAGCGATGGTAATGGCAACGGGTCGGTTACGTGATCAGCTCGACGCGTTTATAACTCATATTGCGTATACGTCGCGTGGCAGAGGCAGAGGCTTGCACCGGAGAGAGCATTTTGTGCGGCCATGTCCGGCACGTCGTCCTAACCGGCTACGTGCCAACTGTCAAAAGCGTCTGAGGAGTCAAACAGCCAAGGCAAAATCTTGAGAGCCAGCCAAGAGCAAAAGCAACTCAATAAATAAAACATATACATGCGAGTGTATTGATATGGAGCGAGCGGGAGGACGTGTCTGTGTGTATGTGCGTGTATGTGTGTGTGAGTGTGGGAAAGTGGAAATATGCTTGAACTTTAAGTTATGCCCACATTCTTTCTGTACGATACGAACTGCTTGCTTGTATACAGTATTTTTAATCGAATTTTCATGTGGCGCTTTTTCATAATTTTTTTCGCTTGTTGATATTGCGCTTTTTCAGCCAACTGCAAAAGTGTGCAAAGTAATGCCTTAACTGTAGTTCTTATGTGTATTTAACAAGTATAACCGTAGCAAGTTTGAGATTTCAATACTCTGCAATTTTCATATATATAATACTAGAGAGTAAATCGATAGATAATTTAACTGTATTCATAACTAAACAAATATCTACATATAAATAGTTTTGTGTACGGAAAGATTTGTTTAATATATGTTTACATAAATAATGCATAAATTCAAGCATACTTAGGCATGTGGAAGTACCGATAAGCACATGAAATTAAAATGTTTGCTCACACTCCAAGCCAAAAGCAAAGCCAAAGCTAAAACCAACATTATAAATTCATAAGAGACAAAGAAAATATCAAAACCAGACACTTGGCCTTGACTTTTATAGTGCCAAAAGCCAACACCAAAACCAAAACCAAAACAACTTCAGGAGAATTCGACGCGACTTTGTGACTCGATAGACAAAGCCTTGAACAGCATTAAATATGCCGAGGTCAGTGAGTTTTTTATTTTTTATTTTTTATTATTTTTGAATTTTTTGTTTTGTATTTATTTCTTTAGTTTTGTGAGGCATGGCAACAACAACAATGTGGGTTCATCTCAGCTCAACAACAAACAGCGAAAAACTATTACCAAATTGAGCTTACCAAAACTATTTCGCCAATTTGCGGCTATATTTGATTAGCTCTTTCACGCTCTGCAATTGCAATTGTTTGCATTGTAACTTATTGATATTTTGGCCCGTTTAGTTGCAAAATAACAAAATAGCAACCAAAAAAAAAAAGAGTAACACAAATAACAATCAAAAATAAATAGACTAACTGAAAGCGGAAAGTCTAAATAGACTTTGTCAGGTGGTAATTGTTATTCGACGCTCGTCTTCACTGAATATTTGATTTATTACGATTACTTAATGTGCTGGTGAGTAACTGGCCATATAAGCTAGACTCTTAATCGCAGTCTTGGCCTGAATATTTAATATCTGCCACTTGTGAGATGCTTCAAACTAATTGTTTTGTAATTAAAACAATAAAAAAAGAGTATTTTTAAAGCTATTTTTTTAGCCTTAATTGATTGGATTGACATGAGAACTGAATCAGAACTAGTTTGAACTCTCTAATAACAATTTGCGCAAATTGCCTCGATTCTATTTGACTGTTTATTTGTGTTGCTGCTGTTGTTGTGAATTGTTTTGTTTTGCACAAACGGCTGCAGAAGCTGCAGTCCCAGCAGCGAAGGCGAGCACGTCAATTGAACTCAACTGGGTCAACATTGTTTACACGCCGCTGCGCCGACGTCGACGCCAACGTCGGCGTCAAAGTAAAATAGCTGCGCAACCGGCTACAAAACTTTAATTTTATATTCAGAGGCAGAGGCAGAGGCAGAGAATCTCGGCTGCGTTTGGTTAAATATCTGTAACGGTTTGAAGGCCGCTTTATTTATTATGCAATTCGGTTTCATTATATACATTTGTATATTTAATATACTATATGCAACTGAGACAAATACAAATAACATGTATTTATACAGTTACATTATTTAGCCATAATATACATGATCAATCTGGGCCTAACCCACAACACTATGATTAACTTTGACCTTCACATGTTAGGTTTTTTTTTTTGTAGTCAACTGAAAACTTTGATGGGTTATTCCAAATATTCATTGCACAATTTTCAGTATACCTCATGTTTGGTTTAATACTGAGAAAAATGCATTTCGCTGTACGTTTTGCACTTTGCCAACACGCAAAAGTCACAAAAATGTGTGAGAAATGCGATAACAAAACAAATGTTGTTTACTTTTCACCAAAAAAAAAGTAACATTGAAATATTTTCAATTCAAAAAATAAAGCAAAAAACTCACTCGCTTTCACTTGGCGCTCTAATCAATATATTTACAAAAATGTAACAATAACAACAAAAAAAAAAAAAAAAAATCAAACGTTTTTTAAAAGTAACCGAAAACGAATTCAAAATTGCGCCGAACGACGAGCTTACAAATATTTTGTGTTACTTGATTTTAGCGCACGCGCAAGAGAACTAAACGGCAACGGCAACCAAATTGTTTAAGCTCTATGCAGTCAAAAAAATAAAAAAAAAAAAACAAAATAATAAAAATAAATAAACCAAACACAACTCGACAGCAACGTCCGAACCGGACCGAACACAGTGGAACCACACTTGCGAGTCTATGCACTTGAACAATTTTGATATATATATTTGACTCTAATTACTTTTTTATATGTGCTGCTCAGATTGCAAAATTATAAAATATCCAACGTATCAATTAATATTGCGATCGCATGTACATTTTAATTACTTGCTAGCGAGCTGAGAGTAAGCTTGCGCGTATTGAACCACAGTGCGCTGTCGGCAGCGAGCAGAAACGACGACGACAACGACGACGACGTCGTCGCATTCATCGGTATATTCAAACTGCAGCGCAGTAGCAGTAGCAGCAGCAGCAGCAGCAGAAGCAGCCGAAGCAGAGGTGACCAAGCAGCGACTGCGCAGCCGCAACGCGACTCCTCACTCCAATTTGATTGCTGTAAAGTAAACGCTGTAAACGGCACCAGCTGCAAATACTGCGACTGCGACTGCGCGACGGCCAGAGCTGGTTTTCGTTATTTTATTTTGCTCTTACATAATACAGAGGCCGGCAAGTAATAACGAAAGTACATACACAACTCACGTATGTACATATGTACATATGTATGTCTGTTTATGCATATGAAGTATGAATTATATATGTACATACATACATACATACATACAACTTGAATGCATACGGACGCAAATGTAACGCAATGTAACGAAATGTATTGAAAGAGACCTCGCAACTGAGATATTATGTTTAGTAAATTTATACATATGTACATATGTAAATATATACATATGTACTATGTTCATATATACATACTTCTTATTTGCAGCTCATGTTTACTGTCAAGCAAAGGTTGCAAATGGCATTTAGTTATTTTTATCTGTGTCTTTTAGTTATTCTGCGTTAGCTAATTACTGAAATAACTACCGCCACTTAAGTCAAAATTTACAACCCCATTTTTATACCCTGTAATCATAAAACATATATCTTAATAGCATATAATAAAGTTGTGCAAAAGTAAGTATCTACTCAGGAGACATCTCCATCTGTCTCTATGTGCAAAACTCTTTCTGCGGATTGACTGACTGATTGCCGATCTTTGCAAAATGCCACATAATAACTTAAAAACTAACTTCAAGATTATTAACTTGTACAACAAATTATCATGATATAAAATCTAGTTGTAGAATATATAAAACTGGGTACGGGGTAGCGCCTAGTCGGGCACTGTCGACTAGAGAACTTATGCCAGTTAAATTTATCACTTTTGGCAACAAACTTATTTCTGGTAAAAAAAAGAAACGTGTCTAAAATGACAAAAGCTGCAGTAGTAAAACTAAAATAAATGTTAAAAAAAAATGTTTCCAACTAAAAACTGTGTAATCAATAAATTTGTATTTAATTAAAATTCTGAAAACACAAATATCAAGCGAAATGCCAAACAGCTACAGAACACAAATAAATACCAAGCGAAATAAATTGTGAACTACTTTTATGGCATTAAATGAAAAAATGCCAACTGATTCTGTGAATTAACTGAACAAAGTATGAACAGATCATCCATTATATATATATGAATTATTTTAGCAGGCATAGCTGCTGTTTTCTCCTTCTATTATTATTTTAAAAATTAAATAATAAAACTCTACATACTTGAGACCTCAATAGCTCGGACATAGCTTGGCCCGCGCAACGCCGCTCATCTCGTTGTTATTCTTTCGCTTTTGGCAGACTGCATTTGTTTTGGGGCATCAATGAAATATGCATAACGTAATATGCAGCTGGCAAAATGTCGGCTTTTGGTATTTGTAAAAGTATTTTATCGGTCTCGAGTTTTTCAATATTTTTGCGTATTAAAAATACATGTATTGCCATTTTTGTGCCAGAACAAAAAAAGAGGACACACAACTTAAAAAATATTTGCTTATAATATGAAAACATTTGAATGAATGTGAATGTGTATGTGTATGTGCCAGCAAAATGGGTAAATGTTTTTCTTCTTTTTCTTTCATTTTGTTGTGTAAATTGCAGAAAAAATATCACAAATTCATTTTTTATTCTTTACATTCTCAACAGAAAATGTTTCACAAGTAAGTAAGGGCGCCAGGAGCGAATGATTAAATAAGTGGAAACGAATGAAAATGAATGATTTTTTCGATTTTTGAACGATTGGATTAAGGTAATAATTACACTTAATAATCAGCTATGAATGTAGTATTAAATGTTAATTAATTTAACAAGATTTATATGCATTTTAGCAAAGGACAATGCATTCGTAATGTTATTCGCTTATATTCCCCTCTGACAAATATCTGTTGAAATTGAAATTGTAACCGTCTGCTATATGCCAGATGACGGTCAATCGGAAAGGATGCACACCAAACCGAAAGTCACCAAAGCAATCAAGGCATCAACCCATCAACCCATCAACCCACAAGTACTTCCAATGTGCTTCCAGCGACCAACTGTTGCTGCAGCTCCTTTCGTTTGCTGCGCTCCCATGCTCAATGTGGAAATTCAACACAGCAGTCGCAACAAATTTGAAGTTCAACACACGTCGCAGGACTCGTGCGACTGACACGAATTTCAGTATGCCCTAGCCTTTCGTGTGGGATACATCAGTCGGGGTTGCGTTCGTTCGCTTGCGAATATACCCCATGCGATACTCTTTTGCCGACTTTGATACCATTGAGCCGGCTTAACTTACATGGCGACAAGGCCCGACACAGACACAGACACAGACAGACTCACAGACACACACACGCAACCTCACACACACGCGTGCATAGAGATAACAATGAAAATATAATTTTAGTGCCTAGTAAAAATCCATGGTGGTGGACATCACTTTTGTTACGCTTCGCTTTGCTTTGCGTGCAGCCAAAGGGAACATAAAAGAATAGCCAAAAAAAATAATATAATAATAATAAATAGATGGGAGAGCGAGGACATTCCCTCCATTGTGTGGCAAGCCGTCTTTTTATAAAAAAAAAAACAAACCACACACTACAAAAAAAAAAATAGGAAGAAAACTATGAAATTATATTGACGCGGACGCAAGTCAAATTTAATTTCACGCTTTGAAAGTTTTTTCCATAGGACCTCGTAAAAAATAATAATAAAAATGAATTCCTAATAAAGAACGTATCCTAGTCAGGCGAACTAGCTGGGCCATAACGTAACATAAGCACATACTCCTTTCCAATGTATTCGATCTTGATAGTCAAACGATACAAGGGCTTGGGATATGGTATGCATATATGTCATGTATTCATGATTGGAAGTAATAAAATAGATGACGCTCGCAAATTACTGCCAACAAAATAAGAATCGTTATTTACCACGCCTAGAAATTTTAGTTTTAGATACAAATTTGTTTCTTTGAACAGTTTAAAATATTGTAATATTTATTAGCTAACAGAGCCCTTTGAATTAGGAGACAATACTTTTCTTTGACCGAAGCACTGATACCCTTGTAGACCGTATTAAATTTGCTGGGTATAAAAATACCACAGTAGGCTTTGTTGTTGGCTGCAGAACTCTTCTGCTGGCATAAATTAATATCTTTAATATGAAGCGATTTTAACAAATTATTATCTGACAGAAAATGTGTCATTTTGACTCAGTTGACTAGTTCAATGGTTCAACCTCTCTCTGCCTACTTTTAGGAGGCTTCAAAAACTATTGCCTACTTTCGGGAGTTCCTGAAAACATACGTGAACAGAGTTTAAATTTTGTTTGCATTGTGGGAGCTTTTGCACTGAGCCACCTCTGATGACTAACCGTCATCAATGGTCAGCTTTGCTGTTGCCAAATTGACTTTTGCAACCAAATAAATTCGAATTTAAGCTCATTGTTAGACTGCAGTCGAATGTCACTAAATATTAATAGTATTTGTTTATTTTGAATTATATTTATTTACCTAACGGCGGGAGATGGTTGCTTTTAATCATATCTACATATATAGATTTAAGCACGAGTCCTTGATTCTCTGCTAAGGCTTTATACATTTGATACCCTACTTGTCTGACAAAACAACTGGGTTACAGTATGCAATATGGCAACAAGGCAACATGGTAACATACAGAGGTCACACAGTCGTAAGCTCAAATCCCGGCTTAGATCTAGTGACGGCTTTCACTCCATCACCTCTCGTCAAGCGATACTTTTGAGGAAGAGGAGGAGTAGGAAGGCTTTTGGTGTATGGGGTAGTTGCCAGCCCCAAAGTTTGCAGCTTTCAATGATATTCCCACTATAGAAAAAGAAAATAGAAGAAGGAGAAAATACACTTACATATATACCCATACAAATACATGATGTGGCCATAAACAATGAAATTTGTTGCTCACTTTTATGGGTTCCTTCCTTCAACACCAACAAGGCAGCGGCAACGGAAGCGGCAGCATCCACATCAACATACTCGCTTGCCGCTGAGTCCTTTTAGCCAATTTTAGTGTCTTACAACTTTCTGCATTGTCTCCGTTTTTGTGCTTATCCGTTTCCGTCGCCTGTCGCCTCCTCCCCTGTCCCCTGTCCCCTGTCCCTTGCCCCTGTCCTGGCTCTGGCTCTGTCCATTCCCGGCCACTCTCATGCCTCTGTCATTGCTAAGCTTAAGTTGTTGCAGCATTTTGTTGTCCTTGCTGCTGCTCGTTGCCTGGTTAAAAGCATCTTAGCGCTAGCAAAAAGCATATCAACTGCCACCACACAGACAAACGCACATGCATATACACTCGGTCCACATTGGACACAGCTCACAGGACACAGCTCACAGGACACACACACATGCCAGAGAAGCGTCGCCTTCAATGCGTTGAGCCTGCTGAGCTGGGAACTCTCTCTCTCTCTCCCTCACTCTCTCTCTCTCTCTCTCTCTCTCTCTCTCTCTCGTTCTGTCGCTGCTGTTGGATAACCACCGTTTGGCACACAGAGCACAGGATCTCCGCCTCCTGGTCGCTCCAGTCGTAATCTGCTGCGTTTAGTTTATTGCCGGCCATTTGTTAAAACAAAAGCGCTGCCAGAGAGAGCGAGAGTGAGAGAGAGAGAGAGAGATAGAGAGCGAGAGAGAGTGAGAGAAGAGCTTGTGATGAGCTTTGCTTAAAAGTTATTAACTAAATTGTATACGCTTGAAATTTAATGCTTCTCTCAGCTCTTTGTTTAGGCGGAAACTTAATCGCTTCGAGTATAAGAAGAAATACAGGAATACTACACTGCAATCGGGAGCCAGCAACAAACAGAAACAGTGGGTGGATGTCTCCAGTCTTGGATAAGCCATGCCCCGGGCAGGTGTCCAGGGCAGCAAACGTCCGACGGCCAACGGCCATGGGTACGATAATAAAGCAAAAGTTGCAACACAATATTTCAGTGTCATTAAAAAGCCAGAGGACACTGGGGCGTAGGGGCGTGGCACCAGCGCCAAACTAGCCCCATGCATATAAATTGTGCACAGCGACAGCAGCAAGAAATTGACAAAGAAACGCGAAGAAGTCTCCGCCAACTGAAGCATCCTACAAAAGCAAGCCAAGGCTGTGAAAAAAGGAAAAACTCTTTCATTCCTAATTTTAAATATTTTCCAATGGATCTCCAGTGTCAACATATTTCAATAAATACACTTTAAGGCAATTTCGAATATCAAAAGAAATATTTAAAAAGGCGATTTTGAATATCAAAATAAATATTTAAATAAATCATATATATACAAAAAAAGGTATATACACAAAAATATAAAAAAGAGAGACTTTACGACTTCATAATGTAGAATCTCATATAGGATTTAAAAAGCAAGTTTAGTCAAAAATATAAAAATTAAAACAATATATTTTAAGCTTTTAAATTTTGTTATATGTATGTATATACACAATCAAATGTCATCTTTGTGCATAGAACATTTTGTAGCAAAAGTTATTTAAGCAAGTGACTTTAGTCCTTGCCTAAAAGTTGCAACAAATAAAAGTGTCCTTAGAATATTGGCCATCAAACAATTACGAGTATCAGAGATGCTTCATCGATGTCGTCGCCCTATCGGATATCGATGTGTCCTGCAGCATAAGTGCAACATAACTTTCTGTGCCACCACAGGTCTGCACTCTAAAACTCTGGTAGTTGTTGTTGTTGTTGTTGTTGCTATTGATGCTGCTAATGGGCAGCTGGAGAATGCAGAGCCAGCGGCTTAGATTTTTTTGTATGCACTATGTTTTTTTTATGTTCGCTTTTTTATGCCCTTTTTGTTTCAACTGCCTTGGGACTGGCTTGGCTTGCTGACTTGTCCAGTTCGTTGCCTGCCTGGTCGCTCGATTGGCGGATGTGCGCTCTTAGCGAAAATTGCATTTAGAAAATGAGTGCGGGACGTAGGACGCAGGACACTGGTCGCAGAACACTGTCCAGGGAACCTGCAAGGCGACGCGTTAATATTTCATCTTTCATGCTCATTTGCACTTACACCAACCCACCCTCACACACACACACACAGAGAGAGAGAGAGAGTGGGCGTGGATATTGGTGGTCGGTGTGGTTGGGGTAAGAGAACAATGGCCAGACCGCACGGCGTGTAATCAAAAGAAAACGTTGCCTCAGACTGCACATCGTCCTGCAACTTTGCCGGCTTCTCAAGCGCCAAGGGGCTAAGGAAGAGGACGAGGACGAGGACGAGGACAAGGACGTGGAAGTGGAAGAGGCAGAGGATGAGGACGGCGACGGGGACGAGGAAGGAACGGGGAGGCCGGCACCTGCTGCGAGTTATTTACAGCCACTGGAGGGCTTTTTTGCGCACAAGCTGATGGCAGAAGCCAGGCGCCAGGAGCCAGGAGCCAGGAGCCGGTCCTTGTACAGCTATTACACATCGCCGGAAGCATTTGAATGTGTTTATGTGTAAGCGTCTATCGCCCAGGCAGCAACCAACAACTAAAATATTTCCGTTATTAAGCTAAAGAAACACTTAACTTTGCCAGGATCACGCCAGGACGACGGCGACAGCGGCAGCGGCAGCACGACGCCAGGTGCACTGAATATGTAGTCCTGCGGCTCACCAGCCGCATATATTGCCGTATAGGATCGTTGTTCCGTTACCTGCAGCTGCTTTAAGCAAACGTTCATTTTCTGTAGATTTGATGGCCAGCAGGGAAAACATCGTGGGGATGGTGTGTGTCATTGTATGCGTGTGCCTGCGTGTGTGTGTGTGTGTGTGTGTATGTGCGTGAGTACCTGTCTCATTTTCGCATTAACGCTTGCCACTTTGGCCACTTTGGCAGCGGCATGCCACAAAAACAAAACAAAATTGACCAATTAATTCATGTGAAGTTGCAGTCGACTTTTCCCGTGTCTTACGCAAATTTGCAACAAAACTTGATGGTTGCTTGTGTTCCTTCCCTCACGCAGTTTCCTCTCGCAAGAAGGCACGCGTGCGAAATTCCCACTCCCATAATTTATTTCAAAATTCTTAATGAATATTTTCAAAAACGCAAAAACTTGAAATGTGTAATTAATCTAGAGGACAAACCATGTACAAAATAGTCCCGATTATAAAAGTCAGTATGGTTTTGGCCAAGTTATGGGAGTTTGAAGTCATTTATAGGGATCTGTGCACTTTTCAAGCCATTGTGTTTGGATTGATTTTCGACAGAAAAATGAACTTTGTCAGAATCACTTTTTATATCGATTTTTATTCTAATTTTGACACACAAATTCCATGAAAGATAAAATTTTAAGATTGTAAGAATTGAAAAAAAAATATTGACCGTGGTGATACATGATTTTTTCCCTAAAAAAAGTTGAAAACAAAAACTTTTCGAAACTGCATAATCTTTAGATATGGAATTAAAGAAGATGACAAATAATGACCAAACTGGCTTTGTGATTGACAATCGGATTAGTTTTGACAAAGTAATGGAAGTTTGAAGTCTTATAAGGCCATTTATAGGGGTCTGGGCAAGTAGAGGACATTCCATGAACAAAATTTCGTCAAGTATTAAAATGGGTTCAGTTGTAACCCATTTATGGGAGTTTGAATGTCGATATTATATAATTATAATAGAGTTGAGGATGTAGGATCCCTTGACGAGCAGTCCCGACTGTATTACTCCTGCTTCTTAAACATCACTCGTTTGTGGTTTTTGAGAGCGGCATCTGCTTGAGTGGCGACTTACCAGCGCTTGATTGGCTGCTCGATCAATTTTCGAATGCAGTTTTTATACGCTGGTAACTTGTAAATATTTCCGTTCAATTTGGCAGGCATCGAATGTTGTTGTTCCTACATGGCAACTACAAAAGGTTGCCCAAATGAAAACAGCACTCGCGCACATATCCACATGTACACCGATGCACATACACAGACAGAGAGAGAGAGAGAGAGCGAGAGAGGGAGGGAGTGAGAGAAAGAATGGCAGAAAGTCATTGACGTGCAACAAAGTTCGACCCATGCTCTGGCCCCATTCACCGTTGTTGTGTCGTTGCCGTTGTATCGTTGTGGGCCATGCTGGCGTATACGCAACGTGCAGGCGGCTGCAGTTTACAGTTAATCGTAAAACAAAATGAAAAGCGAAAACAATAAACTGAAATTCAATTTTCGCATTGTAAAACATAATTTTCTACAACTTTACGTCAGCTTGGCTCCCCCCTGCCCTCCCTTCCATCGCATTGGGCACCGCCTCTGCTAAAAGGTAGTTAATATTTGCAGTCTACATGAGACCTCAGCTCTGCTTGTTCTTCCTTGTTGTTGTTGTTGCTGCTGCTGTTGCTGCTCTGTAACATTCCACTCGAGTTGCGAGTTGTTTTTTGCTGGCTGCTTCCTGTTTTGAAATTTATGGCGCCGTCGTCGCCAGCGCCGCCGTCGACTTCGCATGAGTTATGCGCGTTTCATTTCTACTGCTCCTGACACCGGTCCGTGTCTGGGCCTGGGTCTGGGTGTGGGTCCTTTTAGGTTCTGGGTACTGGGTCCTGGGTCCTGCTCGAGGTCCAGGGCCTGGCCCACGTTAAGTGTTAAATTATTTTATGTACATGTGTAGCTATATCAGTATATTGCTGGCAGACACTCCCCTTTCACCACTTGACAGTGCTGCCATTTAATTATGAACGCTGATTTTTACAAGCACTCTAGCATTCAACTCAGCACCCATAACAATTACAATCTTTTCTTTTATATATTGTTGTATTTAATAGCCGAAAAACAACACGCTTGAATTCAATTTACATATTTGGGCTGTAATATCAGTAATATGCAAGGCAAGCATTAAATAGTTTCTGAACTCAGAGTGGGCTGCTGATTTTCATTAACACTAGGAACTAGCTCCGCTCTACTCTCTATCTGTGGCTCCATCAGAGCTGGCAACGATCGCGTTCCCGACTCCGTCTTCGCCAGGTGCGTGTCCACAGGCGCCGTCGCAAAAGTTCGCCACCAGTTGTTACTATTGCAGCAGCAGCGGATTCTGATTTAGCTTTACTCGCTTGCCTGCCACCAATGGGTTCCCGTTCCCGATCCTGATCCCATTCCCGTTCCCGTTCCCTCTCCCATTCCCAGTTCCAACTGCGAAGGCGTTCCGAGCGTTTTCGCTGCACATAAGGCTGGCTGGAGGTGGTGTCGAAGAAGAAGCTACCTTGAGTCCGGCGACGCGAGTGGATCCCGAAGCGGGCACGGCGATTGTTATCGCAACGGCCAGCGGTAAATTCGCGATAGCTATCGCACTGATAGCCCATGAAAGGGTATTGCGGGTCCATGGACTGCCGGAAGAAAATGGCAGCCGCCGAGTGACTGCAGGCAATGGGATCTGCAAGGAAGCGGATACTCATGATGCATCAATTAACGACTAGGCGACTTGGGGCACCTGGGGCGCTTGGGGCACTTACTTGTATTCTGCATGTCGTTCAGATTCATGAACATCAGACAGTTGCGCTGGGGAGCTCGTCCGCCGTTCGGATAGAAGTCGGCGTGGCCGCACTTCAGGCTGGTGCCCAGGGTGCCGCCGGAGGTGTGCAGTACCTGTACGAACTGTGCGTCCGTTTGGTCCAGCCGATACTTGGGCGCCACCGCAGCTGGCAGCGTGAACAGCGGCCCAGCCGGATCCAGTCCAATGATTTGCTCCACCTTGCCACCGAGCACGGCACCCGCATAACCCGCAGCATGTGCACCCAAACTGTAGCCCGCAAGGGTCACGTTCTGGCGATTGAAGTGACGGGGCCGAATCTCCTCCAGGGCAATGATTATGCCGGCCACGGTCAGGCCCACGTCGAATATGGACATCGAGGCGCTTTTGTAATCATTCTGCGACAAATTGCCCCAATCCACAACGCACACATTGTAGCCATCGTCGAATAGCGTCCAGGCTGTTCAAAATGACACCATGGATTAATATGCCTATAACTCCGAGCTATCTATTCAAATATAACTAAGCAAATGTAATCAGCTTAACTGTTATCCAGAAACAAATACAATTAAATCAAACTTTTCATTTAAAGTTGCATCTAATTTTTACTAAAAATATTTTTTTTTTCGTTCCTTAAATTTTTGTATATTAA
This sequence comes from Drosophila maculinotata, assembly GCA_035045305.1. Taxonomy (NCBI): domain Eukaryota; kingdom Metazoa; phylum Arthropoda; class Insecta; order Diptera; family Drosophilidae; genus Drosophila; species Drosophila maculinotata. Next base: position 10,222,553 of record JAWNPD010000679.1, on the reverse strand, counting down.
TTGAAGTGGAACTTGCATAAAACGGTCAGTTAATTAGAAATATATTGGAAAAATATAAACTGAAATATTTAAAAAAAATAAATACATTTTTAAAGTTTTAAATAAATTGCTTAAGCATAAAGTTATGAAATGCTTCATAAAAGGCTAGAATAACAAACAATGACATAAGGAGTTAGTTCGAATAAATTAAGATTATAAATGTAAATATGCAAAAAACAAAAAAAAATATAATTCTGCTGGCCAATTTTTGGTTTTTAGACAGAGCTATAAGTAATTGTTCCGCCCAATACCAATATGACTACAATATGACAATGTACCGCCCAAAAATAAGATTTAACAGGAAAAACGAATTCAGATGAATTTTCACATAGAAACAACCTGAACTCAAAATTATAGTAACAATCGCATATCATTTGTATGCAGCTGGACTCACTCAACAATAGCTCCTGGACCCAATCCTTGCTGCCCTGATCGTTCCAGCCATGCAAGAACAAGGCCAGCTTCTTTTTGGCATCCAAGCGACGGAATCCGCTCAAGTCACCAAGCTGCAAGTTGAAGTGCACCTCATCGCCCAGTTCCATGTCGGAGCTGGGGATAGTAATCTAGTAGAGTCTTGACTCTGGAGTCTCGTTATGAACGGGGACCACTTACATGGTGCGGCACTCAAACACAATGCCATAGTTGAGATGGGCGCGTTCCAAGCTATTCCTCAGCATCGTCTCCTGCATGTACCGAAAACCCTTTTGCAAGATGTTCCATTTGTGCAAATGCGCCCCGGAGCCACAGATGCTGCCCAGCAGCAGCAGCAGACAGGTCCAGAGCCAGACAGATTCATGGCAGCTTTGTTGCCGCTGTTGTTGCCTCTGTTCTGGGCGTTGCTGTTGCTGCTGTTCTTGTTGTTGTTGTTGTTGTTGGCCAATCTGCCGCCAATTTACGTGCTTGGGCATGCAAACACTTTAAAGCACAACACAAAAATACAAAAAAAAAATATAAAAAATAAAACCAAATAATTTGTAAAAGATGGCTTGGCAAATTTATGCTCATTCGAGAATATGGTATGTAGAAGGGCGAAAGCGAGAGACAGTCAGCGAGAGAGAGAGAGAGAGAGAGCACGCGTTTTTTGGAGATCACACAGCGAGAATCGGAGTCGCCGGATTTGGACCGCTTGGCTTGCCCCCTGACATGCTACTGACGCCAGCGTCGCTGGCAACTGACGTCCAAGCATCGCTTCTAGCATCCAGCCAGCTCCACGTCTTTGGGGCCGCTGATGACCCTCGCCGCAGCAGAGGCTGCCGCCAAATGAGCTTCATGGCTTTCGTGGAGCGCGTGTTCTTGGAGCTCGCGACTCAACTGTTTGCACAAGTGAAAGTAAAGCTTGTAACGGCTTCGTCTTTTATTTGATTGTCTCTGTGTTGTTGCCTCTGTGTGTGTTTGTGTCTTTGCCACTCGACTGATCTTGACATACTACTAGAACTGGGCAACTGTTTAACTGCGAGCTGCGAGCTGCGTGCTGGGAACTTTAGACGACCTGAGACCTGTTTGGATTTTACACGGCAGTCAACAGTCGTTAGTATATACGAGCGACAGTCAGCTGAGCAAACATAACAAAAATCTACAGTAAACATCATCGTAAAATCGATAGTTCCAAGACAATAGAGCAGCATTTTGGTACTCTACAAACATAGATCATAAAATCGCTTTTAATATATTTAGGAGTAGCAATTCACTGTAAAAATAGCTTGGACCAAATAACGCTTTCTCGTTCCTCAACTACACGGTAAGAAAATAAGATATAAATATAAGAAAAAACAAACCAAATTTTTTGAATTATTATATATTACATATTTATTTATAAGTTTAGTTACAAATATAAATCCATTAATTTATTTTGTAATTATTTTTTGTTTTTCAGCTTCAGTAACTGGATTTAACATGTACATGTACATTTCATGGACAATTATTTGTTTGCCTAAAAATACATTTTACTTGATTCAAGTTCTTAAATTTAAAAACTATTTACCAAGATTATACAGAAGGTAGAAATGCATTTATCAAACTCTCCCATCTCTTTACATTAAAATTCACTGGGCTTTCTAATATTATCTGCATTTCATTGATGATAATATCAACAACTTTATATATTTGTTCTGTGCTCTTATGAGTTTTTTTTATTAACAAAAATTAACATATATAGATTTTTTTATTGTTGGATTTGATGAGTGCTGCCAAGTTGTATATTCAAATTTCAATTAACACACAAATTTTACAATGCCTCTTTAATGGGTCAGTCATGAACATTTTTCGAATAAGAGCGGTAACAAATTGACCTAAAGATATTTGGTGCACAACATTCGAGTTTCTCTCTTTTTAACGATTGGTCTCTCCCTCGCCCTTACTATCTATTTCTCTCTCTCTCTCTCCCGCTGTCTCTCTGGCTATAAAGCTTTCCAGCTAAATATAAACTTGTTAAGATGGGTAACGAAAGCGTAGACAAAGCGCAACTCATGCTTATAATGACAAGCCGCCAAGAAGACTATTTCAAATTCCAAGCAAACAAAGATTCTTTTCTTTTTCCTCCTTCTTCTGTGCATTACATATTTTGTGTCACTGTTATAGAACACGTATGGAAATCGACCGCCGCAACTCAAAATATGCTTATGTCATTGAAAACTTAATTTTCATAAACTCTTATGCAATGTTTGATGATAATAACAACTCGAAAACATGAGTTGGGGGTCTCCCACTCTTGTGGGTAACAAAAGGAAACCACTGTGAAAAATTCTGATTCGTAACTCTAACGGTTTTCAGTCAACAAAAAAGGTTTATTTATGAAGATAGAACAAAAAACTGGTTTCTGTTGTCGAAAACTTTACAAAAGTTTATTACATTGCCTAGTGGACTTTAAGCTATGAAAGAAGTTGCAAAACGAATGTTACCTATACAAATGTCGGAGTCGTTCACTATATCATATAGCTGTCAGATGGACAAGAACAACTTTACTGTATTTCAAGATATTCTTACCAAATTTTACAGCTATGAGTGCTATATATATAAAAAAAAACTATTAATATCAAACCATTATGTGTATAATCTAGCTGCTTAAAAATAAATGTGTTGAACATCGAATTTTTGGCTTATTATATTTTTTTTTTTGTTATTTGAGTATTTACAGATGATTGTTTTGAACAAAATGAGTTTGCATTGTAGTACAAAATATATAAAAACAAATAAACTGCTTAACTGTTGGAAAAAATTTGAATTTTGGCTGCTTAAACGATCTGCTATTATATGAACATGAAAAAAAATTTGTTGTTTGTTGCTTGGAACCACTTCAAAGCATTTGTAACAGATTTCCAACCTTTTGCAATTATTGCGGCCCAGTCTCTAGTCCGGGTTTTGGGAAATAATATTCCCACGCGCCAGCCATTTGCTTTGTCTTATCATTAATGTAAAGTACGGTGTAATTGTTAATGCACAATGAGCGGCTGCTGGCTGCTCTGTCTTGTGGCTCTTTTTAACCAGACTTACGGCCGGCTTTAGCTGTACGTACCGCACTACCAGCACCACCGCCCACACCCCTCTCAAGCCCATCGCTTGTGCCTATTAAGCAGAATGATAATAATAATGAGTAATGGCAGCAACAATAACAACAACAACAACAACAACAACAGCAACAGCTGTGCGCAATAACTTTACATGTGTGTGGAAGCTGTGTCTGTGAGCGTGTGTGCGTGTGTGATTGTGTGCTTGTGGAGGGGGGGTTGTAATATGCTCTATCTGTGTGTGTTGGTGTTGGTGTTGGTGCGTTTGGGGACGCATTCAAAGCAATTTCCACAATTTTCGTATTGTTTACTTAATTAATTCTGCACAAAGATTTTCATTTACGAGTGTGCTGCATGTGTGTGTGTGTGTGTCTGTGTGTGTCTGTGTGTGTGCTTGTGTTTTTGATTGTGTTTGTTATTGTGTCTGTGTTTCAATGCGTCTATAGGGCTGCATGAGTGTGTGTGTGTGTGTGCAATTGTATTGGTATGTTTGTTGGGTTTGTTGCGGCACTCGCAGCTGTTTTGTGGTTATTACAGCAAGCCACACACACACACACACACACAAACACACACACTGTCATATATACACTCACACCCTCTTTACATAGATCAAGTCGCGTAATGAGTTTATAACATTTAATGAATGCTACCGCACAATGCGGCGAATGCGCAATAAAAGAGCTTTAAAAACGTGCGCTGCGCCTTTAACTATGCAACAAGTTTTAATCTGCGTACAACACTTAACTCAGAAGCGACACTTCTCCGACTCGAATACGCGAAGAGAGCAGCTGCCAATATTTGATCAAATATGTGACCTGGGCGACATTTAGTTAGAACCCGTTTAAGTATCGAACCGGTTTGCAAAAGAATTCGTTCTTGTTCGCTGAAATCGTAATAGCTGTGGCTTAAAAATAATCTCCGAACAAGAAGAGAATAAAACATAAATTTAAGGCTCAACTGAAAGGTTTTACATATGTAAAGATTTTAAATTCATATATAAAATCAGCTATAGCAATGCAGAGACCTCAAAGTAATGAATAATAAATAGAAAAAACATTTAAATAATATCTAAGCTTTTATTTAATTGGAGGAGTTTTCAACAGCAACTGCAATTAATTACGATACAACCCACAATTTGATAAAATTGGTTAAGAATTGTATTCGAATTGGTTTCAGGCATCAAAGACATTGATGCTGTGTCAGTTTTGCAAAGCGCTTGACGCTGTTTAGTTTTTTTTTTTGCATTTTTTTCTTTCTATTGTGCTTTTCTTTTCTTTATTTTTATGTTTGGCACACCCACTTGCCTTATTCTTCTTATTTGTGGCAAGTAAGGAGCATTTGATGGCCTTGCGCTCGAGTTGCCAGCGTGATGGAGTTGCGTATACGTAATGTGGAGCCCTGTAGTTTGCTTTGCGTTTGCTGCCTTTGGCAGCACACTTCAATTTAAAGTTGGAGGCGTGTCAGATAGGCGTGTCAGTGCAGTAGCAGAGGCTGTGGCAGTGGCAGTGGCAGTGGCAGTGGCAGTGGCAGTGGCAGTGGCAGTGGCAGTGGCAGTGGCAGTGGCAGTGGCAGTGGCAGTGACTGTGGCAGTGGCAGTCGAAGTGACAGCCTGACTTTTGCTCAATAGCAGTGAGTTGTTAGGGAAACTATTTTACCGCTCAATTGATTTTGCAATTTATTTGCGCGCATTATGCGAACAATCACACGGACACAGGAACAAAAGCACACACACGCGCGCACACACACACACACACGCAAGAATGGTGTAAGAGGAGACAGGAGAAGCACACGTGTCCTGAGCCGAAATCGAACATTTGCCGGTGGCGGGAGCATTTTCAATTCTATTTACTCCCAATAATCATCATCAATGTCAGCTGCGCTTGCACTAAAATAAAATAACAACAGCAGCAGCAGGAGAGGCAGGAGCAGCAGGAGCTGTTGGAGCAGCAGGAGTGGCAGGAGGAGGAGTCGCAACAATAACAACAACAGCCACAACAAAAACCTTGAGCACATCACAAAAGTAACAACGTCAACAGGATCATTGGCGGTATTGACAGCAGCAACAACACAACAACGGCAACAGCAACAACAACAAACAGAGACTGCTGTTTGTTGTTTTGTTGTCACAGTTGCCCAGACACTCGAAACGAGACACATGCGATGGCAAGATGGAGCTGAAGAGGCAGCAACGCATAGAGAGTTGATGTTTATATCGATTGCTGGCAATTTCGAGAATTACAACAGTCACACACACACACACACACACACACATACAGGCACAGACAGGATACAGAGATACTCGCACAGACATGGGGACACACTTGAGACACGTCGTCAGCGACGTGTGCATGTTGTTGTTCTCGTCCTAGTCCTCGCCCTCGTCCTCTTCTTCGTCCTCTTCCTCTCCCCTTTCCTTGCAATCCTACAGCTACTCACTGTTCCACATGTCGCCCGTTGCCATGCCCCTGCTTGTATGTCGCTGGATTGTCGCCGGAGTGGGGCAACTAGCACCGACGGGGTCACCGTCACAGTCACAGTCACCATCAGCATCAGCATCACCATCACGATTTACTATTACTATCGCAGCAACAAAACACAATCAATGCCATCTGAGCAGGCGAACAATTTGTCAAACTTGATTAAACAACGCAAATGCAACATATCGTAATTATAGAAATCTTAACCAATTTCTATGCTAATAAAATCATGATATTGTTAAACTTAAAAATATAATAAATACATATACATTAATAGCTGTTTTTATTATATATTTTATCAATTGCAGCTTGTATAATTTTTGTTTACTTATTTAAAATTGATCTTTGATTTTCAAGTCTACCCCATTCGTATTTAAATAATCGAATTTATATTATCTTAAGGTATATCCCTTAAAATTGGGCATCAAAACGAATGCGACATTATTTGTCGCCTATGCGAAACATTCGCGTGCCGTTTACTGTTGTGACTCGTGTGTCTCGTGTGTCTCGCGATTTGCTACGCTTGATGCTTGACTGTGCTCTGGAGTATCCTCTTGCCATGGTATCCATTGCTCACCCTTCACTACGCCGGCACAAAAAACTAAAACAACAAATTACGCTAAATCAAATTTCTTTTTTTGTCTCTTTTTGTATACCCTGTAACTATTGCAAATGGGTAAAATGGGCATAATTGGGCACAGAGATGTAGTTTGTTGAATTAATATATCTTTTTTTATTTGAATCAATTTCCATGTGCATTTACCGCCATGGGTTTGAAGATACATCTGGATTCGCTTGAAATTAATTGCTGTTTTATAATAATTTAATTAAGAAACACACAAAAGTTTTTTAAGCAACTGTTCCAGGGTTAACTGTTGATATTATTTGTTATGCTTTAAATTTTGTTTTGGATCTTTGTTGTAGGGTATCTCTTAGTCGTGCTCAGTTGGCTAGAGCACTCTTACGTGTTTTTACATTGCGTTGTTTCGTTGTTTTGCGCTGACGCAAGAAAGTGTTGCATATTTTTTGCTGTCATTTGTTTTTATGTGCCCGTTCACATTTACCCCACACCCGCTACCCATCACCCCCCCCCCCCCCCCCCCCCACCAACACCGCTTTCCCCCTCACACGCACACACCAACGCCACTGGATTGAAGTTGCTTCCCAGGCGAAGTGTGGCACTTTAAAAAGGGGAAGTACTCACACATAAAAATGTGCAAAAATTGAGGAAAATTGGCAAAAATTGTCATCGCTTACATCATAAAAAGCATTTTGGGCTAAACGCGCTTAGCGACAAATCCGCTTGTCATGGTCAAATACAAATACAAATACAGATACAAATACAAATACGAATATAAATACGAGTACAAATAAAAATTAACAACAGCGATCAGAACGTAAGCATCTCACGCGCTAAGCTCGCATAATGTGTACAAAACACACAAAGAAAAAAATACTAAACCCAGCAAACAACAACAACACACACATACACATACACACAGAGAGACACACTCATAATATTCTTAAAAATATATTACAATGGTATAAAGTTAACAATGCAAGGACCTCTGCCACGCCTTCGTACATAGTACTACTAGTCTACACACACACATACACACATACACACACACACACACACACACACACATTTACTGAACACCCTTACTTAAGCTGTGAAATAAATTCACGGGTGTTCCAAGTCGCTAAAACGCAAACAAAAATTTGCTGCTTTCTATCGCATAAATAAAGTTTAAAATAAAGTGAGCAAGAAGTTGTAGAAGCAGCAGCAGCAACAATAGCACTAAACAACAACAACAACCACAACAGACCATGCCACAAAGTTCACACGCAAAGGCGTTCGTGCCACGCCCCAAAAACAAACGTCATTTAAAAGTTATTTCAACGTTAGTTGGTGTTTATGTAAAAGTAGCTGCCGGGCACAAAAATGTTATCCGCTCTGCCCTCGCTAGTGTTTAAGCAAACTTCGCACTTACACACACACACACACGCACACACAGACACACACACACACACACACACACACACACACACGCACACGGCTGAGCACGCACACACAAATGAACTAAACGCTACGTGCTGATTACTGCAAACGCAAGGATTTTCCCACACAGGATTTAGCTGGAGCAACAACAACAATAACAACAACAATAACAACAGCAACAACAAAAACAACAAGCGGCGCACAGAAAAAGGCGACACCAGAATTTACTACAGGATCTCATTTGTTAGTTTTGTTACTGTTTGCCAAGCATTTCACGCGATCCAAAAACACAGGCATACTCATATTCACAACAAGCACACACACGCAAACACACACACATACACACACATTCATACACACTTGTGTACAGACATCCCCATACGCTGTATGTACGTGGACATTTCCCGCTTAACAAAATATTTAGCAAGTGTGTACATTTTATTGCCCCGTACAACGGACAACGGACAGGGGACAGGGGAAAGGGGACAGCGGACAGAAGCAAGGTGTCAAGCGGAATGACAAGTGCCGAGCATACACGACTTTCGGCCACCCTGCCAAAATAAACCATTTTTGTTGAATACAAAAATAATCGCGGTAAATTAACAACTTTTCTGAATACAAAAGTTGAAGTCATATTTTATTTCTAGTTTTTCTTATGATCTATTACTTTTGTATTGCTAAATTGATTGATTGGTGCTTCAAATGAATATGTTGTTGGCATGTTTAGGGTATCAGCAATATATGAGGGTATATGTATACGAGTACACTGCGGCAGCTGACAGGATGGTGCTGAGTGTCCTCCTTGTGCGTGAGAGTATTTATTTGTCGGCTCACCTTTGTAAAATTGCACTAAAATAGCATTTGGATAGTTTGAAATTAGGGCTTGTCAATTTGTTGGATTCACATTTTACTCTTTGTGGAGTCAAGAGTTCAATAGAAATAACAAAACTAAAATAAAGAAGCAGATTAAATTATTTGTTTTCCTCCGGGCCAGGATATGAACATGCAAATGTCTAATCTGGAGGCTACAAATTTGCATGTCACCAAAATGTTTTATATATTTCAAATAAATTTAAAAATTTAATGCAATGCATTGGGTAAATACTGTTTATTTCCATCATTGCTGCTTACATTTAACATGAAAATCGTCAGAAATTAGTTTCTGATTCTGGATATTTAGCATACTTTTGGGATTGGATTTAATAAAAGTATGAGTGTTGCTATCTTTAATATATATATATATATATATATATATATATATATATTTGTATATATATTACAGTCCATTTGATAGGAAAAGAGTATACAATTGATGTCGGTGTGCAGTCATCACATACTTAAGGTAAAACCAAGTTCGTGTTGCCATATAAAATATTATCATGCTAGCCAAAATGAAAGCAAACATTAATTACGTGGGATAAGCAAGCTTGATAAACTTAATTCTTAACACATACTAATTTATTTATTAAGCATATTAATTTTCGGTATAAGTACACAATTAACAATGCACTTGTCTGTTATTAAGCAAAAACCATTTGTGAATATAATATAAATATGAGATTCACGCTACTTCAGTAGAACACTTGGTAAGATGAAATATTCGCTTTATTTAATTTGTCTGCAAACTATTTGTATTGTTTACATACAGATTATTTGATTCCATAAATGCACACAGACTTTCGACAAACGACAATCGACATTAAAATTACCAGCATTAATTGATGCATTTTCGTCTCTGTGATGAGCATTCACATTTATATATGTATATATATGTATATATAGGCCACAGAACCGGACATTTGCCTAGAGTGATAAGATTTGAAGCTCAAATATAATTGCCTGGAAATTGCGCTTGAGGGATAGACCTACAAATTCATATATTTATATATATATACATACGTATATACACATGTGCCTATGCACAAATGCATACATAAATATTTATGTACTCATGTACTTATTTACTTGTGTGAGCAGCTTGTGCCTACGAGTTGAATGTTTGCCAATTGAAGTTTAAGTTTTCATTGAATGCCTTAATTGGGAATTTGATATAATATCAGCTTGATTGTGCTTTTTTAGTTGCTTCTAATTGCTGGCGCGGGAGACCAAAGGCCAGAAACTAAGCAGCTCCAGATTAAAGCTTGCTATTGATTATTATCCGTTCTCCTTAAATCTATTAAAATTTCTAACCTAACTTTTAAGCGTGTATTTAAATAGGATATCGAATGAAAGTCATAGAGAACCATTAACTATTTTAGTCCGCATTTAAAACCGGTAGAATTTTGAGATTATTAGAGCGAGAAATCTTAAGAATTTAATATTCATCTATATTTTTCTATCTACTATATGTTTGTATACAGATTCACATATTTCCATCTTTTTTTGTGTTTTTATACCCTGATCCCATTAAAAATGGGAAAAAGGGGTATTATGGTTTTGTGCAAAAGTATGTAACAGGCATAAAGAATCATCTCCGACCCCATAAAGTATATATATTCTTGATCACTATCAATAGCCGAGTCGATTTAGCCCTGTCCGTATTTTACATAGTCCCACATTTATATGCCATCTTTGTGTCCTACAAATTTCATTACGATCGGACAATAAACAAAGAAGTTATTAACGATTCAATGTAACATAGTTTGGGGCCAAAGGAAGAAGAAGAAGCAAAGCAAATGTATGACGCGCGTAGCCAGCACCTTTTGTTTGTATATGTGTGTGTGTGTGTCTATGTATGAATGCAGATAAATAACTTCAATGAATGTAAGACCTTGGATCAGGGTATATCCTAGTCGGGCACTCTCGACTAGAGCACTCTTACTTGTTTTCTAAGCAACTGTACATTTTATACTGGAAAAGAGTTGTAGGCAATTTAGAGACTGTCCTTCGCCGTAATGCGTAAACGTGTGTGCAATGGTGCGTATACGTGTGCGTGTGTGTGTGTGTGTGTGTGTGTTTGTAGTCTTTTGTTGCCTGCAAGCCAACAATTAACTGCCATTTAGCGCACAGATTTTGCCAAGCGATACAATCAGCAGCAACAGAGGCGGGTAGGGGGAAAGGAAGGGATGGGGTGGTCAGGGGGGGTCAAGGGCTGGGTGAGCAAGGATACCAACGGAACGCTGTGCTATCCCAATTGGCTGGCTGCCGACAGTATCCTCGACGCCACTGACTGGCATTTTAAAAGGGACAATTCTGAATTCGGCAGTCTGGCAATCGTCGTCACTGTGATTGATTGATTGACTGCATGATTTATTGGCTATTAAGTTTGCAGGCAGTAAATTAGCTGCATAAACCAAATCTAAATACTGTGTAGCTGATGGCCCCTTCCCTGCCCCTGCCCCTGCCCCTGCCCATGCCCATGCCCCTCCCTCCTGTCAATGCCATTTATTTATATGGCTTGCGTGCGTGTGTGTGTGTGTGTGTGTGCGTACGTTTGTGTGTGTCTTTAAGCACTTAACAACTTTTGGCGTAGGTAAAGTTTTCATAGTGGGTTGATGCGGCAACCCCAAACAAGCAATTGTAACTCATTAAGCGTTGACTGTGCAGCAACATCAAAGTTGCAGCAGGTAGTCAGTCAACTGCGAGGGCTGCTTAATTTCTATTACCCAATTAATTATTTTTGTTGTTGTTACAAGGAATTAAATGTAGTATCCATGGCACTATTCCAGAATATGTCATAGAATTACTGTCAAAGAAAAACAAAATCTGCTAGCTTTTCAATAAATATATTTAAAATTATTATAAATTAGTTAAAGCTAGGCTGTAATAATTGTTTAAAATTGGTTTTTATTTTGCGACCATTTTAATTGGTATGCTTTAATTATTTTATTTTGTTAAGCCAGCTCGAGGTCAGTTAAACAATTGAAGACGGGTAAAATATTTCACTGAAATCAATCGGAAAAAACAAAATAATAAATAAATTCTACATCTCATTTTAGGATTACTTCGTTTTTTCTCTTGCTGCAAAATGCCTGATTTTATTTAATTCAGATTAACAATAAGCAAAGTTTAATTGCAGCCCTCTTTCGACAAAAACAACAAATATATATTAGAGTGGATAGGGGGGGGGGGGGGGGCAGCAGCAACAAAATAAACGATAGCTGCGAAATCAACCAAAAAGTTTGAGTTGCCTTTGCCGTTTCCGGTTTTTGCTGCTGCTGTTGTTGTTGTTGTTGTTGTTGTCGCTTCTTCATCAGCAGGCAGCTAGGCAGAACGAGAACTAAGCTAACTTTTCACCAACAATAGCAACAATGATAAACACACTTACAACAACAACAACAGCAACAACAACTGACCCTAGTCTCTCACACAATGACTGGCTTTGTTTTGTAATTTGCACCTATCGATGTTAAACTTTTTGCGCAATTTCCTCAGGTCTATAGCTCTGGTGCTCGGCAACTTAACAACTTCGAGTAGAAAACAAAAATAGTGCCATAAAACTTTTTTAATGAAACAGAATGAAAAAACAAAAAAGCAAATATACAGAAATACAGAAAAAATAAACCCGAATGAGCACTCCTGGCAACTGATTGTAATGATACGGACAGAATCTTTCAATAGACAGCACATTAAATTTCACTAATAAAGCAAACAATGCGTGGCATCTAGCGCCGGAGCGGAGACTGAATGTGGCACCCAGGCAGGGGATCTCGGCGAAGGTGGGAGGGGAGTTTGGGGGGAAGGCAACGTCAAGGTAAACAACAAGCACACACAGACAGATGAGATATTGTGCAGAGCATTTAAAAAGAGGCAGTGGAGGAGGGGGGGGGGGGAGGTGGGAGTCTGTTCTGTCAGTGGCAAGCGCTGTGACGAACGAACAAACAGACGACGCGACGTTCGAGGCAAGCGAAACGTGCAACACTCATACGTCATGTTGTACAGGGAGGTGAGGCGGGGGGGGGGGGGGGGGGGGGGAGGGGGTGGGTACCTCAGTCGGCAACACGCACAATGTAATGGCATTTTTATGTTGCATCACGTAGCGGTCATAAGTCATGTTTAGAGCACTGACTGCTGCTGCTGCTGCTGCTGGCAGTGTTGCTGCTGCTGCTGGTATTGCTATTGCTGTCTGCGTCCGCGTTTCACCCCTCAGCTAGCCCCCGGCGTCCCCATATCGCCCTAAGCGTTTCGAACTCAAATGAACTGTAGCTAAATTGGCTGCCTCTGCCAGTGGCAACCCCCCCCTCCAGTCTCCCAGTCCATCCCCTCTGCCGACCTGCCGACCTGCCTTCCTGCCGTGTGCCACGCAGCTGTCCAGTTGTCAGTCAGCGCGCATAGCTTAAGCGGATATTACAAGGTGTTGTCCAAACATTGACCGTACATGAGCTTAAAGCAAAATTAAGTAACTAACTGATAGGCAGCGTGCGAAGTGTCCAGCTCAATCTTGGCGGCAAGACATCTATCTGGCCAGGTTTCAGTGGGGGGGCATCGGAATGATCATTTAGAAGCAACTAATGTGCATTTCTCATAGTTGACATCAATTCCTTGAGTTACGTTTGCCAATCTTGCAATCAATATCTAGTTTAAATGCATTTCAACGAGCTCTATTCGAGAATAAAAACTAGGATATACTATACTATATATCTCCACATTCCTAAAAATGAGGATCATAATAATCGAAAGGTTGCTTATACATGCAAATTAGACAAACACTAAAATATAATAATTGTTAAAAAATAACATTAATAAAAATGAAATTTATAAAGATAAATTATTAAAATTATATGTAACATAATGAGTTAATATACTCTTAGAATGGAAAGTATCCCAATTATAGTATCATTAATAATATATCATAACTCAGGAAACTTAGTTTTCTTTCTTTCCTCTCTGCACTTTCAGCAATTAAGTCTAAAATACCTTATTTAATTATTGTCTGATCATGGTATATGAGAAAATAAATTTAAAATTTGAAGACAGACTTACTTCTAATTGCATCTGTTAATACTGAATGTTAAACTCAAATTAAATCGGAAGATAATCGATCGTTCTCGATTTTCGAGTTCTAGGTGTCAATTAATGTGTTGTGCCATTAATTAGTTTAATTATTCCCAAAGAGCGATTCTAATTTGATGCGCATTATGATAGGCAAAATACCTTGAATGTATTAGTAGTTTATACTATCGACTAGGGCCATTTTTACTAAGTAATACTTGCAATATTTGGTGGGTAACTTAAAGCTCTTTCTCTTTTTCTCTCTCTCTCTCTTTCACTCTGCCTCTGTCTCTGTCTTTAGTTTTGTTTCAGCTGGTTTCTGTTGGCACATGAGAGATAACATCCCGGCAGAGCTCAAGTAGCAGTTAGAGAGAGGCGCATCACGCCCATTCCACTACTAGTTCCACGCCCTATTGGCCGCCGCCTCCTTCACCTCCTTTCGCCTCCTTTCGCCTCGTTTCGCCTGCCGAGTTTTGATTTATTTGCTCGGCATTCAGACACAAAAGCCGCGGCCGTGAGAGGCTGGCGCATTGCTGATGAGCTGGGTGGGCAACTGTGCTTGTCTGAGCTCACCCCTCCCCCCCCTGTTACCACCCTATCACCCCTTCTAAGCCATTTCACGCAGCAGGCCATAAGCGCCTTTTCACAGCAGATATTTGGCGAGTGGGCGTGGCACAGTGGTTCTCATTCAGTTGCTTCTGTGGCATGTGGCATGGGGCATGGGGCATAAACTACACGCGCAGACAATTGCTGCGAACTAAGAGCGATAAATAATTTTAATGTTGTTGTTGTTACTGTTGTTTCGCCTTCATAATTCCCAAAAATACTCCTACACATTGCCTGCTGATAGTCTCTCTTTCTCGCTTTGATCAAACGTCATACTAATCCTATTCCAATGTGGAAGCAACCCACCCACCATGCCCACCATGCCCACCACGCCCACCGTCAAACGCCTGCCACTCAGACTTTGACCGTCGCTTTTCGCATTCGTAAGCTGGTTTTTATGATTTACGCAGACATTTCGGACGCGCCTCCCAACTCTTTGGTCAATTGGACAAAACTTTCACCCCCCACCCCCCCACTCCCAATTCCCGACCCAGTCCCGATGCCATTCAGTGACCCTTCCATTGTTGTAGTCCTCGCTTTGTATTTTCAGATATTGAGGTGTGTCTCAGTGCTTTTGTTGAGTTCGCGTTTGTTCCAACGGCAACTACATTTTTGATTGCCTGATTAATGAATTGATAAAGTCCGAGCTTTCAGCTGCGAGTTGCGAGTTGCGAGTTGCGAACTCCGAGTGCTCACATGCTGGCCATCCCCCTCCACCCATAGCATTCATTCATCGGCAGTCATCGCATTTGCTAATTAACATGCGCCCCAGCCAGGATTCCCGCCTGGTGTTTGACATTTTCATTATGAGTTGTGTGATTTGTGCTGGGCGATAAGCGTGCTGCTGACTTGAGACCCTTGCTTAATATTGAATGAAGATTACCAAGGTTTTTAATTAATTAGTCGAGCAGCAAGCAGTCCCAGTATCAGTCCCGTCCTGGTCCTGGTCCTGGTATTGGTCCCTCAGGTGGGCAGCTAGAGTCACCAGTCAGCCTGGCAGAAAATCCAAAGTTGCATGCTCAACAAACTGCTGCAGCTATTACAATAAAAAAAGAACGGCAAACAGCAAATATCCAAAGGCAAAAAAAACACACAAAAAATAACACTCATAGACACACACGAAACGCTCGTAGAAATGCTCTCGTACAACTCCCCAGCAACTTCTTCTAATCAAGTGGCCCCCGAGGAGCCGTAAACATGGCCAGTGAGGCAACGGACTCCAGATGGCAAAATTTGCACGTAGTCGGCAGCCACACACACACACACACACATACACATACACACCTTCCGAAAGAAGCACACACATATAGCATACATATGTGCATACAAACACAAACACGCCCCCTTCTTGCAGTGTCGCCCATTTTTGAGTCAGAGCGAAACTTTCGCGCAGCATTCTATTTTCCAACTGCATTCCGGGATGTGTTATTCCGTATATTTGTGGGCGCATTTCTGAAATCTAACACCTCCGTGCGGTGCACGTAAAATGTTAAAAACTGTGGCCACGCAAAACGCCCCGAGGGGTCGCACACTTTTTGTACCCTGTACCCATGCAAAATTCGACAACAGGGTATAACAGCCAGTAGGAATCATCTCCGGTATTCATATCCAATAGGGAATATACCTCAGCAATATAGTACACAAAAACCTATATTATGCTACCCTATGTTAATGACCCAGGTCAGAACTCATAATCGGAAACTGTTGTTTCATGGGGTACAGGGTATCGACAAGTCGAGCTCTCTCGGCTCAAACACACTTGCTTATTTTCAACTGATAAAAAGCCACCAAATAGTTTTTATGTGTGGCGTACTAAAATAAATACGTTAAGTTTTCTTAAATGGCGCTTCAAATGAATTATGGGTACAAAACATTTACAGTATTTATAAGAGCATTTAAAATATAATACCGTTTTGAGTTAATATTCAGACTTTGTCACAGTTATATGCTACATATTTGAATACCCTAGCAGGGAGCACTATTAAATATTTAAAGCGCTGAAAGTTAGTTTATAGATACCCTTCCTAATAAATAACTACTTTGAAGAGTTCAGCAGATCTCCAATAACACACAATTGGTAATGTTAATATGTATATAGTTACAAATCAAATATTGTATTATTACAGCATATACAAATATTTAATTTTTTTTTATTTTTTTTATTTAAGATCTGTTCTTAGTAATACACTTATACAGATTTTGTAATATTTCATTGGATTAATGTAAGCTCTGGCTTTTTTAAAAATAAATGACTATAAAAAGTCATTCTGCCAACTTTATACGTATATATATATTTGTGAGTCGCCTTGATCAAAAGTACAAAGAGAGAGAGAGAGAGAGATTTGAGCATTAGCTGCATTAATTAGTCGCACTACACTGGTGAAATAATATTTGGCCAAGGCTTTGAGTCAGCGTACCCATTAATGCCAAAATTGATGCTTGTGTTGGGCAAATAGCAGCGATATTTGGTTCACAATGATTGCTTAGTTCACAGTAGTGGCACATTTGCATATATTGCCTGCCAGTCTGCCAGTCGGCCAGTCGGCCAGAGTCCGCTTGTTAGGTTTACGACTGTGAGTACATTCATAGTTTACCTATTACCTATTGGCTGGCATAGTATGGTATATTGTGTAGAGCCGGCAGGCTTGGCCCAAATTGCTTTGGTCCTCTGCACGTGTCCTGGCCATAAAATGTTTATCCCTAACCGGTAACAGTTACGGCAACGGCAACGGTAACGGTAACGGTTTTGGGACTGCTTTCGGGCTTTTTTGTGCCCCAGGTGCTGACGCAGCAACACACCCAGGACCCAGAAGGACCCACAAGCAGTTGGAAGGAGTCAATAGAAGCTGTCTTAGTGAGTCATTTGCAGGCATGTTCGGCAATTGTGAGTTTATCTGTGAGCATCCGTGTAAGTGTCCATATGTATATCTATCTATCTGTGACAATTTGGAGCGAATGTAATTGTTATGAACACATTGGGATTGGGACTAAATCATCAACGTGCGTGCTCCGACTGCCCGATGACAACTCAATGACGAGCTGCCAATGCCGACCTGAAATTGCAGCGATAATTGTTGGCGGCGGGGTCGGGGCGTGGCAAGTTGAGCCGATAAACAATGCTCATGTGGCACATGCAAAGTGCTTGCCGCTGCCTCAATTAACAAGTTGCAAAGCAACGAGCTGATGCTGATCGGAGCTTTAGCTGGGTTTTTGGGGGCGTGGCATTTTGCACGGCAACTTGTTATTTTGAGGCTGACTAATTGCATGCGTGCAAACCGAGTGACAACAGCAACGATAATGGCAACTGCAATGTCGTCTGCCTGCCGACGTCATTTTGGCCAACATGCAGCAGCAGCAGCAGCAGCAGCAACATGAGCAGCAGCAGCAGCAGCAGCAACAGCAGCAGTAGTAACACAAGCCCCCGGCAGCAATGGGGAGACGAAAAGTCCTCTTGCTGAACACAGACATAAGATTTATGCTGCTGGTTGCTGCTGGTTGCTGTTGTTGCTGTTGTTGCTGCTGGCAGTGATACACCCTACAGCAGCAACATTGCCCAAATGCGAGAGCGCTCTTCGAACTGCATGGAGAACTAAATCAACGGCACCCAGTCATGTTCGGGGGCCAAGCTCATATTCGGACGGACACATTTCCGGGCAACAGTGCGTATGCGTGCTGCTGTCCCAGACTCTAAAATATACTTTGTATGCGTCAGTGTTATGGTTTTGTGGTTGCATTTTGCAATTTTGCAAATGATAAAGTGATCCAGAGCCAGCAATCCTGCAAGCAACTGCAGGGGTCTCTGTGTGTGTGTGTGTATTGTCCCCTGTTTGTGCTTGTATTCCTGTTCGTGTCCCTGTCCCTGTCTCTGTCCGTGTCTCGTGGGTGTCAGCAACGGGGAGTGGGAACAAGAGCGGTTCAAGTGGTCACAGCGTGACCGCTGCACAAAAGATGAATGAGACATTGGACGATGTTGCTGCTGCTGCTGCTGCTGCTGCTGCTATTGCTGGCTGCCTTTTCCGCTAGGAGCAGCAGGAGCAGGAGCAGCAGGAGCCGTAGCAGCACCACCAACGCAAATATCGCACATAAAACAATCAACGGCAACCGCAGGCTGACACAAACGCCGGAAGAAATGCTGAAATGAAGTCACAGCCAGGCTGCAATGGAACAGGTTACGAGGCTCACACTCATGAATGGATGCATTTATTTGGCAATGAGCATCAGCTCGTTTCCCTCCGGACCCCCCAGCCACCGAGTCTATTTGCCACTTTATTAAGTTGCACTCATTTCACTAGCACACTGGGAGAACCATTTCATAAAATATTTACTCGAAATGAACACAAAATATAAACTTCCCACAGCCACAACTTTAACTTTTAAATGTTTTTTTTTTGGCTGTGGCTTAAACTCTTTTTAAATACTACATTTAAATCAAGAATCAATTTAATTTGTTAAAATTCATGTTACAACTCTAAACTATATTATCTAACCGAAATTCGCATCTGGTGTCAATGATTGTATATAGTTTATTTTATGGATTACTCAGCATGATAACATACATATTTAGTAGTTGCAAAAAGGCGTTACATATTTGGAGGGAGGATACAGTTAGTTAGTATTTATGTGGGCAGCCTACAACTTATACTTGATGGCGCGCAGAATGGGATACTTCTCGTTGCCAGTGCAGCCGCCGCGGAAATCATCGTAGCTGAGGTCGACGAGGGCAACGCCGCCGAGTCCCTTGCTCTTCACGTAGGCAGCCTTGATGGCAGCCGTGTCGGGATCCTCGTAGCCCACCCAGAGACCATTCTCGCCCTTGTCGTCGGCCGAGCGGTAGGCGTAGCTGCCGAAGCGCTTTGTGGGATCGCCCACCTTGCGGAGTGGCCCATCGGCGCCCTTGAGATGCTGGTTGGCCTGGTTGGGCAGCTTGGCGCACACCTCGGGCCAGCTGTAGAAGCCGGCAGTCTGGGTCTGAAGGCCGGCTGGACCGACGTTGTCGGACTCGACAACTGGCGGCAGGCCCGTCAGGCCGGAGTCCTTGGTGAGCTTCCAGGCGCGTCCGTAGGTGGCGATGCCCACGTTGATCTTGGAGGCGGGCGCATGATTGTTAAGCCAGTACTGCACCTGGTAGTTGACATTGGACTCGGGATTGCGTTCGTTCAGCTCGAAGATGGGCGCCGTGAAGTCGGCCACCTCCGGATTGCGGACGGGTGTCATGAAGTCATAGGCATGCAGGTTGACAAAGTCCAGATTGTTGATCAGAGCGGGCACATCATAGAACACTGTGGAAATCAAGGATTTGTAGACAAACAGTAATCGATAATGGGCTTGGAGCACCTACGCGACGAGTTGACATTGGGCAGGACACTGAGGCCCAGGAGATAGCCATCGGGACGGAAAGCGTTCTTCAGCTCACGCACCAGGGCAGTAAACTCCTCCTTGTGCTCCTCGGCCTTCTCATCGACAATGTGATCGCCGCTGAAGATCTTCTTGAATCCCTTCCAGAACGATCCAATGCCGCTGTGCACCTTCTTGGGCTTGTTCTTGGGGAACTGCCAGGCGAGATCCAGACCATCGAAGCCATAGGTCTTCACCAGCGAGTGGGCGCTGTTGATGAACGGAATGCGAGCATTGCTGCTCTCCAGCAGGGTCAGATACTTGGAGTTCTCCTCCTCGGGTGCATCCTTGTCGCCACCGACACTGAGCAGAACCTTCAGCGCCGGGTACTTCTTCTTCAGGCCAGTCACCGAGCGGTAAAGGCTGCTGCCCAGATCCAGATCCAGTTTCTCATTGGTGCTGACCAGCTTGTTGCTGCTGGGATTGATGCCTGCATAGCCGTAGATCAGGTGCGTGCAAAATTGCATAGCCGGCTCCAAGTCATTGAGGGTCAGCTTGGAAAGCCCTGCATGAGAAAGAGCCAGATTGAGTAATGGCAACGAAAGAGAGAGAGAGAGAGATAGAGAGAGAGGGAGAGGGAGGGTGAGGGAGGCGACGAGTATGTTAATTTGAATAGTGCCCAACCCAAATATCATTGCCTTGAACAAAATCCAATTAACAAAAGTTCGCTTCGATGCGACAATGTGACTCATCGCTGAGACATATTGTGTCATATGATTCCAATTTCAATTAACAAACAAACAAACAAACACGGCGATAACAATCGCACAAATGCTGGAGGCTGACTTTTTTCGACATTTATTCATTTCAATTTACACAATTTCCTTGAATGCTCAGATCGCTGATCTTGTGACCCCTTTTTTTCGATCCCACCTTTTCCAGTTAACTGACTACGGACTACAGACTACAGACTACATCATTACGCAGTCAAGGCACTTAGCAGACACTCAGGAAGAGTAAATATTTATAATTGAATGGTTTCTCGAGCTCATCTCGTAAGTACTATTTAGTATACTTAATAAATAAACGGGTATGAGTTTCGCTTTAATTGGTGTTGCTCTAAAAAACCCACACGCTGCAAATTGTTGATAACCTTTTCAACTATTTACTAAAAATATCACAAGTAGGAGTCTGCTCGATCCCGAAATACTCTGTAACCGGGACTGAAGTGCAAATAATTGTAAACAAAAATAGCCAAAATAATGCTCATATACTTCTATTCCATTAAAAGAAAATATATAATATCATATTCATATTTATATGATATCTTAAATGTTTTCTCAAGTGGCACAAATTTGGTTTTCATAAATATTTGCGAGATTTTCACTTTCTTATCTAATCAAGGAAGTGCACAAATAGTTGGGACTAACCCACAAATTTCAGTTACTTGGTCTGACCCAAATTTCTCTGTTTACATAATTGCTTTAAATTGATTACTATAAATTAGAGCTTTCTCTTACCTTCCCGGGTGAAGCTGGCACCATCGTAGTAGCAGAGCAGATGACTGGTGCCCACAGCGGCGTTACTTTGACCAATAGCCAAGAAGCCCAGGAGCATAGGGAGCAGGGCGAAGAATTTCATGTCTGGCTGTAATGGCGGTGAGATACCAAGAAAAAACGAGGCATGTGAGTAAACTGCAATTACCGTAATTAACCGAACAAATCACTTTTGAAAAAGCGGCAGTTAAATATCTATAACATGCTGACTTATGACTCAAAAAGCTGTTCACATATTGCGAAATTATATCGAGTATTCTTGCTAATTGCTATGTTCCATAAAAGTCGGTAACTAGCAACTGGAATATAAATTATATATATCTTTTAAATTCCAAAATATTATAAACACAATTGAAAAAAACAAGCAACTCTCAAAAAAATGTATAAAAAAATAAATAATAGAAAATATATACACGTTGCAAATTTGATATAGATATTTATTATATATATATATATATATATGTATATTCAAATTGATTCACTACTAACTTGATGTGCTCGCATTAAATGTACAACAGAAACTGTGAGCAGCTCGAGGCGAGTCAAACTTTAAGTGAGCTCGATGAGAATGTGGTAGAGGCGAAACTGAAACTGAGACTGAGACTGAAACTGAAGCTGAACTAAGGTAAAGACGACAGCAGCAGCAGCCGCAGAAACAACAATAACAACTAAGACAACAACGAGCAACGGAACAGCGACAACGACAACGACAACAACAACGATAAGCACATAAAGCAACAAAAATGCTAAACGAACGCAATGAGAATGAAACGCGACTTGAAAATGAAATCGAAAAGTGGGCAATGAAAATCAACAAAACAGATCACTAAAACGTAAGCCAAGCTTCGATTGAAATACTGTCAATCTATACCCTATAGTATATACAATACCATATGCAATCATAAATAAAGAATAAAATACAGAATCATAGGTATTTTCATTTAATGTTCAATTATATTTAATAGGCATATACAAAAAAATATATATTCATTACTTATCAATTCAGAAACAGACTTTTAATCTACTTTTATCTCATCAAATTCGCTTTAAGAATGATTCATATTCAAATTAGTTCTACTTTTAATGCTGATTTAACGCTTTTGCTTTCCATCCAGCCTCCTGTTGAAAGTGATGCATGTAAACAAATTTATTTGTACTTGTGATTTGTGATCATATTTTCTTTGTATACCCTAGAGTGGGAGTAGGTCTTATCCGCATGTCTGTCTTTCTGTCCATTCGTTTTGCTTTCATGCTTGTTATTATTTAAGTGGCTGTTTGCAAATCTTTACTGGGCATAATACCTAAAATTTTAACATCTATGTAAACAGTATGATAAGATATTGGTTGAGATCAGCAACTATATGCATACATATATGTGTTCACGTGTCATAAGAGTATACATTCGTCGTCAAACTGAAGCAACATGTTTACTTAATATTTTTTTTCATTTTTGTCAACACTCTTGAGTGTGATTTAATGTTTATCATTGCTGTAACTTGTTTTTTTCTCTTAATTTTTTTAGTCTTTTTTCTTTTTATTTTTGTTTTGCACTTTGTGATGTCATCGGCTGTAATTTGAAAACATAGAGCGTCGCAGGCTATACCCTAGCGAAGGGTATTTGCATTCGAGCCAGAAGACACACTACCTGAACAAAATGTGAATATGTGTAACTAAAAGATGTTTCATGTTTCCCTTGCAAACATATTCTGGGAACTACATTCATTGAAGTACTTCGGGTATATTCATAGGCATATCTGTATATATATAGAAACACAAATACAACAATACGAATCACGTATCGGCACAGTTAACTCAAGATTAAAGTCGCCGGTGATTTTTTGTTAGATTTTTTCTACGAATTCGCAGAAGAGCACAAATCGAACTGGCAGTTTTGTAGCTCTGTTAATTCGTGAAAAAATAGATTTTAATAAATAGAAAAAACAGACGTTGTTTTTTAATATTCCATGCGCTGTTCAAATATTAGCCGTGGCTGCGGCTTTCGTGCTTATAATTCCCATTCTTCACCATTCCTCTCCTTCGATTCCGCATCAAATATTTACAGTACAGAAAGCGAAGCTGCGACCGCTTTTGATTTGATTTGAAATCGTAGCGCGACCTTATCAATTTATGTCAGCCAAAGGTCGTCAAGAGTCTTTGTTTCCACAGCTCGTTCACATATTTAGTTTTAATTTGCTGCGCCTCTCGTTGACAACGTGACTTATCTACGGACGGACTGGACCTGGACCTGGGCTGGGCTGGGCTGGTCTCAGCTGGTCTGAAGCTCCGCAATTCTTGGACAGACAAACCGCCAAACAACCATTTAATCGGATTTAAATCGTTGTTTTGTTGCGTTTTGACTCCAAACTTGTCGGATGCCGAAATCTGCCGGATCGAACAACCATTCCTAACATCGTACTACTTTATCGATATAAAGCTCCTAAAGGGACAATTGAGAAACAATATTATTAACTCTTTATCTGACATACATTACACGAACATATATCCCACGCTTGGAGCTGCTAGCTCCAGTAGAAAGGGGCGACAGCAGGGCGGGGATTGCACAAAATCAATAAAGTCCTTTCTCCTTTGGGAGTAGCGTATAAAATGGTAAATGTGCAGGGCGCAAAATGTTTGCAATTGTAATTTATATCGCTTTAATCAAGTGCTTAATGGTCGTAGTGGGTGTTCAATTCGAATGTGGGCGTGTCAGGTCAAACACACAATAATTAAGTAACAAAAGGGTGCTGGGAAAAAAAAACAGTTGAACAATAAATCCCATAAAATACAATAAAATCAATTGGTTGCTGGGTGCGCTGATAGGTGTGGCATGCAGCATAATATTTATTTTTATTATTAAACGTGTAATCAGTGAAAATAAACAATTAAAAATGCTGATTTCACGCATTCAGCCTTTATATACAGTAGACAAACAAACATATATACTTATATTGTAATAAAGCGAACAGCACACATAGTATGCGTAATTTAAACCAATTAAACACTCACCAAATAACCAAATAAACAACTAGCTTCAGCCGCGGCAATAAAAGCAATGAAATCTAAAACAGCAGCAGCAGCAACACAACACAACAACAACAACAACAACAATTTGTTGTTATTGCGACACTCTCCTACCTCCCAGCATTTTACTCTTCCTATCGTAGTTTCGCATATTTAAACTAAAACCATTGAGTTTTCTGAAATTTTCGGATTTTACATAATGCTAAAATTATCTATGCTCTTTGAATATTATCTCATCAGTTTTCAAAGAAACAAAGATATTTTTTAAGGCATCCAAATTTCCAATATGATTATTATATTAAAATTTAAAAATAATCGTTCGAAACTAACTTTTAATGTAGGTTCTTCAATACGACTTTTGCTACTATCGAATCAATTTTACAACAATATTGAAGCATACTTTTTCGAGCAGAATAATTGAGAGTTCCATATGATTTTATATATATTCTCAAAATGAGGCACATAATAATTTCAGATTAATTTAATATATTAATTTTATAATTATAGTCGTTTCCTTTGAGCTCAAATTTCGATTGGATATAATTGATCCACTTACTGTCGATAATAATGTCGAAAATCGCAATGTTACAAATCTTGTCTAGAATTTGTAGGGCAACGAAGCTGAAATGATAAATTAATTTGTACAAAAATTTTAGTTAACGTTAAGCTGTCCCGTTTTAATTTAGCACAATTCGAAAAGTGTGCTTAAAAAGTTTGCCTCGAATGGAGCATGGGAAATAAATAGGAGAATATTGGTAAATAATGACAGAAATATGTATTTACTGTATTCTAGTTTGTGAGTGTGTGTGTGTGCGTGGTTAAAAATAACGTGTCATAAATAAATTAATTATTGCGTCGCTTTCTCTAATTAAATGCAAAACATATTTGAATTGTCTGGCATGCAAAAAATGTTAATCGCTTTTTTTTGTCTTTTTACAAATGGCCGCAAAGTATGCAATTGCATTTGCCCCTTGCTGGCTGCCCCTTGCCCCTTGCCGGTTGCTGGTTGCTGGTTGCTGATGCGCTCAGTTATGCTTTAAGCGGCGAGCCCAAAAGCCTGCAATATAAGTTGGAAAAAATATCGACTTTGAATTGTTGTTGTTTGTGTTGTTGTTGCTGTTGCTGTTGTTGTTGCTGTTGCTGTGCCCGCGTGTCACAAATCCAAGCGAAAATAAAATTGCAAAAGAGAAGCGACAAAAGCGAGGGAAACAACATAAACTGAAAATAAAACAAGTACAAATGTTCAGACTGAACTAACTCGGCTTGAAGATACCCTGTACCTCTCTGTTCCTATTTACATTAAATTTTGCAAGGTATATATATAAATAAAATTTAAGAAATTCGCATCAATTCTTTCTAATTATTTGTATATTAAAAAATATTTACATTTAGATCGGAATAAAAATCGTTACTCAAACTGTAAGCTCTGTCTTTTAGAGGGACGCTACTGCAGATGTACGGGCGGATAGATAAACCTACGGACGGATCAAATTTGTATGCGTACAGGGTATAATTACGAGTACGTGAAGCAGACGCAGACGCTGACGGCGATGGGACGATGGGCCGATGGCAGTGGCGACACTGGCAACACTGGCGACAGCAGCAAAAATATTTTTTGAGCACGAGATGGCGATAGAGTTTTTTTTGGGAGAGAGAGAAAGAGCGAGAGAGAGAAAGAGAGAGGGAGAGTGTGTGCTGGCTATGATGATTGGAAAGAGCTGGCAGACATGTTACCTAGCTTCTATATGTTTGCTTCTTTGCATAAAGTTTTGGGATCATTGCATTGCATTCACACATCCGAGCAAGAAATGGTGAGACGACAGGCAGCAGGTAAGCAGAAAGTCAATGATGCACACAACAACAACAACAACAAAAGAAGCAACACTGCGTCGGCAGAAAAAAAAAACAGCAGTCAGCCAGAAACTGTTTGCTGCAAGCTGCAAGTTGCAGGCTGCATATACATATGAAAAGCATATTCACTGGAAAAAAAGGCTACCGGACAGCCAATAGCATTACCAACAAAAACACAGCAGCGGGAGACGCCATTTGGTGTAATCGCCTACCCCATCACCCCACCCACACATGCAGACACGTGCATATTGCGCATTCGCCCCATTGTACAGGCAGCGAAACAACGCATTGCATGGAAATGGTGAACGGGCAAATTTGCTTGCATTTTATATATGAAATATTGTTAATATGCGCGAGACGCTTCACGAACCAACAAAAATACGTAACCCAATAAACCCGAAAAAAAGAAAGTCGAAAGAAATGTCGCAACAGATGCTCCGATGTTCTTCAAGAGCTTATTGGGAATAAAGCTGTTGTAAAACGGGGAATCTGTCTGATCTGTGTAAGTTCTTGTATGCCCCTAAATTGCCAGTTAAAGTGAGCTAAGTAATAGGTACAGTTAATAAAAAATGCATAAATAGCGTATACGTAACGTAGTCAAAAATGTTTTCTTATATAGTTATATATAGAGGCAGCAATAACTATAGTTATAAAATGAAATTGTATGATGTATCTGTTTCTTTTACAAACTATCAAGGCTTTGTCAACGCCGCTTTGCATGTACTTAAACAAAAAGATTAATCGATGATACTACAGAGATACTACAGAGATAGTGTGCTATAAATGTGTTTGGCAAACAGCAATTGTCTTGGCCGGAAAGCGCTCACGCATCCATTCAGTGCCGTGATTGACCCCAGTCAGACTTTGGCAATATAAATGATGTTGGTCGGGCAAAACAAAAGCGGTCGAAGTCCCGGACATGAATTATGGCAACTGAAATGAGAAACACGAAACGAGAAAAACTTTGCTCTTAGATTGCTTAGAAGTTGGCTGATAATGCTACGCATAGATAAGCACCGATTTCGAAAGTTTTGATTGAAATTAATAATTTCCAATTGCTGTTCCAAGCGACTCTGTCTGCCAGTTCGTCTCCCCCCTTCCCCTCCCCCCCCACCCACCACACACACACACCCCCCTGAAAAGTTGTCAATTTGCGCAAGCTGCTTTGACGGCATCCTGCCTGACTGTCTCACACTATCTCACTAAAATCTAAATATCCTGGTAAGTCTGAATGTCTGTGGGTCGGTCGGTCCGTCGGTCTGTCAGTCGGTCGGTCGGTCGGTTGGCTTGTTGTTGGCACAAGTTTTTTGCAGCCACTCTCATCAACACGAGCCTGGCCACAGTCAGAGCAAAACTCGAGCCGGATATCGAGTCAGCAGTTTGCAGGACGACCCCTCCTCGTCCCCTTTTGACCTCATGCCAATGCTGACGATGTTGTTATTGTTATTCTCATTGTTGCTGTTGTTGCTGCTGCTGCAGTTGTTGTTGTTTATCGTGACATATTTGCGGATCCCAGTAGCACAGCACAAATGCGGAAGTATGCTCTTCTTTGCCATTGCTTCCTGTTGCTGTCTGTGGACCGAAGCAAAACTCGCTTCAGTATCATCCTTTTGTGCATCTCCATTCTGCTGCCAGCCCAACCCAATGCAACACAACCCAACCCAACCCAACCCACCTCATCTCATCTCTTCTCATCTCTATTGCTGTTGCTGCTTAGAGCACAGCGCACGAAAATTTCCAATCAAAATCAAATAGCGTGAAACCAGAAATTCGTAACAACTCTTTGCAGCAGTCGTCATAGTCATAGTCATAGTCATAGTTGTATTCGCTACCATTTCGTCTTTGCCCTTGCCTTGCAAATAGCTTCTGCGTATTGCAACTACCCACTCCCCTGCCACTCCCAATTCCACTCCCACTCATCATACTAGCGGCCACACGATGCAACTTGGAAAGTTTTAAGTGCCATACAACGAGCATTGCAAACAACAACTGCGCCTGAGCCTTGACACTCCAAAATGCTGCACTGCACAAATTTCCCTATAAACTCTGCCAGGCAGGTAACGAATTTGCCTACTTTTAAGGGTCGAAAACCAATTATAAAGCGATAAACATATCTTGCAATACTATTTCCCTCCAACACCTGCCCTCTCTCTCTCTCTCGCTCAGTCTCGGAGGGCCTCAACACAATGTACCTGTGCCAAGCCTTGCAAACTCGAACCACATCCGTTTCGTCATCATTTGCATTGCATACCAAGCCTATTGTGATACCCTATTGCACATATTCTATATATATATATATATATATATATATATGGCAGACAAGTTAAGCAAAAGAATAATCAACATATAATAATCAAACCGCAAATCTGTTCATCACTTCTAATAAAACATTGTGAATATATAAATATGGACATATATCATTTTGTTAATGTGTATAGATTTGTAGTTGGCATATTAATATTAAAAAAAATATGTATAAAATATAAAAAAAATAATAATCACTACTTATAAGCTTAGAATATATTTTTGTTTTAATAGAAAAGAAAAAAGAACAACATATTATTAAAATATAGATTTAATATTTATATATTTGAAAAAATATGTCAAATCAAATTGTTAGTAAGAAAAAATGTCAAATTGTGAAATTGAATTTGAAATTTAAGTGCGACTACTCTTTACAAATAATTACACCTTTTTAGCAGGTATACGAATACATTTCTCAAGTGTGTCCAGGTAGGGTATCTGAAAGTGGCAAGCACCCTAATCGGGTTTGTTTTGTGTGTTTCAGTATATTGGCATTCGGAGTTCAATCCCCATTTCCACTGTGTGTGCGTGTGTTTGCCAGTGAAATTTGCAGTTGCCTTCAACACGCGCTAACATCGACACACACACAAACACACACACACAGATGCATTGGAGCTGGCATTGCGGTTGCACGCAAATTTGCTGCTAGTTACCAACTGGCCAACTGAGCAACTGAGCAACTGAACAACTGAGCAACTGAGCAACTGAACAACTGAAGAACTGGCCAACTGTCGGCCACTTTCGTTCCCATTGCCATTTGCTGCATTCCCATTCCGATTCCCATTTTGGCAACTATCGGTTGCAGTTACATGCACAGCACAAAGGCCAGTTGAGGGCAAAGCAAACGTGCATTCGAAGTTCATTAATCCAAAACAATGACTTTTAATGCATTTGTTAGAGCGCCAAATGGGAAACGGGAAACTGCTCCTCAGGCCGAAGATCTTCAGATGCATTGTTCTATTCAACTTATTGTGTCTTCCTGGCCTCAACCAATTTATGGATTAAGGGATTAGAGTTTCCTTTGTTGATGCCTGCACTAATTAATGTTGTTCAATGCGTTGAAGATATCGCATTATTAATTTAATACTCGAGCAATCTTTGTTAGTTGGTAGTTATGTATTTAATTTAATTGTTGATAGTATTAATTGAATAATCAAACTGTTATGATACTTGCATATACATTTATGTATAAGATTGTTAATCAAACACTGAAAGAAAAACATAAAATAAATCAAGTATTTGAATAACTTTTTGTTTTTATAGATATTTTGATGAAACTCACAAAGTTTAACTGATCTTGCCTGTTGCGTTCATTTGAAAAATAAAGAAAACTCGAGTATAGATTTAAATTAAAATTCGAATTTGTCAATAATATAAAAATAGGCATACAGGTAAAAATATGTATGCTATGTATATATGTATGCATGTTTGTGTGTGCATTCGAGTCGAAAAAGTTAACTAATGACCATTCATTTTAGCGCCATTGCATTTTGGGGGCACAAGCTCCGAATCCCAACAGATGTAGCACCATGTTGCAATTCTTTTCGTTCGTCTTTCTTGGCAAATACGCCATTACTTTTGCTTTAACTTGCACTTAGCCGCTGACAAAGCAGCACCAGCAGCAGCAGCAGTCCAGGATGTCGACGCTGAAGGAGGAATAGAACCGAGTATGGAGTGGTAGAAGTCACAGGCATCATTACTCTTGGCAGGCAGTCGAGCGCATGAGTTGACAACTCTGTGTATTGGCTGCCATTTTGGAGAAAGACAAATATTGCACATGTCATTGACTGCGGTAAGAGTAAGAGAGAGCGAGAGTGAGAGAGAGAGAGAGAGAGTAAGAGAGAGTGAGATGAGTTTGTAGTTGATAGTTGGCAGCGCTGCTTGCTGCCCCTGATTCCTGCTGCCTGCTGTCTGCTGGCTATGACTTATTCATGTCAGCCGCTGACAAACGGCTCGAGAGTTGAATCAGCTGCTGCTGCTGCAGTCCTGAAGCTGCAGTTGAAGTTAAAAATCTCAATCACGGAGCTGCACTAAGAATCACTTTGCCAATGCCATTTGGCGTCTCGTATACTAATGAACTGTCACACACACGCACACACAGAGAGAGGGAAAGAAAGAGACAGAGAGAGAGAGAGAGTGGGAGTCAGCAGGTGGGTTTGCTGGCCATCCTGAAGTGCTCATATATCTTTTCCAGTAGTGCGCTTAAATTACACTAAATCACAGCCAAACAAATTGAATTTTAAGTTCAGAGGCCACAGGCAAAGCCGCAATGCAGCCGCATGGATGAAAATCACTTGAAAAAGCCACAGTCGAGCGTTGCCAAAATGACGAGGCAGCATTCAGTCCAGGATGCTTCGGTGAGACATCAACTCACCTACACCTACACCCACATCTTTGCGCCCACTCCAGGTGTCTTTCATCTTCATCTTATTGTAGTCGTGTTTTTGAGGCCGGTGGCACCCGCACAGACATTAGGCTGACAAACAATGCAACCGCAGCGGCCAAGTCCTTGAACACACCCCCCACCACTGCTCTCTCTCTCTCTCGCTCTTGCTCGTTTAAGTTGTGTTTGTGTGTATGTGTGTGCTTGGACAGATTGATGTCAGGCAGCCAACACTTGAAATTGCACTTAGTGGGCATTGCAGCAGCAGCTATGCAAAAAGATGCTACCCTCGAAACAGATGGGTGCAACGGATGCTCTAATAGAATACAAAATGCTAACTTCATTCGAGTGGACTCGTTATCTTTATTTCATACATATTTCATGTCGTTCCCATGCATGATATTTCAAATACTATTGCAACAAAGTAACCACAGAGTTATTGCTTGCTCAGACATTTATATTTTAAGTATCTATACATAAAATAAATATAAATATATAGAAAATAATAAAGTTACCTAATATGAATTAAATAAATATTGATTTGCCAAAATATAAGTAAAAGAAAAGCCAGAAACCAGAAACCAGCAAATATATTTTATGTCAATATCAAATCGCATTAGAAAGTAATTCCATTAGATGAGTTAGTGATAACTTAACTGACTACAAGTAGGGTAAGGCTTGAACTGTTTATGATTGTCAGTTTTCATTATCAGTCAGTTTTCTCATCAGCAGCATACCCGCAGATTTCGCAAATATTTTGAACAGTTTCGCATTCAGTTCGCTCCACTGCCGCCAGATGCGAGCAGAGTCGCCTTTTGGGAGCCCCTTGCCCTGCACCTTGGATATTCGTGGGCGTTGACTAACGAACACTATCAGTAAAATCTCGAAATTTCACTTGGCTAGCGTTCAACATGGCCATACCTGGGATGGCGCCACGGCTGACATGCAAACATGCAGCGGGGGATGCAGGGTACAGGTAAGAGGGGGTCAGGGGGGGCAGGAAGAAACTCAAGCCAAGACTGGCCAGGACACCGTTTAGCTAGCTGTCTGGAGTCGGGAATCTGGTGATCTGCGAGGGACGTGCGGCGTGGGGAGTGGGATACCAAATTGCTTTGCATTAGACGCCGTTCAAGTGTTCAAGGCGTCGGCATTGGCGCCTTCGTCCTGCCAATGCTTTTGTGCTTAGCCCTCCTTTGGCTGCGACTGCGGCTGTGGCTGTGGCTGTGGCTGCGTCTCCTTCACCGTTTTGCTCATCTTTTTGCACAATTTTTATTTCATTTTGGTTCGTTTTTTAACTGCTCGCCGCAGATGCTATCAATATTTATCTTCTTCTTTGCCACAGGCTTCGGTCCTCTTTTGTCCTTTCGCCAGCGAGGCGGCAAAATGTTTTTGCAACAATATTTTTCTTGAGATTTCATATCATTTATCAGGCTTGACGACAAATTTGTCATTCTGAAACTGTCAATTTCTGCTTTATTAATATTATACGAGACGCCGCCTCCCATTCTTCTGCTACTTCAACTCACCTACGCCAACCCCAGGCCCAGGCCCAGGCCCAGGCCCAGACCTAGCTCCAGCCCAAACCCAACCCCAGGCACAAACCAAAGCCAACTTCAAGCCAACAATCGTCTACAACTCTGGCAGAGATTTTCACTTACACAGATTTGATGAACCCGCCGAATGACAGGCTAACCACAAAACGCCTTCACCGTGACCACGCTCTGCGGCTGGGGGACGAGCTGGGCGTAGGCATGGGCGTGCTGGGCGTGGCTGTCAGTCATTTGACTTGCCGTTGACAGTTGTGTGGGCGGGGGGGTCGGTCGTATGTGTGTCACCTGTGTGAAGCACCCTAGCCACAAAGGCAAAGTAAATTTATTGCCTTCTTTGTAAATAGCCGCAGAATTGAGCACATCAGTTTCCACTTGACACTCAAGGAGCAAATGGGCAAATTGCGTATTGAGAATCGACAGTAATTTGCCCAAGTTCGATACGAAAATCAAATTATCAATGATTGATGTCATTTTAAAATGTAAAATATATATCCCATATCCAATCACAATTTGACAATTACAACAGCTAACACTGAAAAAGTGTTGACAAACTCAATAGCTAATCAGGAAAAAACATATTTTTAGAAAATTTTGTACTTATGCGTAGCAATAACTTTTATAATTATTATGTTTGTTCATATTGCTTAAACTATATTCATATCGAGAGATTAAATCTAATGCTAAAAAATGTCAGAGTAGAAAAAACAAGCAAACAAATTAGGAAATAAATAAGCTGAAATTTCATGATGCCGTAAATTGTTTGCATAAATTTAATATTTGCCTACAAACGATTTGCATACAAGCAATTTATTTGATATCAAATTATTGCGTGTAAAGCTTTAAAGTTTTGCATTTTTCCATATTAAGCACTTTTCCAATGATAACTCATATAAATGACAAGCGATTACTAATCAAATCAACAGATTCATAATAAAAAATGTGTTGCCATAAACAGGCTTCCTGGCATCACATAATTCTCCGGCCCAGTCATTTAAATGGTTAAAAGTCCAAAAGGTCGAGAAGATGGCTGGCCTCACCTGCATTTATTTCAAGTGACATAAGCCCGGTAAAAAACATAAATGCTTGTATACTCGTGTTTGCCAATGGCCAAAACAAAAATAAAAAAAAGAAACATGTAAACGTTAACGCCTGAGAATTTTATTGATGGCATAAATAAAGCTGAAAAAAAACAGGTATCCTCTGCATGCCGAGGATCACACACCCTTGTCGACCGAAATCTCTATAATGGAAGGAAAGCTATAAGAAATATTTGTCTGAAGTCAATAAGTTTGCAAATCGGATCTGTTGTGATAAAGTTATGGCTGTTTTCATTCTCATTAAGGATTTTCTGCGAATTTTTTTTGTCATGTTTTTTGATGGAAAATTCGAAAAATATACTTTTGATAAAGAATTAATAAAAATAACAAGCCATGATTAAAATGCCCTTGGGATTGAAAATCGGCTCAGTTTCGGTAAAGTTATGGCAATTTGAAGTCGCTAAAAGGTTCTCCTAGAGATATACCGACTCATATCGTCGACCTGATAAAGAATCTATATATATACTGAATGGGGTCGATTATGCTTGCCTCAATGCATAACACAGTTGGTGACAAAATGAAAATACGCTCAGCAAGGGTATGAAATGGACACGGGGACACGCCACTTTGGAGAGACCACATGTTGACTGACTCTGTCTGGTTGGGGTCTATGGAGAGGAATTGTTAATAGCACAACGCAATATACATACATATGCACATATGTAGGCCCATGTAGGGAAGAGGAAGCAAACTCGAACTCGGTTTGGGTTGATGTTCACATTCATTTTATGTTCCTTAGCTTGCGGCCCATCGCTTATTATTGTCAGCTGTTGTTGTTAAAATCGGTAGGAGGTTAAGTCGAAGGGGTATGGGACAGGGGATAGAGGATAGGGGACAGGGGATAAGGGATTGCTTAATCTGCACGCATTGGGCCATCGTCCTGTGCATATCAATGGCGCAGCCAAAGTTGTTAAAAGGACATTTTGCCCTGCTAATAATAAATGTAATACACAAACATGGAACTCACATTACGGATGGAGATAGCAATAGAGATGGTTGTAGAGATAGAGATAGCGACGGGCAGTTACCGTACAGCTGCCGTTGCCATCCCTCCCACCCCGGCGCTAACCACCCCGGACACGGCCCATAAACCAATCAAAATATAATTCAATGAATTTTTATTGGCAAATTATGTTAAAGTGATTTGAATGCGCAAAATGAAAATGATGTCAACAAGAAGGGCAGCAATCATTATGATGATGATGACGATGGGCCCGAAATGCCAGAGACTTTGCTAACGGTTATTCGGCAGCGCTACTTATGCATAATATAACGGGACAGCACATTAAAGCTAATTATAATCAATTTGTCTAAGCTGTCACGGTCACAATTTCGATTCTTAAGGTGTAGCCAGTTAACCCAAATTCTTTTGCAGTTTAACTCGATGTCATATGCTCAAATTTCATGTCAACTGAATCTACACTCAACAAATATTTTGTTTAAAATTTCTGTTTATTAAACAGCTTGCATAATTCGATTTATCTTCTTTCCCCTGCCTGTTGTCGATACAATTTGTGATACTTTGTTGATTGACAGTTTTATAGCGTGCGTATACATATGTAATAGCAGTGATTCACCCTCAAAATCAGGAGGAAAAATATCATTTACAAGTGCACACAAGTAACACAATAACAACAACTGAAATTATTTTCTATATAGACAATATTCTGGCGGAAAAGTTTTTGTTTTCTTCTTGACAACTTTGTTGACAGTTGGCGGCGTTTTGGGTGACTTTGCTGTGGTAGCAACTTCACTGCTCTTTTGCGCCTCTCCTTCTGCAATTTATATGCTGTACCCATCTCAAATGGCCCAGAAGGGTATGTTAGCTTATGACAATGAATTTAAGAGGGTGAAAAAGTCGGTATACCAAGGATAGAGGAATAAGCGCAAAAGACACCCAATTTTAACTGTAGAGTCTGATATGTCCTGTAGTTTTGTAAGTTCAACAACAAATTGATAAATATAACTAGGTCAAGATTTCAATATTGAAATGATAAGCGCTAGGGATCTAATATTTCATAAATCACATATCAAGTATACGCCGAGTTGTACCAAGGTATCTGCTAGTCGGGCACACTTGACAAGAACCCTCAAACTTGTTTGCTCACTGTTTGGCTAGGTTTGTCGTTTACATATTTTTCGTCAAGTTTTCCAACTAACAAAAGCAACAACAACAACAAAAGCAACAACAACAGCAGCAGCGGCAGGAGAGTCGAGCAAATTAATTTAAGCGCCACATGCAAAGCTCACACGCCAGGAATGTCACCTTCACACTCAGGGCCCTTCCACAGGCAACGCCGCATCGCATCACACTGCAACTTTACGGCTGCCCCTCTAGCCCCTCTAGCCCTGCTGGCAACTCAGCCATTAAAAGAAGGGAGCAAAGAGTTAAGCCACGTTCCTTTTATATATACGGCGCTGTCTTGTCATGAATCTCAAATGCGAACTTCTTCCAACTTGACGCCATCCTCGCGACGTGTTGTCGTCATCGTCATCGTCATCGTCACCGAGCTGCGCTTTCCCAGACAGTGGCATGCCACCTTCCCCATACCAGGCACCTTTGGCTAGCCCAACCCCAACCCCAACGCCAACCCCATTGCTAGCCTCTGTTTTAGGCAGACTGAGCCGTTTCAGAATATTTGTTTAGAGCACTGCCTGAAATAAATCATATGCAGCGCATATACGCCCGTATCTTTTCTTGATGTTGTTGTTGCTGTTGCTGTTGTTGTTGTAGCTAACTAAATGGGAAAAGTTAGAGTTAATTAGCGCTTGGAAGTCATCCGCTGCTCTGCGTTCTCCAAAAATGTAAATACACAAAAATCAAGCAGCCCAATGCATATATCAATGAAAACAACAACTTTAACTTATGTTAAAACTGCTAAATTTTGTGTTTATTGCACCAAAAGTTCAACTGTAAATTACAGTTAAGTTATACGAAAATGCAAGAGCTAGTGGCATACACAAAAAAATGTATATAAAACAAGTCAGAGTGCCCGACTAGGAGATACCCTGAACCCAGTTCTTACATTCATAATTCTTTATCTGCATTCATACATAGAAACACATACAAACAGAAGCTGCTAGCTGCGCGCGTCATGCTATTGCTTTGCTTCTTCTTCTTTCTTTGGCCCCAAACTATGTTACATTGAATCGTTAGCAACTTCTTTGTTTATTGTCCGATCGAAATGAAATTTGTAGGACACAAATATGGCATATAAATGTGAGACTATGCTAAATCCGAAGGTAATGCCTCTAAAACTACGTATTTTTAGATTTCTGTGAGATCAGGGAAAGGTATCAAAAAAGTGAATAATGTTTAACCTCTTTTTACTATAGGAAAATATACATACTAAACTTGACGCGTCTACCTCTTATAACCTTAAGCTTTACCTAAAAAACACTGTTCTGGAATCTTATTTATCGATTACTTTTGAACGGTTCGCGGTATCGAAAAAGTTTGTATTGAGCCGGCAGTACGATAACTTAAATTCAAATATTAAGTCTCTAGCTATTATGACTTTCAAGTTATGCTCGAATAACACTGGTCTGGAATCGAAATTTATCAATAACTTTTGAACTGGACGAGATATCGAAAAAAAAATTATAAACTGGTCTTGTCTCGGCACTACGAGAACTTATATTTCAAATGCGTTCATACAGACGGACAAACGGTCAGACGGTCAGACGGACAGGGCTAAATCGACTCGGCAATTGATAGTGATCAAGAATATATATACTTTTTGGGGTCAAAGATGCTTCCTTATGCCTGTTACATACTTTTGTACAAAACCATTATACCCTTTTTCCCATTTTTAATGGGATCACGGTATAATACAACTTGCAATTACTGAGGTTGATTAAGATAGTTTGAAAAACAAAAAAGTTTTTCACACAACGACTCATTTTTCAACAGATTGTTCCTATGGAACATTCTTTTATAATGCTAAAACTTATATTTGATAAGTTTGGTCAAGTTATCTCAAAAAACAAAAATTTTTCACAGATCGTTCCTATGGCAGCTATTCCAACATATCATCTGCGTGCAGCAGAAATAAGAATCTGTACCAAGTTTCATCAAGATAGCTTTAAAATTGAGAGACTAGTTTGCGTAGACAGAGACGGACAGACGGACAGACGGACAGACGGAAAAAGGTATGTCAACTCGTCTTGTCGTCCTGATCAAGAATATATACACTTTATGGGGTTGAAATTCTATGCGTTGCAAACTTCTGGTCAAAATTATAATACTCTCTGCAAGGGTATAAAAAGAAAGTCAAATTTAAAAGTAAAATGCCAAAAGTAATGAACGGGCATCTGCTAAGATTCCTCACACGGAACTTTATATACAACTGAAACCACAAACAGCAACAACACACATACTCCACACACTAACACAATTGCATATATGTATTTTTGTGTGTATGTATATACGCGTGCATATGTATGCGGCACTTACGCAGGACAATCGCATTTGGAAGCGGAAGCGAAAATTGCTTCAAATGCCTGCAGATCGGATGTAGCCAAAAGCCAAAGCGGTTGTTATGTCTCTCAGTGTGAGTGTGTGTGTGTGGGTGTGTGGGTGCGTGGGTGTATGGGTGCGTGGGTGTTTGGATGTGCGGCATGCCGCGACTTATGTGTCATCTTCAGGATTCAGTCGTGTAGCCGTGCTGGCAAACAGTTTAAAAGAGTAACAAAACCACCTGAAATTATATTTTTATTTAAAATGTGTGTATTTAAATTGTATATATTCAAATTATCACAGAAAATTTGTTGTCATAAATCTACGAGTCATGCTGGGTTTGATTTGCCGTATTCTAAATTAATTGATAAAACAAAAATAGAATTTAAAATGTTTGGAAAATGTAAATTTATGAAAACGAATAAAATGAATCTATATGTTAAAGCTTTCATATACGTGCAGTATTAAAGTAATAATATGCAATTAGCTGGAAGAGACCAAATCTACAAAGTTTCCCAACCGCACAAATTCAAATTCCCTACTCAAAGCTAGAGGAGTGGGAGTGGAGTGGGAGTCGTCCAAGATGCGATGCGAGATGCGTTTACCGCACAATGTGCACTTGGGTTAATGTTGTTGGGTACGACTGTTGTTGCTAGGCACCCTTGGGCTATTTGTTGTTGTTACTGCATGAAAGGAGCCGGAGCATTATGCAGGACTTCGCAGGCACAATGCATAAGATACACAAAATGTTGTTGCGCCAGCAAAAGGAGGAGGAATGAAAAGAAATCAAATAAATTTACATTCATGTATGTTGAAGAATGCAACCAGGACCCAGCACCGATGGCAGCATCTATACATACACACAAATACACACACATACACATGTGGAAATACACACAGGACATAGACATTGTTTTGCTGTTGCTGCTGCTGCTGCTGAGGAAAAGTTTTGCCGCAAGGCTGCTTCAAATGTTTTATAGGTGATAGAAAAATATTTTGCAAACGTGATGAGAATTTATCGTTGCTATCGAAACACCAGCAAATCGACTAAAAAATCAACACAGCAGCTTGGACAGCAGGTGGAAAATATAAATACATATATCCTTTGCAATAGGGATGCTTCAAATAAGTTATTGTAAATAAACTGGTTGCTGCCGGGTTGCTTCTCAAGAGCCAAACAACAACAGCAAGTTTATTTACCTAAGGTGATGAGAGATTACTTCAACGCGTTATTTCTCTCTCTCTCTCTCTCTCTCTCTATCTTTATCTATATCGCCAACCCGGAGATGAAGATGGAAGGAATAGTTGCCCTGCCCGTTGGGATAAACAATGGACATCGGATGACAGGCTGGCTGATTATACACATATAAAAAGTCCGTTCAATTTTCAGTTAGTTTAAAATAAAAATATAACTTAACAAAATATAACGATCGAATATCGACGTTATTTTTGCAAGTGATAGATTAAGAGAGCCCACTAAACCCAGGATTTATTCAAGAAACTGTTTTCCGGAATGCACTAGAATGCTCATGTGTAGCCAGGACCTAGATCCTTGCTTAGCACTCTCGACTCACGACTCACACTCAGAGCATACAGACAAACATACCTTGAGTATTTGTCTGGTGGCAATAAATTCGTATTTACTTTTTTGATTCATCGAATTAATATTCATTTGTTGCAGAAACTGGAGGAGTAATTGGCTAAAGTTGCAATTGGAATCCACTTGGCGAAATTATCTTTTGGCTGCACTTGAATTTTGTTTCGCTCACAGTTGACCCTCTTGAAGTTGTAGCATACCTTGCGGTGCCTTCAAGTGGCATATTCATCGTTGGCGCTGGAATTCGAGTTGGAGTTGGAGTTGGCTTAGAAGGAGTTGGCTTCAAAGGAGTGAGTCGTTGATTTCAGGAACATCCCGATTGCCGGCAACTGCTGTCACATTGAAGAACTTAACAAACCGTAAGAAATGAACATTAAACAGGATGTGGACATTGTGTGCTTATTCTCATTCACTCTCTGTCTCTCTCTCTCTGTATATATAGATATCTATCTGTCTCCCTCTATTTTTGTGATGGCATTGCTGGAGCTGTTGGTGTATCTGTGCCTGGCAGTGTCTTTGATTGTATTGCTGCTTGAGTGGAGTGCGGGTTTTGTGATTCTGCAAGCGAAGGTCGCTGGCAGGTCAACGGACATGCCAGTGGGTAAGACAGAGAGAGAGAGAGAGAGAGAGAGAGAGAGAGAGAGAGGGCGGTGCAAGGAAACGAACACACACACACACACACACACACGTTTGCCAGGCAATTCAAATAAAGGAGGAGGCGAACTAGTCCTGCCAGCAATGAACCTTTACAAATTGAATCGCTGATCCTTTTGGGATGTTCGAAGTCAAAGACGTCGGGACAGTTTTGACACTTGTGGACACACGCACACTCACACACACATACGCACACATATGCTTGTTGACTTTTTGTTATTTGCTCGCTTGTTAAGTTTAAACGCTGTAAATGGCTTAGAAAACTGCCAGGCAGCCAATCGTTGTTTCCACCAGCAACAACGAAATTGGACACAAATAAAAATGCTATTGACACAGTTTGTCAAAGCTTTCTCCTTTTGGCCCTAGGTCTGTGTCCCTATTCCCAATACCCATACCCATACCCATCCGCACTCCCCCCTCTTACTCCTACTGCTCCTGTTTGTTGTTTGCCCATCGAAATAAGCTTGATAGAGTTGTTATAGCTGCTGCCATTTGTGCTCTTCGCTGTTGATTTGTTTTCTCTCTTGTTTTTGTTGTTGTTGTTGCTGTTGTTGTTGCTGCTGATGTTGATGTTGTCGTGCTCATAGCCATGAGTCAGCTGGTCTAAACCCTTGGGGTTGAGGGGGCTACCCCCAAGAAATGAGCAGCCAAACTGACAGACGACCAAACAGAACACAACAGAACAGAACTGAACTGAACTGAACACAGGCCAGTCAAGTGTATTAAATGCTGGCCAAAACTCTGGCACACATTTCATGAATCTGTATATCAACACCAGACCCTGCCCCTGTGACACCCTGTGTGTGTGTGTGTGTGTGTGTGTGTCCCCTTCGGTGTGCTGACAATGACGAAGTGTTGACAAATGTGTTAAGGGATTTGCGGTTGGTTGACTTTCATTTTCGTCAATGATTTTTGAGTGTATTGCTTTTGATTTACTTTACAGTCATTTTACTTTTACTGCCCAATGTTGAACTTTGATGATGTCATCTCCCAATCCCAATCCCAATCCCAGTTACACGCCTCCCTCCCTGACCACATATACGACTATTAAGCATAACGCTGTTCAAGCCGATTTTCGTGAAAGACAAACGCTTTGCTAATGGAAATTGGAGAGTTGCAGTTCAGGTAAGAGTGCATATTGTTTATGTGAATATATATATATATATATATGAAGTTTGTTTCGCTGTGGTTTCTGGTCTTGGTTCCGTTTTAGATTGTGATAAGCCGCTTAGCTACAAATATATATATTTTCATTTATTTCCAAACACCTGGCTATTAATTCAAGCTTCGTTTCTTTTTTGGTAATTTTAAAGGCTTTGTTTGCACTGCCTAATAAGATTGTGTCTTTCTTAGTCTGAATGAATACCAGGTAGTATACAAAGTTAAGCATTATACAGTTATTCCCCGTTGCACGCTTTAAATCGCGCATTTGGCGTTGTTGCTTATTCAGAAATAAAGGTACATTAACTGAAAATGCAGGTAAGCGGGACACTAAATTGCCAGCATTGAATTGCATTTAATGCATGGGCCAACATAATTTTAATGAGTTTGCTCTTAATCCGTTTGCAAGATGTTGTCAATGAGCTCGCGGTGGCCTTTTATCCCCCGTGTGTCCCGTTTGTCCCGTTTGTCCTGTGTGTCCTGTGTGTCCTGTATGCTAGCTCTTACTGTTGTTGTTGTTGTTTCTCTCGTCCTCGCTGATGTCGCTTCGCAACAGCCCCAGTACTTTCGGTGAATTTTTATACCCTGTATACCCACACAAAGTGGGTGACGAGAAGTGTAATTAAGTTGTGCATACTTAACTGAAATGGGAACATAACTAAATTAAAAGAAAAATATTTCATTTATTTACATATAAAGTTTTTTTCAATCGGAATGGGGAATTTATCGCAAGGGTACTTTTACTTTTACTAGCCAACAACATTTCTCACATGATAGACTGGACATTTTTAAATAATTCTCAATGTGCATTTAAATTAAGAGATAAAGCGTTTTGAAATATGAAGTGTTTCGAAATTGTGAGTACAAATAAAAATAGTTTTATAATTTTCTTTTAAACTTATCACCTGTATAGAACATTATCAATACTTAAAATTGTAAACAGTTTCATTTTTAGAAATGAATGAATGAATCACTAGG
This sequence comes from Drosophila maculinotata, assembly GCA_035045305.1. NCBI lineage: Eukaryota > Metazoa > Arthropoda > Insecta > Diptera > Drosophilidae > Drosophila > Drosophila maculinotata. The sequence continues at coordinate 10,180,050 of JAWNPD010000679.1, read as the reverse complement.
AATTTAATTTAAGCCCAAACTGTTTGTGTAAATATGCAGTAAGTAAGCTGATTACAGGGTATATGTCCTAGTCGAGCACTCTCGCCTACAGCTCACTTACTTATATCATAATGCGAAGCTGCTAGCGGCTGCCGTTGCAACACGCCGTCAGTCTGTCATCGTTTTACGCTGAATATTTTCCCAGTATGTGTGTATATGTGTATATGAGTGTGTTTTGGTGTGTGTGTGTGTGTGTCTATGTTTTCTTTCTATCTGTTCTGGTACAATTTCCCTTATGCCTTCAGCATTTTGCGCTGCCAGTTTATTTTTGTCAGTTGCTGTTTGTTATAATTTTCCGCTCTTTGCAGCATTTTAATTTGATTCCATAAACGTTTCTTTTATATCTCAGGCCTTTATTTTCATATTTATACCCTTGCCGGCAGTATAATGAATTTGCCATGCGACGACATATGTAAGGCATTAGTAACAACTCAACTCAACTCAAATCGCCAGCCCCAGCCCCCGCCACCGCCCACCCCCTTCCGGCTTCAAGTTTGCCATTCAGCTGTACTTAAAACTTTTGAAAAGCCCGCCTGGCAATTATAGCAAATTGCAACTGCTTTGAAAATATATTAACTAAAATATATAATTATTTTACTATGTGTACACATTTTACTGGTGCTTTTGTCAATTGCAAATACTCGTATGTACTCCGCACTCTGATTGTTGACTAAAAAAATTATAAACAAAATAAATAAATATTATAGTTACTAGTAGAAATAAAGCCTCATTGCTACATGGAAAAACACATGTTTATAAATACGTATACTTAATATTTATATAAGGGTTCTGCTTTTCAGATAAATGACATAGAAATAGTGTATAATATCTTCGACTTTGTTCGGCTTTAGTTTGGCATTTACAATTTTCAATTTTGCCAACAGCATTGGTGTGACCATTTTCATTTTTTTTTTTTATTTCTTTTTGTGCATATTTGTGTTGTTGCTGTTCATTTTTGTACTTTTGTACTTTTATGTTTTTTGTGAGAGGCAAGAATGATTTGCAGTTTGGAAAACTGGGCGTTTTTCATCAGTTGTCAGTTGTCAGTTGTCTTTTATCCTTGCTGAGCTGGCAATAGATGCCTTCGAGAGAGAAATGTGAAACTGAATCACAGGCCGTGCATGAATACGCTCAGTTAGCAAACCAAGATTAGAAGCCAATGCTGAAATCAAATGAGTGAAATGCCAATTAGCCAACAAATGTGTCTGACCAAAGGCCCACAGAGGCTTTGGTGGGGGGTGGCAGCCAAATGCATAAGCAATCTGGAATTTGGGGCTTAGATTTGCAGCTCGCATTCAAAGCGCAGCTGGGCAGCAATTTTGGGAATTTCGGAGTAAAATCAAAACACGCTTCGGTTGCTTGCTTGCGGTTACGCAAATCAAAACTAGAGCCAACCAGCATCGGAATCAAAGTGCGCCAAACAACAAACGAATATTTTGCGAAGGGGAATGAATAATAAAAAGGATCGTAGCATACTTTGGCGGGCAGCGGCCGCAGAAAATGTAAAATATTTGCAATTAATTTGACGCCGAGCTTCATTTTAATTTCGAGAATTAGAATATTTGCATTTGACAGTCAGCCAGTCAGCCAGGCAAGTCGGGCAGCTCACTTTTATGTTGATTGCCCATCCAAGTCCCCAACATCTTCCACTTCAATGGACCACCAGCACCAGCACCCGCACCCCATCCCCCGCCACCCCCACACACCCCAAACCAACATTGGCGACCTGTGGCCAGCCCTTTTTTGGCATTCATTTAATTTGGCTGCGTTGTTTGTTTGTGCAACACTTGAGCAAGACGTATACAGTGTTGGGGTTGGAGTTGAACTTGGAGCCAAAGATGGCGTAGGAGTTGGAGTTGTAGTTGAAAAAGCAGCCGAGTAGGAAATAATAACATTTTTCTTACTCTTTGATTATTCATGAGTTTGATTTTATGCCATGACGCTTAAAGGTTGGAGGTGAGAATTTGTAACTTTTTGAGCCGCTTGCGGAGGGACTTAAAAATTTGCACGGCCTGGCTAACCTGGTTAACAGACAAACTTTTCGCCACGCGTAATTATTTTATATATATTTTATTGTTTAAATTTTGTTGCAATTCACATTCAATTTGTATTAATATTTATTTATTAGGCTAGTGACGGCATAGCGGCAGATGGCACATAGAATTGTTTCCTGATATAAATTAGCCATAATCAAATTTGCAAACTGCACACGCACGCACACACACATACAGACACACACAGACACACACACACACACATGGAAACACAGACCGAGACTAATGCGCAAAGCGTGTATTACACAAAGGCCTGGTCGATAATGCAGCTTATCAGCACTGCGGATAACGCCAGCATAAGGCCTAGAGTCACATGCCAGCGGGGTAAAGAGAGACAAAGAGACAGAGAGAGAGAGAGAGCATATATACATAAATGTAGAACACACATAAGTGTATATTATGAGTATGTATGTATATCAATAATGGGCGAACAGGATTCGCATCGTTGTCATCGGGCAGGGCGACACAAGGGCTCAGACGACATCATTGACATTCATTGGATTTGGCGGCCATTCGCACCTGATGCCGCCAAAAGCGTTTTAAGGTTATTCAAATGCAGGAAGTCTAGCGTACTCATAACCGTAAAATGATGGCTGTTACATGGAGCTTACGAATTGGAATTGAAATGATAGCTGGCGGGTAATGGGCTGAGGTTTCAAAAGCTGCTCTGTTGCTTCGGCCCATAAATCATTATCCCATTATAGCTCTGCAGTTTTATGGCACTCAAAAACTGTTTGCCCAAATTGTGTTTAAGTTTTATAGCTCCAGCTACATATTAACCCAGCCGACAGCCCCTTCAGTGTAACTTTCCATTATTTCATCAACAATATTCAAAATTCGTACTTGAAAACTAACTTTGGTTATTATTTGTTTTCCAATCTTGTAGATGGTAGTCATATTTTTGTTATTTATATATATAATAAATAAAATAAAGTCAAAATAAATAATAAATAATTATATTCTACTACCACTTTATATATATAATTGGCTGAGCCAAGTCAATAAACAGTCAATAAATCTCAAAGTTGAGAAAGACAGTGTATTTGTTTTTGTCAAGCCCAACAGTTCTGTGCAATAGTTTACACCTGCATACATATGGTATAGTACAGTACAGTGCAGTATAGAAAACATGTATACATGTATGCATGTGTATGTGCATATATCACATGTTTAACTATGTATCCAATAAAAAATGCAATGCCATTGCAATACCGAGCTGCCAGACGAATCCACCAGTTGGTTAGCGCAGAGAGTGGCGGGAAGGGGAAGGGCAGTTGACGGTAACGACCTGACGGCTACTCCAACCGTTAGCTTCGACTTCTCACTCCCAGCGGGGCCAGCTGGAGGGCACAAGGGCAGCCGGGCAGCCGGACAGCCGGACAGCCAGAACGAATAGTGACAGCTTTTCCATGTGTCCGATGTCCAAGTCAAATTGTTCACCGTGCAGCGTGCGATGTCCAAGGCTACAACATATAGTGGCATGTGCCTTGGTCAAGCCACTGCAGCTCGCTCCTGCAACATTGCTGTGACATTCTCCACTTCTGACCATATATTTTGTTTCAGCTCAGACAATTTCGTATGCACTGGCATCAAATATACATACATACATACATACATATATACATACACATATATACACATACATATATATATTTCAAGGCGACCCTTGTGCGCTCTTTATTAATGATTGCAGCTCATTGAGATACTTAAAGATGCAAAGATATGTTGTTGTTGTTGTTGTTGCTGTTGTTTAAAGCTTATATCCACAGTTTGTCCGGCCTTACTGAATGATTGGTGACGGCCGACTGCTGACCAACAATAAGGATTCTTTATTATACTTTTACGTATGGTTACATAAATTCGTCACGTATTTTGAGCGAGACATTTATATATTTATTGATCAGCCGACCGTATATATTCGGTCGTGAAGCAACTTTACTGCATGCAGAGTAAGGCCGGATCCGATCACAACTTAACCGAGCACAAATCCCAGCAAAGAGCCGCAAAGTGAACATGGCACACAAGAAGGCTTAAATGTCAAGGAAAGTAACGGTTCAAGTGCAACGAGACGGGTCAGGAAAAAAGTTTACACCCCAAACGAACTTACTTAAAGTTTAATGCATTTTAACGAGTTGGAAGACAAACGTATAATAATCAACTAACGGTAACAACAGCGTACTTACGTCAGTCGAATTAAAACACCGGCGCCATTTTGATTAATTGTAAATTGTACTTCCATCAGTGCGAAACATTTTCCATTGCATGCATTCAATAACGTATTTAAAATTTAAATGCCTGTCAAATAATATTATTGCAGCTTATGGGCCAAAAAACATGTTGCGCAATATACAGTTACAGCAATAAACAAATAAATTTGCCACCTATTTACGTGTGCGTGAACATGTGTTATAAATACATACGTATACTTAATTCAGTTGTTCAATTGTGTCTGCTCAGTGTGGAGGTGGACATTGGGACATTGGGACATTGGGGTTGGCTGACCTTTGTCTTTGGCGTGCTGTCCGGTAGCCAGCCTTAATGACGTAGCAATCTGTCGCTGGTAGCTCATGAAATTAGGCACGAATGTCCGGTCGGTCGGTCGAGTGAGTGGGTCGAGCGGGTGCAGGGGGTGGCATCGGCCTAGGGTCGTACATTTGGACCACTGGGCCACAGGTAGGCGCATTATGCCGGGTGATTTGTTATGTTTCTTTTTCTTTTATTTTGCCCTCTGTCCCGGGGGCTTGTTTGGCGGGGTGCTACTAAAGCATTCACCTGCAAATTTCACAATGCCAAGCCTGCGACCCAGGGCCAACCGGATGGCTGGCTCACGGGCTCACGGGCTGCCTCTTCGGCTGACTGGCTGGTTGCCTGGCAAATTTGCATGCTATTTGTGGTGAATTTCATTTAAGATTTATTTAAATTTCAGAGCCGTCTACCGTCTGCTTTTTGGTCGCATCATTTTCACTTCCTTTTAGGTTTTTGCTTTACGGCGCTGATATGATAATTTGCTTGCTTCTTATAAGCTGCTGTTTCACTTCTGTGGCTTTAAGACAGTGGTTCAAGGCACATTTATCTGGAAGACATTTTTAAGTATACGCGCTCTAATAACAAAACTACAATATGAACTCTTTGTCTTTTAATATTTTTATAAGATTTGAAAAAAACTCATGATAGTTACCATGAATTTTATGTATAGCTTAATTTCAAGTACAACTCCATAAATATTATTCCCTTTTTTTTTGAAAGTGAATAGAAATATATAGAATACTAATTTTGTACCTTGAAAACTTAAGTCTTTTTTTGCTGTAAACATCTTTGCCTTCCCTAAAAATGTTTACAAATGTAAATAGGCTAGTTAAAGTCACACATACATATAAATATATATGTATACATATGTATTTAAATTAGTCAAATTATGTCTCAGTTGCTTTTTGGCTCGCATTGCAATGTAGTATTTGAAAAGCAACTGGCACGCACACACACACACACACAGAGAAACAGACACACACACAGAGACACACACATTCGCACAGATAAATCGAAATAAATTTAATGCTAATGCCAGAAAAAGCTCACAGGGCGGGAGTGTGTGTGTGTGTGGGGGGGGGGGATGGCATCTCCGAGGACCACAGCAAAGCTGTTAAAGGACATTTGGGGGCTACGGCAAAGGAAAATGCACACAGCTTATTTTGCATTTGAGTAATGTGCGTTAAATTGTTTGAGTGTATGGCCCATATTTCTCGCTTGCTCTCACTCTTGGCACACACACACACACACGCACACATGTACGTGTGTGTGCGTATAATTAATGTGGTTGTTGTTGCTAACTGCTTACCCCACATGGCTGCCTCTCTCTCCCACCCGCTCTCTCTCTCTCTATCCCGCTCTGTCTATCTGACTGGCCGTTGCCTTTGGCTACACTTTATTTCGAATTATTTGCACATTTGCTGCCTTGGCGCGCTCCCTCGACAGTCGCAGCAGCAACAACAGCAACAACAACGAAACAAAACACCAACATTATTTTCACATCATTTAATTTAATGCGTAGCAAGAGGCGTCGCTTATAAAAATAAGGCCAGCTTGTTGTTTGCTTTGTTTTACATTTTATTTCACTTGTTGTTGGCATCTGGGGGGCGTCTGCGGCAGCAACACCAAGCGGATTTCAAACACACACACCCCCCCTCTCCCCTCTCTCTGTCTCACCCGACCACCTTGATATCCCCCAAAAAAGCAGTGGCTAATAAATGTCAAAGCGACGCGGCGACCACACTAAAAATTTGTACACAACACAAAAACGAAGGACCTAAGGACGTAAGGACGTCGCGCGCCAGGACCCACGACCCCAGTTTGAAAGCAGTAATTATTTTAAGGGATTCTTTATGCTAAATAGCAATGGCTGACACACACACACACACACACACACACACACACACACACACACACACACATACACGTAGCCACAGAGAAGCCGACAGCACATTGAGTTGAGCCGCAAGAGGATTGTGGGTGGTTTCGACTGCGGCGGTGCTGTGCTGTTGTGGTGTGGTGCAGTGTGGTGCTGAGCTCGCCTGTCAGGTGTGAAGTGGCAACGGCCTAGCATTGAATAATTACATTTTAATAGAGTATCCGCCAAAGTGTTTTAAAAACATTTTTCAACAGAGTCGCCCACATAAAGTAACTTGATGGCAAGACAAAAAATATACAAAAGCAGTGGCTCGGTGGGTTGGTGGGTAGGTGGGTTGGAACTTCTTGACTGTGGACTGTAGACGGTGGGACTTTAAAGCTGCAACAAGCCAAGCTGGCCACCTAAGTAGTTGCGCATTTATTTTATTTTAAGCCAAACTACTTGAATGTTAATTGTTTTCTTTTTTATTTTCCATTTTCTACATTTTCTCAGATCTTGAGTGACACATGCAAAAGTACCTCTGTTAATCAGCATTTAAATAATCACAAAAATTGCAGAGAAATCGCGCACATTTAAATTATCCAACGATGCTCTGAACTATTTTGCCTCATAAACATATTATCAATAATTTTGTAACTTAATAAACACTAAATATGTTATTTGCCAGTTCAAAATTGTTGGATTACTTTGAATATAATTTAAATTAAGTTAAATATATGAGTGAGTGCATTTGAACACCAAAAATATATTAAGAGTATTACAATACCATGTTTTTATTTTGATGAATTCCATAAAATATGCAAACTTGATTTCGCGTATCATTGAAAATACAAATTAAAGCAGAAGTTGCGTTCTACTCCAAAAAGTATGCTACGCATTTCTGAACAATTGCAATTTAGAACATGGGCCATTTATCTGATCAATAATGAATATAAAAACAGCATAAATAATGAAAATATATTGTAGAAATTTTAGTGGCGAATACTGAACATCGTACTGTGTGTACCTAAATGTACATTTTTACTGATATGGTGCAACAGTTTCCTCATTTAATCCTTCTTAGACTCGCCTTCGCTTCTTCTAAGTCTTATTGGCTATTTTTATTGGCCATAAAGTAGCTGGCCGAAAAGAGTTGCTGTAACTGCCGTTAGTGTGCACATAAAGTTGTGTTGTGGGCTATCGTCTAGAAGAGGCTTTTGTTAAAGCCGCTGGCCAAAACGCGCAGGATGTGCGCCATATACGAGTATAATAATAAATTTCATCAAGTCACCAAGTTTCGCAATATGCCACACGTACGTCATTAATCTTCAGTTTTGAGCTAAATTTGATGAATTAGTGGCCAATGCATTGGCCGAGCGCACAATAACCAGCAAACAAACAAACAGACAGACGGACGGATGGACGGACAGTTGGACGGACAGACAAACGGACAGACGGACGGATGGATGAATGGATGGATGGATGGATAGACGGACGTATAGTTGGACAGCCGGAGTCATTAAGTTTGCCGGAGGCTGTTTTGCGCCAGTAGCTGCTGACGAACTTGGCAGCTGCCGACAGCGTCGCTCTGGCAGGATATCAATAAAGCCAAGGCAGACAGGCTAAAAGCCACACACACACACACGCACACAGACACATGCATGCCTACTCAGGCACAGGGCAGACTTACCGTGCATGTCTTACGTTTGATTTGGGTTTAGATGTGCGAGCCTGAAAGAAGTTTAACTAAAATAATAAAAGTCAAACAGTGTACAAACAGCTTTGGCCTTAACGACATGCGCACATACGTTTCTCTTCCCCTACACACCGTCCCGCAACCCACCGTCCATCTGGCCGACGACAAAGTTTCATCTGGCTGTGGGGCAAACTTAAATAAATCCAGCAGCCGCTTACATGTTGCGTTTAATTGATATGGTAATAATTAAACCAATTTAGCAATTTTACTCCAATTTTGACAGCTTTTTTAAGAATTTATTCTAGTAGAAAATTGTATTTCTCAACATTTGATAATTCACTTATTCAGCTAATGGTTTTTATGAACTTTAAGAAATTTGAAATTATTAATTACATTTAGATGTGTTTGATTCAAAGTGAATGTATATTTTGCCAGCCAAAGATACATCTTTGTTCATTAATTTGTGTTAAACTTTGTATGTTTATTTTTAAGAGAATCGAGAGGAAATCTTTAAGTCAGACACTCTTTTCTAAAGAACTCTCACTTGTTCAGCTTTAAAAAAGTCATAAAGTATCATAAAATAATTTATAATCTAATGCCATTCAAATTTCAACTCAATTCCACAAGGAATCACATACGAGATATTATTTTTAGTGAGTGCTTCAAGCGAGTGTCCCACAGGAGCAATCCTGTTTGTTTACTTTGTCGAGACACACAATTTGAACGTCTGTCGGTTGTCATTAGTTTGTTTCTAAATTCCTCCCTACGATGACCATAATTTCGCATTGTGCTTTTTTTGTTGTTTTATTTAGTAAATCTTTTGTCGCTTATTTTTTAATTAATTTTTATGCAAGTAATTAAAAATGCCAGCGGCTCGCATTGTCGCGGCTAGTTTTTGTTTGCGTTCTCTCTGTTATGCAATGCAAAAAGCATGCAGCAGGAAATTAATTACGTGCCCTCGTCCGCAAATGCAAAATGCTCAGACAAATTATCAAAGCAAACAATGAAAATACCCTGCATATGTGCCCACTACCATACATGTACAAAGACTTTCTTAAAAGGCATGCAAAATGTTAAATATATTTGCACACAAAAAGTAAAAAGAACTAATATTCTTTTGCTGAGGAAAGGATTAGGCAACTCAATTTTGTCCAACGTTTGAATGCAGGGTATACAAATATGAAAGATTCTTAATGTGCGGTTTTTTGGGTGCATGTGCTCTCATACCCTGTAAATATGAAAGGTCATTGAAAAGGCTGCATTAGAGTTGTGAAATCATTTGAAACGGGGCATATTTAACTTCAATCAGAAAATGTATCTTATAGTAATACATTTTTATTTATATTTTTTCCTACTATTTTTGTAGGTATTGCTTTAAATTATTGGTATATGTAAACATTATGAGCCAACAGTCTAAAAATTGTATACCAAGTCGAAAATAAACACAAAAGTTACAGAAAAAGAAGAAGTTCATTGTAGGGTATTTCCTAGTCGAGCACTCTTCCGTGCTTGAGCTGCTGCTGTGGCATTTGAAACCAGCTCATTAAGGAGACCATGCAGAGCTGCATCTGCATCGGCATAGGCTTGAATTGCAGTGTTAAACATGCACTTACTATTATTTTTTAATTTAAGCAGATTGAGCCAGGTTCATTGATACTTGATGGCCATATTGATTCTGCCTGTTGACCACAACAACAATGTACATTATGAAAATAGGAGCACGGCTTATTTATATACAAATAAAACAACAGTCGGATGCAATTAATATAGATAATATGATTAATTATATGTATCTCTATTGTAAAGGCAAACTAATCACATTATCCCAAGAGCGCATCAAAAGTGTTAATACCTTTATATATATATATATATATATATATATATATTATGTGGGTGGGGATGATAGCCTTAATCGAGCCAACATTGAGCAAAAACTAAGAGCTGCAGCTATGGAATAAACAATAATAGCAGCATGACACAGATTAAACAAATATTGCTTAGATTTTATACACAATGTTGACATACGAACGATGTGTAATTAAATTATACAAATAACAATTTAAACACCAAAAGATTACTTGTAATTATACTAATTTCATATCAGTTGACAGCACACCAGGCGGCAAGAGCAAAATGTAGATAGAAAACATTTTGTCTAAATGAAAATAATTAGTGCGCAAAAACATTAATGCATGAACTCTTATCGCACACACACACATACAGGCATACATACAAACATATATATGTACATACATGTATAGTATCCATCGTCAGCATCTGCAACATATGTCCGCTGAATATTTCCTTTAGCCAAACAAAAAGGCAATTACCAAAGATTTTGTGGGCAATAATTATAAGACGATTGCTTCATTTGTGCAATCCCGAAAGTATTTGTCGTAATTGGACAAATTGCCTACTGCCAAGACGGAGTAGTAATAGCAACAAATACTAGCCCAGTTACTAGACATACGCACAAATATATATATATATATATATGTATATATATAGTTGCTGTTGCAACTGCTTTCATCTTGAGGAAACTACCACTTTTGACGGTATCTTTATGGTCTTGTACTCTTATGTGTGAATTGTGCACAATGGTGACCCATGAGAATATTCATCGATTTTAATTTTGGGACGGTGAGTGCATTGCACTTTCGACTTTGTATACTCTGTGCCCAAGGGGCAAAGGGGCCTTCATTGTTTTTTATATTTTTCACATTTTTTTGGCTCTTGTTACACTGGAAATAAAGTTTTGCTCTGTTGGCAGTTTTCGACTGCGTTTTTATTACTGGTTTCACTTTTAATATCCACAAAGAGTGTAATTTGTTATTATTTGATCACGTTATTTTTTAACAGATTGGACATCTATAGAAAAAATGCACCGAATATTGAGCTGTCGGAAAACACCGTTGTACTTCGCTGTACCTTTAAACATCTACAAGGGTATTTTAACTTCGACACCACGTAGATAACTAATTTTTTTATTTTTTTTAATAATACAAAGCTTGTGGGCTCAGACCAACTGTAAGTCCTCTAAAAGAAAAATTACGTGCAGGTAAGGGCGCTCTAGTTGAGAGAGTATAACTAGAAAATACCCTGTACCCAGGTCTTAACTCTATAATATAACGTATACGTCAATGCACAAGCACTGGAGTTTAAAATGTAAAAAAAAGGATAACATAGTACATTCCTGGATTTGCACCGAGAACCGATTATTTGACCGACCTTACCGAATATGTTTAAAATGAAAACTGAAATTGTAATCGAATATATATTTGCATAGAGTTAAAAGAGTTAGAGATAAAACTCTCTTACAATTTGGTGCTACGAGTCTTAAAAGTCTGTAACATCGAATCGACTTTTGATGCTGAACAACTTCATTCTGCATATTTGGAATAGGTACAGGGTATAGAAACGAACAGGCAAAAAATGACTACCATTAACGTTGGCTGTTAACATTTCATTTTGTTGGCAAACGTTTTGGGCGTCATGGCAAACATTTTAATTATGAGCCCAGTTTGTGTTGCTGCTCTCCCTTCCTCTCTCTCTCTCTCTCTCTCTCTCTCTCTCTCTCTCTGTCTCTATCTCTCTCTCGCTGTGGTTATTGTGAAAAAGCGCCAAATGAAGAAAGTAATACATGTATATGTATATGTATATGTGTATGTATGGTGTACATAAGTGGGCGGATGCAGGTGGGGGTGCGGGAGCGGGAGCGGGTGCGGGTGCAAGGCGGGTGCAAGTGCTGTGATGAATGCTGGGCTAGGCTGAAGACGTGCGGCGATCGCTGGCGCTAAATGAAAAACAAAATGGACATGTGGCCGCGCATTTTGCGGTTGGCTGGCGGCGACGACGAAGGATGAAGGACTAAGAGGGATTGGGGTCGGTGTGGTGCGGCTAAGCCAAAGAAGCGGCAGTTGGAGTCCTAGTCATGCTGGTCGCATTGTTTGCAGCGCAAATGTTAACAATCGCCCATGTTTGTGTGCCTGTGTGTTTGTTTGTGTCTGTGTGTGTGTGTGTGCCTGTGTATGTGTGTGACATGTTAACGACGGCGCTCAAATGACTTTTGTGCGGTTTAAAACCAAACCTCACAGCCCAGCAGCCATCATCCTAGTATACGTGTGTGTGTGTGTGTGTGTGTATGTGTGTGTGTGTGTTTCTTGTGCTTCTCGTTTGCAGCAGCATTTTTCAATTTTATGGTTTCCAGATGAAGTTCGTTCGACCGTAAGTAAATGCCACGCCAACGCCCCCCGCCATCCCGTCCAGCCCCCTCTCTTACCGCCGTACCCTGTGCCCGATCCAGAAAAGTGGCAACCGCGCCAGCTGCAGCTGTCATTGTTTAGCTTTTTGCAGCAGCCAAAACAAAACAACGAAAAACAACAACAAAACACAAAATAAAGAGTCAGCTGCGCCCTTCGACCATTCGTTGCTTTGTTTTTTATGCCACACGCATAAAGTTACAATTTTTTTTTTTGTATTTTTGTGTTGTTTTTGTTGTTGTCTTGGCCGTTTGTTTTTTGTGGCTTTTGTGGAATTGACTCTCCAAGCCGATCTGAACATGACCGTCTGACTCTCGACTGTTTAGCCATTGATTATTATACTCTCTGACCGTTATGAGTACGTGTGTACGTACATATGTATGTATATTCCCGGGTCCTGCACCCGCTCAAGAGCCATGCACAAAACTGCCAAACATTCGTTTTAATCAAGAGTGTTCGAGTCCCGATGAAAAACTGCATGTGTCCTATTGTTGCTGGTTTTGATGCCAGTTCAAAATTTAGTTAGTTGTCGCTGCAAGCGGAATTCAATGTCTATGATGGCCAACAATATTGCACTTGAGGCGATATTTAAACCAATATTTAAGTCAGGGCAAGGGTATTCAATCTTCGGCCACTTGATGATAACTGTTCTTTCTAGCTTTATTTTTTGTGGCAATTTCCATTGCTGACGCATTGCAAATAGTGTCGGCTTTTACGGTCGACCACGCCCATCCACTTAACGCCCACTTTTGCGGTTCAAAAATTATGCAATTTTAATGCATTTACTTGCAGCTTAAAGCCAATGTGTATTGATATAAAACTTTGCAGTTATTATTATGAAATATTTCAATTATTCAAGGAGAAGCGACAAAGGGACTAAAATCTGTATCAGATAATTTGCTGACGGTCAAATGTCCGACATGAAATAAATAAATTAAATACAATTGCTTTAGATGGACAATGGAACAACATATACACATAAACACACAAACACACACACTCACACATATAATTCTTGATGTAAATAAATCAGAGAGGTATTTCATAAAAACTCGTCTCGCATCGCCTTGCAATAAATGCCAAGATTTGTCTGCCAGCTGCAAAAACAACAACGAATATCCTGCATCCACACACACACACACACACACACACACACATATAAAGTCAATGACCAAAATGGCAAAAAGCAAATTTGCGCTAAAAATTACGGCGAACGGAACGGAAGCAAGGACGACTCCTTGCTGGACGCAAGGACGCAACGGAATCCTGGCGCCGCCTGCTGCCACACGTTGACATTTCACGGCTGCTCAGTCTGCGTCTGTGTCGGCATCGCAATCGTTTGGCTGTCAGCTTGCCTCCCGTTATTTGTTGCAATTTAAGTGACTTGGAATTGCAATTTATTGTTGCCTGTCGGAAGCCCGAGCCGGGCCAAACTCTTCCCCTAACCGCTTTTACCCCAAAAAAAAATATATATAAAAATGAAGAAAAATAAGAATAACATGACTGCTGTAGTGAAGAGTGCGCGATTTACAGATACCCTGTTTTCAGCTACTTTTTAAATGTGTTTTTTAGCAGCTGCTTTTTTTTAATGTGTTAAAACTCAACTACTTTATTTTATATTGATTTATATATATATGTATTTATAAATGTTTGACTAATTTGTATATCAAAACAAATGTGAACATATATTTCCGTACTAAATTTATTTTACACTTATTACCTCTGAGATTTACTCAGCTCATCGTCCTGATCCATCACCTTCATGATGCCCTCTTAAGCCACTTCTTATGGTTGCAGGGTATAATAACAACAAACAACTGGCTTTTCCAACTGCTGCCCACTTGCTTGGCCCGCGCGCGCTCCCACAAAATATGAGAATTTAGTGTAATGTAGTTTTTATTGCATTTTCATGAGTGGAATGCGTAGCAGAGCATTAAATCTACATATTCTTTACTCTTCACTCTTTGCTCTTCACTCTTCACTCGTTACTCGCATGTGCACAGCTGTATTGTGTTGCATACGCTTAGTCAACAAACTTTCGGTTTCAGGTACGCAATTTCAAGTTAAGTGCTAACTTATCCATTATCAAAAGCTTGACCGAGTAGATTTGCTAAGTGGTTTCATGAAAAAGCATTCGCATACAAAATGTATATTTGTATATATTATAATTCCTTTATGTAAACAAATCAGTTTAATCCCCACTTAAACAATAAATAAAAAGCAAAGTGTTTTTAAAATTAATTACAATTATTCTATTTGTTAATTAATTAACACAAATTCGTTCCATTGCCTTGCTTCCCGTGGCAAATGCTTCTCATTAAATATAAACTATAATTTTCTGCCGGAGGCACTCTAAAAAAGCTATTATAAAATCTCAATATATGCGTCAATTTAGAAGAAATCAAGAATGTGTACCTAGGACGCTTAAGCAGATTCTCAAAATGAACTGGACTGTATATACTTTTGATTCATGACATCTATATATGCATAATATATATATATTATTAAAAGTTTGATTTCGATTCTTGTCCTTTGCTGCCTTTGCCATTGCTGCTTTGCCTGTCCATCTTCCACCGGACCCACTTTCGATGGGATGTTGTAAATTTCTTTATATTTGTCAAGCCAATTGAAAAGTTGGCAAAACTTTCTGTTGATTTAACACTCGCGTGCCAAACAACAGAGGCACAAAGCGAACCCCGGACTATCATTGAGCCGGGCCAGGCTGGGCTGGGCCGGGTCTCCCCCGTTTGTTCGCTTGATTCAGTTGGACTCCCCCGAGGCGCTTGGCAAAAAAAACTTTTGCGGCACACAAAGAAGCTTGGAGCTCGGAGCTCAGAGCTTGGCGCTTATAGCTTGTTGCCTGGCCCGGCACACATAAATAAGGAATTGTATGGTAAATGGCCACTAACAACGAACCGAAAAACAGAGAAAAAGTTGAAAAATTATTTGAAAAGAAGAAGTGAAACAATAAACAGCATTGACAGTCAGAAAGCGGAGGAGGGCAAAAGCCAAAGCAGCAGCAACCGCAGGAGCAGGAGGAGCAGGAGCAGGAATAGCCGGAACCCAATCCAATGGAGAGTACGAAGTGACCACACAGTGATTTACGCTCATGAAATTGAGTTGTGGCGCAAATTATTTATGAACAAAGCGAACACACAGGAATAACAAACACCAGCAACAAACAACAACACCAACAACAACAACAGGACAAACAAAGAGGCGCAAACGAGCGTTGTAATAGTCCTGCAGTTATTGTACGGACCATGTACTACAACTTGGAGCAATCTGCAGACGTAGTAGTCACAATTGGAATCCATGTCATAGCAAGACCTGGAGTTGGAGTTGGAGTTGGAGTCGGTGTCGGTGTCGTAGTTGGAGTTGGGGTGAAAGCTGGTAGCTGGAAGCCCCTTCTGTGGACAGCTTAGTGGCCGACGCCGCATCGCAGTGTCGCCTTCGGCGCAAAGTTTCTGCAAAATAATTTATTAGCGGCAAACGAGCAAAAGTTTTATGAAATTTTAAAAAGACGCAGACCGACCAGAACTGCCCAATAGCAATTCATTGTCAGTGCTTCTTCGTGTGCTTTGTTTAATACATTTTGACTTTGTCAAAAAGTTCAAGCAGCGAAATGCAACTGCCACAAATTTATTTACTATCAAGCAACCAACTTAACAATTGTGGCCAGAGTCTTAAAGTTTTCTGATCGGACTACACAAAATGTGTAGTGTATGGAGATTTGCCAGCTTACTTTTGATCTATCGTATATACATAGATAACTGATCAGTTTCATATTCTACAGTTTCTACTTCGAAACATATAGTCGAAGATGCAGAAAGTATTGAAATAAAACAATTTTGCTGCTAATATTAATTTCTTTCAAGGTGTAAAGTATAATAATAAAGTAAATAATCATATATACATATCGTCAATAGCCATATGAGTTATATGTAATGTTATTAGTAGGTTATCTTCCCAGGGCACAAACACAATTAAGCAGATGCATCCTCAGCCATTGTATGCAAAATGTATATTCAAATGAGCAAAATTAATATCTCATGATAATTCCCATTGTTGTTTTCGTTGTTGCTGTTGCAGCGATTGTTGTGTTCGTATTGTATGCCAATTAATTGAATATCATTTCTAGCGAATAATATAATTACTTCAATTGAAACCCGTTTTTCAAAGCCAGCCAAGCATCGCTCTTTCAGCTGCTCTCTAACATCATATTATAATTCCGACTTTAATTATAAATCAAACGGTTTAAGACTCAATAGCACAAACAATTAAGTATTCTTTCCAATTGATAGGCATTTAGAAGAAGTTAACTGCAAGCAAATTAGCACATATAAAATTTATGCCATTTTCAGCGGTTAGTATCAGTGGCAAGTTATTAATCAGCCAAATGAAAAACAAGTTGGCAAATTCTGTACAACTAATTCCTCTTTTCCCTCTGGACACAGATTATATGAATTAATTTGAGTATACATATAGATAAACAATTCTGTGGCTCTTTCTAGGAATATTCTAAAATGTATTCAATTTATAAATATTTACTGAAAATCGCTTCTCTGTTGCAATTAGCTATTAAATGTTGTCACTTGCTACAAAAAAAAAAAACAATAAAATAATGTTCATGTTTTTTTTTTTAAGTCAATGCATTTAAATTTAAATAATAATTTAATGCGATTATAAATATGTACATACATAATAATAAGGCAATAAAAAATTGTTGTGCGATTAAGTTCTACGTAGAGTCTAATAGGTTAGGTTTGGTTAGTATGTTAGGTTAATGTCTAATTAGGAGTCTTGTGCGCTGAGCTAATTAAACGAAATCCAAGGTCTTCGCTACGTCTGTTTGTAGGGTCTGATTAGCATGCGAACATATCGCAGGGAGCCTGTGGGACCGGGCAAAAAGGTCTTCCACAAAATGCCCTTAAAATTGTCAATCACCTGACCATACTTGGACTGAAAGGTGCCGAACAGATTGCTGCAAAAGTAATACGAATTAAATGTGTTAATATAATAAAAATTAATAATTATGTATAAGTGAAGAATATAAATAAAACTTGCAAGAAACCGGCATGGTTTCTGCAAAGGATCATAGTTTGATTTGAAAATATTTCATTTAGTTTTAAACAGGATGATGGATGATGATAAAAGTAGAGAGAAATGAGGTATTTTACCTATGAAAGCACTCGCGTCCATACCACCAGGCTCCCGCATGAGTGCGGGCACAGTTCTGGCCATTGTCATCATTATCCTGGTCAAAAGTTGTGAACTTCTTGCCGGCATGGTAGCGCAGCGAGTCGCCTGCATCGCCTTTGTATGCGCCCAGGACATAAAGTAAATACTTCTCGGCCTCGCTGGCAATGCTGAATTGATCATAGAGCGCGAATCGTTTCTCTGCTTGGGAACTCATTACAATTAGCAGCTCATGATCCCCGCTGTGGGTCAGGCGATGCAGCTTATCCAATCCGATAAAGAACTCGGAGTTGAGCGACCCAAAGCCGGACTTGTAGGCATGCCAATCCCGATTAAAGTCCTCGCTGCCATCAAAGCGATAGGCGATCACTAGCCAGCCACTGTCGCGCACCTTCTGGTCGCAGTTAACATAAAAGGGGTCCACATCCGAGGCGATTCGGATGAGCACCTGGCCATGCTTCTGATCCAGGCAATTGCGCGGCGTTTCGCTGGCATCAGTGGCCTTCTTCTGCACATTGGCTGCTAAAAACGGGTCTGTAAGGCTAAAAGTTAAGAGAGAGGTATTATTACTAATTTATGCTAAGATGAATGATGATAAATGAAAATATAACAGTATAGCACAGTTTGCATCCAAATACAAGAGAAGTGATGTAGCAAAATATAGCTCGAATAAAAATAAAGATTTTAACATAATTCGAATTTATACAAATGAAATGTCTTCAAACGGCTAACTAATAGTTTAACTGCCAACTTCATTATATGCTCAATTATAATTAATTTTGTAAAAACAAATTGTAAATTGAACATTGAATTGATTAAAATATTCCATCAAATAATGTGAAATAAATTATTATTAACAATTTGCAATATCGATTAAACTGGCATAATTCATATAATTAATTGTAATTTATATACATTTATATCTTAGATATCTAATATTTTACTAAACTTTCATTAGCAGTAATATTTCAAGTGAAAATTATCCACTGACAGCATAAACTTACTAGACTTCAGATTTGTGATCACCTCTAGTCCGAAACATTTTACCAATACAATAATATATACATATACATATATACATACATACATCCTGTAGATACATTAGTATACCTTCAGATACTTAATCTTTTATGCATATGCAATCAGCTTACATGCGCGATCCCAGTTGTGCGACTGTCCCATGGTTTTTATACTCATCGATGAGCTGCTGCATCTCAGTGATATCGGCTCGGAGCGAGCGCAGTTCGTTGGTCATGTGTTGGATGCTGGAAAGAGGGATAACTCTGGCCATAAGCAGATAGCTAGTCAAATCACTTACAGCATCCTTGAATGCCACTTACCGCGCCGTTAGTCCGCCCAGCACTGCCACCGGACAGCCCCCTGTGCTCTACAAAGAGACGATTATCTCAGCCCTTGTCCTGGTGAATTGGTGAATCGCTGAATTGTACTTACATTGTCCAAGCGAAACGGCTCCACCGAGTTCTTCATGATAATTGATATGGGCTTTTCGGGTAACGTTGTTGTCGTTGTGCTCAGACAGGCCAACGCTGTTACCAGTGTTTCCAGAGTCATTCTGTCAGCTGAAAGCAGCTGCTTACTGCCAACTGCCAACTGCCAACTGCTAACTGTTAACTGCTAACTCTGTGCTGCCAATTCAGCTTACAGTTGTCGTGTAATAATATTAAACTAGCTGTGTGTGTTTACGCTTGCAGCTTGTTTTAGCGACTGCGAATGCGACGCAATTGACCCTCAGACAACTGGCAACTATTCGTAGACTAGTTTGCAACTACAACTATAGTATATATATATATATATACATGTACATATGTACGATTGCTATATGTGCAACTAGTCGACTGCTTAGAATACTCGTTTCCAATGCATCTGCATCGAAATGCGGGATTGCAAGCTAATTGATGACCTTTGTCAGTGGAGAAAACAACTAGTGGAAACGATTGAGCTGCAAACGTGGGGCCTGAAGCTAGGCTCAGTATAACCGTATATCTGAACAGACGCGTTATGTCGCAAGTGCTGCAGTTGGACGCTCTGGTCACAATGCTGGCCTGCCTAACCACAACCCACCTCGATCTGGGTGGTGAACAGATGTTGCCCGTGGATAATTCGGTGAGTAAAGGACACATTGTTTTCCCTACGAATATAATAATACAACTTGGAAAATGCTTTTTGTAAAAATATGATTCATTTTGTCAACTTGCTCTTTAACTATACTTGAGATTTCCTATTTGCATATTAAACTTATGTACAGTCTCTTTAGTTTCTGCTGAGCAATTAAGCGATTTTCGACTCGTTGATAATAATATCTAGCTAACCAGTTTGGCTTAGACAAACATGGCTATATCGATGCTGATCCTGAATATTCAAATGGGGTTGGAGATGTCACATTTCGACAAATGTATACTCTGTTTTACATATACTTTTCTATAGCTCACAGATCACCTGTAAAATATTTGTTAAAGCTACCTAACCTTATCTTTGTCCTATGCAGACAACGGATAGTTGCCCGATATCGGCACTAAGCAGTCTTACCACGCGGATACAGGCGCTTTCGACGGATATTGCCAGTGCGAAGGATCAGTTGGGCAGCCTGCAGGAGCAGCTGGTCGATTTGCGACGCTCGGGAGCGCCCGGGGGTGTGACAGCAACAACGGTACCCACCAGCTTCGGCACCCGCTTGTAGGTAGTCCCGTTTGGTTACGCAACTGAAACAACTCTCTAACACTTGATTGCAGTCTCGATGTAGAGCCGCAGCCGTCAGCGACAGCGCCTTCTAATGGAGGAGCTGCTGGACTGGGAGCACCGGCCAGGGATCCGAGCACTCCACACAGCTGCCTGAAGCAGCAGCACGGCGTGGTGAGGATTAGACCACGCGCAAATCTGGAACCACTTTTTGTGTTCTGCGATCAGAAGACTCGCGACGGAGGATGGACGGTGGTGGCGAATCGCTATGATGGCACCGAAGAATTCAATCGCAAGTGGGCGGACTATAAGATTGGCTTTGGTCCCTTGACAGCGGAGTTCTTCATTGGACTGGAGAAGCTGCATCAGATCACCAGCAGCGCAGACTACGAGCTGCTCGTCCAGCTGGAGAATCGGAAACAGGAGCTGCGCTATGCGCTCTATGATCATTTCAGCATTGGCAGCGAGTCCGAGCAGTATCGCCTCAATGTGCTGGGCAAGTACCAGGGCGACGCTACCGATGCACTGCGTCAGCACACGGGCAAAAAGTTCAGCACACAGGACAAGGACAACGACGAGAGCGATACCAACTGTGCCACTGCTCAATCGGCTGCCTTCTGGTATGGCAGCACCTGTACGCTCAGGTAAGTCCACCTTAAGTTCGCTGAACTTCACATTTCATATAAGCACTATATTCGCAGTAATCCTTTCGGCCTCTATCAGCCCTTGCTGGGCCGCGATGTGGATGGCTTCAAGGGCATCCTGTGGCGTGGCTTCCTCGATGGTCCCAAGGGCTCCCTGAAGCGAGTGCGCTTTCTGGTACGTCCACGCCCTAGCAGTAGCTAAAGGAGTCCATCAACACCATACTATATACTCAAGAATTGTGTAGAATTAAATATATATTTCCTTTTCGCGTAATAGCCATGCAAAACAACCCATAACATAATGATAAATAAATCGGAACAAAAATAATAATATACTAAAGTAGAAATGCATTAGCAAAGAATGATCGATTAGGGCATAGCCTGTATCCCGGCCAAAGGACTCTTAACCACTCCTTCGAAAAAAGTAAATGCAAACAACGAATGTAATATTATGTATAAGATATAGGTACATTTTTAAATATTATAGGATACTTGGTCAGATGAGTTATAAAAAAAATATGCTAAGGTAGACATTTAGGTTCCTCTTTGATTATTTGTATTGTTACTTGAAGTATTTTTGAAATCTTGTTGACTGTCGATACTGATCAGTAATAGAGTGTTAATCCTTCTGGCCGTAACGTAAGCTTATGAAACTTTTCACCAAACATTTATGAGTACAGAGTATATTAATACTATAGTATAACAAATTCCAAGCGACTAGCTTCCATTTTAGACCTCATTTAGATTGTCAGCTGCCTCGGTGGTTGATGTTTTTGGGCGGCTGGTCGTTGTGGTTGTGGGATCCTCATATCCCTTGACTACGAGAGCATCTCCAAACACTGGCTTGAAGAACAAAACGAAGCGCGAGAAGCGACGTGCGGAGTTCTTGGCAGAAAATAAAAAAAAGGTAAAAAAGATTTAAAGGTTAAAGACTTTTTTGTGGTACAAGTTGCATTAAAAAAAACATCGATACATTTTCACCGAATTTAAAAAATTTAACCCACTGGTGGAAAATGAAGATAAATTATTTGCGAATACGCGATATTAAAAGTTAGTTAGAGCTTTAAGCCTGTTTTCGTGAAGCTTACGGACCCCTAAATGACAAGCTTTAGTGCAAGCTTTAAATTTTATAAAGCTTAGCAACCTTAACTGACTATCCGCTCGACTAACAGTATTGGATTCCATATTGTCAATTGTAAATTACTTACCATGACTAGGCGGGTGTACGCTTGAGATACTTGGGTGATTACTCCGAAGGTTTTGCTGAACAGCTCGCCCGGCAGTTCGAACGAGACCATGTTGGGGTCCAGTTCCGTGGCGTCGTTCAGATCTTTACCCCCGGCGCGTGCTCGGCGCTTGGTCTGCTTCAGAGAGCGAGAGAGGCAGACGTAATGAAAGAGAAATAGATAGAGAGAGAGAGGATTGTGAGCAAGCTGGCTTATCATAAGTAGCATACTTTAACACTATATATATTGACATATTGAATGTGAGAAAGACAAGGTCAAGGCCAGCCCACCAGACCGCAGAGTTGCATTGAAAAATCGGGTTTTGGTTTCGGTTTCGTTTCTTTTTTAGTTTTTTTTTTTTTTTTTGTTTCTTTAATGTTTGGAGATACATATGTAAAAATTCATTTGTTTTATTTATGGTTATTTAGCCGTAAGTTACATACATATATATATGCGCCAATATTTACAAACATGAATACAATGGGTAGCATAAAATTTAACTTAACTATTGTCCTGACGACAAACAAACTGGAAAAGTTGAACAGAACTTGAACTTAGATCTAAACTACAACGACAACAAAAATTAAAAAAAAAAAAAAAGAAAATCATAAAGAGTTGAAATGTCAAATGAAAGCGTGCGAGCATCAGAGGGTAACATAGGACAGTTCACTCCCCTCGAGTGTGTGTTTAGGTATGTGTGTGTGTGTGTGTGTGTGTGTTTGTGTAGGTGTGTATGTGTGCGTGTGTATGTGTGTGATGTATATAAATTATAAAACCACATTTCAGAACGGACAAACGAAGGATTGCGGCCAGTTCCGACAGAGTTGGCCAGCTAGCCAGTTAGCCAGTAAGCCAGTTAGCTAGTGGGTTTAATAGCCCGCCTCATCGGAGTCGGGGGAAGGGCTTGTGGCGCCTGCAATGCCATTTACACCGCCCGACGACCCCTGCAATATGGGTCCCGAGAAGCTGAGAAACTTGGAGACGACATTGCCGAGGCCAGCATTGGCATTCCCATTGCCCGCCGAGGAGCCACTGAAGGCGGTAATGGTGGTTAGGACGCCAGTTGTCAGATCATTGGCAATGTTGCCAATCGAACGGATCTTCGGTGAGACGACGGCTGTGATCAGAGTCTGGAAGTCCTTAATTGGCACCGGCGCCTTAATGTCCCACTGCTTGTTCTTCTCAATATTGGAACGATCCAGCTGCTCAATCACGCGTGTCTTTGTATCTAGAAAGTTGTCGATCTTCTGCAATGGGACGTTAATCAAAGAATGCACTGGGTGGCTTGTAACTGTAGCTACTTACACCAAAGACAAATCCGAGCACGGCGTTTTTCGCCTCAAATGTCGCATCGGGCAGTTTTCTTTTGTTGCGTTCAAGTTCAGCGCCTAACACCTCCTAGATTGGGAAATGGCGAGAAAAGAGACAGAACACAAGAGAGAGATTGGCATCGGTGACATTCGACATTGAACATTGGACATTGGACATTGGACATTGGATTCTCGCTCGATTTGCAAATTCACTGGCAACTCTTCGAACCCCTCCCTCCCCCCCCCCCCCCCCCCCCTTCTCACACACAGTTCCGGATGCAGTTTCCGATGCAGCGCACGTTGCGGCATTCTTTCTTAATGAGTAGCAATCAATTGCCCAGGTCACCTAATTGCGCACGTCAATCTGCCTTTAAGTTTAATTGCTTGACGGCTAAAAAATATATATATACACACATATGTGAACATATATATATATATATATATTTGGTTGGTATAAGAAAAATGACTTGAAGCTCGAACTTCGAGGCTGGTTAGACTTGACCCAATTACGAGTCCGTTGGTGCAAGAAAACCAATCGAAATACATTAATGTGACCATACATAAATACAATACATAGACACTCACACATACTTACGTCTATTCTAAGAGCCCACAGTATCTGCTAGACGTACAGATACTTTAGCAGCGAGGCGACAATTCGGCATTCGAGATACTTATGCTTGTCCATGTTTAAAATTCACAACGTCATTGCCAACAAAAACAAAAACAATTACCGAAACCGAAACCACAACCAAAACACTCGATATGTATGCATTTCTCGACTCTCGTAGCGACTCAAAATTTAATCATTTCTAAACAAAACGCATTTGCAAAGAGCCCTGCCGTAATTTTGTTGTTTTTAATGTACGGTTAGTTTATAGTTCGATCGGATGTGACAGCGTGCTGGTAATTAAACTACCTTTTTACGATCTTTGCCTTTTAACTATGCAAGTCTATATATTTTCGGCGTCCGGCTATTCATTTGCATAACCTGGGTTTTTTCTTTAGATAAAAGCTGTCTTCTGAATAATATTTGGCTTTTTGGCATAAGCTGACTGATTTATGGAATTGACATTGCTGCAAAAATATTTCATTGATTTTATCTAGACTCTCGAGTGTTCGACTACTTAGAAACCTTCCAGTTCCTGACTTGAATATAATATTTTTTCGACTTTTTAATGTTTACTTTATACAGCTCCTCTTTAACTAATTAAATTTTAAACTGAACCCCAACCTAATTAATTAAGTTTCAAAAATATAATTTTTAGCTAATTAAGCTGAAGAATTGTTTGCATTTAATTATTTTGTTAAATAATTGCTAAAATGTCGACCAGTATGAAAATAGAAAGTGGGCGTCTGCTTTTCACAGAAGAAAAATATGCCAAAGTTGCCAATCAAGTCACATTTTGGATACGACAATTTTCCATTAGGCAGGCAACATAAATTTGTACATTTTTCAAGGCACTAAACAATAATTTGCACAGTGCTGTAAATTAATTATAAAAGAGGAAAAGCAACAGCAGCAGTAGCAGCAGCAGCAGCAGCAGAAGAAGAAGGTGACGAAACATAACACTGGTGAGAGGAGATTGTGAGAGCTTCTTCCTCTGCTTTTAGCGCAGTGAACAACAACACTCACAATATCGTGACAGCTTTATCCACGCCCGCTGCTCGATTTGGAAATGTTGGCGTAGGTCCGTAATATAAATATCTACATGTATATGTGTATGTGTGTATGTGTGCATGCGGCGTTAGCCTAAGCGTTGCTTTTCGCCTCAAGGTCACACTTGTGAAACGCTCAACGGATTGGTAATTGGATTATGCATTCGTATGCAACTCTGCGTGGATCAGATTGAAACGGATTAAAACGGTTTGGATTGGATCGGATCGGATCGGATTGAGTCAATACTCTGCGGACTGGCGGAAAAATACAGTAACAGCAGCAGCAGCAGAGGCAGCAGCAACGTCAGTCGACCAAAAAATTAGCAAGTGCTCAGCTGCAGCTTACACAACAACAACAGCAACAACAACAACAACAGCAACAACAACAACAATAACAAAAACAAGAGGCGCAATAAAGGTGCTGCCAGTCAGTTAGTTGGCAAGTGACTTTTACGCCTCAGTAGCAACTGCAACAGCAGCAACAACAGCAACAACAGCAACAGCAGCTGGCAGCGGGGCAAAGGAGCTGACAACAAGTTTGTGCCTCTCATGACACACAATGGGCCCAGTTGGCAGTCCCTCTGTCCATGAGTTGGGTGAAGTTTGCTTCCTAGTTACTGTTATTTGCCATGCGCTGCTTGGTGATTGCTGGTTGCTGTTTGCTGTTTGCTATTTACCATTTGCTTTTTACTGGCTTTTGGCTGTTGCCTGTTGGCTGTTGGCTGTTGGCTGTTGGCCACTTGGCTACTTTACCTCTGCATTGATGGGATTCAGATCGGCTGGCTCGCTGTTGTCCTGGAGCGTGAGTGTTGGCTCCGCTGGCGCCGATATCGTCAGTTGTGTTGCTACCAACAGCAGCAGCAGGGCCATCATACATCCCGTTGTGAACTGCATTTTATTGATATTATTTCGTGTTGGTTGCTTTGAGTCCTCCTCAGATCTAGGCAGAAAAGAAACAAACAACACGTAACGGTCAGTTTGGCTATTGGATATTTCCAGGCGTCACACACGGCGCATGCGCAATGTCGTCAGCGACCTTCGACAGAGGGTCTGGCCAATAACAATACTCTACACCTTATACATACTCTATGGGCACGCAGCAACTGAATTTGTTGTAAATGGGAGGGAGCCAGCAATTGGTATGCAAAAACACAACAAGTACAACAACACACACAACAAGCTACAAGCAACAAGCAACAAATTTTCGAGCAACAGCTGCCGCAGATATGCGATACTAGCACGTTCACTAACTTTAAGCAAATGACTGCAGACGAAAGTTACTTCAATGATTTAGCAGTGGCCAAAAAATCGGTTACACAGCCAAAGCGCCAAAGCGCAGTCGTCGGAGCTTTTGCAGTCGACGTCGGCGTTCGCATAGCGCTCGTTTGGCCAACAACCAACAAAACTACAAACAACAAATATACATTCGACTACTACATACATATATACCAATATATACAAGCATCCATGTATTACGATTCTGTGTCCATGTATATGTGCGAGTATACAAAATGGAAGACTGACAAAACCGAATTGAATTTTATTACGCGCGCGCGCGTTCGCATAGGCGTCAATGGTTCAGCAACGGCAACAACAACAGCAGCAACAACAGCAGCAACAACAGCAGCAACAACAGCAGCAACAACAGCACCAACGGCAGCAGCGATATCAGTATGCAAGGCGGCGTCAGCGTAGACTTCGACGTTGACGGCGCAGTTGACGTCGCTGCTGACGCTGCCGCTGACGCCGGCTGCGCATTGAAGCTGTGAACACGTTTTGAGCGCAAAATTCAACAAAAGCGCTCAATAAAGTGCAAAAGTTGTAACGGCGCCAGCAGCAACAACAACAACAGTAGCAGCAGCAGCAGCAGCAGCAGCAACAGCAACAACTTTTAAGGCTCAGCAACCTCTTGGTGTTGTTGTTGCAGTTGTTATTGTTGCTGTTGCTGCTGCTTGTGTTTTTGCAATGCTCTTTTAATTTGTACTTTTGGTTTTCAATTAAAACACAAGTTGGTCATATGAATGTACATGGATTACGTATGCGCAATTATTTGCTTTTTGTTTTTTGTTTTTAAGCCATTCTTTTGCTCAGCATTCCCAATGATCTTTTTTTACAAACTATAAACTCGTACATTTGCACAAAGCACGGCTGTATTTTCCGAAATATACTTCAAATACAAATGGACTATACAACCTTAAACATTCTAAGTTTACGTACAAACAGAGCTTATGCTTCTATATGTTTTGTATTCATTTTATGAATGATCTGCTACTTTGTAGCCTTTCAATATATATTTCTTCATGCACTTGATTGAATATACACTAACCATCTCCCTGTTCTCTGCACTCAAATAATTGAATAGTTGAAATAATTAATTCCGTAAATATTAGCAACTTGATATATTTTATTTTTGAATTTTATACAAGATTTTTCGAGGTCCTTTTCCGCTTGCAAAACTAAATTTCTTACGATCAGACAGTTGGACGGACCCAATAAGCTCTATGTCACTTGGGCCACAGAGTATCAAAATTAAATCTAAAATTAATCGAGTCTCTTAATTGCCGCCAGGTGAGCTGAGCAGAAAGCAGGTCAACATATTTGAACAATTTAATAACCAAATTGAAAATAATGCTTGCCAAACACGAAAGAATATGCAATCTGATGATCTATGGCCTGCCCGACCAGCATATGTACATATGTATATTATACATATGTAATTTAAGTTTAGTAAATTAACTAACTTTATACTGACATTCGAATTGGCTAACAATTATCGGGCAAATTAAAAATCACAAATTAGCCAATCACTGTCGGCGAATTGAGATACTGAGAATGCAAGACTGTAAAATTGCATAAAGGAACAAAGTCCGCAATATCAGCAGCAATATTGTTGCTTTTGGTACCTTTATGTTCCTACAAGTAAGTACTTCAATCTCTAATCTGTACCACTCACCAACTACTTAGTTCCGTGCATGTGCATATATTTTTATAATAATTAAAAAAGTACCTTTAAGTTTAATCTAAACAAATGTATCTTAAGCTTGTTTTAACAGGCACCAGGCTGCAAACAACTTTGCACTTGAGTAATTTGACTATCGCAATATTCAGCGTTGGTTCTGAAGGCTATATATTATAATGATTAAGCACCAGACAAATAAGAGTGCTCTAGTTAGGAGGGGCCCACTATGAGATACACTATGCCTATTATTTATATACATGCAAATATAAATAAAAGCATTTAAATCGGAGTCTGCATAATAATCTTTTACCATCAAAAATGTTGGTTTAACAATTAAAAATTTAGTACAACTCAGTAGTAGGCTTGTTGACGGAGATTGTCAGTAATCCAATAAAGTCAAAAATTGTAGGGGCGCCCGCCCGGCAAGGGTGTTAAAAAAATAAAATCTTAACACTTTATCTGACACGTTTATAAACGAGCATCTACATACAATTATATTAAGTCTGCAGCTTCAATTGCGTCGATTAAAATTGTCTTCAGACAAAACCAATAAGCATATGTATATAGTATGTATATGTTCGTATTCGCGTCGGCATTGCAATGGCAAAAGCGAAGCGACAGACCGCAAAAAAGCGGCAGAGAAAATCCGAGAGGAAGCCTTCAAGCAAAGTGCAGGCAAAAAAGGTAAACACGCACAAGTGTCATCGTTTGTAGGTCGTAAGGTCGGACCAGTTGACAGAGTTACCAGCCCCGCTAGGGTCTCTGCAAATATGCACATTTCAATGTCGATGTTGATGTCGATGTCGAAGAACCTGTGCAACAGCTCCTATAGTCCTACACTAGTTCGGGTTGGGCTTCGAGTTGTTGGGCTGCCTTTTACTTTTGGCCTGCTTCACAGTGGCTTAATTAACTTTCAGTTTTTGCAACCTCAACGACATTTTAAAGGCCAGTAAATATTAAAGGCATGCTCAAATTCAATGGGATGCATATGCTAAAAACTCTTGAAAGCTGTATCTGGGATACGTTAAGCTAGCTTCAAACCATCCAAACTAGTTGCTCTTGTTGACAAAACAATACAAAAATATAAAGAAAAAACCGACTTAAAGTTGCCTTGAATACTTAAGAAACCACATACTCTGCACCTACAAAAATTGTATATGCAGATTTAATTTAAAGGAAAAACCATGAACAAAATCCACATCCAGTGTCGACAAAGACAAATTTTTGTAATTTTCGACATTCCATTTTTACAAAACAATGATTGAAAATCAGTTCAGTTTGGACAAAGTTATGGGAGTTTAAAGTCTTAGAAGGGCATTTAAAAGGCCACTGATTGGGATTTGGGCAAACTTAATTTTTTGTCAAATTTGGCATTACTTTTAAGAGAAAAATTAGCGTCGTCAAAATCACTTTTCTTATAGTTTTTTATACTCATTTTGACACCCACATTCAATAAAAATACAATTTAGAGATTCAATAATTTGAAACACAATTTTTGCCAAGAAGGGGGATTTTTCGCCAAAAAAATTGAAATAAATATTTTCAAAGCTGCATAAACTTTATATGTGGAATTAAAGTAGATTACTATTTTGACCAAAATGTCTTCGGAATTGACAATCGGTGCAGTTTTGACAAAGTTATGAGAGTTTGAAGTCAAGAAGTGAATTTTTTAGGAAAATGGCAGTTTACAATCTAATTTTTTGAAAGTTTTGGCATGATTGACAGAAAAATTAAATGATGAAGGGGTGCCTTCATCGCTTTTCCCATATGATATTAGCATCCACATTTCGGGGAATTTTTTTTTTAAAGTGATAATTTCTTTTGCAAAGCCGTAGATGAGGAAATAAAAAAGAGTTCAATTTAAGATCAAACTATGGCAAACACTGATCAGATTTGTGCCCGGGATCCTTGTTAAGCCCACAAAAAATGGAAAATGAATATCTTGACGGGTTTGAGTATTATGAGTTGAGCTGCAACATTGCAAATTGACTATGAAAATTCAATTGCTGTCACTCAGGCGCCTCAATTACGAATGTAGAGCCCATAAAAACTTGCAGCCAACTGGCAGTTAGTTGTTAGTTAGTGTTGCATTGGCCAATCTGCTCGTTGTTTGCCGTTGTTTCGTGTTTGGGACTTGGGTGTCTGGCCACCCCAAGCAGCTCGTTAATTTGACAGCGACGGTGATGGCGGCGGCGACGTCTGACATGCAAATGGGCCCTGGCACGGGGCTCCATATTGCAACGAGGCAAAGGGGGCGACGGGTGACGGGTTGACGGGGCACTCGCAATGTAAGCATTTTTATGTAGCCGTTTTAACTAATCTGCTCACTTGTCATACATACTTGTATTTGACATGGCCAAGACCCCGGCGTCGCTCAAATTTGTAACTGCCGTAACGGCGCGACGTTGATTTCATGCTTAGCCCGCAACCCCCCACTCCCCTCCCGCACACATAAAGCATAATTGCGAGGCGGCTTATCAGTCAGCGTCCTTGGCCACTTTCTTGACCTGGCTAAAATAGATCGTAATGCCTGCGAATCATTGCGTAAATGTCAATTGGCCATCGCGACGGGTCAACATACCTACATACATATATAGTACATAAATATACATACATATATGTGTAACAAAAGATATACATATGCATGTTTCTAGCGATGTGCTATGCACATTTTGAGGGGCCAAGTAATGGCGCATTAAATGTGTAGTAGCTGCAACTTGTTCTCCACTCGCTCGTCTGTCAGTTGTTACAACTATAATTTAGCATTGCTCAATGTGCAGTCTCCGTTCATGTTGATGTTAAGTTACTGCTGCTGCTGCTACTGCTGCTGTTACTGCTGCTGCTGCTGCTGTTGACGTACAAAATGATTCGTCATTATGCATTATTCAGTTGTTTATTAATGTCACCATGCTCTCAAGTTCTTTAATGCATTGCGTTATGCGAAATACTCGTATTTTTGGACGGATCAGGGCGCCCGCAGTGCACATGGATAATGACTATCTAAAAACAGGTCCATTAACTAACGAATGGCCCATGGCGACACCAAGATTTATATACCAGCATGACCGACCAAGACCTCTTACTCTTTGCCTACTTTTACAGCAACTGACACAGCTTATGCCACATTTTCAAATGTCTGCTTATCTAATAAGGAATGCTGATCAGTGATCAGTGATCAGTGCTTAAATATGTTAGTATACCACTATTTAGTACCTAATATCTGCAATAGATGCAATCGAAATACAATTCGTTTAATGTTTATATGTAGAAACCAGAACATTTATAGAAATTCGAATAAAATAAAAAGTACTTCAGATATCAATAAAATCATCTTCATATCTATATACTTTCAAATTCGTATTCACATATGTACATATATGTTTAATAGCTATCATTGCAATATATAGTTCGATTTAAGATCAATCCGCAAAGACGGTCGTAGATTAATGCTTTTGTGACCTCCTCGTTGATCATTAATATTAATATATTCAATCAATTTCAAATGCAAGTAAATCAAACACTTTAATGATTGTGCTCTAGTCGAGAGTGTCCGCCTAAGAGATACCCTGTCCCACTTTATGATACACTTTTAACTCATTTTTATTGAGTATAATTACGAAATAAGTAAATTGCTTGCGTGTTATATAATTGCAATATGCGATTGATAATGTTCTCCAACTTGATTTAGCTTTATAGCTCTGAGACCACAACAAAGTTTTTTAATATACTTGATCCCAATTGCCGTGTCATATGTAATGAAAATAGGCGTGGCGACAATAACCACTTGGACATAACCCAGAATTGCTCTTATAGATTATTCAGTGTTGTATTGCAAAGGTTAATTCTTACTTCTTACTTCGTACTAGATGTG
Organism: Drosophila maculinotata; assembly: GCA_035045305.1. Lineage (NCBI taxonomy): Eukaryota > Metazoa > Arthropoda > Insecta > Diptera > Drosophilidae > Drosophila > Drosophila maculinotata. The sequence continues at coordinate 10,148,053 of JAWNPD010000679.1, read as the reverse complement.
GCTAGTGCAGAATTCTCAATGCTGATTAATCCGGTCTTGCGTATTTAGTTTGCTTGAAGCCCAATCACTGCAACTAGTCAGCCAGGCACCTTTTAAAATATATTTCTATATATGTATGTATATGTACATAAGTTATTCGCCACGGGGCGCGATCTGTAGCTATAGCTAAGCGGGGCGAGTTAGCCTTGTTTAGATAATTCTGTATAAATAACTAAGCGATAACTGTTTGAAGGTTGTCTTTTTACGGCATAATTGCGATTGCTCGCAAATACATATAATAAATAGTTTCAATAAGTACTTAAATTTGAAAATATAACAAATTGTCTCAATAAGTAAACCAAAACAACAAACGTTTAAAAGTATTTATAAATATTCTAGTCGAGGCTGATCTAGTAGATCCAGTCGCCTTAATTTGGTATGATATTTAAACAAATTTTAATTCAACAATCTTAAAACTTTTGCAAAATTGTATGCCATTTTAATCTGGTGAGTTTCATAACGATTGTATGATAACTAATTTAGCTATCAGTGACATACATTCTTTTTGTAAATATGAACAGGAAATATTATAGATGAACGGGCAGTTAGACAATCAAACGGAACGACTGATCAAGAAGATGAATATGTCTCTTTTTGCACAACATTGTCATACCCTTGCTACAATTTTAGTATGGGTACAGGGTATAATAAAATAACGCTAAATATTTGATAATATTAAAAGCACCTTAAATAAATTTACATAATGGAAAAGCAAAACAAACGCAATAAATAAGCGACGAATGCGTATGTGTAAAAACAAAACCCAAAAGGCATTGTTTTATTGCCAATTTGATAAGTTTGCAGTTACTCAAACATTGATTTGCATAATCAATTTCGGGCCATAGGAAAAAAACGTGGAAAATAAATAAGAGTATTCATTACGAAAATAAAGGCATCAAATGTGTTAAAACGGTCAATAAACTTATTGACCGACTTATGCTGATGTGTATACAAACATATACACACACACACACACACACACATGACAGACAAGCTGAGAGACGTGTATTCAACGCCCCCTCGCTGGTTTGCCTTCAACGCGGGCAGCTTGTGCTCCACTTTCATGGCATTTACTTTCGCTTTTTACACACATGCATGTAGGCGTGCGTGTAACTGTGTGTGTGTGTGTGTCTCAGTGAGTACTCATCGCCTCAGCATGAGGCTTTGTTATTGTTCAAATTGTGTCGACGGCTGCTGCTGCTGCAGCTGCTGCTGGTCTGGGGTTTATCTTGATTTGAGCTATCGCAATCGAGCCAAGTCGAAGCAAACGCACAGTTTCTCAACGACCTTGAGACTGTTACCGGTTTCTTTAGGCCAACCGACAACATATGTCTGCGTGTATTTCAATCCGATAAGCACACACACACACATACATGTATGTGCATTTGTATGCGCACAGGCTGTGACTATCTTTGCCAGCTTTGACTTTTGATCGTGCTCATCTTCTCCACATTGGTCTTGCATCGGTTTATTATAATTTGATCACGACATTCGCATTCGAGATCATAAATGTTTGTGAAATTTAATCCATATAATAATTATGTACAACTTGCTGATATTACACGGATTTGCTTGACGCAATTGTTTTTTTTTTTTTTTTTTTTGAAATTAAATTGCTTTTTCATCTATTTTCCGCACGTAAGTTTCGAGCATATTGAATTAATACATTTGTATTTGTACCAAAACCAAAGAAAATTAATTTAAATGCTCACGATTTTTTACAGTTTCAACGCGCGAAATAACTATTGCAACAACAACAGAAAATAATTTAACAAAACATTTGTTTTTTTGTTTCATTTCTCAACATAGTCTAATTTTGTAATATATATGTGAACATTTATTTGAGTTGTGATTTATAGTGATATATTATGCAATTTTAGTAGTAAATTGAATTTTAAGTTTTCCTTAAAATCCACAATATTACAAAAAAAAATTGTTTCCTCGCTTTAAAAAATCTCTGGGAAATGGCTGAATTAAATTGTAACGTGTTGTACTTTCGTATAAATGGGTTTTATACATTACTTAATGGTCTAAATCAAATATGCTTAAACTCTCCATCTGCTGACGATGCGTAAATGAAAGTCGACTGTTGGCTGTTTATTTACATTAGCTGTTGACTTGGCTTCGATGTTTCAACAAATGCATGAGTTATTAATAAATGTATGCTAATCAGAGCCGTAAGAGCCCGCATACACGCATATACGCATACACACACACAATCACTAATGCTACACTTTGTATAATAATAATTAATATTTTACATATGTATATGTATGGATATTTCTATCAGCATTTGTTTCGTGTTGCAATGCGAAGAAAGCGTCAGTTGTTTTGCTTTGGGGATGGTGATTGGGTTTTTGTGTTGTTGTGCTGTTGTTCGTTGTTGTTGTTGTTATTGTTTCCGGCTACTGTTATTGCGCTTGCTGCCAATGCAAACTTTGTTCGGACGGACAGTCCCATTTTCGAAGCTCGGATGGTTAGCAAGTTCGTTGCCTAAGTCTTTTGTTTTGGCACAACGCATATTGAGGATTTTGATGCCCCGACTTGAAGTTTTCACGAATTTACATATTAACGTATATATATATATGTGCGTATGCAGATAACTCACCGAATGTGTATATTTTTAAGCTTCACCGCTTGCCAAACTTAATTGCAATGTGAACATTTACCGGCAGAGCACATAACAAAAGCACATAAAAAAAATATATAACAAAAAATGTTGTAAGCTTTTAATGAAAAGCTAGCACTAAAATTAGCCTTTGACTATTAAGAATTTGGGCGGCAAGGCTACAAAATAAAGCGTTTGTTACCACTTACGACTATGCGACTATACGACTAATAAATAACAACACCAAGCTGTCCCGGCCCGGAATGTCACTTGGTCTTGTGAAAGATTCACGCGTAACTGAAACAGCTTCGAGCGCAATGCGCCACTCACACAAAGCTCAGACTCAGAAAGAAATGTGTACAAGGCACACAGTAAAGAGTTAAAAGTAAAAAGTAAAAAGCATGTTTATAAAGTGTGCCCCTCGAGTTCCCGCTACCCGGCAACCTCCCCACATGTATGCATGTAACTTGCAATGAATAGAAAGCGACAAAATATGCGCTTGGCTGGCCAAAGTAGTTGAAATGGAGAGCGACATGTGGCCGCTGTGTAAAGCAACAACAGCGAATGCCGATGGAGAACGAACGATGACAAAAGCGACCATAAAATCACACAGCACACAGCACACAAAGCGCTAACGATGACGTCAACGACCCTATAAAGAGCGGCATGGTCAGCTAATATCGGACTCAGACACCCTGTGTCGCAGATTTTCGGAATCTTGCAGTCGTTGAGCTGGGCTCGTGTCGTGCTTGCTTTATCGTGTCACGAAGACACGCACAAATTACGAAAGAGTTCGTGTTGAGCACTTAAACAGAGCAATTTAAGGAATATAGCGATGGTGATGATGCTGAGAAAAGTACAGTTGATATTACAATTAAAAGAATAATTAAATTAAAAATAAATAAAATCAATATTGTTTTGAATATAAAAATAGCCTTAAATAATTGCCCAACCTGGCTAAAATAAATGTAAAATATTTGTAAGTCTGGAAAAATTACTTTTAGTGCTCGGTAGTCTAGTAGTCTGACCAACCGTTAATCCGTATAGCGCAATTTACTTGAAAACTAAAGACTCCAAAGTACAACCCGCCTCTTATGATCTTTGGCATGACTTTTCCGTCTTTTACTTAATTACTTTCGACTTTCGTCTTTCGTTGGCTGCTTCCTCCATGCAGTGAATTTCACTTGAGCGTAACAAACTTTTTACTTAACACTGATGTTAGAGAGAATACTTTCTTGCATCATCTCCACTACTCACTGCTCACTGCTCAGTGCTCACTACTCACTCAGCTGGTCAACTGGCCAACCGGCCAACTGGCCAACTTGAACTCTTCATGGCCTACGTACATCCCAGTCCAGATAGGACAGGCCTTAAACACATTACGACATTTGTGTTTTACGCTTTCTTAGCCGCTCAAGTGAGCATTACATCTTGTTTTGGCCATAAAATGATTACAGAGACAAGCTTAAGTATCGAAGAAATAATTATTTATTGCTTAAAAAGTATTCACAAAAAAAAAAAAATATTTATATATATTAGTAGTTATCAATGCGTTAAGTGGAGATGCGATTGCCGTGCAGTTTCGCTAGAATTGAGTCCACGATCTGCTTACGGCTGGCTTCATGTGATGGCTGCTGCTCGAGAACAGTCCAGTGGAGGCGTGCGAGGCGCCACCTGAGGCACCCAGCGAGGCATTCAGCAGCAGTCCCAAGGCGCTGCTCACCAAGTGCGACGCAATTTGCTTAACAAATCCGCCCGAGTCGAAGCCACCGCCCGCAGATTCCTTTTTCTTCTGGCGCGGCAGCTCGGCGCTGCCATGACGCTCCTCCGATGTTTCGGGGGGCCGCAGCTTTGACTCCAAGAAACCGCTGAGGAAGTTCTTGGTAAACGTGAATGGCTGCGGAGGTCCTTCATCCTCCGGATCCTGCAAAGACAAGCAAAACGCAGTTTTAGCTAGTGACACTGAGGCAACGGGGCGTATGAAACTGGGTTAGTAGAACAGTCAGAATAGATTGCAAAACATAATAGGCATAAGTACTGCGCTCAATGCGGCCAACACGGTGCCCACAAAGTTGCCCACAAATAGTCCATTGTTGATCTGCAATACACAATATAAGCAATATGAGGATTATTAAAAAAGGTGAACTGGTCAGTCGTGAGCTTACCGCTCCGCCACCGCCGGAGAGGCCATCAAAGGCAGTGCCCACATAGTTGCCCAGCACTACACCAAAGTTCTTGTTGCCCGAGAGCAGTCCCGACAGCAGCGATGTCCCAGTGCTAATCAATGACTCAATGTCCAGGCCACCCGGCTAACAATATAATATAAATATGTATATATAAATATAATTACATCACAGTAGTTCGATTAGAGACAACTTACGCCAAACAGCGTTGATATGAGCCCTGTGAGTGCACCAATCAATGCTCCTACATCCGAGCCGCCTTCGCCCTGCAGAGTACAACATAAGTTGGTATTACTAAAAAGGCTGTATCTCTCACTCTCTTTGTCTCTCTATCTTTGTCTCTATCTTATTTACTCACGCCACTTAAACTTCCAATGATGCCAACAAGACCGCCGCCGCCGCCATTGCCGGTGTCATCGCCACCCAGCTCCGAGGAACCGTCATCATCCTCCTGCTTGGCATTGTTTACCGTTGTGGTTTTAACTGTAACATTTGGCGACTTCGAAAGGCGCATTAATCAGGAATTATTTAACTCAAATTGATTTTGATTATTAGGTCTCTCTTTAACGAGACATTTATAACCATATCTGTTTCTCTCAATAATTTATTAAATTATGAAACACAATATATACAACTTATAAAACAACAATAGCTGAGTTAAAAAATAAGTTTGTATATGTAAGCACAATATTACGTATACGTACAGTCGAAAATTGTATTTTCACTTCATATTCATTTTAAGAAACTTTTGAAATGAAATTCTATTTAATTTTCCGAATTTCTATTACTCAATATTTTATAATTAAAATTTCTGCTTTAATTATTATTGACATTGTTATATAATAGCACCAATATGTGGCATTAAATTTGATGATCTCAGCTAAGTGTATGCATTTGATGCACACTCCTCGACTTAAACACATAGAGTATCAAGTCAAACACACACACACACACACACACACACAGATGAGGTTAGTGACACTTGAAAATTAAGAACAGAATTGAAGGCACACTCACAACATTATCCAGTTCATCGATTTCGTCGTTCGCCTGAGTTTGCCTTTTGTTTTCGCCGTTTGTCTCATGCTGTTGTATCACCAGATTTTCACGGAAATCGTCCTGCATATGCAATTCATTGGCCTTGGATCAGACAAACTTCAACAGTGTCTACACAAGCCACTTTATCGTCTACTCACCTCTGACAATATGGACTTGATGACGCGCATTTCGTCTTGCTGCCGTTGCTGTTTCTCTGCAGGCTTTGGCTCCCTGACTGCGCGCTTGTGCAACACCTTGTGACTGGCCTTGGCCAGCGGACCATCGGTAGTGGCAGATTTAAGAAGGTGCCCCAGTGCCTTGTCAATTTTCGCATCCAAATCGGTCTTCATCTGCGGCACCTGCTGCAGTATGTGGAGTCGCAGCTGCCCCAGCCGCTGATTCACTTGTGGCTGCTCTCCAGATTGCTCATCTAGGTGCTGCTGTTGCAGTTGCTGCTCCTGCTGCTCCTCGTACAGATCGCGAAGCACTTGGCGGAACTGCTGCTCATTCTTGTCGCTGCTCATGACATCCATGGCACTGCTGAGAATAGTGAGAGCGCGCTGATCCCGTGCCATTTGCTGTTCAATCTCATCGATCTTGGGTACTATGTTATTGCTGTGCTGCATGTCCGACTGCTGCAGCAGCTCCTTGATTGCCTGCACCAGATGCTGCTCCATTTGCTCCTCCGCCTGCCGAGCCCCATTCAGTAGTCCCAGGCCGGTCAGAGCACGCAGCTCCTGCGGAGGCAGGGTCCGCTCGAGCCTCCTATAGGCACTTATCGCACGCAGATATTGGGACTGCAGCTTCGTTCCACTGGGCCGTGCGCTGGTGGGGCTGCAGGAGCAGGCGCAGATTACCAGCCCCAGCAGCAGCAGCGCTGGAGGCCGCCATGTGTTGCTCATGGTTTAATGGTCACTATACTGAAACTACGCCCAGGAGCGCAGCGCACTTTATATATCAATCAGATGTCACATATCTTCCAATCCGATGCGGTTCAATCCAACATTAGTCGATTTGTTTTCCGCTTAGTCGCTTGGGGGCGTTTCACTGCCGTCTCTACTCAATACTAGTCCGTCTGCCCTCGGTTCAATGCACATTTTGTGAGATTGGGTAACCGTTTAAATATCTTATATATATTTATGGTCAGTTGACCAGCAGCCCATGTCTTTATTTGTTTGCCTAACTAGTCCACCATATGGTAATTTCCTCAAACATAATTATAGTTTCATGTACTTGACAGTTTTTTTGTAATATATTTACATTTTCAAGCGCTTGTCAAATCTTTAAGATCAAACATAATTAAATATAGATCGAATCCAGGCAGAGCTAACAACAACAAGTTGATTCCCATAATCTATAAATTAATTACCTATTAACAAAAAACATAACTCTAATAAATTGCTGCAACATTTTGAAACTGCTAATAATGAAACTCGTTTACAATTCATTTCAATGATCTCACACGTTTTCCACATTAGATCAACGTACCCCAGATGACCAGAGTGCCCATAATGCTGTCATTAAATCTTCAAATGGCATCTCATTAGCCATTCTATTCGGCATTATACCCACAAGTGCTTTAATTTTGATCTAAGGGAATATATTAAACAACAGCTTAATAAAAAACAAATTAAAAAGTCTGACTTCTTTAGTGGAGAGAGTGTCCCGACTAAGAAGTACTCTGTACTCAGCTCAGAAAATACTTTCGTTGTTGCTTCTTCTTCCCTTGACTCACATTATGCAAAAAACTACTTCAGATATCTTCGATACACAATATATAGAGTGCAAGGAATGTGTGCAATATGATTGATCTCTGAGATTGAGACATTCATATGACAAAACTAGTCTATAATAATATACATATATAATATATATTCTGTATGTTATCGTAAAAGTCTCCTTCAGTTTGTTGAACTAATATATAATACCTTTATAATACTTCATATAACTTTTTAATGTGTATAGGGCATAAAAAGTGGGCTCAAGTGTCGCAATTTTTCGTTGCTCTTAATTACCATTATCCAGGCGAGGCTGCCATCATAATCAACCGGGGCGATAACATATATATATATTACCCGTAGGCCTCTAGGCGGGAAGGGAGGGCAGCTATTAACGACAGCTCAAGCCCCAGCTCCGCCGGGCTAGACGCTCATAAAGACGAACCTACGGTCAAGCCCGGGCATGACAAACAAGGAGCGAAGCGAAGTTAGAATGATGAGTATACTCTGTACAAATATACCCTATATATATATACCAATTATTTGGTTAACAATCATAAATATATACTATTCGTATGTAGGTATAAATAAATACCACTTTTTTCTCATTATTCAAGCAAACGTTACGACAATAATACTTTTTTCAAATTATGCATTAGATTCGATTATAATTTAATTCCCCAACATTCTTTTCTGATTATGCCTGTAGCTAATTATATTTTAAATTACCATACTGTATTTATTAGTTAATATGGCCATTACAAACTAAATAAATAGTATATCTTAGTCAGGCACTCTTAAATGTTAGAGTCAACTGCAACTTTCAGGGCATTAAGCAAAAATAATCGTCTAATAAAGAAAAATACACGCTATTTTATCTAATCACATATTTTAATTAGTATTTGTCGGCATACGAATTTGTTTATTGCTTGTGTTAAATCAACCTTTTTGTAAGGGTCACAAAACATCATCTGAACTTTCCAGTTATGAGATTGCTTATGCTCTTAACATTTCAGTCAACAAAAAGGAAAAGTGTGGCAAAGAACCCATGTAATTTAATATAATACTATATATGCAAGAGTATTTAATCTTCGGCTGGCCGCATATAACTATTGTCATTTTTGTTTTATTTATTTGCAGATGATCGTCTTTCTGTCTGCCGGCTTTAATTGCAACTATATACTTACATACATTCATCTATTTTTTCATTATGTTTGCCATTTCGTAATTTCTACTTACAATGAGCTTGAGTTGAGTTGGAATATTGGGCATTTCGCTGTCTAAGACGGAAGCGGAAATAGCGACGGCAATTCGTGGTAATGAGCAATCAACAACGCCATCAGCACTTGACATTGCTGAGGGGCACCAATTGCCGACCGCACAAAGATCACGGGTACACTTACATGCATACAAACATACATACATACATAGACATAAAAAAAATACCAAAAATAATATGTATGTACACAAAAATGGAGTTTACAATTTGTGCGCGCAATTAGGGTCTGTTTACGAGCATTGCGATTGCGAGGCGAGCTACAACGCAAACAAGCGACAATCGACAAGCGACAATCGACAAATCGACAGACATCGAATGGGAAAATCAGTTCATCAAAATCAATTTACGAGCCCAGGCAAAAGCCAACGCAAAGGCCACTTATAGCTGACTTCATTTTCACATATATATATATATAAATATATATATGGATATGTGTTATACATATGTTTGTGTGTATTAACACATATCTTTGTGCAAGAAATAATAACCTTGCCAAATCGTTCGACTTCGTGTTCGTTAGCTGCCGTGGCTTAGCAACGCAACGTTGACAAAACCAAAAATAAAAATATAAATAACAACAATACATAATATGCAAGAAGCAAATATACATATAATAATAATAAAAAATAAAAAAGAACTGGTAGCTTTATTGGCAAAATAATTATAAACTTTGCACTTCTATTAACAATTTATGATTGCATTTGAAGCCGTGTATTGATAACCGCACTTTGAGCTCGGTCAGGAATTGGAGCAGGGCTATATACATATGTATATCTGTAAATATGAATATATATGTATATAGTATATACACAATCACAAACACGAAAGCGTTGCTCTTGTGCCAAATTGACAACGATTTTGGAGCAACTATAAAATCTATATTACCAACAATAAGCACATACTCGTTTCGCAGATTTCATGTGAAATCGCATGCGCCGCTAAATTAACATAATAAATAGCCCCATAGATACCATAAATCAAGCAGTTGCTGCAATTTCTGAGCATACACCATATACCCACCATATACTCTATTAACACAAAAGTTATTCAATAACCTTTTTTTGGGCGAAAATTATTTTTGTCCATATATTGTATCATATGAATTTGAATAAGTGTTTGGGATCTTTTATATTATAAATGTATGTATGTATGTGTCTTTGCTGCTTAACTTGTTTGAATTTGTACTATAAGCTTTCTGGCACTATCAATGATCTTTAGCACTTGGTATACAATTGCTTTAGCCTCTAAGCTGTCTAGGCTTTAGCTTTATTTCGCAATATGTGAGCAGATTTGGCCTTTAAGCAACCATCCTTCGTTTGCGGTTTGCTCACTAAATAATGCTGACATATGTGTGACACACTTATACATACATAGGTTGACAAATAACACTATTAAATATTGGGTGACAATTTGTCAATATTAACAAATGACTAATGATAAATGACTAATAGATTCGACATTTTTAAAATTTTATTTATGTATGTAAATGTCTCAATTTATTTTTTTCATTTTATTCATAATATAATTGGTAGTGAATTTTGAATTTCCTTGCCAGCTCCTTCTGTAAGCTTTTCATATAAAATTGAACATGCTTTTAATTTAGAAATAAATTAAAGCATAAGGCATTATTCTGTTTCGATTCTTATACCAATCGACTTTCAATATCGCCCTTGCCACTCTCCGCCTCACTTAACCCAAATTATTGTTTGCGCCAACTCATTTGAGTATTCATTTGCAGATTTGGAATTCAAGTTTTTTTGTTTTGTTTATTTGTTTCTTACCAAATCATTTCAATCAGAGTCAGACTGCCAGTTTGTGCAAGTCATTCAGCTATTCTCAGCCAGTATAATTAGTTGAACCCAAGCGCCGCGTAAAAAACCCAAAAATGTCGCAGAGGCGACGCGTCGAAAATGTTGCATGGCTTTTGGGGTCGTGGACCCAATGGCCCAATAAAGTTATTAAAAGATATTGTGCGGCGACTGACAAGAAAACGAGCATAAAGTGCCCAACCTGATCAATATCACGTAATGGCAAATGGAAAAATCGAGAGTGGCAGCAGGCAAAACTCAAACTGATAAATCATCGCAGTGGCCTTTCCTTTAACACTTTTTCACACCGTCAGCCAGCCGAGATCTGATTGTAACTCACTCATACAGTTTAGTGCTTTGGACCCGTGGACCGGGTCGGGTCCATAACTGGTACGTGGTACGTGGACTGGTGTGCCAATCACCCAAATGACAGCACAGACCCAGCTAAAGGCCAGCCGTCGAGTTGTTAAAATGCGGCTTTGATTTTAATCCATTATAATTTTCTGCTATTTTGTATACCCTGGCGAGCTATTAAAAATGATTGCGCTCGCTACGCTTTGAATACCCTATGTGTGGCCATAAAGTGGCCATTCTATGCACATAGGATTATGTGTAAATAAGTAAATGAAATTAAGCTGTTTGAACTGTATGCCAACTATTTGGTACCTTAGACCCGAGTATCTTTATCTTTATTACCTTTGACTAAAGCTACTTTTGTATCTATCAATACCGTGTATCTATCAATAGTGGGTATAATAACGTTGTGACAACCTATGTTACAGATAGATACATTCAAGTGCTTGCAGACACCAAACTTCGATTGAATAAAATCGTATACTATATGCAGATCAAGTTCAGTTAAAAACTTCGATAATCGATAAATAAAGGTTTTTAAAGATACGATAAAGATAAGTTCTATAAGAATATAAAAGCATATAATAATCGTAGACACCTCTGCAAGTAATTGCAACTATTTATACTTACTTTCAGATTTGTTTGTCGAGTGGAATATTGCCACTCAATTTACTTGGCAGATTCCTTTTCACACAGCAATTTAAATAAATTGGCAGCTCACATTTGTCGCCGACCATTCAAGCCGTACATCAACTTAATATTCGTAATTGTTAGTAATTAGTGAGATGTGTAACTGCGAGCAGAGGCAGAGGTAGTGGCAGTGCCAGAGGGAGGGGCAGGGGCAGTGGCAGGGGTAGAGGCAGGGGTACAGGCGGGGCCAGGGGCAGAGTCAGAGGCAGAGGCAGAGGCAGAAGCAAAAGCAGTGGCAGGGGTAGAGGCAGGGGAAGGGCTTAGGCGCATGACGTTAGTTTATTTTTTAGCACCCACTATGAACATGCACAAGTCACAGGGCACCGAATGTAATTGAGATGACTCAACATGCGAATCAGTGCAAAGTACGCCAGCTATACACACACACACATATTTACTTAGTGTATATTGATTAAAGCTGTCTACAAATATTTGTCTCTAGCTTCTCAAGAATCAGCACTCAGACGGACACTAAACTACGCGGTTTGCAATTAAAAACCAAGTATGAATACTCACGTTAGAAATGCTCGACTAGCAGATACCTACTAGCTGCGACAAAGGTCAGCAGGAAGACCACATGAACAAAATCTGATAATAGCAGCGACAGCTTCATGTCTTGCAGTCGCAAGCCTTCTAAAATGAAATGAATGAAACAACTTTCCAATGTTGCTATTTAAAAATGTATTAAAAATATTGTGTTTTTACACTTGCATAACATTGTCAAACCCCTTTTGACCAACGTCAAGTAAACGTAGCCACTTAATGTAATGATGCCGACAGCAGTAATTGAAAAGAAAATAACTTAAAAATGTATTTAAAAACAAATTGCAATGGAATCAAACTCTGGCAATAAACTGTAGAACAGGCAAAAAACTCCACTTCACTCCACTCCACTCCACTCCACTGCAAGCAACCTTGTTATCTGCCATTAAGTTTAAACAGTAAACAACAACAAATAACATATAACAATAGCATCATTGACAAAGTCTTCACATTTAATTGCATCATTGAACATGGCAAGTGAACTATCGGACAGTTTGAAGCATTGTAAACTTGAAAGATGCTACTTACAAGCTAAATACTTACGGCTACTAGCTGATGTCTTGTCGTGTAATATATACATACATACGTATACTTAATTACGCGTACATACATAATTGCCCGTCTGAGATGAACTGAGGACAAATGATTAACATCGAAGTCGTGACATTAGGCATAAGAAATCTTTAATAGTTTCAAGCTGTCTAGCTGCAATTAAACAAGCTTTTCAATCTTGGAGTCTTAAGCGAGTCGTATTTTCAATATGGTGTATTTGAAATTAATTATACGAGTATTTATTAAATAAGATGTTACCAGCATTGATATTCGAGATGCAGAATGAACTTTACAAATATTTATGCCAGCACACGCTCGACTAGAGGGATAGCCTGTACTTAAGTATGCTATAAATATATACCTCACATGCAACCTATTACAACTGTTTGATCTACGATTAACACGTTTCTGCTGACAGATGGACAGATGGACAGACGGACGGACAAATATACGAGCATGGCCAGATCATGGTCTAAGGTCAGTTTGTCATCATTTCGAATTGAATGGACAAGCGTTTAATAATAAAAGTCAAGTTAATTTCAGTTGCATGAAAATATTTAGATTGCTAATTTTTCATACATACTAAAATAAATGAATTACAAATGCGTTCCATACTAAATTTAATCTCTGACACTAAAAAGTGAATAGAAAGAGTTAAATAATATTTTATATTTTAAAAACTTAGTTTTGATTATTATTGATTTTCAAGATACGCTTCGTTCCGCGGTCTTAAAGTGGTTATATTTTATTAAGATAACTGACGAGTGCAGCTTATATGAATTTAATCAAATGCAGAGCAACAAAGTGGCCATGTCACAGACCGGAAGTTGGCGGAATGTCGAATGAAATAAATGGAAACCAACGACATCGAGATCGAGATCGAATATTGACTAATTCTCTTCATGGTTTCATTTGATTGGCTCTGACTGAAGCTACTAGAGCTATTCAGAGATCACAACGCGAGCTTTTTACCTTCGATAACAGGTTGACTATGTGTGTGTGTGTGTGTGTTTTAATTGTTGATGTATGAAAGTGTATGAGTGTGTGTGCGTATGATCTGAAGGATAACCAGTTGAATAGCAACTGTGGCTGCAGCCACTGAATTCGCTCATGTCGCTGGTTTGGGTTAACGACACAGAACAGCGGCTTGTTTTCAAGACATGCATGGAAAACTACAAATTACGCATACGCTGTGGTGTTCAGCAAGAGCAGCAAAAACAGCGCACAGATAAAGTATCTCGGCGTTTTGCGATTACAAAATGAAGGCAGGCGAGCAAAAATAAATTCAAATCGACGCAACCCAAAACTAGTCGAAGTTTGAGTCGACACACAAATGTTGCAAGCATTCGAAATCAGTTTAAGGTGAATTAGATTTTCACACACACACACACAGGCACACACACAAACACACGATTTGCATATGAGCAAAATTATGAAATTAGTTTCAGTCTTCGTTCGCTTCAAAAAGCTGCCAAATCGAAAATGACATTAAAATTAACTTTAATGGCCAGTGGTTTTCGGCCAGTTGTTTATTGATGCTGTGTTTGATTATTTGCCATTGCCACGCCCTGACCCACCACGCCCCACCACTGCACCTTTCTCGTCGACATCTTAATTTGCATACCGACAAAAGGCGAAGTCTTCAACCTTTAGCCTCAACCCGATTTGGGTACCTGAGCATTCACTTTCTGGACAAACCATTGGGCTGCTAGGATGTAGCAGCGATCTTGTTAAGATACCGAGAGTAGGCCTAAAACTGGAATCCAGCATCAGGAACATTGATCGAGCTAGGTCCAATCAGACAAGGCAAACTTGTTGTTAGACAACTTGAATTTGTCAGTTAATTTGAGTGTCGAATTCACACTTGAGTGCACTTGCAAAACAAGTTTCCTTCACTTATTAAGATCCCTTTTCGGTTTTTAAAATAAATATATATTTTTAATTGAAATAAATGTACAATTACATTACGTTACAAAAAGTCCTTGATAAAAAACTACTTTCGAGACTCATTTATTAAAACGAGAACTTCAAAATAAAAAGGAATTACAATTATATTCTGGCTGACGAGGATTAAATTCTCTTGTCAGATTTAAAAAAAGTCCCTAGTCAAGGGAGCTCAACTAGGAAATACACTGCAACTCAGCATCGAAAACAAATTTAAGATAACACATATTTTAATGTGACATATATATGATATATGGACTCAAAAATGTACAAATTCTGATGTCCTGGATTTTAATCTATATCTACTACAGTTTTAGATTTAGAGTAATCAAATTCGCAGCTTATTCAAAGGGCGAGCCAAAAATATTTCCTTTCGAATTTTGTAATTTTCTGGCTGCAAAATATTTCAAAAGATTTTTCTACTGATATAATCATATTCATTCCCACAATGCGTATTAGCCCAGAGTGAAAGACAAATTTTTAAATATGTCAAAATCAACATTAAATTTGAAAACAATTATATTGTCGCCAACAAGTCCTTAACATACAATATATGTATGTGCTTGTAAACTTATGAAACAACCTGCTATTTATAACAATTTATTTTTATGGCACTTGGAATGCGGAAATTGTCTATTCAAATTTTGCAACTCGAACGGATTGATTGGGCAACAATATTGTTGAGGATACTCACAACTCTGCCAAACTACTGCAACTGGAAACTAACGAATATTATCAGCTGAAGCATAACTTCAAGAAGCGCTGGCTAGTAATTATATGTACATACGAGTACTAAACGTAAATGTGCAATAAAGATTCAAGAGATGGGGCTACAGCTGCGAACATTGTGTAATCCTAATCCTGCCTACGGGCCCCCCCTTCCCCCCCTCTCTCGGCACCACTGACAGACAAGCAGACAGAGAAGTGCGCCGTTGCAGTCACGAAGCGGAAATTTCGGGTGAGTGGCAAACAGGCCAAAAGAGATTCGCGTCTGATCCGCACACAAAAGCCTTTATTCCATTTCGCACTCAGCCGACAGCGGACGCGGCCTGATATCTATTTCACTCAAAACTTTGACTCAAGCTTGGCTTTGACTCACTTTCGTTTTTTTTTTCCCATTTATTTTGTTAATTTTTTGAGTGCAACGTCACAGTCAAGGCGTTAAGCGTCTGTTGCCAACAGCAACAGCTGCTCAGCAGCTCAAGCGTCCGCTGCCGCCGCTGCCGTCGCTGCCGTCGCTGCCGTCACTGCTGTTGCTGCTGCCGTCGCTGGTGTTGCTGTTGTTGCTGCTGCTGCTGCTGCCGCTTATTGCTCGCTGCCCGCTGCTCACTGCTGGCGTCGCAGCCACTTGTACGGTTCGCCGCTTTGTTCGAGCTTTAGTCGGTAGTGTATGATAAAATCACGTTAGTAATCAATTGCAAGCCCACCAGCCAAGACCGCATAGCCAGCGCCAGTCGCAGAAAGGTTCACATACTCAAATAAGTTCCAAAAAGTATAAATCAAACCAAAATACAAATCTATCTAAACAACAATAACAAAAGCGTGTACGTATTTCGTCGCCGTTGCCACTCGTCGCCGTCAAAACGCACTCTAAACGTGGGGATATACCATACACACACATACACACACACACACATACACACATACACCTACACACACACACCTACACACACACACATATCATATGCGATTAAAACAACAATACAGCGGCTAATGCAAGCTGCAACAACAATAACAACTGTAATAATAACAGCCGACAAGCCGAAAAAAATAGTTGCAATAAGCGCAAATTCCGCAAGTTTTGCACTGCCCAAAAAAAAGAAAAATACAAAAAATAAAACTACTTAAACTGCAACTAAGCAAGCAAATAAGAAAACGCCTCATAAACATCCAATGAAACACTCTAAATTCATCAAGTTTTCTGACTATATTTAAAGTTTTATTTTATTATTATTTTTTTATATTTTTTGCATATCAATATTGTTGTTTTTTTTTTTTTGTTTAATTTTTTTTGTTGTGTGTTGTGCATATTTTTTGTTAAAAAACCCGAAACAAAATTAACGCGTGTGAAACAGTTACTTTATTTTGAGTGCTTAATTACTATTTACTTTTTAAACTCATTTCCCAGCAGCAAACAGAGTATATTGGTTTGGTGCAATGTCCGTCCGACTGTCTGTCCGTCCGTATGAAAGCAATTTTTCCAACGATAATTGGAGGCTCTAATATTGCAATGCAATCCAAGAGTGTCAGACAAAATGGTAAAATTTGTCGCCACGCCCACTGGAGAGGGGGTGGGCGACCGGTAAATCTACACCTCCCAACGATTGCAGGCTACATAAAGTATGTAGATTTCTGAAGATCAATTTCAAAGATTAAGCTAAAAATATTCCCGCCATAAAACATGAGTCTCTATTTAAGAGTCCCTAGGAACAGAGTATTTCGCCGTCGGTTACTCCCGACTACAATGTTCTTACTAGTTACTAATACAACTTTGTAATACATACATACATATAGTATTGAAAGAATATAATGCATATATTCTTTATTAGCATCAACAGCCAACTCCAGACTTTAAGAACTAGAAACACAAAGTTGGATAGGAAGACTTTCGCATATCATTGGCAGATCAAGTTTCTTTTCTTCATTTCTTGGGATATTCCAAACGTTCTTACCAGACCAATAATAACTGATATTGTCTACATTTTATTGCTTTTAAGTAAGCATATTCAATCTTAATTGTTGCATAATCATCAGTTAATTAACAGAGAAGGCTTTTAAGCAACGTGTGTCACTGTTGTAGGGTTGTTAGGGTGGCGAGGGGGGAAAAGATTGTACCATGATTAGCTTAAATTGTAAACAGTGAAAGGGAAACCGGCAAAACTCTGTTAAGATTTGGCCATTTTCCATTACAGTTTCCTCCCTAATGGGGTTTGTCTTAACTTCGTTATAATATTCAAGGCTTTCTGTGCAGAACCGTTTTCAAGCCTAGCTTTTGATCTTAATTTTGACGATCACGCCGTCGACGTTGGCACGATCGCATAATTAAACAAATTGCAAGGCTGCTGCTTAATTGCACTTATGAGTCTCGTGGCCAGAAGACAATGTTAGATGTTGTACATGGGTACAATGGCAGGAAGCAGAGACTTCAGCATTAAGCTGAGACTGGAGATGGTGTCAAAGACTTTGTCATACACTAACCAAAGTTTGTCGCGTCATTTGCAGTCCGTGTTGCCGTTTAAGCCACTCCCCGGTTGCAAAATCACCTTCAGTCTGCACTTGTTGATTTCTTTTTCGATTGTTACTTGTATTTCCGAATCATTTATATGTTTATGTATATGTATATGTATCTGTATATGTATGTAGCTAAATTGCTTTTTGCTTTTTTTGTTTATTCAATATTTTGTGCGCCTCGTTTCAATTACGACATGTTTAGCGTAGCCATGCACTCCCAATGTCATCTGAATTAACGGGCCATAAGTAATCATAGTAAATGCTGTCGCGTACCACATGACGTATGAGAAGTAATTATAAAGTATGCAAAATATGATATGTACTATGTTTCTGATTGCCGTCAAACTGATGGAAAGGGCAGCAGCAGCAGCAGCAGCAATAGCAACAGCAACATCAACCACTTTGACAATTGTTAATGAGCCGAAACACTTAAAGCCACAGAAGCAGCGCGGACGGGGGCTAAAAAGTAAAAGCAGCCACATAAAAATCAGCTGCGCCTGAGCCACTGACTTAGCCAGATGACATAACCATGCCAACCAAGACGGCCAAGACGGCCAAGACGGCCAAGACGGCCAAGACGGGCCAAATGGGCTGCGCTGTCTGTGTTATTGCCGGTTTGTGGCAGCTCTCGCAGCACAACACTCGACACTCTCCGCTCGGTGATGACAATCTTCACTCTCCCTTTCTGCATCGCCCATTATTTGTTCACCTCTCGGCCAACTCTCTGTCCCTCTTTTGGCTTTATCTGTGTGTATGTGTGCTTGTGTGTTTGTGTGTGTTTGTTATTTGGTTTTTTTCGTTTGTTTTCATTTGGTTTTTTGGCGCTACGCCCTACTTAATAGCCGCTGACCGTTGGCCATCATTGCATGTTGCCACGCACAGCTAATAATCAACCAAGAAAAGTGTTTTCGTGTTATTGCTGTGTTGTTGCCAAATTGCCAAATTGCCAAATTTATATATATGCACACACACACCAATACACAGAAACTTACACTATTTGATTGATTGATTGACTGACGTGCAAATCTTTCAGCAATTGCGTTAAGAATACAGCTTTCAAGTTTATTTCCCAGTTGGATTTTGTTTTGATCTACTTATCATACTCTGATTATGCTCCTCTTTCCAAACATACATTAAACTTTAAAACCAGTTTAATAAACTATTAAAATACTGCAATTCGTATACAGAAAATTCCCAAGCATGATTTGGTATTTTGTTTTTTTTTTCTTTTTAAAACTCTTTGCCGACTTAAAATGAATTAAATCTTTCAATGATTATCTTTTTCCTAAAAACATACTTTTCTTTCTTGCATAGTTTTGAGCACTTATTACTATATTTAGTGAGGTTTTATTGGCAGTTTAAAGTTGGTTTTGTCCTAAAGTCTTTACTTAAATATATCTTGGGTTTATTCAAATATTTACCCGACACCAACTAATTGCTTATGTCCTATTTTGAATCTCAACTTAAAGTGCATTATTTGTATCCTTTTAAATACAAATTTCTTTAGCATTTTAAATTTTAATTTTTTGGTGTATAACAAATGTTAATGAACTATAGTTAAAGTCGTCTTTATCATAGTTGTTTTTATTCAGTTTTTATTTTATGCCTTTCGCACAATTGCACTTTTTTTCTAATTTTTCGCTAACGTCTATTTACAACTTCAGCTTTTGCATTTTGTTTAATTCCAGCGAATTTCCTAAAACTCAGCTTTAAAGCTTACCTGCACACACACACACACACACACATACATACACACCCTCTTAACGCTTACGGCGTTGACGTTAGCGTCGCTGCCAGCGTCGCTGTCGATGACTCCGTTGACGTCTGCGCTGTCTAAATAAAATTACATAATTCTTATTGCGGTGTTTTGTGTGCTGTTGTTGTTATTGTTGTTACTTTGGCCGTTGTGATTTATAAATTGCTTTTACCGTTGTTGTTTCGCTGCTGCTGCTGCTGTTGCTGCTGCTGCTACTGCTACTGCTGCAGTTGTTGTTGCGCACACTTTCCACATACAATGCGCATTACTCATACGACTTGTTGCCCAAGAAAGGTTCAATATTTAAACTTGACACACACTCAAAAGAGACGCCTAATTGAGGTGTATACCACTCATATCAGAAAGCATCAATTATTTTTCAACACACACGATTCAGTGCCAAATAAGCGGGTTTTTGCCTGTTAGCCTTGCCTAGACCCTAGAATAACCAGCAAAAATTAAAAAAAAAAAACAAAAAAAAAACAAATAAAAACCTTAACGCTCACAAGTTAGACACACAAACAAAAAAAAAACATGCCAGCCACTAAAGCCAACAAAGTCCGTATAACTGAATAGGCAAACACACAAAGATTTTGATTCGACTTTGTGATGTTCATTGACGAATTTGACTTTTAAATAAATAAAAGAAAACAAGTTGATAAAAGCGCCGCACAATCTTCAGGCGACAAGGTCATCAAACGACCTTTAAGCGATTCACGTTTCAAAATTCATAAGCAGCCGTTTGGCCTGCTCTCTTTTTGACATCAATCCATTGTATTTTTGTTAATATATATGTATATATGTATTTCTATCTTGCAGATCCCCCCATACACAACAGTCTTAGCAACAAAATGAGGCAGCCAAGCACACAGCATATCCTGGCGCTGATCCTCTGCAGCACCGTTTGCCTAATTAGCGCAAGTCCTCTACCCGTTGGTAATCAGGAATTAGATGTGCTCCAAATACCGCTGGCCAATGGAAAGGTAAGTCTAGATTACACAAATAATAATCTTAATGACGTTGAGAATACGCAAAAATACTTATCACATTTTAATTGGCTTTGACCTTCGCAGCAGTTTTAAGTTAAAGTCGAAAATTATTTCCATTGCACTGTCCAATTAGGATACTTATTTACAATCTAGAATGTTAAATAAAATTATATCAATAACACAGTTTTGAACTGATTTGAAGGGTCTTTATTCTTCAAGTATCTTGCTTATTTATGCATATTACGCATACGCTCAGTGTTCCGCAGTAGTCGCTAAAGTAGCAAGTGCTGCCCTTAAGAGTACTTGTTTGCTAGATCTGCAGTCGGATGAGTATGCGAGTCATTCAGATGGCTTGTCGTCCAACAAGTTTGTCGAGCTAGTAAAAAAAAAAATAAAAAAAAAACTACCTTTTACTTTTTTTGACTGCAGCTGGAAGAGTTGAGAAAATTCAGGTCTTGGGGTCTGTATGCCGCTGCAAACTGAAACCTGCGTGACCAGATCGGGGCAGTGGCCAGAGACCAACTGCAAGGAAGTTGGCACACTTGTTGCAAGTTTCCTTGGCCCGCTCTAGAGCAGCGGACCAACGGACGAGACGTGTTCGGTCTGCCTTGGGTGTTGGCACAATCGGCACAATCCCCACTCGAAACGAATTCATTTGAAACCGGCTGGCAATGTGTCTGCTGGCCAATTCGTACAAATGTCCATGTGTTGAGCAATATCGCTGTTTATTATTTAATGGCCTCCGAAACAATTTTGAATTTCGAGTCAATTTCTGATTCATTTTGCTATCATATTAGACAGTTTAATTGCGCTTGGAAGGCACTTTGAAAAGCTGAATAACTTACACAAGCTAAATTAACTGTAAGTCGATAATTTTTGCATCCATCGTAGCCAAACTGCAATTTGCGACATTGCGCACAGCAATTAACACCTAGGTCAGCATTTAATTGTTTGTTATGTGCTAGTTTCTTGCCCAAAACTACAGCAATAATCAGCAGCAAAAGCTAAAGTCCGACTGACTTATCAGCATTATGGATTAGTTGGCTGCTCACAGTTGATTTCTATTCCTTTTAATACCCTGTGCTTCATTTTTAAAGCTCCCCTGCCCCAGTCCCCAGTCACTTTTTCACTATTTAACAACTTTTCACACTATACCAAAAATTCAAAAAATTGCAAAAACGATTTTTTATATTGTGGAACAGGGCATCTTATAGCAGGTCATTCTCGAGTATATCAATCCAGATTGTTGACTTTCACTTTGAATAAGTAATTCGCATTAATATCTTAAGCACTCACTGCAACTTGTCTTTAAATGTGCTATTTATGTGTTTAGTGTGTTTAAGTTAACTTGTCTACTAAACCAAAAAACGCAGAGTCATGAAATAATCAATAGTATCTCAGGGCTATTGCTCAATATTTTGTGTAGAGCTTAATCGATTTTGCATTAAGAGTTTAGAAATAATTTAAATATTTTTTTTAAATTTTGAAAAATAAATTGCGTGAGTTGCAGTTTTAAATCATTTTTAGCGTAAGCTCAATTTATGGTTTGCAAAGCTAATAAAACTTAAGCCTCAAATCGGCACTAAGAAATCGTTAGATCAAGCCACGCTCAAAAATGTTGAATGAAAACAATTTTCACATAATCTAACATTATTTGTAACTTAACATTTTAATTCTAAGACAAGAAACATTAGAGCATTTGTAGCAAATTGCTGAATTGCGTGACATATCGGCATTAAGTTCATGATTCTGGGAAAAAAATAGTTACACAATAATAATAATAATAAGAAATATGTATCTTTTACTGCTGTCGCTGTTCATGATAGCTAGGAAAAGTGTAAGTGTATCTCAGCATTGTGCTTTCTTTTAATTTCGCCAACTATAAAATGATATAACAACAACAACAAAGGCAATTGAAGCGCAGCGACTTTCAAATGGCAAGAGCAGAACTAGCAGCAGCAGCAGCAGCAGCAGCTGCAACAACACAAGACTAAGCAATCCAACAATTTGCTGTGTGGGGCTGCCCCGAGAGTGACACAGACGACTTTAGTTCCTCGGCAGCTGCTCGTGGTTGCCACAGCTGCCTTATATAAGCTCTCAGTTACCAGTACCAGCATACATATATATACGTAAAACATCACGCATACGACGCGTTGTGCACAGCGGTAGCAACGTCAATTGCAATTTGTTGTTGCCGTTATAACATGTCAGTAGCACGCAGATATTTTTGTTGTTGTTGTTGTTGTTGTTGTTGCTACTGATGCTGCTGCTGTTGTTATTGCTACCAATTTGTTGGTAGCTGCATTTTTAAGTGGCAAACGAGACGCGCTTGCCAGTCAGTCATTAAGTCAAAACTACTTGCAATTGTTGCTGTCGTCAACAGCAAAGAAAAAAAAAATCAAAAAAAATACAAAAGCAAAGGAAATCTGCAAGATTTTACGCTCCATTTTGTATACCCTGTAGCAACAACCAAAAGAACAATTCACCTTACCGTATATTATTTTAATTATATTATTGCATATATATATTTACTTGGGATATAAGCATGATTGCTATAACTAATATCTTCTATCCGAATAAATAATCATTATCACTTATAATTTAAAAGTTTTATTATAGTATATATGTAGTGCTTTTATTGCATAGTGTGTTTGTGATGAGGAGTTAAGTAAGCTGTGGCATTATACTCATATTATGTGGTATAGAATTGTTTTTTTTTTTTTCGCTAAAGAAGGTCTTGAAGTAGTTGAACGATGTCACTTGATGGGTTCATTATGATGCTCATGTGGTTGTGGTACTTAGCTGCTGTAACTAAGCGACATTGTGTTAATATTTATGATGATTTTGTTATATATATATTGTATTTAAACAGTGCTCTTAATAGCTTTTCTCCAACATACTCACTGCCTCCAGTAAAAGCATCACATTTTCTTGGCAAAGGCTCAAAATTGTTAGGTTAATTTGCATAAACAGACAGAAGACTCAGCTTGTCAATTGGATCAGGAATATATATATAATTCATATAATCTATACATATATGTACATATGTGTGTGCGGAAATGTCAACTTAAACATTTGTTTATCCTTCACATTCGATACACGTATCGAGAATCAAAAGTGCTGTCAGTGCGTATTTTAATACGTATAATATTAAAATACTTGATCGTAATTCTGAACGCTTTTACCTGGGTACAGGGTATTTTGTAGACAAGCACTCCCATTATTAGTTGATCGACATGATTTTTAAGTACATTGTAATGTAAGCAATGCATTATAAACTTAATGCAACTACAAATAATTATGCATCAATGAGAATAAAAACACTGAAGCATTTATGTTTAATTTATAATATCAGTTTGGTTTCGACCACCTTTTCGACTCTATAATTTATATATCTATTTTTTCGATCAGATCTTGGCATACCTGAATAATATTGTTAGTTGTTTCTTTAGTTAATGAACTACATTCTAACTAGTCACATTTTATTTAACTTTAAATCTGACTACTGGTACTTTTGACACAAGTTGATTATTATGTGCACATCTCAAATATATTTTTTGTTTCGTGTTAAATTTAGTTTTATATAAGCGTGTTGCTTTACTACCAAACACAATGTGTTGTTGTTGTTGTTCATTGATATGTGTGATTGTCCAACAAGGTCTACAAATCCGAGTCGCGGTCTTAGGTTTGGGACAACTTACAAATCGAATGAGTGCGTGATATGCATAAATCATGAAAGCAACTACACTGAAATAAATAGTTGCCTCTTGTTATAAATCATTGATAATTGCTATACCCATGCAGCGGGCATTTTAATGAAACAGAAAAACAATTTGAAGGAGACAACTTATCTTAATCAGCATCATTAAACATGGCTATCGTTTTTCTGCACCCCTTTGATAATTTTGCAATTTTCCAACAAGTATATTTTGGCCAGCAGTCAAGAGATTACTAATGAATTTCGACTAAAAGATTTCCCTTTTGCATTTTAATTTATCCACACATTCTGCACAAATTTGATTCAATGCCATTTTTAATTATTTAATGATGTTTATGAAGTTCGCATAGTCATTTGGTATTTATTTTTGAGTTTTCATCTTTTCCTAACCGATCATTTAACATAAGTGGCAAGCGCGTTAATTTATGCATCACTCTTAATTTTTTGAATCTAGTTTTTGCACTTGAACTCATTGGGAGTCGATGTTGCTTTTCAATTTTTAATATGTTATTTTTTAAATGTATTTTTTTGTTACTCTCTGGCATTTGCATATATTAAGTTGGTTAAGGTCAGATTTCGTATTCATACATATATACATAAGTAAATGTGTGTGTTTTATTGGCGCGTATATCGTGTCTTGCATTTTATTTAAACGCATTTATCAAGTCCATTAATTAAGTATGTTCTGGAAAAACTATTAGCTTAACACTCTGATTACTTTAATTAAATTTAATAATATATGTACAAAATAAACTTCAACAAATAAAACAATTTATACGGGTACAAAAATATCTTATATTTACATTTGTAGCAAGAATGTTTTTGTATTACATAACTAGCTAACACGGCCTTCAGCTAAGACATTACTTGAACCAGACAATAATCACTTTGATCTCAGAGAACTCATTTTCCCAAGTTCTTACCCATTTGCTGTAATATAAAGATCTATTGAAAACTTAATGGGCTTGCTGCTTTCGTCTTCAGTATCAACTGTATGAGTACCCACTCTCAATGATACAAATAAAAAAGCTGCTATTTAAAATGCACAGCGATAACTTTAATTAAATATACGAGTGCTACTTAGTTTTACTGGTATGCGAGTGAGCTTAACAAATTTAAAATTCATTTAAAATTCATGAAGACTGAATATAAAAAAAATAACACCAACAACTTTGGCCCGAGAGCAAAACAGTTTTGCTGCCCAATCAAAGAAAAGTTAGTTTTTCTTCATAATGCTGTGTGGATGTTGCTGTTGCTGTTGTTGTTGTTTTAGTTGTAGCTGTTGCTTTTTGCAGTCGTTGGCATTAACTTCCGCCCGCGTGTAAAGCCCAACTTCCGCGCTGACTTTTGAGACAATTAATCGCATAACAATAACAATAATATCCCAGCCAACAACTGTGTGACAACTCTCAGCCTAATGTTTGTCTGGCTAATTGCGCTACCTTTAGATAGTTTTAATAGTTGCGACTTATTTTGAACTTTTGCCAACAACGCAACAATATAAAAGTCGGTCAAAACCAAATAATGAAAGCAAGAAAAATAATTTGAATTAATGCAGCGTTGATGCTAGTTAGAAATATTATTGGATTGTTGTTGCCGCCGTTACGTAACAGTCAGTCAGTTTGTGTTATTGTTGTTGTTGATGTTGTTGTTGTTGTTCTCGTTGAAGGTATTGCATGCCCAGTGACTCGTGCTGTTGATTGCCAAAATCGCCCTCCTCTTCATCTCCTACGCCTGCCGTGCAACTTAAATGCAATTTAAACATTTTTGTGCAATATTTTCTTAGACTTAGCTTCGTCGCAATTGCTATTAACGTTAACAACTTTTTGTGTAGTCATTTGCCCAGCCTCCTCCACCCTATATCTTTTTCTCTTTCTGTCTCTCTCTCTCTATCTCCCTCTCTCTCTCGCTCTCTGGCTATCTTTCTTTGGCGACTGAATGGACTTCCAGTGGAAGCTGTGCAAATTAAATTATAATGAGGGGGTGACGGGGGGCCGATCTGGGGCATTGAAAAGTGCTGAGTGAGCGGTAGATTAAAGCCGAGTTCATCAGGCAGACAAAAGAGGCTGTTGAAATGCTGCGTGGCGGCTACAGGCGCGTTGCAGGCCCAAAATGGGGCGACAAATTTGGAGAGTCATAGTTCATTTATCAATTACTTGGCATGTTTAAGACTGTTGCAAGTTTTTTGAATTTCCAAATATTTTTTAGAGATTGAGTCTTTAAACAAAATATGAAAACTTAGGTAAATTCTTCGAACAAATTCTACCTGTTGTCAAACATTTTTTAAAATTTGATTGAAGCTCTACCAATCAACAAGCATGTTTAAGATATTTGAGATACAAATAATAAGTTAATAAAATAACTCCAATTTTAAACGATAGCTTTAGTAATATTAAAATAAATATAATGACAAAAAGCACGTTTAAAGTACTGACTATAAACATTTATGATTATTTATGATCAGAATTGTGGCTTGCGTGCAAAAGATTTTGCTGTCGACGCCCAATTTGGGGCGCTCTTACAAAATTACAATAAATTTAAGTACAAACATGAATACATATATATATATATATATGTACTTGAAAAGTGGTAACAAATGGAAGACCGACAAAGAGAGAGAGGGAGAGAGAGGGAGAGAGAGACGAGACCACCAACTCATTGCCTCATTGTGCAAAGTGAAAGTTTCGTCAATTGCTGGGTTGTTAGTGGGTAGTAATAGTCTTTAAGTTTTTGCTTGTTCATTTTGGTCAGTTTGAGAGCGTGATTTGTATTGTATTTGTACGTGTGTATTTCACTGCCAGTTGCATTATGTAATTACATTGTTTTCTTTTGTTTTTCGTTTTTTGCGGCTCTTGCAGGAAATCGATGTCTTGACACTTGGTGCCAAAGATCAAGAACAATTGATAGCCGATCGCAACAAAAGAACTATTGGACTGCTGCGCGAACTCTTTCCGGACATAACAAAGGTGCGTATGCAAATCTGGAGTACCTATTAAATACAGAAAGAATGCCTAGTATCCGGTTAAGTTGTAAATCGTTTCATTCGATTGCGATTTCGATTTCAATTATTCACATAGATACCATACCTACTTATGTATAGAGATACGTCCCCCAATCCCCTCAGAATAATATTGTTTAGCTATGCGGAGCGGCATGCGGCTCTGTTATTGTTAATTGTTGTATTGCCTGAACATTTCATAGGAAATCAATATGCAAATCAATCGTCTAGTCAATAATATCTTGCAACGCGTTGGGCCAGTCATCTTGGGCACGGTTCTGAATCCGGAACTTGAGCGCAGTGCTGCCCGTAAGCCGATTGATGTTCCCGATGACGCTGATAACGATGCGAGTGTGCCGCTTGATAAGGACTATGAGAGCCTGCCCGAGGAGCTAACCAACTTTCAGCCCGATAAGGACTTTGTCAGCCCGCTTGAGGATAACTGAAGCCCGCAAGAATGCTTGAATACTAGAATGTGTAGCTTTTAGCTTTTATTGGCATTCATATTTGAATACACTGTCAAATTAGTTGATTATCTCATTTACCCAATTAAGGTGCATGCCCCCAAAAAAAACATACTCCTCGTATCTATAACTTGTCTGTAGTTAGTGCACGCATTCAACTCCTCCCAAAAAAAAAACAAAAATAGAGCACAATACCGCTACATTCCTTTATATGCATGCCACCTGTAGACAGCTTGACCCACCAAAAAAAAAAAAAAAAAAAAAAATGAAAAATTAACCAAACTCGCGAAACCAAAATAAATCCAAAGCCAAAACAAACTGAAATGCAAACAAACATCAAACAATTGGCCAATCATCAAGTTGCAGAGCACAAAATTTGTAAAGCGCCTCAGACAATCAACCACAGCGAAAAAAAAAAAAAAAAAAACTGAAATCATCTCAGCAACTCATGGACGTCAACAGCAACTTAAGTACAGCAACAAGAACAGCAACAAGAACCACAACAACAGCAACAACTTGAGTAGAAGCAACATCAAATATCATCATCCAAATTCATGGCAGTTGATGGAAGCAATCCTGTGACAGTTATTCTGCATATCTCTCTGTCTCATTCTTAGGAAATCGACTCAATTGTTAATCGCATTATAGCACAAGTAATACGCGTTGCCGGCCCAGGACTGCTCAACAGCGTCCTGGCGGGCAATCGCGGCGGTGCCGGTGGTGCCGGTGGTGGCAGCACCACACCTTCGAGCAGCTTTGATGCCGATTTCGATGACGATGATTTTGGCGATAGTGATGCTGATGCTGCACCAGCACCAGCAGCAGCAGCACCACTACCAACAACAGCTGCAACTGCAGATGATGGCAGCGATGCTGGCGGCTCACGGGTCAAAATTGATTTGCCCACATTTGCGCCGGAGTCGGATACATCAGCGAACAAAGTGAGTGCTCGCAAGAGCCAAACAAATGTAACAGCATCATCATCAACATCAGCAACAACAAGAACCACCACTTCCACCAGTCCCAGTCCCAGCCCCAGCCCAACAACAACAACAACAGCAACAACAGCAACAGCAGCGACCGATGTGCCTTTTGAGCTCTTGTCACGCTTTCTGGGCAATGAGCCAACAGCAACAGCAGCAGCAACCACAGTTGCTGCAACAACAGTTGCTGCTGCTGCAGCAACAACAACAACAACAACAGAAGTAACAAGTGTTACAACAACCACT
This sequence comes from Drosophila maculinotata, assembly GCA_035045305.1. Classification (NCBI taxonomy): domain Eukaryota; kingdom Metazoa; phylum Arthropoda; class Insecta; order Diptera; family Drosophilidae; genus Drosophila; species Drosophila maculinotata. The sequence continues at coordinate 10,118,912 of JAWNPD010000679.1, read as the reverse complement.
GATAATTCCCAATTAGCACCTACCACCACCTCAACCATCACTACCTCAACCCAGTATCCCAACAACAATGACAACAACAATGACAACAACAACAACAGCAACAGCAACGACAACAACAATAATAATATCATCGAAGAACCACAATTGATTACAATTATTGCCGATATAAATCGTTTATTAAACTCTACCAATTATTTTATTACAACCAGAGATAATTTAACAACAACCACAACAAGAACAACAACAACAACTCTTGCACCGCCAGCAACCACCACAGTGGCGACTACAATTGACAACAACATCATCATCAACAGCAACAACAACAACAACAACAGCAACAACATTACGAAATTAGTGCCCGTCTATGATTAATAGTCAAATAAAAGCAAACAAAACACAACAACACTCGACAAATTTTGCGCCAGCGCATTACAACAACAAGAACAACATCAACATCAACATCAACAATTGCAAACTGCAAGCAACAACAACAGCAGCAACATTAACAGCAACAACAACAACAATTACAACAGGCCTTCAATCCTCATATATGTAGCTAACATTTTCAGTTTCATTTAGTAGTCTTAAATTCAAAACTCATTCATGATATTTAAGCAGTTCAAACCGTTTTAAGGAACATTTTTTAAACTAGGTTGAACCACTGGTGAAAGCAATTAGTTTGCAAACTAACTAAACATAAATCATATGAATAAGTTTTACCATTATCAATTCTCAACCGAATCGAGTTATAAAACGAAAGCAAAAAGCCACATCGAATGATGTCAATAAATGTTATAATCGAACCATTTTTGAAACTCCCTTTAAGCCCGATCCCTTTTCCAACACTATTTAAACTTTTGTCGCTAAAGCGCTTTTTACACGGGACAATTCTTATACAACTTTAACGCATGCTAAGAAATAGTATCGTCTTTGTGAGTGTTGTAAAATATATCTACAATATATCTACTGTTCTTTTGTGCCGTTAGATTGGAATTCTTAGTGCTGTAAAATGCGAAAATTGACCATTTAATCAAATATGCATACTAGAAAAAGTTGATCAGGGCATAAATTATGATTTTATACCTACGATTGTTCTGCTGATGGCCAGCGATATTTGATTATTATACAGAATTATATGTACCCTGTGCTACCCTGTACTAATTTTGATACTAATGATATTATTGATCACTTGTATTTTGAGAATTGCCCCGTGTAAAGGCCGCTTGTGAAATGCGCCGCATTCGAAATCCGCCCGTAATGCTTAGTAGTATACGAAACAGAAAAAGCAATTAAATAAACTAACCATTCTCTACCAATGTACCCACCCCCAACTGCACACGCACCACAATCCACAACAATCCACAACTATCCACAACCATCCACCGCAAACCGCACACACGAATCTGGTCTCGAAATCGAATAACTGGTTGTTGTAGCAAATCGATGAGCAAGCGAATCGCATCATCTCGAAGGTGCTGCGCACTTTGGGGCCAACCGTACTACGTACCGCCATCCAGGGGAATAGGCCGAATGCGGCACGCGAGTCCTTTGATGCCGACTTTGATGATGACGATGATGATGCGGCGACCAAGAGTGACAGCAGTACCACCGCTGGCAGTGGTAGCACGAGTGCTAGCGGTAGTGGCACACGGGTGACCATTGAGCTGCCCACCTTTGAGCCCGATGATGACAACGAGATTGATGCCGATGACAAGAGCAGCAGCAGCAGCAGCAGCAGCAGCACCATTTCCAACACTGACAGCACTACCGAGTCGGCTGCTCGTCGCAAATAACAAAATGTGCGTGTGTAATTTGCTACAACAACTGAGCGATGCATTTTCCAAAATTTCTTCATATCAATTGGCACAATTTCTTTAATGTTTTTAAAATTTTGTTCCGTGTTTTCAAAACAGCAGCATGAATTGGCAATACCGCAACAACAACAACAACAACAGCAACAACTGCAACTGCACCATTTAAACAACACACAAAATTGACAATTTACAATAATATCATAATGCAAATTATAAAATTGTATTTACAAACACTGGTTTTCGATACACTCTAATAAGAACTAATACAACTGTCTCTCAAACTATCTATTCCTCTTTTACTTCGACACTCCTCGTTTCGCCTTCTCCTCGCTCGTTGTAGTAAATCTTCCTTCCGCCTCCATTCTGTATCTTTCCACATTTCTCTCTCTCTCTCTCTCTGTCTCTTTCTCTGTCCCTTGATGTATGTTATTTTAAAGAACTTGTTTTCATTATTTTCACATTCTCCTGCAACTTCTACTATGCGCCCCCCCTTTACAAATATAATAGGTGTTTTTTTGTATATTTACATTTAAAATTGTATTAGTTGTTTAAGTCGTTTATAATCTACTTTAAATATACCAACATAATTTTACCTGTATGCATTTTGTTCAACTCGATGCATCAACTGGAAGTATTTTCCAAAAGTTTCGCCCTTATTCACGAATCTGATGCGTGCACTCACAACATTCATAAGTGCACTTGCAACATTCATGAGTATATTCACAATATTCATAGGTGCATTCACAACTATTCATGAGTGTATTCATTTTGGCGTATTCACAACATTCGCAACGGCATCCACATACCAGCCATGAGTGCACTCATGGTTGCACTCACAATGCTATTTAGATTTTGACTCCTTTCTCGACTGCCTCCACCGGGGTATTATTCACATTTGGATTTCATTCGTTCGCACAATTCGATTTCATAAACAAAACACGCATTTTCAATTCGATTACAGCTTTGAATACTGGGGCAAAAACTCGATTGAATTGGCTCTGTTTCATCAAATCAAATTCAATTTGAAAATAATGAGTCTGAGTAAATGAGATCATGACCATTCTTCTGAGAATAAATACATATAAATGAATATTAGAATGCAACAATTGTATGGGGCTTTTCAATGTTTTCAATCAACGGTATAATGCTATATCAATGATTTTCAATTTCACAATCACACAAAGAGAAAATGTCGATTTAAAAACTAAACTAAAGTAAACTGACACAGAAGTAAAAAATAAAAAGTATACCAGTTGATCTACTCAGAACCCACTTATGTAACTAGTCCGAGTCCTTGTCAAAGTGCCTACCAGGTGCTCTTTCTCTCTCTTTCTCTCTCTTTCTCTCTCTTTCTCTCTCTCTCTCTGTCTAATTCTCTCTCACTCTGTCGCTCCTCTGATATAGCCATGGTCCTAGCTTAGAAATTTTTGTTTCTTTGTTTTTTTTTTTTTTTTTTTGGCTACATCACTTGCGCTCTTCCGCTTGTGCTCTCTGTGGCATTAAATTGGCTTGACTGATTGCTCATTTGTCTATCTGCTTTTGTTTTCCTTTTTGTTTATTTTGAATCTTTTTCTCTTTATTTTCATGTTCCATTAAACCGATTCGATTTGTGCAAATAACCAAAAATACAAATTATAATGATAATTACAATTACAATAATCTTATAAATCCAAATACAACAAAACTGCAAAATGTTATAAAATCCGTAACGTATTTCAAAATCGAAAATCTATTTCGCAATGAAATCATCAACTGCAATTTAAACAATAATAATCGAACAATAATAATGTAATCAATTAAAAATCTCTCCAAATGTATACATAAATACACCAATTGCATTTTGTGCACGTGCATTTTATATTCATCTTCAATTAATCAAAACCGAATCTTCAAAACGGCAAAATCGTAAAAAAAACACACACACACACACACAACTGGCAAAACCCGTAACACAAACTGCCAAAATGAATCACATTAAACTCCTGCCTAACCTTACATAACTGAAAAACTAACACATAAACAAACACTCACACACACACACACAAATATATATCTTGATCGATGCAAACTCAACACTCTGAACTCTGAACTCATGCGACCTCAAAACACACAAATACGTGACACATACACACACATAAACTGATCACATGCCTGGAAAACACATATTACGCCAAATCCTGCGCCATGCAAAAATCAAATAAATCCACCGCAAATACTTACACACATACCAAAAATGCACATAATCAACTCCAAAATTCGAAATTTGTACAATGCAACAAATGCCCCTATATACCAATCTACCACCAAAAAAAAAAAAAAACGATCCTGCGGCCAAAAACTCTGTTCCGATCACAGAACGGTGCCACCGATACAAAAATCGATCTATCGGCAATTAACAAACAACTTGAGGAGACCATAAGAGTAGCGCGCCAGGTGAAAGAAGCCGAAGCCGCCGCAGCTGCAGCTTCCCAATCCGTAGGCTCACCAGTTGCCCAGGCACCCATTCCCCTCAAGTCCAACGAGCCCATTCAGCTCAGCTTTAACAATGAGCTGCCAACGGTAAATGGCGGCAGCAGCAGCAGTGGATCTAACGATGTCAAATCCCTGAGCACCAACGATCTGCAGCTATCCGAATCGAAGTCGCCGGCCATTGATGAGTTGACATTGGACTCGCAGGAAGATACTGCTGATCTGGATGATCGCAACAAGAGGTAAGCAATAGCCCCCACCCCCCCTTTACCCGCTCCTCTAAGATACAGTCTCTGACATCTGCCACGAACAATACCCAATTGGCCAATCTATATATACACATCATATAATCGATGATAATATAATGCAAGCTAATTTATATAAAGGGGTTTTACCCATGATTTTTAATAGAGATGTTATTTATAGTTAAGTCTTGCCTAATTTTTTAAGCCTATTGTGTTGACCTTTAAAACATTTTAAAGTATACAAAATTAGCTAAAAACTTATTGAACCAATTTTAAATGTACATATATATTATTTTATATAATATAAAAATAGATGTATTCTTTTAAACTTGAGTTTATATATTCATTTATAAAGCAGTTTTTCCTGAAAATTGGGTAGAAATCTGTTGCATAGGAATCTATTGTTTTATATATATACATTTTATTTTGTTATTTAACCAATCGGGTTAAAGCCCCCTTTTCAAATATATATGATAAAATTGCTATATTTTTTAAGGTTTTATGGCCAAAGTTTGATTTCTATCCACTCTCAATTTAACAGTCCTTTTAAATATGCCAAAATTGTATAAAGCAGGAAAACATAAAGCAGCAATAAATTCGAAGCATTGCATTTTAGGAAGTTATTTGAATCGATAACATTAACAAATTGATAACGCAAAATTCAATCACAAAGACACTCAACTAATTACACACTTTGGTGCGTGCACGTTTCCTTCACCTCCGCTTTTTTGTTGTTTCCAAAATGCAATCCGACACACACAAAAGTAATCTATTCAAAAGGTTCCTAAGCTTCGGCGGCGCCGGTCTGGCTGGCGGTTCCAGCGGCGGTGCAGGTGCCTCGCCCAGTGGCAACAGTTTGGGCGGCGGCGCCGGCGGCGGTTCCGGCAACTTTCTGCTGGATGTGGTGCGCGTGAGTACTCAACGAGAAACTTAATTCATTAGTGCTGCCTCCTAACACTGCATCCATACAGCTCTTCTCGGGCAGCGTGCAGACCCAGCAGGGCGATGAGGCAGCCAATAGCGTTGGTGGCGGCGCCGGCAGCACAGATGACACGGATGCCAGCGGGGACAGCACACGCACTGCCGATGGCTACACCGAGGGTATTCCCGGCCCAGTGACGCGTCTCGTTGTCCTGGCCAATCGAGGACTGGCCAATCTTGTCCAAGACTTGATATTGGTAAGCATTTTAACACTGTAATGAAATTATCATAATGGCTATAACAATATTCTGTCTATATTTGCAGCGCGTTGCCGCCACCAGCGAGAAGTTTGTGAACTTCAAGGCCAAATTGATAACGGCCCTGATCTGAGCAGCCTTTTGGCCACGTCCACACGGCCCCGTTTTAGTCAAGTCAACAATCCAACTGTACAGAGTCAATGCAGCAAAAACAACAACACGCCCACATAGATACACACGCACTTGATAATCTTACCATCATCCCCCCCCCCCCCCCCCCGTCCCCTTACACACACAAACACACACCCGCACACGCACACACACCATCGAAACACACCACTTGTATTTTGTTGTGCATCATTTTTGGCAATGAACAAAATTTATACTTTTTAGCAAATTTATATTTTTTTACAAATATATATAACTCAAAATTCCAACTAGTTAAAGTAGTGAAAACACAAAACAAATTGTAATCAAAATTTACAATACAAAAAAAAAACCATAAAAAAAAAGTACTCACAGAAATTTATTTATTTTTTTTTTTTTTTTTATACGAATTAAAATTGAAGAAGAAAAAAACAAAAACAAAAACAAAAAAAACACAATATGAATACGATAAAAACAAACCAGACGAGTAATACAAAACAATCTTGCTCTATTTTTCTCATACTCTCTATTCTCTTTGACTTTTGTAAATATTTTGCTACTGCTTTAGTATAAACTCTACTTATGCTGTTGCAATTTTCCTTAATGTTCCATAAATGTCCCTTTATTTTTTTTTGTTTACTTAAAAAATCATGACTGTGGTGTTTTATTTACTATTATTTTTAAAAAAAAAATCTAATTTTATATAGTCGAAGTAAAAGAAAATACAAATTTCCATCACATACATTTTATTGCTTTATTTGTTACCTTATGACAACAGTTACAGTTGTTGCAAAAAAAAAAAGAAGCGCTAATTAATCATACAAATACATAGAAACTATTAAAACTCCAATCAATACAAAACAAATACAATCAACAATTATTTTTCTATTTTATATGGATACTTTTTATTTTACCCGTAAGCAAAATGTGTTTTTATGATTTATAGCAGTTTAAGTGAATTTTTACATGTGTATAAAATAAACATTTTTATTTTAAAAACGCGTGAAATTATTTTTGTCTCTTGACCGGAAAGGAAAACTAATACAAAAAACAAATCCTGATGAAGTCTGAAACAAATCATTTTTGGCGTGATTTTTAGAAAAAAAAATGATACTCGTCAAAATCACTTTTCCTATAGTTTTTAATACTAATAATGACACCCACAATTTAAAAAAAATATTAAATTTCAATATTGTAAGATTTTAAAAAAAAATGTTTGAGGGGCACATAACTTTTTCACAAAAAAAAGTTAACAAAAAATATTTTCAAAATTGCATAAACTTTAAATGTGGAATTGAAGTAGAGGACAAGTTTTGACCAAAAAGGTTTTGGGATTAACAATTGGTTTAGTTTTGATAAAGTTCAAGTGTTAGGAAGGTCATTTATAGGGGATTTACAAGCCAAATTTGTTGTTATTTGTATACCCTGGCCCATATATATATATGTACCAATTGAGCCAAAAATGCAAGTGCATTAAAATGGACATAAAATATAGCGAATCATAAAGTTATTTGCTTGACTGAAATCGAGCAATTGGTTTGCCTGCGATTCAAACGCATCTGAAGGAACGTTGCTGCCACTTGAGGCACGCGCGGACGTTGCATGTGGTCCGAAGATGTTGGGTAGGGAGGGGCGAGGGGCGAGGGCGACGGAATTTGAGAGGCAGCTAAGCGTACTTAAGTGCCACTTCCGTTTCGGTGCCGGCCGCTGTAAGAATAACAAAAATAAGAATGAAAAGAAAAGAATAGAAAAGAAATGAAGAAAACACATGCTAAAGGCAAGAGAAATGTGGAATGATGGTCATCATTGGATTTACGGATTGATAATGAAATAAACATGAAATTGAATTTGAAATGAAAATGCAAAATGCAAAATGCAAAGAGCTACAAAATTTGCTAGTTGTTTATCCTGTGACGCGTCATTGCAATCTGCGTACGCGCAATTAAGATTGCACAATTAAAATGCTTGTGCCGCTGCCCCACAGCTTCAGTTGCAGCAACGGCGGCACGCGTCTTGTGTGGCAAAGCGAGACAGCGCCAGTAGGTGGGAGAGCGTGAGAGAGAGAGTGAGATGGCAGCATTTGTGTTTTGTTTTGACAAGTGCGCCATATAATCTGAAGTACTGTTTGGGATTTTTAGTTACTTGTTGCTGTTGTTGTTGTTGTTGTTGTTGGTTGCTGCTGCCGTTGTTCTTGGCTGCCTGCCTCTCAGTTCATGCACAATTTGTCGTCACTTGCGACGACGATGACGACGATGACTTAATTTATTTAGCAGCCGCCCGCAATTATCGCTGCGGAGCTGACCAAACTGTGGTCGCCTCTCTGCTGCCTCATTCGCAGTCGGAGCCGCAGAGGGTGCACATACTTAATTCTAACAAAACGCCTAAATTATGGATATGGACATCAACATTGATGGCAGCGAAACTCTGGATATTTCTTCATATCTGCTATCGTCCTTTGCTGATAGTAACGGTGATTCCGAGGATTCTTTGTTGGGCAATCCACGTCAGGCGGCCGCACCCAGACAAAAGATAAATGCTAGGGAACGCTATCGCACGTTCAAGTGAGTAAAAACAGTTACAATTACAGCAAGTGACATTTAATTTGAGAAGTTCACCTTCATTTAGCGTTAATGCTGCCTACGAAGCGTTGCGTGGTTTGATTCCCACGGAGCCAGTTAATCGCAAATTGTCGAAAATCGAAATAATTCGCTTGGCCAGCAGCTATATCACACATCTGCGCAGCACATTGCACGCGGGTAAGCGAGCTGTTACATTAATAAATGTATTTTTGATTTAACATTTTCACCTCGAATTCCCCACAGGCACAGATCGACAGCCCTGTCTAAAGCGACAGTGTGAACACAGCGGAACCGCGGATCGCGTTAACATTTGTACATTTTGCATGAAACCTAAATATTCACAAGCGACGGAACACCGATTATAGATTAAGTTTTAAATTAAGCATAATTGTAAATAAATATACATATATGGTTTTTGTAAACAAATATTCGAAATTTTCAATGCGCCATCTATGAGTATGCATAGGTACTAGGAAGCTAAACGCCAACTGTTCTGTAGCAGTGGCTCAACTGTTTTCAACAGCTGCCAGAAGAGTGTGCACACAACTACAGCTGATGGCGAATTAAATTTATAATGATTGTTTCATATTAATAAAAAAACTTGTTTGCTTTATAGTATGTTTATTGAATAGTTATTGTTTTATAAGTGTGGCTCTGCTGCATATACAAAAACTGTGTGCATAGTTTTGTTTTGCGACTGGATGGTAACTCTAATGCGTTGACGTGTGAATGGCCGCGCGATTCATTTAACTGTATCGTCATTTATTGTTTAAACATGGGCGATTTACTGAACGTAAGTTAATGATATATTGTTTATCTATATGCTAACATTGCACTTTTAGAACTCGGAACTGCTGAAGAAACTGGGCGTTGACAGCTCCAATCAGTGGATCATTTACGACGAACAGTTTGAAAAGTTTTTCAACTTTTTATCCGAAAATATCACAGACGCCAACATTCTCACAGAACAGGAGGTGTTAGAGCGAGACGACATGATGCAGCGCGGCGAATGGCTGACAGAGACAGAGCGACAACTAAAACTACAACAAATCGAATCTGAAAGTCCTGGATTATTAACATATAGAAATCAGGATGCAGAATCGCTTGCCGCCGAAATAAAAGAAATTGACGAGGCACAGAATGAATATTCCATGCTAATCAATGAAATGCTGTAAGTGGAAATGATTCTACAGATATCGAATATATATAAATAAGCTATAATTATATATAGGAACACCAAACACAGTCTGAACAACAGTCTGAGTAGCTTGGAGTTTGCCATAGTTCCACTGCATAATGCGGAAAGGGAATTGTTAATTGAATGCCAAGTGAAATCCCGCCAATTGGAGGAACTGCAGCGGGAGAACTGCAAGCTAAACGAGGAGGCAAACAATAGGTTCACATCGCAGCAGGTGCCGCCGCTGTTTATGCATCAGCTGCCGCTAGAGCAGTACTTCCTCAAATGCGACTCATTCATGCAGTATTTCACACTCTATATGAAGGACAATTTCAAAATACAAGAGTATACGGAGTTCGAGGGCATCGAGGCGGACAATCAGATTGCCAATAGCAAGCTGGAAAACCTGCAAAACTGGTAAGAGCAGACTATGTCCTCGGTGGATGAGTTATCCAGGTGTCTGAATCATCCCCGGCAACTGATCAACAAGGATCTATGTTAGAGTTCTAGACCAGCTCTTTTCCAAGTTGATAGTTCATAATTATAGTATAGAATATAGCTATAAACTATCAACATAACTTGGAAACCTATATATTTTATTTATAGCCCATAACTATCTAACGAGGACTGATGTTTATAACCATACACCATATTAAATATACACTCACTCACTCTCAATTATATCGCACACACAGCATTCAGCATTACACTCTGGCGTATATCAAGGAGAAGGCCAAGGCAAAGGCTACGCAGGCGCTGATTGATAACATTGATCTGAATCGCATTCACTGCATCAGTTTGGCGGACATGGGGCGGGAAACATATGAGCTGCAGCTGCTCAATGAGAACCACTTGAAAAACACACACGATACGCTAGAGAACGCTCTTGCCATACACGTCCAGCAACACACACAGCAGCGTATTGAATTAGTTCTTTACGAGAACACCAAGCAGAAATTGGAGCGCGCTGTGCGGCGTCGGGAGAATGATAAGCAGCTGACGAGTATCATTTCGGATGCACTTTCCAATGCCGAAATCATTTGGATAGCCATACAATTGGACTTGGAAAGGAAACGCAATTGCACGGACAGCTCGAAAGGACTCGGTGGTCAGGCACAGGCCAGCTGGCAACGTGTGCAAACAATGCGTTCCCTGACTGCCAGCCACAATGGCATCTATCCGCAGTTTTTACAAGAAATCGCCAGTCAACTGTCGACACATCTTGGCCAGAATATACGCCCCAGCGAGGCCAAGAGTTGCCTGTATGAGTACGAGAAGTTTGGACGCCTTTTGGCCTACTCCCTGCAGAGCATGCTAAGCGAAAAGTCGCACGCCTACATCCATGAACAGCTGGCCGATCTGTGAGTGTAAATCCCGTTTGGCACACTCTAGAATATTCCATTTATATATGTGTTCTATTTTACAGCAAGCGTTTGGAGGACAGACTGCGTCCGTTTGTCTACGACTCGCCGCTGGAGCAACCCATGTTCGAGCACGTTCGTTATTTATGTCCCATGTATAATGCCGTACAGCAGGAGCTGCGTATTGATGCGTCACTTCGCCATTTGCGCACTCAGTTCCAGGAAACGGTCTTGGATCGCATGGTATGTTAAACGACGGCATAAGTATGGCTACAAGAGTCTGATCGTTTTCCACTTTAGGACAAAGAAAAACTGTGGCGCTACAGCAAACTCTTGTGGATTTGGTTTCTCACCGAGCCGCTGCGCATGATTCATGCAATTGATGAGGTGAAAAAGTGTTCCGCCAAGGTACCGGCGCTAAGCAGCAGCCTGATTCGTCCGGGCGGTGGTCTGCAACGTAAATGAATGATGAATCAACTACTTGCAGTTTATGTAAAATCAAATAACAAATCATTTGTGGTAAGATTACAATTTCAAATTGCTAATTGGAAACAATTTCGTCTGCATCTGTAAAAACGCAAAATATTTGGGAGAAGTGCTCAAGTTTTTTTTTTTTTTTGTATTATTAAAAAATAGTTGTGTTGTTGTAATATGTTATTTAATTTAAAATAAACATTCGCTGTAAAGATTTTAAGAAACTTTGTATCAATAACAAATGTATACTGTATTTTTCTGTTTTCAAAAAAAATAGTTTTAGCAATAATACATATTTAAGATGAGGAATTAATATAGAGCACTATACAAAAATATTAGTTAAATACAGACCAGGGTACAGGGTATCTTCTAGTCGCACACTCTCAACTTAAAAAGCTTGCTTTAATCTAGCAAAGAAAGAACAATAATAATTACAATTCAGTAGTACTTAAAAGCAAGATTGTAAAAATCATTGCTATTAATTTACGGCAGTCGATTTAAGTGTGTTCCACGATGCCATCAACTATGGAGGAGCAACACCATCCATCAGTAACGGTGCCTTATCAAATGCGCGTTGAACGGAAGTGAGCCGGCAAACACCTTGAGCGAAGGGGTAGGAGGAGGAGTCGCTGGCTACGCTTTGGCTCCTCGCTGGCTGTGTGATGCATTCGATCCGATGCCGATGCCGATGCGTGCTCGGCATGCACATTAGGGCGACGTGCAGCGGATGCATTACCGGCAAACTCCTGCCAGGTGCAATGCAATACTGTGAGCCATCGTTGTTATTGTGTGTGTGTGTTATATTATCATCATCATTCCGGTGTTATGTTTGCCTTGGCAAATGCCAGTTACCAAATGCGAGATTGATTGGCCCCGAAACAAAAATAAAAGTCCACAAAAAATGTGTATAATAGGTGTACAGCAGAAAGAAGGCGCAAATAAAAATATAAAGTATATAAAAAAAAAGAAACAGAAAAAATTAAAGACTGTGACAGAGTAAGAGAAACGGAACTCGGCAGTGATGAAGAGAAAATAGTAGGCAGGGGGAGAGCTAAACAATCAACAAGAGTAAAAGCAACAACAAACAAACCAACAAATAGCTTGGTAAAATATTTGAAATTCATTTCGCGCCGCAGCGTTTGGCTTTTCGATGACAGCATTTAATGGTTATTATGTAAACGTTTTTGTTGTTCATGTCTTTCTTGGACGCTGGTCACCAACAGCACCAACAAAGGTCAACCACACGTTGCCCGCAGTGGTCGAAAAACCCCAGCAACAGGCAGCCGTGCTACCAGCCAGCTATAAAAGCTATAAGCCTGCATTGATTTGAGTTCCGGCCAAGCCCTAAAATCTTTACCTTCATATTCATATGTCTTGCTGCCCCTCTCTGCCTCTCTCTCTCTCTCTCTCTCTTTCTGTGTCTCTCTGTCTCTCCCTCTATCGGCTTACGGATCTGTTTAAGCTTTAAAGAAATCATGCCCATTAACCAGCAAGACAAACAAGACTCATAACAAAAACAACACCTGTTGCAATTGGCCTGGTTATAAAACACAAAGATGACACCAGACAAATGACAGATATAATAAATTTGCTCAAAAGAGCCTAAGCAGATTATACGAATTGATTTGATTATTTTTATAAATGAAACAGTGCACTATGATTAGGATTTTAAATCGAAACTAACATTATATTTTGTATGATAAATATTTTTTGGTTTTCTCAGAAACTTATTTATTTACTATTATATTTTATTAGTATTCATTTAATTAATATTTTTATTTGCTATCATACAAAATGTGTAATAATATTTTTACTGTTACCTAGAGTCATTGCGGCTTTGTTAAGAAACATAACAGCACAGGATGCAATAAGCGGTTATAATTTAAAATATCAGAAATACTATTTAGTATTGGGGAAATAGGATTTCACATTTAGTTAAAAAAGTAAACATGTCCACGTCTCAAAGGACTTGCAAAGTTTTAGTAGCCACCACGTTACTAAATAAATTATTATTAAAATACATAACATTTTCTTTTACATACAATTATTGCCACCAGCAACATGCGTGCAGAAGTTAACAGCGAAATCAAACCGAATTTAAAAGCTGTTAGCTAACAGCTGCTGTCTCTGATTTCGTTGCTTTTAACAGAGCTCTGTTGACGCCGTCGCCGCTTTGCGGCTGCGCACAGCAGCGACAACTTGTTGTTGCCTTATTGCTGGTGCCCCTCTTAGCAACTGGCCAACGGCGGCTGTTAATGCCTGGGCTACGCTTTTTGGCCACAAAACGAATTCAGTGCAACGGCAACTCTTGAACGGTACTGTTGGCTTAGCGGTTTTCTGTACACATTAATGGTATTTTTGCTAGTTATTTGCTCGGGCAACGAAATCGAAATTGAAATTGTTGCCAAAATTTTGCAAAAAAAAAAAAACGTTAACACAATTTTTTACTATTTTTTATTGAACATTATAATTGCTTATTTTTGTTTTGTTTTTGTTTTTTTGGGTTGAGTGTAAAGAAAAAATATTAAAAAAGAAAAACACAATTAATAAAAAATACACACAAATAAAATAACCAATGCGAAAGTGTATTTGGGAAATTGAATGTGGAGGATTGTGGTAAAAGCACCGCCAGCCGAAAGTGAAAAACTAAATGCGCAGACGTGTGTAACAGTTTTTAATTTCGATCTGGTTTTTGTTGCTGCTGTTTGAGTTGTTGTTGCTGCTGTTGCTGTTGCTGCTGTTGTTGCTGTTACTGGGCAGCAGAGCATAAAGCGACGCAGATCTGCGCAGGCGCAGCAGATTGCATAAAATATCTGCAGCAGCCAAAAACGAAAAGTCAACAACAACAACAACAACAAGAGCTACTTAAACAGAGGCAACAGAAAAGCGCTTGGCCCACTTTTCACATACATACATACATTTTTTCAAATCATTTTCGTATGCCATCAAACAAATATTGAAAATTAATAAAAAATAATAAAGAAAATCATTTTGCTGGGCGATGCCGTCAAATTAGAAGGCAACCCGTTAACAGCGTTTAACTGCATTACCAACAGCACCGATAATTGATACAACAACAACAACAACGGCAACAGCAACAGCAACACCAACGGGGCATCAACGTCAACAAGCACCAGCAGCAGCAGCAAATATTCAACTGCATACAACAAGTACAACAAACAAGTTGCCCATAAAAGCTTTGCCGCCAAAATGCTTCCGGTAAGTTGCCCAAGTCTTTTGGCACCAAAATCATTTTGTACAGTTTCTGTGTATTTTGTGGATTTTATGCGCAATTTGTGCGCAAATCTTTCGTCATGTCAAAAACTTGTTGCTATTCGTTTAGCAACATTCCACGAAGTTGTGTCTTGTCGTATTTCCTGCGTGCTGTTGCGTTATATCATCTGCAGGATTATTGCCACGACAACCTTGAAGATGCACCAGGCGAAAGCTGTTCGTTTTGACGCAATCCCAAGGATACTCGGCGAAACTGACGCTACTCAATCAAGTCGCTGTCCTTGTCACCTCTTGATATATACTCGTCTCACATTTCTAGATCGCCGAAAAACACAAGCAACAATTTTAAATTCTACAACAGGTTTTTTTTTTAGACAGCATCTTCGGTTCTGTCGTCGACTTGTTTATAAGTTTATACATTTGTTTCCGTTGATTTCTGATTTCGTTTTCATTTTGCATTAATTTGCCTGGTTTAACTTGTTGTCTAAAGAATTTGGTGATTTTTTTTTTTGTGATTTTTAACTTAACGTTGATTGCATAATTATTAGCAAGAACTTCAATCTCTAGGGGCGTTTTGTATGTATAATATAATTTTGCAAACAATTTATTGATCTTAATTGATCATCTGCTGTTGAATGTCAACTAATCAAAAACTCGCGTGATAAATGATTGAGAAAGTCTTTTCAAACATGTTCGTATTTTGTGTTCAAATTCTTTGTTCAACACTTTTTTGTTTATTAACTAAGATCATTTATCATAGGTTTCAAAAATATTCCTTTTAGCCTAACTGCACGTTCAACATTTATCAATGTTTAAAAGGGTGATTTTTTAATAGTTTTATGTAATCGTACATTGGTATTCATGTTGTTGGGCAAATCATTTAAGTCG
Organism: Drosophila maculinotata; assembly: GCA_035045305.1. Taxonomy (NCBI): domain Eukaryota; kingdom Metazoa; phylum Arthropoda; class Insecta; order Diptera; family Drosophilidae; genus Drosophila; species Drosophila maculinotata. The sequence continues at coordinate 10,103,346 of JAWNPD010000679.1, read as the reverse complement.
ATTTAAATTGATTGCTTTTGCCGCTATATTTGGTGGGTTATATAACAATACATTGTTGTCTCACCAATAAACGCATTTGCTATTAATACCTATTGAAAACTCTCGACGACGACTGCTCATCAAAAATCAAGTTGAATTTACCGCAAATTATCTGTATCTCGTACTGAACACCTTGCATGCATATTGAAGATACTTATACATATTTTCTCGTATATCTGAAGCATGCAATGCATACGAGTGAGTGAATAGCCAATAAATACTTTTACTTTAGCTTCAAGTAGACCATTTACGTTTTATTTACGGTTCATTTCGTTTTCGTTGACGATCTTTTTTGTCTTTTTTTTTTTTTGGTTTTGTATCTTTTACATCCGCCTTGTGCCTAGGTGTCTGCTCGTAATATCTGGCCAGATGCTATTGATGGCCCAGCCACACTATTCACGGTTTCTTAACTGTCATGCTAATTTTTTGTTGGGCATTCACAACAATAACAACAGCAACAACAACACGAGCGTCCGAGTTGCGCATGCAAAATAATAGGTTTTTTTAAAAAAAAAAACTAGTTTTATTTTTTTGTGCATTTTTGGTATAGATTTAATTTTGGGTCTTCTTTTTTGCGCTAGCTTACAAATATTTTTGACAGCGGAGGCGAAACAAGTTTATTGCGACAAGTGTCCAATACTGAATAAATGCTCATCATCACTTCAGCATTTGATGTCAGCTCGGAAATATGCGATGCGTATACAGTTTACAGTATACAGTCTGCAGTATAAATAGATTCATAGCATGTATACGCCGCATAGGCCGCATGTTTCATAAGCGTTTCCCATGGCTGGGAATCGTGTGTGTGTGTGTATGTACATGTGTATTAATCAAGCAGCGCTTCGGATCGAAATGCAAGCGGAAATGATGCACCCTCAATGCGGCGTCATCGTCATCACAATCATCATCATCATCATCATCATTCGAGGCGTTGCCCAACAACAATTTGAATCTTTTCTGCCTGCGGGCGTAAAATTGCAAATGCGACAAACACGGCGCCAACACAAAACTGCAGCATTGTTGCCATTTCTGCTGTTGTTGATTCTCTGATTATGATTGCTATTTGTGCTGTAGGCTCGAGACAATGACACTGAACTTATTGCTAACTCTGCGGACTCAACTTTATTCGCAAACCATGTGCAACAAATTGAAACTCTTTCAATGGAGATTTGCAAATTTTTTGAAAGCAATAAGAAAATGTCAGCCAGAGTGACGTAAAAGCCATCAATAAAAGTGAATGCTGCGTGGCTTGTGTGGTTTATTTAAATTTGATCACACGCGCTTCTACCTTTTAGTTTATTTGAATGTCTGGCTGTCTGACAGTTTTTTTTTTGTATAAGCTCTGCGACTGATTAGGTTACCGGTTTGCCAATTAAACCGCGTTGCCTGAAATTCCAGCAAAAAAAAAAACCGTTTTTTTTTTCAACTGCCAGCCATCAGCAAATCCATCGCAGCATCCATTGCATCCATTGCTTGTAATGTAATGTATCTGCCAGTTACACATATGTATATTCCTACAGCGTTGGCCTCATTACAAAAATGCTTCGTTACGTCTGGCGTAGCTGTAGCTGTAACTGTAACTGCAGCTACTGATGTATTGGTATTGCCGCGTGGAGTAGGAGGAGGAGCAGGAGGTGCGGCCACATAGTGCTAGCGCATAGTGTACTCAGATACACAGACATGCTCCAGAAGCTACGCTGCTATCCAACTACTTGACTTGCCATGCAAATCATTAACACTTTGCCCATGCTGCTGCTGATATAGGTACAAACTAAGTACATACCTATATGTACATATGTATCATGTGGATAAAAAGCGGTTTCGTTTGACATTTGAGAAGCTGTCGTTTGTGTGCGACAGAGTTTTTAGATTTTCACCAGTACCAGGTACCTCATCTTGACCAATTTCATCATTACAATTTAAATACGCACAGAAAATGTTTAATTTGTATACATTTTAGCTAGCACTTGTTTTGCATCCCAATTTTAATCTGGAAAATAAAGAGAAGATATTTAAAGATTTTGTACAGATAATTTAACAGAAATTTGATTTAAATTTTACATTTGGCAATGCAGAAATTAAAATAATTTTTGTTAAATTATAAATCATGTTTTGGCATGCCAAGAAAATGCGAATATTTTAATCAAAGTGATGACTCTTGTTCCTGCCACTTAGCAAACATACTAAAGGTCAAATAAGGTCACAAACATTTGTACTTATTAAGAGACACATCCGCATCAATCGCATTGAGAAGTGAACTTTTTATTCAGTCATGCAAAACGCTTGTATGCCAAACAATCGGCTCTGCTCATAAATATATGTACAACAATTAATTTGCACATAAACAACAATCTCTAATGAGCTATTATATACACTTTGTACTTTCTGAACACACAGACAAATACATATGTATGTATGTATGTATATATTTTAGCCAAGCGATTTTTTGCAATTGCAAAGATTTGTGTCGCTGATGTTGTTAATGGGTCAGTTTTAGAAAATCAACGGATTCTGCAAGCGTTTTTAATTTCATAACATCAATCAGCTGAATACCATTGACAGCAGCCTCTCGAGAGGCCACTGAATACTGTGTCACTACCACTGGTAACTGTAAACTGTAAATGTGCAGCTTTATGCATATGTATCTGCCTGAAGGTCGACCTGTTTGGCTGCGCAAAGTATAGCAATAGCAAAAGCAAAAGCAAAAGCAAAAGCTCAAGCACCAGCTAAAAGTTATAAATTAATTTTTTAAGGCAAGCAAAGTCAAGAGAAAACACATAAAAATTGCCAGGCCGTACTGCCCCGTTGTTGTCGGCCATTTAAACTTGTTTTGCTCGAGCTGTATAGCAACAGCAAGAAAACAAAAAAAAAAAAAAAAAAAAAATATAATACAACTAGCATGCTGAAATTCCTGGGACTTGAAGTGCCAACTGACCGACAGACAATATGACCCCCAATTGGTATTTACTCAAAGAATGTGATTGCACACAAATCATGAATCACTCCGAATGAATTGAACATTGATTGCAAGGATAAATTATATAAGTAATACATATAAGTCTAACAAATTTTGTGCAGTGTGTTCTTTTGACTAATTTCTTGGAATACTACATCTAGTATTTATAGTTATTTTGGTTTTTTTCTTATACTACCTCTCTCTACTATATATATATAGATATATATTATATTATTCATTATCGAATACTCACTAAATGTGTTCAAATATACCGAATAACAAAACAAATAAGAGGTTGATTGGCAGATACCCTGGTTCCTATCATTAGGTATACTTAAAAGTACATTACAGGGTGCCATGAATTTCGCTATTACACCTTTTTAGCCATCTTCTTTTTCCTCGCCCATCTATCTATTCGTACTTGAAGCCTGGCTACACAAGCAGGTAATCATAAGTCAAGTCATGGCTAGGTACTATAATGAAGACCTAAAGCTATCTTTGACAGCAAATCTTTATGCTCCGCTATTTGAATTTCACTCCTTTCTCCGTCTTCGTCTCCCTCTCTCTTTTTCTCTATCTCTGTCCAAATTTTAATCTTGCTGATGACACACAATTTGCAGCCACTCTCTGAACTTGCGAGACTAGCTTCAAAATTTGAACAATATAGTAAGTCAACAGACTAATTCCGTATTCAGGTAATTTTATTTTAAAATCAGTTTTAAAATCAGTTAATCTTTTGGATGCATCACGTTTTCTTTGGAACGCCCGGATGTGCCATGATTTCCACATAGTTGAAACTGCTCTTGGGAAATACTGTTATACTAAATGTGTACAAGTGCATAAATAAATGATAGACTAGCTTGCGTATTAAAAAGGTCTCAAAACTTAGCTACATAAGACGAGAGTGTTTTCTATCATTTCTTTGTGTGTAACAAATGTTTTGTTGTTGATATGACATAACTGGTGCAGACGCCGCATTAACAAAAGGCTTATAAGCCATTTCATTTAGCCACACATGTATAACATCAAACATTTTTGGCTGCTAATTTGCTTGGCAGGCGTCACATTAGTTTTGCTAATTATCATTAAGACTGCGACCATTCATGTTAATTGCTAAGTAAACGATGAGACTGCGGGGTTACTTTGCAGACTTTTCGGTTGGCCGTTGTTCAACTTTCGATTTCACCTGAAAGTACACACAAATAAATCAACATACAAATGCCACACTTCATGGCAATTGATAAAATTAATTACTACATGAGTCCATTGGTTTAGATGGATGACACTCGTGGCTCGTTCTACTCGTCTTTTTGCTTTTCATTCGTATCGAATTTTCTTCTACGACTGCTTTCACCGATCATGATACATTCATTAAGCCATCGCTTGGCTCTTGACGTAACTGTATTGCCATCGGCCCAAGCAGAGACCGCTAATCCCAGTGACTGGTTGACAAATTGTAAGTAAACATTTCGACTTTGCAAATTTCACCTGTGCTCATATCAAAAAATGACACCGATGATAATTCAATAACTGGCATTTGGACACGACATCGCACTTGTAACATAACGAAATTTGTAACGCTCCGCATGTTGCAGTTGCCAGTTGCCAGTTGCAAGTTGCAGGTTGACTTTCTTTCTTGTCAAAGTTTCTTCTATTTGTTTGACACACGTTAATCCGACAACTCATATCATATACATATTTTTTTAAGTATACTGGAATGTAATGCGGTGAATGGATCTTAACTTTGACTAAAGTAAAGTTTTAACGCTTCCAATTAAATATTTAAGATATATTACTTATATTACCACTTAACGAAATGTTACGCTATTTTTCTCATGTCCATTGAAATGTAATCAGACTTTTACAAGTTTTGAAACTCGAATTCGCTTGCTCGTGATCATGTAACCCAACAAAAAGGGGCAAAGCACCTCATCTCGGTGGTAAAAAACATGACATGAACAACAAAACCTATAAAAAAGTTGACAAGTACACCGCGTTACATTTAAATAGCACACCTCTATATAATATCAGTCAAACAAATGCTGACTATATTGTTTTTATTTTTGTTACATATATTCAAGTTGCTAAAATATTGTTTTACCTCTATTTAAAATAAGCATGCGAAATCCGCCTCTTGGCTCTTAAGCGAATTAACAAGATTTACTTTCAATAATTTCAATTTCAATTTCGATAAGTTTTGTGACATTGAGTGCTTACCTTACACGCTCCATCGATATACGAGCATTTTGGCAGCTGTGGGAAGCCGTTGCCATAGTTTCTCAACTTTCGCTTACAACTACCAACAGATACAGTTTATCAGCCCCAGACATATGCCCCAACTGCATATTGAAGATGATCTGCAGATGAATGTAGTTGCTCAGCTGCATCCTAATGGATAATGGATAGTGAATAAAAGTGCTCTTGTCGTTAATAATTTGTTATGGCTAGATATAAATTTATGGCATTTATTTGTTTGACTGTTTTATAAAACACTGAAACTCATAAGATATCTGGTCTGGTCAGTTCAAACGGCTTTCCGGCAGTCATTGAAATTCCTCACCAGTGACTCAAAGTCATTATGTTCTCTTCAGGTCTCCGTCGCTGCTGCTGTGAATAACTAAGTTAATTTATTTCTATTGCAGTGTAGCTTTGACATTTAACTTTTTTTTTAATGTGCCACACTTGGTATTTATTTAGGATTGCGATTGAATTTGATTGCAAGAAATTTTCATTGAAGCAGTTTCAATATTTGGAGCAACTTTGCTTAGTGATTATACATAATACATAATACATAATGAATTAAGAAAATACAATTGCTACTAAAGCTACTAAACTGAACTGAAGTGATAAGGATTTTTAATTTACAATCTGCTTCGTTCAGGCAATCAGCAAATTTGTTGATATTTGTATGACTGATGCACTGATCCTGTGGATCACTCCATTGCTACTCTGAACGGTAGGTCCAGAGAATGATACCGCTTCAGGCGACGATGAACGCTGAACAAATATCCTGCGAAAGCAATTTCTTTCAAGAATATAAAATTTGAAAAAATTAATTCAGCCTTTTACAATACTTACATATATGGATATGTATAGGACTCTTGCAGCACATGCACTCAAACTTCTGCACTCAGCATCAAATAAATATTTTGCAATCAAGCTAAAGTTCTTTTAAGTAAACATATGTATATACATTGATTGTACTACTACTCAGGTGCATATGTATTGTGTATCAATATATATATAGATTGTACTACTACTCAGGTGCATATGTATTGGGTATATAGATAGATATATGTTAAGCTGCTGCTCATATTAATCAAGCAGTAAATTGCATTTTTATGCTGCAGCGCGAAAGTAATTTGAGTTTTTTATTCTCTCCTTTTGACGAAGAAGTAAACTTAATCCGAACATTAAATCTATAATCAAGTTAGAGTGCTCGAATCGAGTAAGAGCGACTAGGAGATGCCCTATTATAAAGTAAACTAATACATTTGCTTGGACCAGTCCCGACTACTTAGCATGAGCTGAAACATTTGCATAAAACACAATAGCAATATAATTATCCAAATTATGAATATTTTAAAATTGCTAAAGCACAGTTTTTCATTAGTTGGATACAAATCTGAACATTTAATTGGATTTACTAATCAGAAATTGCTGTGAGTTGCTGTAGTTGCTGATTTGATAGCTTTTATGATGTGCTCGGCCTTGATAAGAGCCATCAGCAACTTTCCGTGGACAGCAACACGTTTAATTTCACAATCTATTGATAGGCATTTGATGGTCCATATGAGTGTTAGAGAGCCGGGCAGACGAGTTGTGTGTTGGAAAACCGCTTTGCCAAGCGAAAAGCTGAACCCGACTTTTCTTTTTTTGGGTGCGTCGCATCGCTGATTGCCGTTGTTAACATTGACGTTGACGTTGACCCAATCCCAATCCCAATGGCGCTAGTTGGCAATAGTCTCACCCTCGGCCAGGCGCGGTTTCTGTGCTCGCTGGACATCCGGCGGGCTGATGTCGTCAATGTCGTAGTTGATGGCAACTTTCGCTTTTTCGGCGCACTGTCACGCCAATATGCGGTTAAGAAAGCCAAGGAGTCTGCAACTGGTTGCATCCAGTCCAATGTCAATGCACTGCACTGCACTCCACTGACACCGACACCGACTCCGACATCGACATCGACTCCGACTCCAAAACCGACTCCAGCTGCGACTTCTTCGCTGCTTCGTTGTCAGCTGCTTAGTGCAACTGCTAGCTTTTTTAATTGGCACTTTAGCTATCGCAAGTGTTTGTTTGTGTTTCATTTGATTTATTTGGTGTGCATCTTGTTGAGAAGACAGGAGCAGCTGCATTTCACCAAGCAGCCGATATGGCAAACCGGTGGCCAGCATCAATGATGAAAGTTCATGCGGTGCTTGCTGGTAACTTTGCCAAATCTCTATGGATGTCTTGACATCATCATCATCATCATCATGATCATGATCATTATAATCAGCATTGCTGCCATTGCTTGGGTCTTTTGTTCTGCCACACTGGCCATGATTTATATTCATAGTTGCTTAATTGAAAATACCTTGGATCATAATTGAGAATGGCCTACGCGAATTTCGCACGACAATGTTGCATCTTGTTGTTGTTGGGCCAACAATGAGACTCTAACAGTCGCACGGCATAAATCCCGGCAAAATGCGAGGCTAAATGCACCAGCTTATCGCCCCTGCCCAGCCACTCATCTGGGCCACTTTTTTGGTTTTTATTTTTTTTTTTTTTGTTGTGTGTGTTTTGTAACTGGCGCACCCGCACTAAAAACACACAACCAAACCCGAGACCACCAAGTGGTGCCTGGTGCCTGCTGCCTGGTGCCTTGTGCCTGGTGCCTTGTGCCTGGGACGGTGCTCGGCTGGTTGCACTTTAATTCAAATTTGAAATGTTAAACTTTTGATTGCACAACTCTTGTCGAGGCGGTGTCTCCACAAGCCGCGGGCCTTTTTGTGCGCCATTTTTCGACGACATGGCATGGCATGGGTGTGGCGCTGCGCTGCGCGGCGCGGCGCCCCTGGCGTATACGCAACTTTAGCAGACATTGATCTTTTGGGGCGTTGACATTGTGACGCTCGGGTCCGTGAAACGTGACGTTACGTGACATGACGTGCGGCACATTCTGACCAGGCTACGTGCACCAGCAGCAAATATCCATCACCGCTGCTCCCCAGCTGGCAACGTCTTTAACATTTTCGACTTGCCCGCTTAAGCGAACAAGAACTTCAACAACTGCTTTTCAGCCAGTCATCGGTTTTTGGCTTATTCCGTGTGCGAGTACAAATGTGTACTGCATGTGACTCGGCTTCAAAGCTGCTCCCAGCCAGCTCCCAAGACCCAACGTTCGGTTGACACCTGCTTGGCGTATGAATGGCCCATTGTCTGACAAATGTCGAAGGGCGTGCAAGAAAATGCTCAGCTATGTGCTCAAATGAGCGGAGAGCAGGAAGCTGACAAAACATTCACAGCATTTCCAGCAATTCTAGCAAATTCTAGCATAATATTTTAGTGACCATTCCATTAAAAACAAGCCAGCGAATTTTATATGTAAGCCTTCTAGTTTTTTATATAGTTTTAATTAATATTTAAATTTACATTACTTGTATTAAAAGTGAGTAAACAAAACCATAAACAAGGACCTCCTGCGTGAGAATATAATGTTTATTGACTGTTAGCTTTGTTTCTCATAACCCACTGTCTACTTCTAAAGCAAATTCTCAGCGCAATAATGTAACAGCAACAATAAGAGCCATAATTGACAATCAAAGCCGCAATACATCAATTTGGAGCAACAACAATATAGTAAATATGTATGTTGAAATATACATATATTTTTTTTAATAGCCAGTTTCATTTTCAAGGCCAACACGACGCAGGCTTTATGCAAAACGAACAGCCGAAACAGCAGTCTAGTAAACAGTAACTGCAGTAACAGCAACAGCAGCAACAGCAGCAACAGCAACCACAACAGCAACAGCAGCAACAGCGACAACTTTAGATGAGAAATTGCACATGTGTTTGTTGTATGTAGTATGTATTAAATACGCAATCATTTTGCAGGCGTAACGCAGACTTGCGGCCATCGTTGCTGTTGCGCTTACATAAGCAACGGGCTTCCAGCTGCAGTTGCAGTTGCAGTTGTAGTTGCCGCTTTGGGTAGACTCGAAACAAAAAATATGCCACAGTTGTCCGGCCGTTTGTCCATTTTGCCCCAGTGTTGCAACTTGTCGACATCATCAGCAAACTAGCTGGCCATAAATTGTGGTTTGGGGACCACCAGCAACAACACCAGCAACAGTAGCAGCAACAGCCGCTCCGTCTTTGTCTTCGTCAACATCTTTGCAATTTGGGGTAACTCATTTAAACTGATTCTCGAATTTGGCTGCTAGTTTCGTGTTAAAATTACAGCTGCTGCTGTTGCTGTCGATGCTGATGTTGCTGTCGATACTGATGCTGTTGGCTGCTGCTGTTTGCTGCTGCTGTTGTCACCCCAGCGGCAACAGGTTAGCCCGCCCTGAGCCGACCTGTCCGTCTCCCGTCAGTCCGCATCGAGCGACTAGCGTGCTTTTAATTGCAAAGCGCTCGACTCAATTAAAATCAATTTTGGTGCGCCAAACGCTTTGGCAAATGTTGCATTTGCCTTAAGTACTTATGTGCATACTTGTGCTTCTTTTTCATTTTTAGTTTTTAGCTGCCTTGCGTCAAATCGACAAATTTGTCAACCGTCGGGCCAATCAATGCGCATGCGCATTGTACAATCTGAATTGTTGGCATTTTATTTGGATATTTGTATTTATTTTTTTCTTCGTTTTATCCATTTTTTTTTTTTTTTTTGATTTTTTGGTATGCAATTTGTACATATGTATGCAATACTCGTTTGGGCTTGTAAGCAGCTGCCTGCATTCGCTTTTCATTTCGGCATCGACAATAAAGAAATGTTAAGCAATGCGTGCGACAACACAATAACAACAACAACAACAACAACTAATGTAAATTATGGCTATATATAAATGTAAATCGCAAGGCGTCCCATAAACAATTGTTGTTGTTGTTGTTGCTGCTGCTGCTGTTTGTTGTCCAATGTATTGCGGTCTTCACTCTGCCACTGGGTAAATATGCCATTACTTAAAACAAAAATACCACATGCACTTCCCCCGCCCCAACCCTCTAAGCCAATCGACAGAACGCTTTGTCCCACAAGTAGCCGGCAAATGGCACACTCCAACTTATGCCGGATATGGATACGGCTTACGGCTTACGGCTTACGGTTTACGGCTTACGGCATGCTGCTGTGGATTTGGATTGTTTGTTTTGTTTTGTTTTTTTTATTTTTTTTTTAGTTTTTGGCTTGAGGGGAAAGCTTTTGCGGCTGAAGTATTCACGATGGCTTTTTGATGGGGCAAGACCAATATTTGTGTTGTTGCTGTGGGTCGCAATTGTGGCTTCAATATGGCAAACAGTTCCACGTATCAATTAACTAGCGTCCATAATCAGCAATCAAGTCACTCGCTCACATTCAATGCAATCTTAAGTCTTAAGTGCACGCATGACTGGAGACTGTTCGGCATAATTACCAAATAGAAATATATAGCTTGGTCATTTAATAACTGCTCTAATCAGAACTTTCACTTGCCAGTCATTCCGATCGCCAGATATAATGATTTGTTTGTTGTTAGCTTCCTGCTACGCGTGTATCCCCTTTAATTAAAGAAATAGAAAACGTTCGCCCGAAAAATGCTTTAAAGTGTATTTTTCTAGCCGTGTTAATTAGCCAAAAACAACACCAACTTGGCGCAGATGATGATGATCCCCAATTGGGGTTTTTACTTTTTACCGAGATACAAATCTTTTTTATGTATTTTTTTTTAAGGTACTACGTGTAAAATTTAGTTTGACTTCGATCAATGAAAGACATGTGAGTTACTGTGTGTGTGTGTGTGTGTGAGCCAAAAACCGGCATGGTTCGCATACACGCACAAGCGAATACAAGCAACATACAACTTTTTGTTGTTGCTTGCTTTGCTTATGTAATTTTTTTTTTCTTTGCTGCGCTGCTGACCAAAATTCGTCTGCGTGTAAGGGAGATGGTAATATGTGTATGTAGTTTGGGCCATTTGCGTTGTTGGTTTTTATGATGTTACCAAACTTTGGCATTTTGATTTAAAAATCCGTTTCTTATATGTGTGCGTGCGTCTATATATATATATATATATACTTTGTTTTTTTATTTTTAATTTCGATTTTTTACGAACGAGGGGCAAAATACAAATATTTATGACACTGACTCAGTCGAATAGGCTTCGATTTCTTTTCCATGCATTTGCCCTAATTGCTAAAAATTACTTTATGTAATGCAGCAGCGAAACTACAAGTTATTATTGGCATTGGGGCTGGGATCGTGGATTGTGGATTTTGGATTTTGGATTGTGTGCTGGCTGCTTCCTCATTTGCAGCGCCCAAAGCGACAAACTTCTGCGACTTCCCACCACACACACGGCAGGCAAAAGTGAAAAACTACTAGTATACAAAAATTAAGTTGCTTGATGTTGAATTTCATTATATTGAATTTGCATATGAAATTCATGAGGTTGTTGTGTAACGTGTTTTAATAGACTCTATGCAGACTCTATACGCGTCGACCTTCATGGGAATTTTTGTCTTGATTGAATTGCTTTGATACCTTTTCTGTTACGGAGGATTGTCTCTTCTGTTTGTATGTGTGTGTGTGTGTATTTAATTCCATTGATGTCACTGTGTCAATGCTGAACGTATGTCAAAGTATTTTCACACTTCCGGCTATTTTTGATGCATTCATATTTATGATGTCTTACTCTTGTTCCCCATTACAGTTGCGGCCTGGAGCGGCCTGGCAAACGCTCTTCCTCCTCTGTGCACTGGCCTATTGCATCAATGGTAAGTTCAGCGGTGTGAGTCACTGCAATCATTCAATCAATCAAACAATCTTCATTTGCAGTTGCCAGCAGCGAGGGTCGAGTTGTTTGTTATTATACGAATTGGAGTGTCTATCGGCCGGGCACTGCCAAATTTAATCCGCAAAATATAAATCCATATTTGTGTACACATTTGGTCTACGCATTCGGTGGATTCACCAAGGATAATCAAATGAAGCCATTCGACAAGTATCAGGATATAGAGCAGGGTAAGCCAGACACGCCCCACTTGCCGCACTTGCCCCACATCCAACCATCCAACCACCCATCCAACTCATGCATTATTTAATCTGTTATGACTACTGAAACCAAATTTAACTCAACTCGAGTTCAATTTCCGCCTGACTCTTGCTTTCACTGTCCGTCTTTCCCATCTTTATGCCAACTTCCGCAGGTGGCTATGCAAAATTCACTGGCCTCAAAACGTACAACAAGCAGCTGAAAACGATGATTGCCATTGGCGGCTGGAACGAGGCCTCCTCTCGCTTTTCCCCACTGGTGGCCAGCAGCGACCGCCGTCAACAATTTATCAAGAATATATTGAAATTCCTGCGACAGAATCATTTCGATGGCATCGATCTGGATTGGGAGTACCCGGCACATCGTGAAGGCGGCAAATCGCGGGATCGTGACAACTATGCGCAGTTTGTGCAAGAGCTGAGGGCTGAATTTGAGCGGGAGGCGGAGAAGACAGGACGTTCAAGACTGCTGCTGACTATGGCCGTGCCAGCCGGCATTGAGTACATTGACAAGGGATACGACGTGCCCAAGCTGAACAAGTATCTGGATTGGTTCAATGTGTTGACATATGATTTCCATTCGTCCCATGAGCCGTCGGTTAATCATCATGCGCCTCTCTACTCGCTGGAGGATGACTCCGAATATAACTATGATGCTGAGTTGAACATTGTGAGTGTTGTATTCTCTAAAATAAGTATCCCTAACTAATATATAAACTTTCACCTGACAGGACTATTCGATCAAGTATTATCTAAAGGCTGGAGCAGATCGCGATAAGTTAGTGCTGGGCATACCCACCTACGGGCGTTCCTACACCCTCATCAATGAGGAGAGCACCGAACTCGGCGCACCTTCCGAGGGACCCGGCGAACAGGGTGACGCTACCAGGGAGAAGGGCTACTTGGCCTACTATGAGGTACTCCTATCGAGCCTATGCCAAAAGCTATACTAATGCTGGAACTCTTATGTTATAGATTTGCCAAACACTTAAGGATGATTCCGAGTGGACTGTAGTACAGCCCAATGCTAATGTCATGGGTCCCTATGCATACAGACGCAATCAGTGGGTCGGCTACGATGATGAGGCCATTGTGCGCAAGAAAGCCGAGTATGTTGTTGCCCATGGACTGGGTGGTATTATGTTCTGGGCCATTGACAACGATGATTTCCGTGGCACATGCAGCGGCAAGCCGTATCCGCTGATTGAGGCTGCCAAGGAGGCTATGCTGGATGCATACGGGTGAGTAGACGATAGTAACAACATATATTGATTGTATTGTGGTATCATTACATAATGATTAACTCAACACTGGCATCTCTCTGTCACAGGCTGGGCATCAATGAGGTGGCAAAGCCAAGTGGCCCCCAGAAGCCATTGCGTTCGAGAAGTCGCGACAATGGCAGCACCAGCACCAGAAATCGCTTGAACTCCAAGCCGGAGGCAACAACAAGACGCTCCAGTGCGACTCGTCGACCGGCGATCAGCAGCACAACAGCCGTGCCCAGTACCACATTTAAGCTGACCGAGGTCGAGGGAGCATCTCTGTATATTGGTGGACGTGCCTCGACAACTCCACCGCCACCAACAACGCCCGATCCTGGCTCCGATTTCAAGTGCGAGGACGAGGGCTTCTTCCAGCATCCTCGCGACTGCAAGAAGTACTACTGGTGTCTGGATAGCGGTCCCTCCGGCCTGGGCATCGTGGCCCATCAATTCACCTGCCCCTCTGGACTATACTTCAATCCCGCCGCCGACTCTTGTGACTTTGCTCGGAATGTACCATGCAAGATCAAGAAGTAAGTGACTTTTATCTGTTACCCACTTAAAAAGATTTCTCCCAGCCCTGTTGAAAGATATAACATGCAAATCCATCCATACTATCGAAAAGTGGATGGTACAACTGTTGTTCATCTAATGATCGTTTATAATGATCGGCTATTCAAATTAATTTCAAAGTTTTGTGTGAAACCAGATTTTAAAATTGTTTTACCAAAGTATTTATTTTGACGTCGGCTACTTGGCCTTGAGCAAAATCGATACTGGTTTCATGGGTTTTAGGAAATCCACTCAACGTACAGAAAAAGTATGGTTAGAAAACTGATAGTTAACGTTTTAAATAAAACACTCTTGCTAGTTTTAAAATATGTACTTATTATTTTGTTTTAACAGATCGACAACCGCAGCTCCACTTAGCACGACAAGCACAACGACGACCACAGCGCGACCCACCAGTAGCTACAATCGTGTGACTGCCGCGCCGGTGGCTCGTCCGGTCTACCCGCGAGTCACAAGCACCAGCACAACTACTGCAAGAACCACGACGCCAGCGGAGGAGGTGCTTGAATACGAGGAGGATGGCGATGAGGCGCATGCTGAAGAGGATCCACAGGTCATCAAGGAGCTGATTGATCTTATACGCAAGGTTGGTGGCGTGGAGCAGCTTGAGAAACATTTGCTGCGCAACAAGGATGGCTCCATAACGCTCAAGGAGAACTCAGCTATCGGTGTGCCGACCACGCCCTCTACCATTAGCAAGTCTCTGTATGATAGAGTTCTGAGTCGCCCCGAATCCTTGGGAACATTCTCACGTAATCGCTTTAACACCGTTAAAATACAGTCCACCGAAACGGCTGAGTCGAGCAGCGGTACCTCCTCCAGCGACAGCAGCTCACAGATCAACAATTCCAAATACTCATCTGTGCTGCGCGGCAACAGCCGTCAAGGACCTCAAAACGAGGGCCTGGAGAAGCTAACCGAATTCGATGGCTTCCTCAAGGAGCGCAAACAGTATGTGACCATCAATCGCAATCGGGGCAACACACGCGATGAGCAAGAAACCGACGTGAGCTCCGACGATGAGACCGATGAGAGTGAGGAGCAGTCCGAGCTCAAGCAGGAACCCACAGAGACCACTCGACGTCCGTTTAACTCTGCCACGCCATCGTACACAAGTGTACGACGCTCAAGACCCACCACAACGGCAGCAGCATCAGTTGAGTCGGTGACGGAGTCGGAACAGTCCGTTGTCGTCAAGGACCAGACACAGTCGAAACAGTACGCTACACTGAGCCGTACCCGTGGACGCACCACCGAACGTCCGGAAAGCACAGCTTCGGAGACAGCTAGCTCGACAACGAATCGGTAACTACATTGCCAAAAACTGATTACTTGCTTGCCACAAACACTCATTTTGCACACCACTTTTTTCTCTCACTGTAGCTACAAGTACTTTGAACGGACGCGACCCACAAAGAGCAGCGGTGCAGCTATTGTTGGGAACGGGGATGCTGATGAGGACGATGAGGAATACGAGGATGAGCCACAGCAAAAAAACGTAACGGTACAAAGAAATCAAAGCAACACAGCAACAACAACAAATACACGTAAATACGCGAGCATTGGCCGCAGAACCACAACCACAACAACAGGCACAACAACAACAACACCAGATACAACAACAACAGTCACCGGCACTGAGACTGCCAAGGCGAGCACCACCACAACAACAACAACCACCACCAACAAAAACAACAGCAGCAACAACAGTGTGAAAACTAATAACGTACTAGAAACCACACCAGCACCAATCACCACCCAACCACAACCAGATATAACCACTACAACAGCCACTATCACTAACGAAACCACTGAACCAATTGAAAGCATTAGCATACCGCTCACAACGAGCAATACTAACATCCAAACCACCACAACCACCACCACCACCACCTCACCCACAACCACACCCACAACCACACCCGCAATAGCATCCACTATCCAAACAC
Source organism: Drosophila maculinotata (assembly GCA_035045305.1). Taxonomy (NCBI): domain Eukaryota; kingdom Metazoa; phylum Arthropoda; class Insecta; order Diptera; family Drosophilidae; genus Drosophila; species Drosophila maculinotata. The sequence continues at coordinate 10,087,332 of JAWNPD010000679.1, read as the reverse complement.
CAACCACTAGCATCGACTCCTTGAGCCTGGCTGATGGCATTAACGATTTGTTAGAGCCACAATTTACGACACTACCGCCGCCGTCAGCCAATGAGCCAAGCGATGCATCCCAGCTCCCAGCCCTTGATTTAAAGATTAACAACCTGGCACAAGTTGCGCCAACAACGACAACAAGCACAATAACGACGACGGAGTCTGAACTGGCAACAAGAACCACAGCAAATAGCAAACACAACAGCATTGACAGCGACGATGACGACGACGAGAACGATGACGACAACGATGACAAGCTAAGAAACAATGTTGATAAAAATCATAAGGTAACAACAATTAAGACACAATCTAAGTACGCAGCTATTCGCCGGCGTGTAAACAGCAACAGCAACAGCAACAAGAACAATGCAGAAGCAGTCAACGATGCTAGTCCCAATGTTGGTAACTCTAACGGTAGTGTAAATAGCATTAGAAACTCCTACTCTGGTAGAAGGCAACCACAAAGAACACAACAAAAACAACCTGAACTGACAACAACCGAACTACCTGTCAGCATATCTAGTCCAAGACCCTTTGGTTATCCCAGACGTCGTACACGTCCCACTAAACCACAACCTACCACAACAACAGACATCACTGTTAACGATAACGATAACCATAACGATAATGATAACGAAAACAAAACTCAAAACGATGACATTGCGAGCATAGGCAAAACTCGTCTATCCAAATTGGATAGGCCCAAGGTGAGTGCCAATAAAAGTCAAGAGTTGTTGGACCCTAGTACAAGCACCCAACCAACAACACCCAATTCTAAAACAACAAACGCAACACGCACCCACAATGTAGCAGACTTAGAAGTAGCTGGTAATGGTGGCAATATCTTAAGGCATGACGTAGTTAGCTCTTCTAGTTTAAGTACTATAGATGACGATCAAACCATCAACAAAATTAAATACACATGGCGCGACGCGCGTCATCCTTCGCGAGTTTCAGCGGGTACGGTCAAGACTCCCAATGCACTCGACACCAAGGACAAAGACTCACGTAGGTTTGCTGGCAAGCGTCTGGCGGTCAATGACGAGTCACTCAGTTTTCGGGGTCGCCATCTGACCTCAGCGGAGCAGGAGAATAATAGCAATGATGATGAGATCGATGCAACAACAACTTCACATCAACAACTAACATCAAAACGTAACTACGAAAGCATCGGGCGTACTTCTAGCCGGGTGGTACAGAAAACCGGTACCAACACTAAAACTTATACTGTCGATAGCAAGAGTAGTGCAGAATTCGAGACGATCTCGGAATCTGGTGGAGCAACCTATCAAAATAAAGGTCACTCTTCTAGTCAAGAAGACTCAAAGATTGAAGTCGCCATAGAGGCCGATCAAGCATCAACCACAACTGGCAAACGTAAATACCAAGGCATAAGTCGTACTTCCGGTCAGGCGGAACATGAAACCGGTACCAGCACTACATCTTCTGCTGTCGATAGCAAGAGTAGTGCCGATATTGCGACAATCTCTGAATCTGGTGGGGCAATCAAACAAAATATAGGTCGCTCCTCTAGTCAAGAAGACTCGAAGATTGAAGTCGCCATAGATGCCGATCAAACATCAACCACAACTGGCAAACGTAGCCACCAAGGCATAAGTCGTACTTCTGGCCGAGTGGAACAGGAATCCGGTACCAGCACTACATCTGATTCTGGTCGCTCTTCTAGTCAAGCGGACTCTAAGATTGAAGTCGCCATAAAGGCCGATCAAGCATCAACCACAACTGGCAAACGTAACTACCAAGGCATTAGTCGTACTTCTGGCCGAGTGGAACAGGAATCCGGTACCAGCACTACATCTTCTGCTGTCGATAGCAAGAGTAGTGCAGATATTGAGACAATCTCTGAATCTGGTGGGGCAATCAAACAAAATATAGGTCGCTCTTCTAGTCAAGAGCACTCAAAGATTGAAGTCGCCATCGAAGGCGATCAATCATCAGCCACAACTGGCAAACGTAAATACCAAGGCATTAGTCGTACTTCTGGCCGAGTGGAACAGGAATCCGGTACGAGCACTACATCTTCTGCTGTCGATAGCAAGAGTAGTGCCGATATTGCGACAATCTCTGAATCTGGTGGGGCAATCAAACAAAATATAGGTCGCTCCTCTAGTCAAGAAGACTCAAAGATTGAAGTCGCCATAGAGGCCGATCAAGCATCAACCACAACCGGCAAACGTAAATACCAAGGCATTAGTCGTACTTCTGGCCGAGTGGAACAGGAATCCGGTACCAGCACTACATCTTCTGCTGTCGATAGCAAGAGTAGTGCCGATATTGCGACAATCTCTGAATCTGGTGGGGCAATCAAACAAAATATAGGTCGCTCCTCTAGTCAAGAAGACTCAAAGATTGAAGTCGCCATAGAGGCCGATCAAGCATCAACCACAACTGGCAAACGTAAATACCAAGGCATTAGTCGTACTTCTGGCCGAGTGGAACAGGAATCCGGTACCAGCACTACATCTGATTCTGGTCGCTCTTCTAGTCAAGCAGACTCAAAGATTGAAGCCGATCAAGCATCAACCACAACTGGCAAGCGTAACTACCAAAGCATTAGTCGTACTTCTAGTCGCAGTAGTGCCGATGAACAGATACACTACAATGCCATAACTCGCGACAACAGCGGCGCCCATCTGAGCGAAGGAAGCAGCTCTGGCTTTATACGTAACCTGAGTGAATCTAACCAGGTGCAGAACATTCAGCCCATATCACGGGGTGGTTACAATGCGGAGACGACAATTGAGGATGAGAATATTGCAGCTGAGATAATTGACGATGTGCCACCGGTAGTGGCGCGTGGCAAGACAATAGCACCTGCTTCAAATGACAGTCCCGACGATAGCAACACAGCCACTGAGCAGGACTCAAGGGAGATAGGGACTAAGGGTGCATCTCTGCGACAAAATCTCTCTACAAAGCTGCTGTCAAATGTCAATGATGTAGAAATTTCAGAGCTTACCACCATTCCAACAGATGTTGATGTTGTAAATGAAAAGACAACGGAATTGACAACAAGCAGCTCAACTAGCAGCCCCATAACGACGACCACAACTGATGTGGTCACTGAGCTGGCAAAGGAAACCACTCCCACTGAACCACCAAGTACGCCAACCCCCGTTACAACAACCACTGCAGTGCCAAAGATAGAATCACTATCATTAGCTGAGCACAACGCAAACTCCACCAAAAAACTAAACACTACAGGCTCTGGACAATATTTACGCCATTCCTTGTTCCGCAGCAGAACATCAAGTAACACGGAAACGTTGCCAACAACCCCATCAACAAGCACCACACTACCAAGTAGCAGCACCCGACGATCACTTCCACGCCGACGAGGTAGCACCACTACAACAACAACAGCCACAGCAAGCACTACACAAGCAAGTGAAGAGGCTGAGCTTGATAACAATAACACCACTCCTTTTCCCAGACGGCGCGTAGCTGTCAGAGGCAACTACCGGCCACGCAAGGAGGGCGATCTCTCTTCGCTGCTAGCAGCGGATGAGAGCAAGCGCTCTAGATACAACCAGAATCACCACCGCCAAGTGTCACAGCAAGTGGTCAATAAACAGGAAACGTTAGAGGAAGTCGACAACACAGCCTCAGCTGTAAAGAGTGAAGATATCAACAGTACGGAAGAAATAAAGGTCGATGAGAATCTAACGCGTTCGAAGCTCAATAGTCGCTCCTCACATGGAACCGTGCGCAATCGTACCTCCAGCCAGACGGAATCCTTGGGTAACGGCATTACCCGCACTCGTACTACCTACGTGCGCACAATTGATGCCGGAAAGGTAGTAAAGCGTGTGCATACAAAGACCGTGCAGGAGAAGCCAGCAGAGTATGAGTATGTCTATGATGAGGTAAGTGAGCCGGCGGTGACCACCACACCACGCACCATAGCACGCAATCGAGGCGCACTCAAGTTCCATAGCAACGATCTGTCATCATTGCTGGCCCTGGACTTTGCGACTCGCGGACAGCGCACTAAACAAACGCAGTCCTCCGTGACGAAGACTCGCAGACGCCTGTTGAAGAAGCCCAAGGAAACAATCGAGCACGAAGATGTCGAGGAGTTTGTGTACGAGGGCGATAACGATAACGATTTGGACAGCTTGGACGTGGAAACCACAACGAGGCGAGCTGCAACAACTACGGTTCGCTTACGCACAAGACCCACAAGAGCTAGAACAACTCCAAGTACGACTACAACAGCTGGCACAACTGAGCCATCTGTGGAACTTGACAATGAACCAAGTACTCGTCGCACAGGATTTGCATTCCAACGGCCAACACCGAAAGCAACGACGAGGGCAACAACAACAACCACGACGCCATCACCAACGACCACTTCAAGCAGTGTACCAACAACCAGACGAGTACTGACCTTCAAGCGACCCCTTACAACAACAACAGCAACTACAACAACGACTAGCAGCCCAACAACGACAGCGGAACCAGAAGAGTCAACCACAGAGTCGCAGCAACTAGCTGCTAAACCGAACTTTTTCAAGCGTCTTAGGACAAGCACCCCAGCAACAACCACAACAACATCGACAACAACAGCATCAACAACAACAACAACAACGACAACAAAGCCTGCAACAATTATCATTGAAGATGACTTGAAGGACTTAAAGCGCAAGTTCACAAGTGCATTGAATGACCTTCAAACCAATGGTGATGTTTCCACAGAGGAAACCAGTCAGCTTAACAAACAAACTAGCTCAGATGAGAAGCTGTCGCTGCCAATATATCATCGTCGCAAATACTATCAGTATGTCAAGGACTCGCCCATAACATACATTGATAAGACTGCAGCGCCACCAACCGGTGAGAGCGTAACGGTAAACATACAGCAGCAGATCCATGATGTCTTTAATGTCAGTGACAATGGGACGCCCAGCAATTCACTCGAGGAGGCGGAGAACGATAGCAAGGAGGCTGAGCACCAGATGGCTATGGAGCAAGCACGCGAAATCAATTCAGAGCTCAGTCATTTTTTATTGAATACCCCCGGGTCAGTGTAGGTCACCCGGGGGCTAAATTGATCGAGGCTGAAGAGCAGACAACCGAAGATGATGATGTGCTTACCGCAGATATAGATGACGTGGATGAAACATCACATCGACAAGGCAAAACGTTTAAAACAAAGCTGTCCACGACGGCCACAAATGAAACCTCCCGCATTGTACAGGTCTCCATTTTAGATGAGGCACAGAGAGCTGAGGAAGATGCTCGTGCCTTGCGTACCTATACTCAATTGAATCGGACGCGTTCAAAGCCGACTACCAAATCCAATTCAGATGAAAAAGATTCAGAAGAGGAGTATCAGATAGATACAACAACTAGAGCTGCCTATACTTCCTCTCAGCGTTTTCGGGGCAGAGGCAGCACCACAACAACCACAGCTAGCCCTGAGGAGGATGATCAACTAGAGACAACCAGAAAGACTGCATATAGTTTCTCTCAGCGCTTTAAGGGCAGAGGCAGCACGACAACAACCACAGCCAGCCCGGAGGAGGACGAAGAACTAGAGACAACCACAAGGGCTGCCTACAGTCCCTCTCAGCGTTTTCGGGGCAGAGGCAGCACAACAACAACCACGGCTAACCCAGAAGAGGATGATCAACTAGAGATCACCACAAAGACTGCATATACTTCGTCTCAGCGTTTTAGGGGCAGAGGCAGCACGACAACAACTACAGCTAACCCGGAGGAGGACGATCAACTAGAGACAACCAGAAAGGTTGCATATAGTTCCTCTCAGCGTTTTGGAGGCAGAGGCAGCACGACAACAACCACAGCAAATCCGGAAAGCGGCACACGTCGTAATTATGCCAGCTTAAATAGACAGCAAGGTAGTCGCACAACGGTACCAACGACTAGGGCGACACCTCGTCCCTATGCTGGCATCAATCGAAGAGTATCTACGGATAAACCTGCAAATAGTGATTCTGATAACTCAGACAATGCAAATGATGATGAGAGTGAAGAAAGCGATGAGCTTCAGGCCGATTTGAGTGATGAAAATGAAATTGTCGATAACGAGGACGTCACTACCGTTTCTAGCCCTACCACAACGACTAGAATTGGCACGGAACAAACTACCCGCCGTCAACTTGTAATACGTCGTCGTTTGAATACAACAACCACTACTGCCACAACAACAAATGACGAGGACAACGAAGTAGACAACGCTGAAGACTCTACTACTACAGCAAAAACCGTTAATAAACCCACAGCACGACGTCAGTTTTTGATACGTAACCGAGTAAATGCAGGAATAAACAGTCTAACAAAGCAAAGCACACGCAATGAAGTTGATGAAGAAGAGGAGAGCTCAGGTGTATCTAGTAGTCCCGAAGATAGTGGTTCCATAACTGGAACCAAAGGAACAACCTACGAGAGACCCCCACCAAGTCGTAAACCCTTTGAACGCAAACGATTCAATACGACGAAAGCCACTTCCGCAACAGACAGTAGTATTGACAACGAAGCCAAGAAGGTTGAACAAAACTCTGAATCTACAACGTCAGCCACAGAAATCAACAACGAACCAACTCCGCGACGTCAGGTTCTGGTACGCCGTCGGTACAATGCAACACTATCAAGCACATCAAAGAGTCAAACCAACACAAACGAAGTAGTCGACGAAGATGAAGATGGTTTAGGCGCAGTAAGTAGTTCCGGAGATAGCGAGGCCACAATAGAAACAACCACGTCTAGACGTAATTTCCTGATTCGCCGTCGTTTTAATGCAACAACATCCGCTACAGCAACAAAGGATGGAATAGACAAGGATGCCAAGGATGACGAGGATGCAAAGGAAAATGAGGATAGCTCTGGCGATGGTATCGAAACCACAACTTCAGCCACAATAGAAACAACCACGTCTAGACGTAATTTCCTGATTCGCCGTCGTTTCAATGCAACTTCACCCGCTACAGCAACAAAGGATGGAATAGACAAGGATGCCAAGGATGGCGAGGATGCCAAGGAAAATGAGGACAGCTCTGGCGATGGTATCGAAACCACACCTTCAGCCACAGAAACCAACAGCGAACCAACTCCCCGACGCCAGGTTCTGGTACGCCGTCGGTACAATGCAACAATATCCAATACATCCGAAAGTAATGCAGCAAACTCAGAATCAATAAACAGCTCTGGAGATAACAAGTCCACTTTAGAAACAACAACATCAAGACGTAATCTTCTAATACGCCGTCGCTTCAATGCAACGGCAGCAACTACCACAAAGGCTGCTTTAGACAAAGATGATGAGGATAGCTCTGGCGAAGGTAGCGAAACCACAACCTCAGCCACAAAAATTACCAAAACGCGACCTACGACACGACGCCAGGTTTTGGTACGCCGTCGGTATCCGGTATCCACCACATCAGCAAGTCCAAGCAAGGCCAACGAGGTCCGCGAAGATGAGGAGAGCTCGGGGGCCGTGAATGATTCCGGAGAAAGCAAATCTACAACAACAGCAACACGAGTGAGCAGTTACCGACCCACGCCTCGACGTCAAGTTTTAGTACGTCGCCGTTTTAATGGTACCTCCTCGACGCAAAGCTCGGCAACAGTAGTTACAACGCCGGGAGCAACGAACGCTAACGAGATAAGCACACGTCGACCATATGCGGCCTTGAGCCGCACACGTAGCCGCTTTCCAGTCAGCAGGGGACCGACAACAACCACCGAGTCAATAGGTGATGCCGACAATGATAACGAAAGCGAGAACGAGGCGAGCATTGATGATGATCGTGATGACGATCGTGATGACGATGCTGATGATAAAGCACATGATGCGAATAGCCTAACAACACGCGGCGGCTTCCTGCAAACAAACCGACATCGGGCCCTGCTTGGCCCACGCGAAAACCTGTTTTCCAATACCGAGAGCAGCAAGACTGTCCCAAATCCACCCAAATTCGGTGCACGCCGAACTACAGTTGCGCCAATAAGTTCCACAACGCGACGCAATCTAGTCGCAATCAATAGAAATCTATATAATCGCAAGGAACAGCAGGAAGACGACTACAATAACGATGTGGAGGAAGATGAAGAAGAGGACGAGGAGTATGAGGAGCCCGCTGAGCATAAGCCGAGCAGCAGCACAACTCCCAACTCGATTCGAAGCCAGTTACTTGCCAGTAGACAACGCAACGCGCTGACAGCAAAGACCCAGACCCAGACTCAGACACTGACCCAAATCCGAAGCCAGACCCAAAAGAAACCCAGTGACAATAGTGATGACGAAGACGCTGACGATGATGCAGACGAAGATGGAGACGAAAACGAAAACGAAGACGAGTCTGATAATGATAAGGATGTGGACAGTAAAGACATTGTGAATGATGACAGTGGCATAGACAAGGTATCACAAACTAACCTTAACAACAACAACAACAACAATACTAATCAGAGCACTGCACTAAACGTAGCTAGTCGTAATTTTGGCACACAACGTAGTAGTAGTAGTAGTAACAGCACCGTAGCCAATTATTTAAATAATCGTTTTAAGTTATCTAATGCTAACAAAAACAACAACAACAACAGCAATAGCAACGACAACAAAAACATCAACATAAACAAAAACATTTACACAAACAACAACAACAACAGCAACAAAGAAAATCAAGTCACAGTCACTGTTAATGCTAATAATAACGATGAAACTCAAGATGTTGATAGTCTAGAGGCAGATATTGTTATTGAGGAGAAGGATAAGAATGATAATGATAATGATAATGATAATACTGTTAATGATAATGTTAATGATAATGAAAGTGGGGCACCCGAGCGTGTTGTAAATGACCTAGGTAATGACGTTAATTCTAAACGACGTTTTCAGAATCGTTATCAATTGAGTCGCACAAGAGGCAGCACCACAACAGCAACAACATCCCGAGCGACAACAACAACAACAACAACGACAGCGGCAACATCGGCAACAAACACACGTCGATTTTCCTACGGCTCACGCAATCGCGCACAGGTAACTAAACTAGTCAAAGTCGATGGCCAGTCGGCTGAAGATACAGATGACAGCGATGGCAATGAAGATGTAGATGGTGATGATGATGCCACGGAGACAACCACGCTTGCCACAGCAACAACAACCACAACTGCCGCAACAGCAAAGGCAAAACCAACACTTAAACGCATTCGCGTACTCAAATATCGTCGGCCATTGCAATCGATTAATAATAGTAGCAATAGCACAGATAGCAACAACACACCTTACACTGAGAACAACAACACAACCACATTAGCAAACAATACCACTAATAGCAATAGCAATAGCAATCCGCCCACAAAACGTTTCCGCAAAATTGTGCGCAAACTTCGGCCGGTTGGGACGCCAACCGAGGCGTCGAGTCAGCCCGAAAAGCTAGAGAAGGAATTGGGCAATGGGGAGCAGCAGGCGGTGGCTGGTGAAGCAACAGCAACAACAACCACGCGTAAGCCATTTAAGCCCAACCGTACACGTTTCGGGGCGGCAGCACAAAGTGAGCAGGAGAAGGAGCAAGAGCAGGAGCAGGAGGAGCATGAAGTCGTAGATGATAATGATGTTGAGCAGCAGTCACGACGACCGGTTGACCTGCAGAGCCTGCGTAATCGACTTAAGAGTCAGCAGGCGCGTGGCGAGCCCACAGATGGCGTCATCAACAGTCGGCTGCAGGGTGGCGGCACTAGGAACAGCGATGAGGAGCATGAAAGGGAAGACAACTCGGAGCTGCAGCGACTGCGCGATAAGGTCAAGGCGGAGCAGGCACGTGGCAGCGGGGATCAGGGCGTTATCAATGATCGTCTGAAGAAGCTGCTGGCCGAGAAGGTCGCTTCGACAGCCAGCAGCGGTGAGGGGGCAGAAGATGAGTCAGCCGGCGCAACAGTTGCGACCACGCCACGTCCGCTCTTCCGACGCAAGCTAGTTGCCAAGCGACCTTATACGCCGCCAGCTGCAACGGCACCGACGAAACCGTCTCCAGTCTTTAGCAGCACACGACCCACGGTGAAGTTTGTGCGTCGCAAGAACGGACGTTTCGATCCCTTCAACTCCAGCGTGCGCAACCGAGGCGAGGGCTTTGTGCGTAGCGATCCTAGGGGTGCTCGATTGCCGGGTACCGATCGCTTCCAGCAGCAGCAGCAGCAGCAGGACGAAAAGGATGGCTACGATGAGGATTACGAGGAACAGCAGGAGCATCCACAGCCAGTGGTAAACACTCGCCCGCTGGGCACTCAGCCTGCAGTGAGAAGACCTTTTATTCCCAAAAAGAAGCCAGCCCAGCTCGAGCAGGCACAGGATGAAGAGAGCGAGGAAGAAGACGAAGACGATGATGGCGACGACGATGAAGACAATGAGCAAGATGATGAGGAGTCTGAGCGATCCAAGCAGCAGGGCCAAGATGTGGGCTCAAGCCAGGAGCAGCAGAACGGCGACAGCACCGCCAAACCCAAATTCAATACGCCACCCGCCTATCGCTCCAAGGACAATCGTGCGCCGCCCGGAAGTCGACCAAACTTTGCAAGCACCGCAAGCGGTGGCAATGTACCGTTCAATCCGCGCAATCGCCAGTCAAATCAGAGCAGCAGCTCCGGCAGCTCCGTCAGCTCCTCCTCTTCCACGCCAGCCAATCGCTTTGGCGGCGGCAGTCGGTCACGTGTAGTCAACCGCCCACCTGGCGTTGCCACGCCCAATTTGACGCTGCGCCCCGTGGCAAATAATTATGAGCGAACCACGCCGTTGACGCCGCTGAACCCGGCTCCGTTCATACCCAACAACAATCGCAGTTACGAGCGCAAGTATACGGGTCCATCGACCGAGACCGCGGAGGCGGCCAGCGAGAATTCGCTGATCGAGGATCTGAATATTGATGCGCTCAATGCACGCAACAAAAAGATCTTTGACATAAACAGCAAGAAGCATACGACCCTCAAGCCAAAGGTGGCCGCAACGGCTGGGGCCGAGCTAGAGTCGGATGTGGTAGAGACGGCGGAGGAGTCCGACGATCAGCTGCAACAGAGGCAGGGCTATGTGACAACCACACCAAGTACACCAACTACAGATCCAACAGGCACACTGTCAACAGACACCACAAACACTGAAACTGATACCGAAACCGCACAGCCACAGCCACAGTCACAACCCGAGTACAATGCTAATAATGCTAATGAAGCCACAAACATCTCTTCACTACTCCCACAGGATAAAATGCTGGCAGCCTTGTCATCGACAACGCCGCCACCGCCGCCAGCGACGACGCTGCTGCATGTGTTCACACTGCTCGATGGTGAGGCCGATGAGGACCAGGAGCCCACTGGGCGACCGCTGGGCAGTAAGACCACCGCTGTGGAGCCCAAGCATAAGCTTATCGAAATCAATCGCATTGTAGAGATCAACTCGAAGCAGGCCAAGGCCGCCCAGCGCAAGTCCAAGGCCAACCAGGACTTTGGCACGTTGCGCGTCGAGTCGCTGCCCCACGTCGAGCAGCTCGGCGAGATCAGTGTGGTGAAGTATGTGCATCTCGTCGATGGCAGTGACATACAAATCAACGATGGCCACAGCACCGTTGCCGACTACACACCCACCGAACCCACCGTATCCAAGAACTCGGCACCCGTGCGGAACAGCTTGCCACAGGCCGAAGGTGATGTCGAGTTGGAGCGCAACGGCAAATCGCTGCTGCCGGAGGTAATACGTGGTGCCGTCGAGACATCGACCATATCGCTTGAGGGTCTGTTTGACTCGGCGCGCAAGGCCAAGCAGCTGAGCGTGAATAGCGTCGATGTGGAAGCCAGCAGCGAGCTACCAACGGATATTGAGCTGGACACAATTAACAGCACTGTGCCACCGCCGACTGCTGCGGCTCCGGTTGCCCTGCCAGCCACATACGTAAGACCCATTGTACCCCTACTTCGTCCCGAATCCAATGAATCCTCACCCCTAATCATCTCGATAGCCAATCTCGACAAGGTCATACTAAGCAAGGTGCAAGCATCGTTGGGCGAGTCCGCTGCCAATGCCAGGGGCAGCGAGGACAGCAGCACCCTGTTGCCGTTCAGCACTACCGATGCACCCGACATTGCCCCCGACTCAAATTCGGCCTTCTCTGTGCGGCATGCGTCCGTGTTGCAGGCGCCGCTTAATCAGCTGTCGAACGGGGCCGATAAGCCAGACATTTACACAACACTGCTCACGAAATCGACACTTGTAAACAGCGCTATTAGTGGCAACAACAACAGTAGCAACAACAACAACACAACAACAATTAGGCAAACACAAACAGCAAATACACTAACAAATAGTAGCAGCATTAGCGAGAAAATCAGCTACAGCACCGAAACGCATGTGGTGCATAAAAAGAAGGCGCGCCGTGGGCATGGCCGGCGACTGCGTCAGCGTCAGCGTCAGCGTAACACAAATACAACAAAAACAACAACAACAACAACAAACCCAACAACAACAACAAACACAGTGGCAGCGCCTTAGATGCAGCACCACCATAAAAGTAGTTAGTTATTTCTAGTCTTATTTTGTACAGAGACAAAAACAATTAAGTTTAACATAACACATTGCCGCCCTGTAAATAATTGGCTGCGTGGCTTTGTCATTTCCAAATTGATTTCTATTTCTTACTTTTTTTTCTTACTATACAATTGTCCAAATTTTGAATCGATAAACAACAACAACAACAAAAAAATCTGCTGCTTTTTGTGCTGCTTTTTGAACACTATAGAAATTCGTATTCTTCAAGCTGCCATACATAATAACAATAATATACTACATGCAAGCGAATACACCAACACACACATACTGACACACATACACACCCACATATACATGCATACAATCCCACACAATCACATGCAGTAACGAAAATGCAAAGACTTTTCCAATTGGTTCAATCAAAGCTTTAACGACCCCCAGCGGAAAGGCTGTAAAAAAAATGAAAACAATTTTTTTTTTTATAATTTAATTCCCATCTTTTTTCCTTTTGTTTTATCAATTTTTGCTTTTAACAATGCGATTTTTAAATATTCTTTTTTTTCTCTATTGAATTACTTTAAGTTTATTGCAATTAGTTTTAGCTGTAAAATATTTATGCACAAAAATAAACCTAAATAAACCCAAAAACAAACACAATTATTTAATATACAACAACAACAACAACAACAAAAACAAACCACAATTTGTAATGTAGATCATAGCTACACCCAAATACAATACACCATATACAAACTTTAGTATTCAGGTCGCCAACTGAACAGATCTGTTCAAAGTCCCACAATAACCACATATACATCAAGAAAAATGCGATAGAATTTATGTATGTACAATATAATATTTATTGCTGATAGCATTTTTTTTTTATTTTCAACAACTTTAAGTATTGATCACAAATGTGTGTATATATTTATTATGTAACAATTTATATTTAGTTAAATACTAAATACCAATAAGTAGAGTTTAAATAGTTGCTTAGTAAAGGTTTGCTAGAATGGATAAACAATTATAATCGAAAGTTTAAAAAGTGTCCTAAACATGCTACCCAATTTTGCAAAGTGTACGCTTGTCACACCTGATCCAAAAAGATATTTCGTTCCAATCTCAACTGAGGCACGATGAGCAGTCAGTCATAAAATTGTGGCGCGATCTTTTTTAATGCAAAATGAAGAGTCAGCAGTTAAATGCAATAAATTTGTAAAAACCAGTCGACGAGTTGGCAATAATGCAGTTTGGCAGCACTTCAGATCGTTGCACACATAAGCAAGCATCTACATGTTAAATGTTAACGGTTAAATGTCTTGCCACTCGTTTCATAATCGTTATCGTCTGTGGCTTCAATGATAATTGCTGCAACTTTAATCACGTGCAGATAAACCGGGCCAAGATGTACAAATAATAAAAGCCAACAGGTTAACTAAAGTCGTTGCCGTGAGAAACCGAAATAAGTACCCAAAAGTACTGTTACCAAGGCAATCGGGCCCATTAACAAAGCTTACCAGGTTTTTCAAGTGCCCGACAGATTTCCTTTTTTTTCTTGGTTTTTTAAATATCCATACTGTGATGTGGTACATGTCAAAAGTCTTGGACAGCTACAGAGTGTGTGAGCCCATGAAAATCAAATTACCCAAGTCAGAAAATTAAAACCATTTAACTTACACGACAGCCGCGGCATAATAATGAAAAGTGCCAAAGTCGACAGTTATATTTTTTATTTTTTTATTTTTTTGCCAACATTTGGCTTGCTCAAAATGTTTTATGTTTAAATGCCAACGTGCCTTGATTGGACTTACCTCAGAAATAAATAACCGCTTTTGAAATATGACAGATCTTGAATGATATGAAAGATTTTAGATTTATTATGATACTTAATTCTTGATGAATGACCCACTTTATAGACTTTAACAATGTATTCAAAAGTATGTCAAAAGTAACCCGATTCAAAATGAACAACCTTCAAGTGTTTCATTTCACATTCCTGACCACAGCTGCAATCCCTGCCACAGCAAACTTTAGAGCACTCTAGAAATAACTTGAGATTTATACTATGCCATATTGATTCGCACTTGAATGCCCTTTGGCTGAATGCCGTAGCTTTCACTCGCATATGCAACGCAGTTAACTGTTGTCTGTTGTCTTAAGCCACATTAATTTTATCGCATTGGCATCAACTTTCTCATCGAACGATGACGACGCCCTATTAGCTGGCTAACATGCGGCTATATGTGCTTCTGGCAATACTCTGATCGCACCGATCGCTCCGATCGCTTGCACAATATTTAATTAAACTTAACCAGTTTGGCATGCAGACAGCAGACAGCAAACAGCAGCCAGCATCAGCTAACAGGCAATCATAAAAAAAAGCAAAGCTGCGCATCTTTTTCAACAGCAAACAGAGAGCTACAAAAAGTGTTATGCAATCACATTGGCATGCAGTTGCCGTTGCCAAAAGAGCTGCTCCAGCCAAACAGCTCATCTTCATCATCATCATCTCCATCAGCATCATCTTCAGTTCCATGCGTTGCGTAAGCGGCTTTAGGGCGTGTCATATGATGGCATCTGTCAGCGACATTGGCATTTAAAGAGCCCATTGACATACAAGTCTCACATCGCATAGGTTTCATATGACTCTAGTGTTATTTTTCTCTCTGTCAATGTCAACAACAGTGTTAGCCAGCGTTTCATGTTTATACAACTACGCCAACACAATGCCCGCTTAAGGCAAAGAAACTCAACAAACTGGTACCAAATTGTTGGCATTACAGATTCTTCAGTTGCATAGTATGATTAGTCACACATAGTATTATCTCTGACATTCTAACGTCCTTCAATTAAAATGCCTGACTGCATTTGTCAACATTTATGAGTCGCTTATGTATATTTATAAATTGTATACAGGTATCTATATATATATATATATATATATATATATATATATATAAAGGTAACACCTGAAATTTGTAAATGCCAAAAAAGCTTTAGTTCTATTCGAAACTAGTTTGACAGCTTAAAGCTATACATTTTTATATAGGTTATAGGTACAATTTGAGCGTCTCCCAATACTAAAATTATATTTGAATTTCCCGCCTTGGCCAGAAAAACACACACACACACACACAAAAGATCTAACAATTTATTGCACAGTATTGAAATGTTAGTATTTGTTTAATGTACATACATATATTGATTTGCTGTAATTATTATGCTATTTATTAAGACTAATTTATACATTTATAATTGATAAATTGAAAAAAAAAACACATGTATATACAAATGATGTAGCTTGCTTTTAGATTGCCGTTGACTGCAACTGCACAGCGCGGATACCTCAAAATTGAGATCACAGATACAAATTAAATAACGCACAACACACACGACAAAGCACAAAACAAGCAAGTTGAGAAGAGAACCGATCAATGAATATCAAATCTAAATAATGAACATTTTTTTAATAGTAATGAATATTAAATGAGATTTGCACGCTTCATTTCATGTGCCGCCAACCGACACAAACAAACTACTCGGATGGATCGACTTTCGACTGGCAGCTGCGCACACAAACTGTGCCTTCCACAGCCACAGTCACTTCGACATCGAATTCGAATTCGTATTCGAATGTTGCCTCTGCTGCTGCTGCTGCTGGCGGTGTCTCGCGTCGTCCGGTGCTGAGCGTGCGCAGGCGCATAATCAACACGCCGACATCGGCAGCGGCAGCGGCATCGTCAGAGTCAGGCACGCAAATTGCAGAATTGACAACGACGACGACGACCTCTAAATACAATCGGCTGCGTAGTAAGACGGCAGCAACAGCAACCACAGCAACAATTGCTACAACGGCAGCAGCAGCAGCAGCGGCAGCAACAAGCAAAAACAGCAACAGCTACCTGAGCAAGCTGAAAACGAAAAGCTCGTCAGCAACCGCAGAGCCAGCAACATTGCCGCTAGCAACATTGTCGCCAGCAACAAGTAACAGCAACGGCAACGGCAACAACAACAAATTCCAGGCAGCGCTGCGTCGTCAGTTTCAGACGCGTCGATTGACAACAACGGCATCTCCGACAAGTGGCGATGAGAGCGGTAAGTCTGAAATGTTGCCATCAATTAGACAGCAACAGCAACAACATGTTGTTACTGTACTGCAGTACATGTTTTACGCTGGGGATCTTCACGACCCCAGTTGAGTATGAGTTCGAAAGAAATATTAAATGTGCATTAGCAACATTTTCATGTTTATGCGTTAACTGGTTATCTTACGTAAAGTCAACTATAAAAATACAAAAATAACAAATAATTATATAGATGCGTAAATGTGCCCAGTTGTTTGTTTATTACCTAGTGATAAAAAAAAACGATTGTAACTTTTGCAAACTTGTTTTTCTATAATATAATAAACTTGTGATAAGCACAAGTATTCATAATCTACATGATCAATGTAATCCACAAATGTCTTCCCCAAAATAAGTCAATTATTGAAATATTTCATTTCTAGCCACAGATGTGCCGCGCACACAAAATCCGCTTTTCAAACGCCGACTAACGCTAACTACGACAACAAATCCGCCGCGACCGACAACCACAGCGATATCCATCGAGACGACGACTAATTTGTATGGCATTGAGGATGATGAGGATCAGGTGGCCAAGTCCAGCATACACACAAGTCGCTTCAATCAAATACCGGAACAGGTGCGTCCACGTGTCACCTATGACCTGCCCACCACCACCATTAGCAGCGGCAGCGGCAGCAGCAACAATAATCCTGCCACAACGAGCTCAGCTTCGCCTCCTTTCATGGTTAATAGCACACGTAAGTTGCAACTGATGGGAATAATCGCATACACAGAGAAAAACAAAACAATCTAAAATCAAAAATATATTATTTATTCAAGCACAATCTTTAAACAACAATATATTCGTAGCATTTTTAAAAACATGATCACTGGAGATTCTAAATCTTATTTTATGATTAAAATTCATAATTTTAGGTTTTTCCATTCTAGAATACAAAATGCTTGAATATATTCTTAGAACATTTAAGAACATGTTCTTGATACGAGACTCTAAATATTATTTTATGATTAAAATTCATAATTCAAGAACGTACAATTTCTATTTTCAAGTTTTACCATGCTAGAATACAAATATATATATATTAGTTTTTATATTGTAGTATAAAAAAAAAATGTCAATCAATATTAGCAATTTGTTTTTTAACATGCATTTGTTTTTCTCTGTGCACGCACTTTTTGATTGCATAACTATTTACGATTTAATCCGCAGGTCGTCAGCTGATACCACGCCCACGTCGGCCACAGTCCGTAACGCCCCTAACCGGTACAACGGCAGCATCCGTTACGTCAGGACTATCGCCGCCAGCAGCGCGACGTCAGCAGAGCCGTCGACGACCCCACAAGTATATTGAGGTGTACAATCGGCCGCCCAGCAAGCCGGCTCTGGCATCAGCCACATCCACATCCAGGCGTCGCTCCGGCTCCGGCTCCGTCGACTACGAGTACTATGATGATGGACACTCAAGCGTTAAGCCGCAGCCACGACGACGCAATGGACAACAGACTCCCACCCAGACTCCGACATTGGCACCCAAGGTGATTGTGCATGGCCGTGGCATCATTGAGTGCCTGGAGCAGGGCAATTTTCCCCATCCGCTCAGCTGTCGCAAGTTCATTTCCTGTGCCAAATTCGAGGAGACCGGCGGCATTGTCGGCTGGGAGTACACATGCCCCAAAGGACTCGGCTACGATGGCCTGAGCGGCATGTGCACCTGGGCAGCACCCAACGTCGAGGGTCGTGCCTGCCGTGAATGAGGCGTCTTGGACGGGGTCAATGACTGAATACACGCCTTTGCGGCCCCAAGGCACTCACCATGATGAAAATGAGGAGACATATGGATTTTTCTTGCACATGCTGCACATCATTTGTTTGTGATTAGTTTCTTTGATTTATACATTATATATATATATATATATATATATATACATATGTTCATCTATATATGTATGTATATGTAGATGTGTAACAAGTAATCATATTGATATTGTAATTTTTATTTTATTTAAGCGTAGCAGTATATATTTTCATTTTTTTTCCCCATTCGACTTCTTTGAAGCAAATTTTATTCATACGTAGCTCATATTTAATGCAATGAATATAATTTATACTTTTTATAAAGTGTAATTTGCTGCAAATTCAATAAATAAATAAATATATAAATGTATCATATGGTAACATTTTCTATTTTATTGTTGTCATGAAAAGGGTTTTAGTTCTGATCCAAAAAATAGCACTAATGCTCAGACTTAAACTTTTGACTATCATAACTTTGCCAAAACTTAACCGATTTTCAATTCCTAACTCATTTTGGTCATGGCTTGTCCACTTTATCATTTCTACATTTAATGTGGATAATCTTAAGTTTTTCGGATGCTATGTCAAAAACATTTGTAAAATGTCAACTTTTCAAATCCGTAAAAAGTCGCCTTCAAACTTTCAAAACTTTGAACCGATTTTCAATTCCAAAGTCAGGATTTGACATTTAAGTTAATACTGCATTTAAAACTGGTAAACAAATTCTTGGTCCAAGTTCATGTTACATTTGTGCTGCAAAAACATGGCATATATGCAAATTTGCTATTAAATATAAAATTTTGTGGCTGGTCATAAGATAAATTAAGTGAGTTTTCATAAGTTTGTTGTTTTGAAAAATGCAATTTTTATTTGAAAACTAAGCGTAAACTAGGCAATCGATATGGAAGGAAATGCGTTTTTTGTTGTTGTTGATCCAGTGGTTGATCTTGGTTGGCATCGTGTCCTCTCGTTCGGAATGAAGAATTCGCCAAGAGTTAGGCAAAGTTCTTCTGGTGCTGCTGCTGCGACTGCGACTGCTGCCTCCAGGCATCATGGACGGCGTGGAAGCCGGTCTGTGTCTGGGCGGGGGTGTTGCGGCCGAAGGGGCTCTTGGAGTTCACCTGCAGCATGTAGTCGCCGCGGATGTCGTAGCTGGTGGCGATGCCCATGTAGGCGCGCTTGCCATAGCCCTTGTTCTGCTTGTACTCCTGGTAGGAGCTGGCGGCGACGGAGGGGAAGTTGCGCTCATTGCCTGGGCGAACGGACTCGGCAAAGTAGCGGGTGGCACGCAGAGATGCCTCCACAACGTTGTCGGCACCGGGAACACCGGCAGCTGGGCCATTGGGATAGAAGTCAACATCGCCAAGACGCTCCTGGGTGCCCATGCCGTAGGCAGAGGTGTGAATGACATCCACAAAGTCGGCATCACCACGGGCAAGACCGGTCAGCTTGTTCTGGGGTCTGGAGTACAGTTTAGCGGGATCCAGGCCGGTGATGCGGCGCAGTTTGTGTCCGGTCTGGCGGGTGTACTGGCGACCAGCGATGCCGGCAACGTGGGCAGCAACGCCCTGGCCAATCACATGGATAATCTCCTGGGGCACGTTCACCTCGTTGGTCAGCTGCACCAGACGATCGCCGATGGCCTCACCAATGCGCTCCACATTCAAAGTGACGTACTGCTCAAAGTCATCGATAAGATCGCCCAGCGTGATGACAATCAGATTGCCGGTGGTGGTATCGTCCTGCTCCTGGTTCTGCTTGCGTCGCTGCTGCACCTGCTCCTCGCTGCTGCTCTTCTGCTCGTTGCTGTCCTCCTGGCCGGCATATGGCTGCAGATTGTAGCGCTGCTCGTAGGCCTGGACCAGCTTGCGGTTGGCCTTGTTCACGTGGTTCCAGCTGTGGGGCAGGCCCTGGATGAAAATGGTCACCTCATCGTTGCCAAAGTTCTCCTGACGCTTCACCGTCTGCACAAAGTTGTTCAGATTGAACTCGATCTTCTCGCCGCGCTCACCCACAATGAAGCCCTTGATCTTGCTGGGCTCTGGCACATAGTCGGGCTTGAAGACGCGATTGAACTGGGCCAAATGATCTGCAAGTATCCCAAAAGTCACAATTAATTAGTCTCAAGTGGAACCAAACGAAATGGGATTAAGTTAATTAATTACACAAGCGGTCCAGGAGCGTGGCACCCTCTTCGACGGTCATGTCCTCGAGGCGACGCAGCGTCACATCTTTCAGCATTGGCAGCTGCTCGATCTCGCTGGTGCTAACCCAGTTGCTGGGATCCTCGTAGTTGCTCAGCGAGTTGGAGTTCGAGTTGGATTTGGAGTGCTTGTGGCTGCCGCCATTTGTGGCCAAAGCCACGGCCATGAGGCAGGCCATAATACACAGGGAGCGCAGAGGATTCATCTTTACTATTTGTCGAGACACCGTACCAAACTGTACTGCATACTCTCCGTCGAGCGGCCAGCGATTTTATAGCCGCCCAGCTCAATCCGTTCCCGGTCGTTCCACTCGTTCGTTGACCGGCGGAATACACGTGCCGACCAAACGGAAGCACCGCAAAGCTGACGGATGCATTATTCCATGATTCCATGCACCATGCACCATGCACCTGGCTCAGCACTTTTCGGCTTGGTTGCTGATATTCTAGACAGCAGTGGGAATTGATTATTGAAAATCGAAAATCGTAAATCGTGAATCTACAATCAGCGCTTTGGCTGGGTGACTCGACAGTTTCCACATTGATTTCATTCCGCCTAATCAGTGAATTATGCTGACCTATCAGTTTGGCTACCTATCAACTACTTGGTGTCAGCAAACAACGCTCTGGCAATTGGGCAAGTTTGATGATGTGTTTGCTGTTTGTTTCCATAACTGCAGCTACTTGTGTAACAGTAATTCATTGAACTTACATAATCTGTGTAGCTTGTCCAAAACTTTGGACTACCTTTGAGTAACACCATTTTGTTACTTTAAATCTATGTTAGAATTGCCAGCGATCAACTCTAAATAAAAAACATTATTTTGTTTATAATCCACACAAATATATACATATCTTAATTATTATGCTTAAATATGCCGTTTGATATAAAAACTTTATTTATAAACAGCTGTTGCATTTTATTGTTAATTTGTACTTGCCACATTGATATATTTATACATAAATTAGGTTTATGCCAAATGAGTGATATCAAATTCGAATTATACATACAAATTTATATATATATATGTTTTTTTTTGGTATTGCCATATATTTTTTCAACGATCAAATAACAAACACATTACTTTTTCAATTATGTATTTATGAGTATTTATTATGAGTAACACGAAACCATGAGAAGTTTGCAATGTTGCTAAAAAAAATATATAGCTTGAAGTTTACGTAGAATTTACATTGTAGATATGTAAATAGGGCAAACAAAAAAAATATATATCTATGGTATATAGGTAAAACATAATAAATTGACATACAACAATTTTAAATTTTTTTATTACGTTTTATTTGCTTACAATAGACAATTAGTAAATTTAGTTACTTATAATTCAAATTAACAGCAATAGAAAGTTTCCAGTGAATACTTATACTTATAAACTACTATACAGCCCGAATATTACTATTGTTTAGCATAGTTTTAGTTTTTAGTTATATTGTTGATTTTTTAATTTATGTATTAAATGCAAAAATAATACATTTAATGCATAGAGAAAACTTATATGTACTAATATACATGGTACACTATTAAAGGCTGCCAGAAACCTGCATAGAAACAAGCCGAATATATATTCACACAACTCATCCTGAATATATATACATACATATTAAATATAAATCTAAATTATTCGCAGTTGGAGAAATGTATGGCGAGATTTGTGAAATGTTGTTGTCAAGAATACTTTTGTATGGAAACCAAAACTTAGTATATTGCTTTTTTTGCATATAGACATATATGTATCTGTACATTGTAAGGGCAATTTGTGCAGCGATTATTAGTTATACTTTGCACATTTAATAATAATATTGTTATCAGGTCATTTAAATTGTTGCAGCTATATGACGAGGAGAACCCAATTTGTATATACATATGTACACATGTATATGCACCCGTCTATACTTTTACTCAATAAGCTATATTTCAGTGTATATACGTATGTGTGTGTGTATGTATATTGTATTGGCAAAGTGCAATGATGCACTTAGTGGTCAAGTGCCGACAGTGCAAATTGTGAATGGCATGGAGAGGTAGCTGTATATAAGCTGGTGCCCGGATCGGCAGAAAGACAGTTCAACTCACAGCGACATAGAGAGCTCAGAGCAGTTCCAGCAGTAGTTGAAGTCCATCGATCTAAAACGCCACAATGAATCCAATGAGAGTGCTTAGCATTTTGGCCTGCCTGGCCGTCGCTGCCATGGCCAGCCCCTCCAGCCGGACAGCCGGGGACAACAGCGTCAACCAGGCGCTGAAGCCATCCCAGTGGCTGTCCGTGCAGGAGCTGGAGTCCATTCCCGCCGTGGATGATCTGACCCTGGAGCGTTTGGAGAACATGTCCCTGGAGAAGGGCGCCGAGCTGCTGCAGCAAGTGTGTAAGTAATCCAGCACTTACTGCTAATTGCTAATGCCATGAGACTCATGTGCTAATCCTTGCCATGCTCCACAGATCACTTATCGCAGATCAATCACGATTTGGAGCCCAACTATGTGCCCAGCAACATGCAGGTCTATGTGCCCAAGCCCAATGGCGAGAAGATCGCTGCACCCATCAACGAGATGATCCAGCGTCTGAAGCAGAAGCAGAACTTTGGCCAGGATGAGGTGACCATCATTGTGACCGGTCTGCCGTCGACCACCGAGACCGTGAAGAAGGCCAACCGCAAGCTTGTCCAGTCCTACATGCAGCGCTACAATCTGCAGCAGCAGCAGGAGCAGGGTCAGAAGTACAACAGCGAATCCGGTGAGAACAAGAAGAATCAGCGCACTTCCAGCGAGGAGGACTCCAACGAGCAGGCCAAGAATGCCAACACTCAGAGCGGTGACATCATTGTAAGTCAACAGCGAATCCTAATCCCCAACAGACATTTAAATTGCAACTCAACTCCCCAATAGGTGATCGACTTGGGCGCCACGTTGACCAACTACAAGCGTCACGCCATGTTGGACATTGAGAAGACCGGCGCCAAGATCGGCAAGTGGATTGTCCAGCTGACCAGCGAACTGCAATTGCCCCATGAGACCATCCACATGATTGGACAAGGTGTTGCCGCCCACGTTGCCGGCGCTGCTGCCAACGAATTCACCCGCCTCACTGGCCACAAGCTGCGTCGCGTCACCGGCCTGGATCCCAGCAGCATTGTTGCCAAGAACCGTAACACGCTGACCGGTCTGGCCCGCGGCGATGCCGAATTCGTTGATGCCATCCACACATCCGTCTACGGCATGGGCACACCCATCCGTTGCGGCGATGTTGACTTCTATCCCAATGGACTCGGAGCTGGTGTTCCCGGTGCCGACAACGTTGTCGAGGCCTCCATGCGCGCCACCCGCTACTTTGCCGAGTCCGTGCGTCCCGGCAACGAGCGCAGCTTCCCCGCCGTCGCCGCCAACTCCCTGAAACAGTACAAGCAGAACGATGGCTTCGGCAAGCGCGCCTACATGGGCATCGATGCCGCCTACGACATTGAGGGCGACTACATTCTGCAGGTGAATGCCAAGAGCCCCTTCGGTCGCAACGCACCCGCCCAGAAGCAGAACAGCTACCATGGCGTCCACAATGCCTGGCAGAGCGAGAAGGACCTTTAAGGCACACGCACCCCCCCCTCCCCCTAACACCCAACGAAAAACCGGATAGAATCCAGCGCTTTTTATGTTGCACTTAGAGCTTAAGAACCAACAATTGGCTATTTCTCTAACTAATTATTTTAACAGCAAAATTTAATGGCAAATAAACGCATTGACTCTTTTTGTAAGAGAGCCCAAACGTATTTACAATATCCTTTTATTATGTACCAATATTTATGCCAGAGCTCACAAGTTTCTCAAATGCATTATAACAAGGTAAATATTATTATTATTTCGATTTTCATACTCGTCATATCATTGCATTTAATAAAATATTTTAAAAAAATTATGAATCAATATTGCATGCATTTGAAATGTACAATTTTGTATAAGCTTTAACTACTATTTGCTGTCAGACAAAAATTCAAATTTTGTCCTGCACACCTTTTAAAAATGATTCAAGTTTTAAAAAGTAACAAATTTAATATATGTATTTTTCAGCATATGCTTTTTATGGTTGCAAATAAATATATATGCTGAAAATAATATTAAATTTGATACACCTAAAAACTAAAACCAGATTCAAAAATGTGCCCGGATAAAAGACAATATCTTGTATAATGTACATATTAATATGTACATACATATGCATACATACATATGCATACATACATATACATTCATATGAGCTGGCGGCATTTTCCACTCACAGCATTAATAATAAATTAATTCCCTATTTATAATACTTTTTGAAAGTTAACAACAATAACAACAATCAATTGTTATCGATAAAAATTGCATAAAATTCAAATATCTGTAGTATACACATGTTACAACATAAATAGGAATGTCTTCAGCGGGGTGCATTGTAAGCTTTGAAAGCTCTTCAGAAAAAAGCTTGCAGCAGCTGTAATACAAGGGTTGCCCTGTTGGCGAGTTGCTTCAAAGTTTGTATTTTGTATAGCATAGCAGCAGGCGCGGCCGCAGCAGCCCTGGCAATCCTGTCGCCACTTCCAATCTCTCAGCCATTTTCAGTTGTTGCTGAGCGCGTGCCACGCTTTGATATCCTTGTCGATTGACTGTCGACCGTGAATGTGTCGATTCCCAAATCCGATTACTACTCCAACTGTCCAACCGTGAGACTTTATCGTGTTCGCGCTCTCCTCCTGCCACTGGGCCGTATACGTGTTATGGATTCCCTGGCGCTGTGAACTTTTGCCACTGCCTTCAAGGTGATTCGCGGGCAAAATTGTGAACCAATCAATTTTTTAGTATTTTTTTGTTAAATATTTACTGCCTACGACAACAACCAAATTCGGGTGTTGAGAGCGAAAAAAGAAGTAAACTGGGCAGTTAAGATAGCGAGTTAAGCAAGAGAAACCAATTGGTTCGCAAAGTGGTGTTTTATGAAAACAAGAAAGCTGTATGTGTGTGTGTGTGTGTGTGTGTGTATGTGTGTGTGTGTAGCATTAAGCAATTGGCAAAGAAAAATATAGAAACAAAATGAAATCAACTTTAGATTGGCCATAAGAATACAACAGACACTGTGTTGTTATTGTTACACACACGCGCATACACTGTTTGCTTTTGTGTAAGTGTAAGTGTAAGTGTTGGTGTAAATGTGTGTGTGGGCCGTTATGCTGTCATCTATTTGCACACAAACACTCACACTCATACACACACTCACACATGCAAATTGTTTGCCGTTTAAATTTACATAAGATAATGTTTGCAACAAATATTCAATTCAATTCAGTTAACGTCATCAGAGCAACAACAGCAGCAACAACAGCAACAACACCAACAGAAGCGACGCAGGAAAGTATGCAGCGAAAAATTGCATTGTCTGTCAAGGACAAAACAAAACGCGCTGCCATGTAGCGACTTGCGTGTATTCCGCCTGCGTGTGTGCGTGTGCGTGTGTAGTGTGTGTAGTGCGTGTGCATATGTTGTGTGTGTGTGTGTGTGTGTGTGTGTGAAACAGCATCAACAACAACAACAGCAAGGCAAGTAAGCAGCCAAAATACACACGAAACAAAAAGAGAGAGAAACAAAACAGAAGAAGAAACAAATCACACGACAAACGACGGAGGCTGCAACGAAATCAAACCAAACCCAACCCAAACCCAGCCCAAAGCCAAGCCAGCCACCCCAACCAGACTAAAGAATACGAAAACACACACACAAAAAGAAAAAAGAAAACCACCCCAAACGACATTTGGCGCCAGTTGGACAACAGTGCGGCCACCATGTGGTTTCATGCTTCAGCGATGCTCCGATTGTTCCCGTTGCTGCCCACTCTGCTACATCTGCCAGTTCAAGTAAGTTGAGCCCACCCCACCGCACCTTAAATGTTGCAAGGATATCGTGGCATTAGTTTACATGACATTTGCCAAATCACAAAAGAACAACAAATTCGCATAAATATGCAATTGCCAGCGAGTCAAAGAAAATGCGCAAATTTCACAAATACAGACAGCTAATAAAACAACAACAACAAATGTGTGCTTTCCATCAGCATTTTGAAGGATTTATGTAGCCAGGCTGCCAAAATGCTAGCGTGATTACAATTTGCAGTTCGCAACAGAAAAGTATGCTATGATCTCTGTTATTGTTGCCCTGAATAACGTAGCACGAATGTTTGCACTTTATAGCGTCAAATATGTCAGATTCTACCTTCAGCAATTTTGACACCATTTTATGGCATTTTGAGCTTTCAACTTGCCAAACTTGAGTTTACACTGAAGTAAACAAATTTTCGTGAACGACTGCTACTCACTTTTGAGTAAGGTATATGTACATATGTATATATAAGTATATTTCAGATCTGGGTACAGATCTTGGTCAAAAAAAAAGCACACTTTTTATTATTTGATTGTTTTTAATCAAAAGTTGTTTTCAGTGCATAAATAAACAAAATGTAAAAGTATTTAATCTTGATCTGGACGATTGTTAAGCTCCTCTTTACGGATAGATCTGCGACTATATTTTATATGCATTTTATATTTGAAAGTACTATATACTTGAAAGTACTATATCATATATTGAATCAGTATCTTATCTAGCACTATATAGGCCATAGAGCCCATCAAAACATTATACAAATTGCATATCTAGGGTATTTTAACTTCGATGCTGTTCTTGCCGATTTTATTTTATTTTTCTTTATTGGATTGTTTTTCATTTTGTTGCGTTTTACGAGTTTTTCCCAACGGCGTTTAGCTTCTGACTCTGACATTCAACTTGGCCGTTCTAGCAATTAGTTTCCCTCTGCTCTACCTATAGTATATACATATATACAAATGTGTATATAATATATATGTATATATACCAAGTGCAGCAAGAATACAAGTATTTGCTAGTCTCTCTCGTTTGCATGTCTATTAATAGTCATTACTACTCGTAGCATACACTTTAGGCGATTGCTTGGCCCGACACAAAGCTAATTGCTGCATTTAAATACCCTTTCTTTTTTCCATTTTGTATTCCCATTTCTCTTTTTTGTTCTCACACAGGCAGCGGCACGCTTCTGCGAGGGTGGTCACATCTGTTCGCTGCCCCGCGAGTGCTGCACCCAGGGCTGTTGTCCGCCGTATCAGGGTGGACCGCGTCAACTGCCGCCACCGTCGGAGCATGTACTGAACCTGTTCTTCATCAGTCACTGGTTCTTCTGGTAAGTGGTAAATTTGGTAAATTTGGTAAATTAAATATCGCTCAGGCTATCGTCATCATTGACTGCAGTCGTCGCAGTCTCCTGTGACCATAGGCGGGGTGGTAGGAGGAGGCGGGAGGGTAAGGAGCTGGTGGGGCACAACGTTCAAGGCTGACCCGGTTGACGGGGTTGATTGGCATTGTGTAGTGTGTACTGTGTAGTGTGTAGTGTATGTAGCATGGGTGCGAGTATGAGTGAGTATTATTATTGGCAGCAAAGGTGGCCCCTGACTGAGTTGCGTCAAGTCAAGTCAACTCAAGTCGAGGCCTTATGCAAGTCAGCCCCCGGATCCCCAGACGGGACAGAGAACGCCAAATGGCATTGCCAACTAATGAGACAATGTTTCCCCCCCATCAACCCCCTCCTTCACCAGTGCCGTATGTTCACATAATCAAATCTCAAGTCGCCAAAAAGCCAAGCAAGCAAGCAACCAAACCAAACAGCCAGTCCCATTTAGTTGGCATTCGATTGCGAACGCAGCAGGCCATAACTATCCGGTCCAATCTTCGCCTTCTCGCCTTGTTTATTATTTGTTGTGCCTGCTCCTGCTCCTGCTCCTGCTGCTGCTGCTTCTTCGTTTGAAAATGGGCTTCTTCATTCAGTCACACCAGCTGCAAACGGAGCAGTAAGAGAGAGAGAGACAGAGAGAGAGAGAGAGACAGAGAGATCTAACCAGTGATGCCATATTAATCTATATTCCTTTCTCAGGTGCGTGGTGGTGGCAGTCATTTTGGCCATACTCTGTGCCTACTCACTGTGGAAGAAGCGACGCACACTCTGCGGCTGGGGTTTCACGGAGCATCACACACAATCCGAGGGAGATTCGGCCGGATCCTGCTATGCACCGCCGCAATACAGCCGCTGCAATTCGTTTCATCATCCGCCGCCCCCGTACACGGAAGTAAGTTTCAATAGCACGCAGAAAACAAGCCGCCTTAAATCGAAATTTACTCTTAAATTAATAAACAACTTTTTTTATTTTAAGCTAATATTGCCTTCGATTTTTATTTAATTTTACAGAATATATTTTTTTTTTTTTATATAAGCTGCCCTACTTACTAAATGCAAAACATTTCAGAAACAAATACCTGATTTTAATGCTATTATTTCTAATTTAAAAAAAGCGCTTCTTTTCACTCACAATTTTTAATACTTTTAATATTTAAATTAAATTTAAATGAAATAATTAAGTAAATCCAAGTAAAAATCTCACTGCTTTTATTTCCAAATAAAAATCAAAAATAGTTATCAAAATTGATTTTTAAAAATAAAAATATTAAATTATTAATTTAAATAATTTTTACAATTATTACTCATAACTGTTATGGTCCCTAATTAAAATTCTTTTTAGTTTTCTGCTCTTAAAAAGAGACACAGTTTTTACCGATCTAAACGGCTTGGATTCTGATACTGTCCAATATTGTCCATTTGGAAGCAAGTATATTAAAAGTAATCAACTTCATTTCCATGCAGGTAACCTCGAAACCGGATCTGTATCCGCTCGTCTTCACCTGCAACAGCGACAACAGCAAGGGAAACGCCGGCTCCAGCTATCTGATGGTGCAGTACTTTCGCAACTATATTGTGCGGCCGGCGGGCTCGTTGAGTGCCGCCAGCACGGTGGACTCGCTTAGCTCCAGTTTCATGTGCAACATCAACGAGGCAAACACACTGGTGCCGCCGCCCTACTCGCGTGCAGCCAGCCCCGAGCTGAACCTGCATTACGGTGGGGCACATCGAGAGCCACCACCGCCATCGGCCACATCGCAGTTGGTGGCGCCGCAATACGGTCTGCCGCGGTCCGCCTCGCAGCTGGTGGAGCCGGACTATCAGCCCCGGCAGGCAATGCAGGTGCATTACGCCACCGTCGCTCTGGGCGGCAATATGGGCGTGGGCGCTGGCACCGCCCATTATAGCACACGGCTGCATGCCTCGCACAGCGGACACTTCTCGCCGGAGGAGTCGGGCGGCGAGTCCGGCGGCGGTCATATGCACAGTGGCGGTGGCTTTCTGCAGTCGCAGAGCGATCAGCATTTCCGCTATATGGCAAACAGCAGCAGTAGCCTCAGTGATATATTCGTGAACAACAGCTGTGCCGCCGGCCTGGGAGGCACTGCAGCGCCGGATGCCGGCGGCGGAGGAGCGGCCACACAGGCGACCTCACTGTGCAGCCTGGCATTGGCCGCCGGTGGCACACCGGTCATTTACGGCAGTGGTTGCATACAAGCGAATCCGTTGCACAGTCTGGAGAACTGCTGCCAGCTGGCGTCGCAGGCGGATGCGGCGGCAGCAGCGACGGCACCAACCACTGCGAGCACCGCGTCCGGTGTGAGTAGTCTCTCCAATATTGGCACGCCCGGCTCTCCGCCACAGGCCACCAGTCCGACGGGCGAGGTGCGTGAGATTCTCGACCAGATCAGTCAACTGCAGGCAGATGTCAGCTATGAACAGCTGCTGCTCAGCGGCGGGGCCAAGCCACGACTTCAGCACACGCTGTCCACGCCAATGTCCAGACCTGCCACACTGCAACACCAGCAATCCTCTTCTGCAGCAGCAGCGCCCAGCAAAGGCAAGAAATATTATGCTTCAAAGCCGCCCAACAAGGCGCTATATATACCCATGGCGGTAATGACGCCACCAACTGCCCAACGCTGTGTGCTCAAGAGTCCCATTAGCAGCGTGGTCAGCGGTGCCAATTTCTTTGTGAACCGTGGACGGGTCGCTCGCAAGGGCTGGATTACCCGCTCGGCACCAACGACACCCGGCAGCGGTTTGCCCCCCAATCGATTGGGCGACGATAGTCCCCTGCTCAACGAGCATGACGAGGATGCCATCGATGAGTCGGTGCATGGCGAGCAGCTCGAATAATAATCGCTGCTTAGGGGCCGGAGATCTCTCAAGCGCCATTAGACGTAAGCTTTTAATCAAAAACTGCAGATGATCAACATTTTTGTAGAGTAAGTTAAATGGATTTGATGGTTTATTGACTTTTTGGTAGGGTCGTCTTCAATCAAAGTGCCAGAAAATACCAAAAGAAAAATATATATGCAAGCAAAGCAGTTAAGATTAGTAGGGAATGGAAGTGAGCGGGTAATCCTGAAAACTTGTTAAACCCATGCAGTTACTTTTAGGTATACATCATATTTATCAGGAGTCGATAAAGCCTTCTACGTCCGTCTGTTTCTCTCTGGTTTAAGGATAAGTTGATGAAGCTTTCCTCATTTCGGATAAGTAGGGAAAGGAAATGAGAAGGTAATCCTGAAAACTTGATAAACCCATGCAGTTACTTTTAGATATACATCATATTTATCAGGAGTCGATAAAGCCTTCTACGTCCGTCTGTTTCTCTCTGGTTTAAGGATAAGTTAATGAAGCTTTCAGGCAAAGGAAGTGAGAGGCTAATCCTGAAAACTTGTTAAACCCATTGAGTTACTTTTAGGTATATATCATATTTCTCAGTAGTCGATCCTTCTCCGTCTTTCTGCTTCTCTCTGGTTTAAAGATAAGTTGATTAAGCTTTCAGCATTTCAGATTAGTAGGGAAAGGAAGTGAGAGGGTAATCCTGAAAACTTGATAAACCCATGCAGTTACTTTTAGGTATATATCATATTTATCAGGAGTCGATAAATCCTTCTCCGTCTTTCTATTTCTCTTTGGTTTAAAGATAAGTTGATTAAGCTTTCAGCATTTCGGATTAATAGGGAAAGGAAGTGAGAGGCTAGTTCTGTAAACTTGTTAAACCCATGCAGTTACTACAAAGTATATATACTATGTATCCGGAAGAAAAGCGGATTAAACCTACTCCGTCTGTCTGTTTCTCTCTGGCTTAAAGAAGCTTTCAACAAGTCCATTTGGAGAAAGTATATCAGCCAAACTTAAAACTGTGGAATTAAATGAAAAAAACTCGGAATACTACCAAAAACTTTTCAAAATGTATTCTAATTTAATCACAAATTCCGATATATGCCTAGCAGGGTATTAAGTCTTCGGCAACCCGAAGATAACTGTTGCAGCTTGCATATTTTTAGTTTTCTGGTGTTTTCTGGCAAATTGAGTGAATTAAATGCACAATTGAAAATGATATATAAATACACATGTACGTACATACTACTTATGTACCAATATGTAGATAGATAATGATAATTCTAAAGAAAATTATTGGCTGATACTTGTAACTTGACAGGCTTGGTCCGCTCTTGCCGCTTCCAAGGGCCAACCGTGTTCCTATTGCACAAAATGCATACAACAACAATAACAATGTATCATTGATGAATACCGTTTTTAAAATACATTTGTATGTATGAACCCAGTTTAGGATTCGTTCAGCTAGCAAAGGACTCAAACTTATTTTGGTGTGCTTCAAATATTATTGTAAATGTTTCAAGTTTCGATGTAGAGCTTAGGTATCAGCATAAGTACTTATATAAATGTATTTATATTTTTTTGTTATTTCTTTTTTTTTTTTGTTTACCTACATGAGAAAATACCACAGAACAAGAACAGAAAACTACGCAGATATAAAGCAAAAGCACACAAGTCAACAAAATTCGTATACATACATATATACTTATAAGACTAAAGCAGAAATCCATATTTAACTACATGAAAATTAAAAAGAAAGTATAGAGAAAATGCAGAAAAATAAGTAAGATGAGTTAAGAACGCGTTAGAATGCAGCAGTGCCTTTCGACTATAAAGACAAACAAAATACAAACAACAAATACCGCACACAATGAATATATGTACTTACATGCATATACAAACATATACATAATAAATAGCAATACCCAAGCAAAGAGCAAAAAGATTGAGCTACAAAACTAATCACACAAACAAAAAGCACGCAAAACAATCCAAGAACAACGGCAATATTTAGAAAGAAACTAAAATACAATACAATACAAAACAAAACAAAACGAAAAATCAAATCTAAATAAAATATATTTCATTATGAACTTATGTATGGTATGTATATATTTGTAAGCGCATTTTAAAAAAAAAAAAACGAACAAAAAAACATAAGAAAAACCATGTACCACGCCTACAATAGCAAAGTTGTTTTCAATTCCAATTCCAATACCAGTTTGAGTACATACATTTCTCAATTAGCCGTAGTTCATTGAATACTATGTGTACAATAACATACAAGAAGTTCTTTTATTATAAACACAACCGAATAAAATCAAAAGAAAAGCATTCAAGACGTACATTTTCAAAAGCAAAAGTGAATTGTTGTAAAACCAACTTTAGAACAAATATAGAAACCCTAACGAAATATGAATAAAAACAAACCAAAAAAATAAATAAAAATCAACAATGAGCAAATAAAGAAAAATTCAAACGAAAATATGTATATCGTTATTTTACTCTGGATTATACTTATAAGAAGATTCCCGTCGGATTATAATAGATTTCAAATTTAAGCTTGCTTTTCGGAATATCAAGTAATATATGAATATATATATATATATATATATTTTTATTTTTTTTTTTTTTTAATTTTTACACATATAATAACTAACAGCTTAGTGCGCATCCATCAGCGAAAACTCTGGTACATCATTTTCATTTTAAGTGAGGTTGCGTCAAAACAAAAAAAAAAACTGGGGTATAATAAATACAATATGGATCGGATAACTGATCACTGCTTCAAGGCATGCGCCTGCTCCTCGCCCTGCTGCTGCTGTCCATTGCTCAGTTTCAACTTGGCATCGAACTCCTCCTGGACATTCTTATAGTAGGGTCCCAACTCCTCGCACACCGACAAATACCAGCGCCCCAGTTTGTTGCGATTTTTGAAGGTACTGAAGCCAATACTTTCTAGGTGGAGCAAGTGTGAAAGACAAGTTTAATTGTTGGCAGGGCAAACTGTAGCTAAGATTACTTACTGCTCTGATCGATATCACAGATCGCACTCAAATCCGCATAGGATATGTTATCGCCAAGTATAAACTTGCGAGAATTCAGGAACAGCTGCTCAAAGTCATTGAGCGTGTGTTCCAGCTGCTTGCCAGCCACGTTAACCTGCAAAGAACATTTTTCAATATTATTATAATAAATTTCTTATACTGTCTTCAAGCTGATTACTACAATCAAAAACCGCTAACCCTATTAAATAATGCCGTTTTATAACTTTAGACTCCCATTCTGTATTCTGCTCAAGGTTTTTCCCCTTTATTAATTCTACATAAAGTTGATAATCTTAAATTTTTCGGATTTTATGGCGAATATCATGACTACATTTTTGACTTGTAAACTTTCAGGACTTCAAACTGTCATATCTTGGCCAAAACTGATTCTAATTTCAGTACCGAGGTAATTTTATTCATGATTTTTCCCCTATATTCATTCTACGTATATAGTTAAATAATAAAAAAAATCAGATTATATCTGGGAAATCATGACAAATGTTTTCGCATGTGTGTTTCCACATTTGGAAAAATTTCTTTCCCAAACTTCAAACTCTCAATTCTTTGTCTAAACTGAACCGATTTCGATCTAAGGTTTACATATAAAGTTGACAAACTAACATTTTTCGGATTGTATGTCAAAAGTTAACTGAACCGATTTTCAAGCCAGAGGCCATTTTGTGCATAGTTTGTGTTCTAGATAATTGATATATCTAATATTTGCTGAAACTATCTACTGAAATAAATATGTTTTGGATATTTATACAAACTTACTGCATTATCGGCCGGCCGTGTCTTCTGGAGATAAGGCACCAGCCATTTCTGCTGGAAGTATTCCGTGCTGGCCACCGCCATGTTTGACTGCTGCCAGGCGAGATACTCATCGGTGCGACTGCGACCGAGCTGACGACGGGGATACCAGTGCTCCGGCACGAGCTTCTCCCGGGCCAGATGACGGAAGATGGCCGTACTCTCGGACAGCTGATAGCCGTGATCGGTGATCGCTGGCAGCTTACGGAAGCGATTCACTTTGTCTCGAAACTCGCCAGTCAAATGCTCACCTTGAAAAGTATAAGGTAAAGAGTTGCATAGATAAGTTGCAGTATAAAAAGAAATAAAAAAAATAATTATAATACATAATACATAATACTATTACAAATGCAGCTTCCTATCTATCACATATGGTTTGGACTGTGCCTTTATCACGTGTCATAAATTTGAAACAAAATTCAAATTGCTTGCAAATTGAATTGATTAGTGGGCGCTTTTAACACACACTTTGTAAACATGACTGCACTGTCAGTCAACTGATTAGATTATTCCTAGAGTGTTGTTGTCGCAAGCAATTTTTCAATCTTATAATTGCTACCATTCCAAAATGATGGAATAATTGTGTGCTTGTATTTTGATAAGCGCAAAATCATTGTCAAATGTCATTTTTTTTAATTATTTTTTTTGATTCCCAGTGCTACAAGCTTAAGTTTTTTAATTATGGCACTAGTTACTAATACAGAAATAACAGTCACTATTTAGACTTTTTCTGTTTCAATTTTTCTATTAATTTAAGCTTACTAATTTTCGATTACAACTCTTATGGCCTATTCGACCTTTGGCTAATATAAGTTAACCAGAAAACAAATATTAAATATGTTCCCCACTTTCTACCCCCTTTTTGGCCTTTTTCCGGGCTGTTCTGGATAGTTGCTAAAGCCTACGTGATGTCGTGCCATTTGTTTAAGTATAATTAATATTTTCAGTTGATTCAAATGATAAGCAAGTGTTCCACTGGGATGCCCCCCGATTAATTGCCTGGCAGTGCAAGTGATATAAACTC
The DNA here is from genome assembly GCA_035045305.1 of Drosophila maculinotata. Classification (NCBI taxonomy): domain Eukaryota; kingdom Metazoa; phylum Arthropoda; class Insecta; order Diptera; family Drosophilidae; genus Drosophila; species Drosophila maculinotata. Next base: position 10,051,664 of record JAWNPD010000679.1, on the reverse strand, counting down.
ATCGGTGATTAGTATTAAAATGATGCAGCTCTATTGATAAAAACGCAAAGATACCTTCTACGATTATAATGTGTAGTTAATGAAATTTAATAATGTTGTTGATATTTTTTGTAATTAAAATCAGTTAGGTGGGCTGCATGCAAACAATGTACGAGTTGGATGAGATAAGTTTGTACGTTTGAACACTATAACAAACAGTAAACACTGAACACTGAAGAAAATCAGGCAGTCGACTCGTGAACATGCAACCAAAGAGTCTTTAACCTGCCCAAGGCTGTCTCCGCTCTAGACAATCGTGAGTTTCTAAGCTTGTAATAATTTTGTGTGTTTTTTTTTCACTTCTGCTGCGTCTTGTGGGGCTCAATGCACTGGCTGGGGGCCAAAAACAAAAAACTAAAATCAAATCAAATGCAACCGCTTTTCGTTTTCCATTTGGGTTTAAAGTCCAACTGTAAGCCAGTTTTATTGCACTTGCACTAAACGGCAAATACAAAACAAGGAAACTATTGAGACCCAACAGCTAGCAGCTATAATCTGCAATTTGCATTTGACAGATGCGGATACATACATATGTATATGTATATGTGAGGTGAGCGGCAAATGCGAGATATGTAAATCTCTGACGTCATCAAAATTGTACTATAATACCTATAGTTATAGTATAAGTGCATCTACAGATAGCTGTCGGTGTATTTGTTTGTGCAGATTATTTGGCGATCCGATGCGATAGAGCAACGGTATTCAACCTTGACCAAGTCCATAGCTGCCGGAGCCCTGTTTGACTTGGCTTAGATGGCTTTCAAGTTGGCAAGGTGCTAAACAAACTGTGGTCAGACGCACGCGCAGCTAGGCAAATTTTGTTCTTGTTTCTCATCGTTTTGTTGTATGTTTGTTAATGTGTTGACTTTTTGCTGCTTTTATTTGTGCACGCGTTTCAGACTCCGGCAATAGAATCGCAAATTTTGCAGCTGTGTGTGAAATGTATTGTTAGCAATTCTATCGTTTGTTAAATATTATATACCAACTAAATCTAGTCAACTAATTTTATTTTGCCTACTCCATTACTTGGCTTTGCTGCTAGAGATAAGTTAAAAATGTAGTTTTTGTGTGAAATAAAGTTTAAAAAAGTTATATTTACATTTTTTAAATTTAACTGTGGCTTTTTGTAAATAAAAAAAAATATTAAAATCAAAACCAAAATTATTTCATAGCATCTGTTAAATAACTTCTTTAAATACATTTAATATCAATTTTGTCTTTGCAATTTTTCGAATTTCAAAAATATATTAATTTTAATTTAGTATAAAACCTAGCTAGTTTTTTACCACACTGAAAGTTTAATTTTCGTCCGATTGACATCAAATTTATTTTCAAAACATAAAACGATACGTGCTTCACTATTTTTGTAAAAACGAAAAGTTGAAATTAAAAAAAAAAACCAATTGGTTCAATACCTGATGGTAAATCTATAAATACGTACATGATAATAGCCAAGTAACAATCACGTTCGAAAAGTCTATTTTGTTTTGATACCAAATACCGAATTAGAAATACCAAAAAAATGCCAAACTTTTGGGAATCTTAGATTGGTTTACAAATATGGTTTTGATGTGCCAATAAACTGTGTTACCTAACACACATTGTTGTCAATGCATTTACATACAGACACGTATTGCACTTTCCCCTCTGAAAACTTGATAAACGGAATGTTAAGCCAGTGGAAAAGTTTTGAAAACACTCAAAAAAAAAAATAATATAATATCAAGCTAAAGACAGAGACAGGAATAGACCAAAGTGCATGTATGTGTGTGTGGTGTGTGTGTGTGTGTGTGAGCTGATGCAGGCCGATCAAGATTTGGACTACTTAATACAACGCGCATTTGGGCACGTAATCAAAACTCACCTTTGACCATTGAAATGGGTATCGGCTCGAACGGTATTTTCGATGCCTCCAAGAATATGTAGAGGGCTCGACTCGACTGATTCAGGAAATCGAAATAGAATTTCAACGCTTGCGTCATTTTGTTCTTGTGATTTGAACTTTACAATTTACGTTTGTTATTTGTGTGCACGGTTTTTTGTTTTTCTGCAGCGGACGGAACACAACAACACGCGAAACGGCAGTTTTGTTTTGGAATTTAAGATACAAATAATCAGAATAATCAAATTCGGTACTGAAATGAATGACAATAACAACTAAAATGAAAATGAAAACAAACGCCTGCTTGTCTTAGTAACAGGGTCGGCTGCCGACTGGGCGATTGCGTTGACTGCTGTTTTTAGACTGAGCTCAAAGCGGCGGCGAATGCGACATTTTAAACGCGTCGCAGACGCATTCGCGCAGTGACGATGCCAACGTTAGCGCCAACGCCAACGCCAGCGTCAGCGTCGCCGTTGGCTGCATCGGCAAAGCCTCCGTCGCGCCTGCGCTGCCATCAGCCGATATTCGAATCATGCATTTGTATGTGTGTGGGGAAGCAGTGGGGCAATGGAATGTAAATATGCGTGCCGCTGCTTTTTTGTGAGTAGCATAAAACAGAAGAGAAGCTGCTGGTCGATTGGCTGCTTTGTGTACCCTTTAAAGAAGGCAGCAAGAATATAATAAAGTTTGTCAAATGTGCTTGATCAGCATTAACATTCGAGCCGATCTAGACATGTTGTCTGTTAAGCATGTACTATATACTTATGCACGTACATATGTATGTTTTCATGCGTACATCAAGATTATTTCCGCTTTTAATATGTGCGGGTATAAGTATGTTCGATTGTGTCTAACTGCATGGTATCTCCGAGTCGCATATTCTAGAGCACTTGTACTTGTTTGTCTCAGTTTGGGATTTTCTTGCGTTCGCTGTTGTTCTTGCGGTTTATATACCCTATAACAATTCATCATTAGCTGAAGAAAGTGTCTAAGCAACATTTCTCGTATCCACAGATCAAATTCTTCTCAGCTTTTAGATAGCTCCCATTATTTTTATTATATCGCGTATCTAACATATTAGATTAGCTAAATAATAAAAGTACAGGGTATCAGCAAGTCGAGTTCGATCGATTAGAGTCCTCTTACCGCTTAATATTATTGATATCGTTGTTGTTATTGGTGCTGCCATTGCGATTGGTGGCTTGTTTTTGCGGCGCATTTAATAGACTATATTGTGCACCCTATAATAATTAAGATCGGCTCCATTGATTTTCAGGCGTAGATTGCAAAAGGGTGTGGCAGGTGAATATGCTGACTAATCTAGCATAGCGCCATTGAATGACTCAAACTTAGATCATTCGTTCATATTGCAATATTATTTCAACAATATTAAATCATATTATTTACTTGGGCAAGAATACATACATAGGTTTCAAGTGGCTGCATAGTAAGGTAACAATATATATAGCAGATATCTCCTATCCACTAATTTGGCTACATATTATCAGCATAGGATCACTAAATAAACATGAGCTACAATCTGTCGGAAATTATACTGTAAGCTAAGATATATATGTATGTATTTATATACATATATAACTATCAAATGTCTGCAGGGTATTCAATCGTCGATGACAACTGTTCTGTGTTGTTAAGCTTCGTTTCTGTTTTGTTGTCTTTCATTGCTATTGTTGATTTCTTGCGTTTGCCTTTTTGCTAGCCGGTTTCTGTTGTTGTGCTTTTGTTTTGTTGATTTTGTTTTTATTTTTGTACGATCTTTGACTATCCACGATTACACTTTGTACTTAGCACAAACCGCTGTTGCTGTGTTTGTTTCTGCAGCGCCTCCGTCTTATTACCTACATAGATCCAAAATTTACGCCTTATCTACATATGTATGTGTGTACATACATATCAGCGATTTGCAATCACAAGTGCTTCTATGGGAGTACATTAGTATGTTGTACACATATGTACATACATACATACAATGTACTTATTTAGAAGCGAGTGTAGTATTCCTGTACTACTCGTTATCTTGTTTACCAATAAACAAACAGCCAGCAAACACAACTACAACAACAGACAATATCGGTCAGTGAGCTGTTGTTGTTATTGTTGCTGCTGCTGATAACAGCGATGTTCAAAAACAGCGGCTGCTTTGTCTTGGCCATCAACTTATTGGATCTTCATATGTATGTACATATGTGTGTCAAACATACAAACATAAACACATTAAATATGAGTTGCATTTACTGCTATGTATGTATACATACATATGTATGTATGTATGTAAATGGCAAGTTGCACAAAATCAAACCAGCGAGCAAATCAGAAATTCAATAGCAAGCTAGGAAAGAGACAGAGAGAGAGAGAGAGAAGGGAGGCAGAGAGAACGAGTCATTGATAGTATAAAGAAGATGAAGACAGAGACAAATGCGCAAAATTGTTAGCACACAGCGTTTATACATTTGTATCTTTATGTTTATATGTATGTATGTACATATACATACATATGTATAATGTATGAATATGTAGTATCAAGACGGCAAAATATTTATTTGTTTACCCAAATAAGCTAAATTTTGTGTTTGAGTGCATCTGAGCTTGAACAAATATTGATTATTGTATGGAAATAGATAGATACATATGTACATATATACAGTGGCTCACAGCTTATTGCAACCAGCACCTAACAAAAACTTTAAGCAGCCATAACAACTAAACTAAAAAATATATCAAAATAATTTAAATGTAGGTTGATAGTCCTATATTTTCACTTTTTAAATTTCACTTCATTTATTTTTTGTAATTGTTCTTAGATCATTATAAAAATTTATTTAAAACTGTATACAAATTATATGGAACTCTACATAACAAAATATTATGAATGTGATTTTAAAATTTAGGAAAATCGAACCCTAAAGTCGGAAAATACCGCGAAAACGGTTGTATGAAACTGAGCCCTTTGCACCGCTGGATACAAAGATTATCATTCAGTTAACGATAGACTTCATTTGATAAAGGTACATTATTTGCTTAATGGCAATAACCTGAGTGTGTAAGTCAAAGGCCATTTCTCCCCAGCTCACTCAAAACATATGTTAGAATATATATATTTATATATATGTAGTATATACATATTATATATATGTAAATATATATAAATACATTCGCAAGATAATTGGCTGTTAAATTGACCCATTAGCCATTGCACTTGGGTCAAACTTTAAACAAAATCATTATCAAACGAAAATACGAATAAATATATTCTTATATATATGTATGTATGTATGTTCACTAATCTATTTAGCTGATGTCGTATCTGTGAATAATATCTAGAGTTTTGATTTATAATTTTTTTTTTTTTAATAAGCAAAATTTTGATATTGCCAATGCTTTATAAAAAAAACGTTGAAAAATAACAAGGGACAAAATTAAACGATAATAACTCTGCAACTAAGATAAGTATTCCGCTTAGTAATAGATAGCATGACGTCAAGTATAAATTTATATACATGGACAAATGCTTCCTAAAATACTTCTTACATTTTATCAAAAAGCTTATTGAATCACCCTCGTCTATAGTTTTAAAAACAATGCAAACTGTACCTAATTTAGCGAGAAACTCTTTTTAGCAGTGATTTATTTTGTATACTTGAGTCATTGCAGCTGATTTGTGACCTGTAAGATATTTATTTAAACTTACAATTATACAGTAGATAAATAATTAATAATAATAATTAATTTTGTTTTTGATTTGGTCTTTTCTCAATTTTATAGTAATTAAAGTTCAGTAAGAATTTTATTGTTGTGCAAAATAAGCATTTAATTGGATTTTGCATAATTTTGTATTAATGTATATTTCCATATGTACATATATGTACATGCATACAGTGGCTCAAAGCTTATTTCAACCAGCACCTAACAAAAAGTTTAAGCGGCTATAACAACTAAACTAAAAAATATATTAAAATAATTTAAATGGAGGTTAATAGTCTTATGTTTTATTTTTTAAATATGAAACTGTGCCCTTTGCACCGCTGGATACAAAGATTATCATTCAGTTAACGAAAGACTTCATTTGATTAAGGTACATTATTTGCATAATAGCAATAAGTCAAGTGCCATTTTTCACCAACTCACCCAAAACATATGTAAGAATATATATATTTATATATAATAGGTATAGTACTTATCCAAATACATTCGCATTATAATTGGCTATTAAATTGTTAAATTGACCCATTAGCCATTGCACTTGGATCAAACCACTAAGCATGCAACACATAGAGGCGTCAACTCGACTAAAAAATTACTGTATAAAAAAACAGACTTTGCCATCCCATTAGAATTTCACCACTCGATTCCACAACAGCTCATGTGCTGCGACTGCGAAACGATGGCAAAGCGCAGAACGCTGGCACAGAAAATATATCAGTTCTTGCTGGGCTTCGCTGCCGCAACCAGTGTTGCCAAATCAGCTTTTTTTCCAGTCAGATCTAGCTTTTTTGAAAGTCAAACAGCGGGGGAAAAATGAAAACAGCGGGCAGCGGGAAATCTAGCTTGTTGATGTGTGCGCTCGCAGTGAACATGCACGCACACTTGCATATGCTTACAGTTAAAACTGCATGTATTCGCATTTATGTTTACAAATGTGTTTCTTATATTCGGCTGCTGTGTACATTCATTAAACGGCAGCGCATAGATACCCTTACCAAAAATATGAAAATTATTACTCTTTATTATAATATTACTTTTAATTTCCTACAAATTATTTAAATTTCCTCTGTGACTGCCTCTGGTCGTCATTAGATAAATAAATAAATATATTAAATTAAATTATTAATATAAACGGAATGCTATGTTTTTTAATGGGGATAGTTCTGTAATAACATAAAATGTATTAAAACAATACATAATATATATGACAATATGGATTTTGAATGCTAATTTCAAGCTAATGTTGCAAACATATTAGTTATGCCCCAATACCCTTCACTTCAAAAAAGAGAAGCAGCGCAAGCTGAAATTGAAAAATCTAAAAATAGTAGCTCGCACACATACACGCATACATACAAAGGTCTCGCAGTCGCAGTCGCAGCACATGAGAGCTGTGGCATGGTGGAAAAGAATTAAACAATCTAAATACATTCCTCCGCATGCACAACTTACCTCAACGACAAGCGAGGCAAGACTGAAAATAGTGCCCAAAAATTCAGAGCGCTCGCTCTCATGAGCTCACCTTATTATAATTCCACCATGCATGAGCTGTGGTGGAGTCGAGTGGTGAAATTCTGATGGGATGGCAAAGTCTGTTTTTTATATGCAGTACTTTTTTAGTCGAGTTGACACCCCTATGTGTTGCATGCTTGTATACTTGCCTGGTGATCAAACTTCAAACAAAACAAAATCTTTATTAAACGAATAAACGAATAAATATATTCTTATGTACGTAAGTATTTATGTGCACTAATCTGTTTAGCTGATATCATATCAGTGAATAACATCTAGAGCTACATATATGTATGTATTCTTTGCAATGCAGGTTGAGCAACAGTTTTTTAATCATAACACAATTGGCTTTCAGCTAAACCGGATTCACACGGTACACGTTTAAGCAACAATATGTCTTTGGGGCAACAATTACGATTCGATGGCCGTGTGGCGGTTGTGACCGGGGCTGGAGCTGGACTTGGACGGGAGTATGCCCTGCTGCTGGCATCGCGTGGTGCCAAAGTGGTTGTCAATGATCTGGGTGGCAGTCATGTGGGCGAAGGCGCCTCCCAGCGGGCCGCCGATGTGGTTGTCGATGAGATTCGCAAAAATGGCGGAGAAGCGGTAGCCGATTATAACTCGGCTATCGATGGTGCAAAGGTCATCGATACGGCGATTAAGACCTTCGACCGTGTGGACATACTGATTAACAATGCGGGCATATTGAGGGATCGCAGCATTCTCAAGACATCGGATCAGGACTGGAATCTAGTGCACGATGTGCATCTTAAGGCCAGTTTCAAGTGCACTCAGGCCGCTTTTGTGTACATGAAGGCGCAGAACTTTGGCCGCATCATAATGACCTCATCCAACTCGGGCATGTATGGCAACTTTGGACAGGCCAACTATTCGGCAGCCAAGATGGGACTGGTTGGACTCGCCAACACTGTTGCCATCGAAGGGCAAAAGAATAATATTCACTGCAATGTGATCATTCCGACAGCGGCCAGTCGCATGACTGAAGGTATTCTGCCTGAAATGCTCTTCAAGGAGCTTAAAACCGATCTCATTGCTCCGGTCGTTGTCTTCCTGTGTCACGAGTCCTGCCAGGATAATGGTGCGTTTTTAGGGTACAAATTCCGTTAATTTCCCAATCTGAATGCCAATCTTTTGTCTCATTCACAGGCAGCTATATTGAAAGCGCAGCCGGCTGGGCAGCCAAGGTGCATATGGTGCGTGGCAAGGGATCTGTGTTGCGGCCATCACTGGAGGAACCAGTGACACTAGAGCTTGTAAAAAATGCATGGAACAAGGTGACGGACATGTCGCAAGCGACACACCTAACCAACATGGCAGAGGCATCTGGTGCATTGCTAGACGTGCTCGAGAATTTAAAGTCCGGCGATAAAGATGCCGTCGAGGACACCTTCACATTCGGCAACAGAGAACTAATCCTTTACGCTCTGGGCATTGGTGCCTCCACCAAAAACAGCAACGACATGCGCTTTTTGTATGAGAACGACGTCGATTTTGCGCCGATTCCATCGTTCTTTGTGTTGCCCGGCTTAATGTTAACCATGTCCAGCTCCTTGGTGAGCAACGCTTTGCCCAACAGCAGCGCGGATCTGACAAACATATTGCACGGTGAGCAGTATTTGGAAATTGTTGACGAACTGCCCACCAGTGGCACATTGCTGACCAAGGGCAAAGTATTCGATGTGATGGACAAGGGCTCCGGTGCAGTCGTTGTAACCAGCTGTGACACTTACGATGAGAATGGACGGCTGCTGGTTAAGAACCAAAGCGCTATCTTTGTTGTTGGCGCTGGCAAATTTGGTGGCAAGTCGGTGCCAATTGCCGGCGTCGTGCCACTGGCCGCTGCCCCCAGCCGAGCACCCGACTCGACGATTCAGTTCAAGACCACTGAGGATCAGGCTGCACTATACAGACTGTCCGGTGATCTAAACCCGTTGCATATCGATCCCAACTTTGCTCGCGTGTCTGGCTTTAACACACCCATTCTCCATGGACTCTGTTCCCTGGGCTATTCGGTTAGGGCAGTGCTCAGCCAATACGCCAATAATAACAGTGCCCTCTTCAAGGCAGTTAAAGTGCGTTTCACGGGTCCAGTTCTTCCCGGACAGACCCTCAACATTAATATGTGGAAGGAGGGGGCACGCGTTCATTTCCGCACCCTAATCGTTGAGACTGGCAAGGAGGTCATCTCGGGCGCCTATGTTGACTTGAAGGATTCCAAGGCCAAGTTGTAATTTCAATTGACAAAACCATTAGGTGATGAAAATCATATTAACTTAACCAGGCGGTGGTATAAAATATTACAATATATATTTACATACATATATATATTTAGTGTGGTGCAATTCTATGTCTATTTGTTAATTTTGTAATAAATGACTTTTAATTTATATAAATCCATGGGTTAGTTGCTCTCCTATATGGATTGACAAGCACATATCTATGTGGCTCTAACGCAGGCATCAGAGTTGGTCAGGAAAGCAGATATATATTTGACTAAAGTTCTATACATTGAAGAATTTTCTGACCAAAGGGCGTTTTTTATATGTATATAAGTGTAGGAAATATATAAAAGCTGATAAGATTATAATGCCCGTAAATCTTTAAAATAAAGACGAGTGGCATATAAAAGACAGGTATTTACAGTGAGACAGAAATACAATTGCCGTCTCTTTTTAATCAATAAATGACAATTCAAGGCTGTACAATTTCAACTGATATAATATTAGCAACTTTTACCATAAAGTAGTACAGTACACTTGCGTACATTGGCTCCGGGTCGATACCCCCCGAGTGGGGATCGAAAGATCAATAGATAAGAAGTATTAATGTCGCTAACTTCTGGCCAAAACTATAATACCCTCTGCAAGGGTAGTCTCACAAGAAGAGAAAGGGTAGCCACCGCGGCCTGAGATTGAAATTGAGCAAGGACCAAAGGACTGTAAGTTTAAATAAATATCTTACAAGTCACAAATCAGCTATAATGACTCAAGTATACAAAATAAATCACTGCCAAAAAGAGTTTCTCTCTAAATTAGTCGAGGGTGATTCAATAAGTTTTTTGATAAAATGTAAGAATTATTTTAGGAAGCATTTGTCTATTACTAAGCGAAATACTTATCTTAGTTGCAGAGTTATTATCATTTAGTTTTGTCTCTTGTTATTTTCAACGTTTCTTTAATTTTGATTATTGACAAAAAAAAAAAAAAACATTTTATAAATCCAAAAAAAAATAAGGAAAACTCCTCTCCCCGACGGGGAATTGAACCCCGGTCTCCCGCGTGACAGGCGGGGATACTGACCACTATACTATCGAGGACGTTGCGGCTCGTTAGAAATATTCTATACATAAATTCCAAGCAAAAGTGAAATCATAGAAATGCTCACACACATATAAATATACATTTGTATCTACATTTGTAGACCTGTGCATATATGAGATAGATCCGTAGATTAAATATATACCACACAAGACATTTGAAGCATTAGGTGTTGCAATTCTTGCACAGACTTTATCGATTTTGGCTTGGCCGTTAAAGAAAATCAAACGAAAACAAAACGAACAAGAACGTGTGTGGCTCTCTTTTGCACCTGTGCTCTCTCAGTTGCTCTTTAATTTATATATTTCTAGGTTTGACAAATGAGTGAACGGTCGGAAACTAGAACCTCTAGGTTCCAGGCGTAGTTCTTATATCAGCATGTCTATTTGTATGACATAAAATTTGTATGATAGTTTTCGAATAAAGTAATAAACATAAACTAATTTATCATTTATTTATTTATTAACAATTCGCATTCGCAGATCATCTACATACGAACACAAGTTTAGAAAAGCAACTCTTGCATGAATTTATTATCTCATTTTTATTTTGCAGGGTAACTACTAGTCGGATGCTCGCGACTTGAGCTTGTGTCATGTCGAATACCAGACTGGTTTGTAGCAAATAAAATACTTGATCACACTTTATACTTGGATTGTATGTCTATCGAGTTTAATCGACATATACTATATCTGATCAGCTTATCTCTTTCTTAACAAGAAACTCAATTTTTTATAGACACATTGTTTTATTTTGTTATAATATTAAGTATTGTACGAGTATAAATATTTCTAAAGTCAAGAGGAGCGCGAGATCAGTAGCTCCAAGCTAAAAGTAAACGACTTGCAAAACAAAAATATTGGTAAAAAAAACAGTCACGATCATTTTCGTAAAAAAAAAACAAATAAAGTTTAAATAATAATCGAATGTTGCACATAAAAAGAACTTAGTAGATAACTATAAATAGGAAATGATTTTTGGTTATTGGGAAATCTCAATACAATTCGCAGTAGCAAACCGAGACCAGCCTTGGCCCTTCCAAATGGGTAGTTTCTGCACTTGCTGCCAGTTCTTGAAGTTGCCCAATAGGGAGCTGCAAGGAATGGAGAGGTGAGTGATTAGAATTAGACCAATAACCATGGCTTTAATCGCTTACCGGTGCATGATCAATGTAATTGCTGTCTTGGGCCCAATGCAGGGCAAGGCCTGCAGCTCCTTGACACTGGCGGCATTGAGCAGGGCCAATAGATTGCTACGATGCTTGCGGAGACGTGAATTCTTGGTGCCACGTCCCAGCTGCATGGACAAGAGCTCAACTTGTTCGCTTGGGCGACTCACTTTCGCTTCCGCCTGAGAGAAAACACGCAACGTACGACGTGGCAACATTGGCGTTGGGGCATTGTGGTTGATTGTTTCCCGGCTCAGCGGTCGACCCATTAAACGCATGGAGCGGCGTACAAACTTAGTTGGCTCCAGTTCGGGTTTGGCTACAGGCGTGGGTGATAAATTGGTAATGCCGCTGATTCGCGTTAGACTAGATTCGCGACGATACGCCAAGCTGGTGGGACTGCTGCTGAAGAGTTGACAGCGTGCAACACTTATCTGATCATTCTCCTCGGCAATGGAGCACAGCTCCGTGTTGAAATCGCTGTAGCTGAGCAGTGACAACGATGGCTGCCGCTCGGCATCATCATTTCCATTTGCCAATTGTTGTTCCTCCTGTTTCTCGATCAGCTGCTGCTGCTGTTGCTGCTGCAGTGCATCAAATTTATTTTTCAGCTGCATATAGTCACTCAATGTGGGCATTGCAATTGGTGTCTGCACATTGGTCAGAGTCAGACTGCACTCGGCCAGTTCCACCACTGCCGATAAATTAAGTTTCTGATCAGCTTGCGTTTTTGGTGGCATATTCACGGGCAACTCCAGCAACACTCGAGTGCTGCCAAAAGAAAATGCGAAAATAATTAAGTTCTACTATACTAATTAAATATTAAACTATTGATTTTAGTCTATTAACTCCAAAGCTAGTTATTATGATTCATGTTTTGCAATTATTATTTTTTTCTGTATAATAAAAATCAACCATTATTATTGATGAATATAAAACAAATCGAAAACTACCAACAAATGCTACGAATACTAATACTTGTAGCATTATCACATTATGTGATTAAATAAAATGATTAGATGTCAATCAATTAATTACCGCTCCTTGGCCTTGGGTGTCAAACCCATATCGGAATGATGGCGCTGTAAAAGTTTCACTGATGCTGCTGCTGGTTTCACTGGCGTAGAGATATTGTGGCTGTTGCTGATGGCGCCAAGGGAGCGGACGTTCGTTGTCCGCTTGATGGCCGTTGAGCTGGGCAGCACACGCCTAAAACTTTGCGGCGTTGCATTGATGGACTTCTTTCTGCTCGAGCGCTGCAACAATAATATGGAAGCTTCAGTTACGAATTAGCTACAGATCAAATTTGCGGTTGCGGTTCATTATACATGTATATATATATGTGCATTTGCTCTATAAAAGCAATCGCTGGTACAGGCCAGCACACAGTACGGAAACCATGTCGCAGCTGGAGGATCTGCCCAATGCCAGCGTGCATCAGACGCTGGAACAGTTGCTCAAGCGCAACGATTATACGCTGGAACTGGCCTGCGCCAAGGGCGACAACTACTTGGGCGTCGTGTGGCGCATCTGTGTGGCAAGTGAGCCAAGACTCGTCTTGAAGCTGCCGCCACAAAACTCGATCAGACGCAAACAGTTCTTTGCACGACCGTGCTTCATCAGGGAGGCACTGGCCTATGAAAAGTGGTTGCCACTAGTTGAACGTTTTCAGGCCGATCGCCAGCTGGATGAGCGGCAGCGATTTCGTCACTTTGCGCGTTGTTTGGCCAGTCGCCAGGATGAGTCCAACGAGTGCATTGTGCTGGAGGATTTGTGTCGTCGCAGCTATCAGTTGCATGATCGTTTTACGGAACTAACGCCAGCGCACGTATCGCTGGTCATGTGCGCATATGCCAAACTGCATGCGGTGTCCTTGGCACTTAAGAAGCAGGCGGAGCAGAAGGAGCAGCTGCTGCCATTTCAGTCACTGGTGGACATCTTCGAGCAGCGACGCAACGATGTCGCTTTGGGTGCCTACTTCGAGCAGCTGAAACAAAATGCACGGGACGCACTGCGTCCGCAGCAGGATGCCGACTATATGCAGCGCCTGCTGGCATACTTTGCGCGTGGCAGCTACTTTGAGCTGCTGCTGCCGCTGCTCAGTGGCACCAACTGTGAGCCATATGCCGTCGTTTGCCACGGCGACAGCTGGAACAATAATTTCCTGTACAAGTGCGATGTGTCCACAAGGCAGCCATTAGAGGTCTGCCTGATTGACTGGCAGCTGATGCGCTATGCCTCACCCATAACCGATCTGGCCTACTTTCTATTCACCTGCACCACGCGACAGTTCCGCCGGCAGCACTATAAGCCAATGCTCCGCCTGTACTATGAGGAGCTGTGCCAACAGTTGGCCAGGTGAGCTGGCCTTAACTTGACTTGAATATCATATTTATATATAATTCCTGGCAGGCTGGGCGAAACAGCGGAGGCTCTATTCCCACTGGCTGCCTTCGAGCAGCAGCTGCGGGAAAAGGGCGCCGTGGGATTACTGCTGGCCATGATGGTGCTGCCAATAGTAACGTTACGGGGTGAGCATGTGCCCGATCTGCAGGTGATCAGCGAGCTGATCGAAGGCGGCGGCAGCACAGCTGGATTTTTGGGCGCCAGCAATGAGTTGCTGTACAAGCAACTGATGCGCGACGTCATCTTGGACTGCATAGACTATGAATATATTTAGTTGGCTATTTACCACGTGTAGCTGTAGCTGCTGCAGCTGTTGGTTCAGTTGCGGTGTCAGCTTCACGTGCTTCGCATTGTTGGCAAAGTGCAGCGTGGAGTTCGTCTCCGACAGATCCGAGGCATGTGGACTAACGCAGGCCAGCAGCGTTAGATAAGCGCCGGCACTAAGAGACTCTGTAAATCCAAAACAGAAATTGAGTTAAGATTAACTTTAATATATCCTATATAGTACATATCTATACAATTATTTTCAGTCAAACAAAACAGACAAAATTAAAATTGTATATATTTATCAAAGTGTGATCAACATACCTTGCAGCACAGTCGTTAGGATTGTGTCACGATAGGGTATCACTGTGTGGCCAGCAGACATAGATAGCAGCACCTTATTAATGGCCAACAGGCCCATATTTATGTAGACGCCCTCGGCACGTGCTATTCCCTCATTGCCAGTGCGTCGCAGACCCTCGGAACCCGCCAAATCGACAATATTGAGCCGGGAATGCCTGTGCGCTTGCTTGACATGTATGGTGACAATGGCATGGGAGCGAGAGCTGTTCCCATTCATGTTGGTGCGCCGCACATGACGATTTTTGGTGCCCCGAAGCAGCAGCTGCTGCAGATCTTCTTGGTTCCGCAGTGGTTGACATATGCCGCCAGTGAAACGACGTTGACCACGTGATGCCAGCGGTTTATTCGTGTCCACAGCCAGCAGATCATAGGCCTTCTCGTTGTAGATCTCTATGTAGGAGGCCAGCACCGTCTTCGGCGGCAGATTGTTCTCCTTCTGCTGATTGCCCAGCGATGTACGCTCCAAAATCTCTTTGAGGCAGCGCGGCAGGACACCCAAATGTTCCTCCGACTTGGCCTGTTGGGATGAAATAGATTGATTTTTCCTGTTTAATTTTCACTTTATTTGGAGACAGTCCACATAGGAAATTGAATTATTTATAACGAAAATTAGCAGTCAAATAATAACAAAATAATATACATTTTATAAAAATTAATATTGATGTTAATTACAATTTAAAGTAAAGAGATATTTAAAAATTAAAGGAAAGAGAATTTGGACAATAAACAAGAATAAATATTTTTAATTACTATCCTAACTTAAAAAAAGATAGGCTATAATAATAATTGGAAATAAGCATGTATCTCAAATAAAATGAATCCTAGTGAAACCGACTAAAAATGATAAATAATACCGAACATATGGAGACAAAAGCTCAATTATACAATTTGAACTTGGAAACTCACCTCAACGCCCATGCCTCATTTATGCAATTTAAACTTGAAAACTCACCTCAACGCTCATGCCCATGGAATAGCTTTTGCCGGTGCCCGTTTGGCCGTAAGCCAGTGCCGTACAATCATAGCCGGACAATACCCGTAAAACCAGTGGATGGATTAACGTATCGTATAATTCCGATTGTGTGACATTCGAGTTGAAGGCATAATCGAATTTAAACACACTTTTATTCACAACCACTGCCTGTAAATCGAATGAATGTTAAATAAATGCAATCTGTATAACTGTACATTGGTACAGTTCATTTGTTGTTGTTGTTGTTTACCTTGGGATACTCCGCGGGGAATTGGATGATGCTAACATCTTCAGTGGATTTATCACCTCGCAGAGTGGTGTGAAAGGGCGCCTCACGCACCGCAATCAGCACCGAAGAGTTTTTCTCTGTACACATCAAAACAAATCAAAATACAATTTGAATACAAATCTTGTTTCTTTGGCGTCACTTTTAAAATCGACAAAAATTAGATATGCTAATATTATCTATCGATATTTCGATATACATTAGTGATATATACGCTTTGCAAGTAAGAAATGTTTTCTCTATTTGCAAAGCATCTACATATATAAGTTAGCAATTTAAATATATTAAACTATATAATTTAGAGAATTCACGCAATCGATATTTCATTAATTATATAAGACTAAATCGATTACAGTGTTATCATTATGGACAACTAGAGCCACATAACAACAATACAGTTCATATACACACACACACACACACACAAACTCTACGTTACACAGTACTGGAAACTGCATAATTTGAATTTTAATTCAGATTAAAATGGTGACTACATTGAAAACATTATTTTAGTACACAGCAAAAAAAAACATCTTATGAACTAAAAATATATGTACTCAGCCCACAAGCACTTATATGGTAACCTAACAGCTATAAATCAGCTCACTTTCAAATCAACGGCTTTTTAACCGTTTAAATATACAACAACAATTTTCATATCCCCCTTTTCGTTTCTCAACACTTGATCAGCTCGGCGACATTACCGATCACATTACTATCGATAGTTTGACTACCATTCAGACTGACACATAATTAAATATATTTGTGTAAAACATGACCAAGTATTATACTCTGCTTTTTGATTGGATTTAAATTTTGATTGGATGTTCAATAAATTCAACAATAATATTTAAAGCTGACATTACATAAAAGTGCTGCCAACCGCTCGGAAAATCGAGCCTGAGCGCATCAGAAGTCGCACAGGGCTGGTTGAGCACACTGCAGCCCTGCCAGCTATCGATTGTTCTCAGTGCTGCTATTTTTCTACAAAAAAAAAAACGCGTCCGCTAGTCAATTTTGCGTTTGGTTTGCATTGCAAATAAAATATTTATATTAATGAAAGCCGAAGTGCACAATAACAAAAAAGAGAAACAACAAAATAAGCGAAAGTGATTCAAAACGTGATCTAATGCTATAAAATGCAAATGTTGACCAGCTGGAGGTTAACATCGCTATCAATATCAACAACAGTGCAAACAACAGTGCCATGAAATGCAAATAAAATGTAGAAAGTAAACAGAGGCACACCCCACCCCCTCCACCGCCACAATATAAATTAAAAGCAATATATATTTATCCCCATTTCGTCGTGCGTGTGCTTAATTATTATTTTGATTTCGGTTATTTGGTGAATGGGCGCCGCTGCCCAGAGAAATGGCCTCTCTACATTCCAGTTGGCGTTTTGGCAAAAAAAGAAGCAAATTACAATTACGCATTAAAGGTACATAATGCTGCATGTTAATTAACATATGTATGCAACGGCACACTAAACACACACACACACAGACAATTGTCTTAACACTTAAGTGTTAACATAACATACATACATACATACATACAGTTGCACTCTGGGTTTTATGTTATTGTTATTGCTTGTATATGCTCTCAATAGCAGCGCAACAGCAGCTGTTGATGTACATTTTGTTGTTGCGGATGCATAAATACTTATGTATGTAGTTTTACATGCATACTAACATTGACCTGTACATATTTGTTTACATTACTGTTAAAGCGTCAATTACATTAGCAGCGACATTATTATTGTTGTTGTTGTTGTTGTTGTTAGCCGTCTCTTTCTCTTTCGCTCTTTGGTAAAGTGGATTGCGCATAACGGTATCAATGTTGCAGCACCATTCTTTTGACATTCCCACCACCTACTCGCTATTGTTGTTGTTGTTGTTATTATTTTAAACACATATGTATATACATATATATATTTATGTTTCGTTTGACCAAATTGTTTTTCGACATGTTTGGTTTCTATTATTAGACATAGCATAGATGACGCAGCTAGCAAAAATCACAAAAGCAACAGCACCACTCATTTGTTGTTAATTTTTTATAGAGTACAATACAAGAACAACAACATCAACAAAATTTCACGTGCGCTTTTCACGACAAAACATTTACAGTTGTTGCTTTTGCTGATTAATTTCGCATGTGTAGCAATTTCACAATGAAAGCTTTTTTGTTTATTATTATTTGTTTTTGTTATTTGACCCGAATCGATGAACAATAATTACATCATTTTCTGTATTGTAATTTGACTAAAATGTATTTACATATATGTATTCATTCCACATTTGTTAAATACTGTCCATAAAAAATAGAAATATTTTTTAATATTTTCCAAAGCTCAAGTTTTTAGCAAATTATAAAATGTACATGTTTAAATTTACATCATTTCATTGCTACCTTTTATTTTGTTATTTACTTTGTATAAATAAAATAATAATATGATTACAATAATTAAAATAAAACTAAATTTAACTGTCTCCTCTTAACTTCGTACTTAATGACGATCGTTAGTTTTAATAACATGACATTACAATTTTTTTAATTTTCTTACAAAATATATACAATACGATCGTATTAATTACATTAAGCAACTTAAAGTCATTGCGTAAGAGTTCACAGTTCCAGAGTCACTAAGCTCACAATCATGAATGAAAAGATTCCACCTGTTCTTTGCTATTATTTCACTAACAACATTTAGAACAGAGTTTCACCGGGCCGCTATGTTTTTGTACTTTGTACATATCTATTTATTTTAATTTTTTTGAGCAATTATAAAAGTAACGAAACTGTATTGATTTTTGAATCTATTAAATAAAGCTCCATAAGTATAGAATGTCTATCTATATAACTTAAAATTAAAATAAAAATATAAAGTATAAATGTATGATTTGTATCTATAATAATGTATACTTATTTGTGGTTTTAGTTTCGCAGGATCCCGAGGACTTTTATCGTTTGGATCCAAAGAAATCGGCTGCTGAAAATGCCTATGACATCTATGCCATGCTCAGTGTGGAGGAGACGCGGGACACCAAGCGTCTCTTTCTACTCAATGCCCTCGCCTCGCTTTGCCTGGCGGCCAACACGGGCTCACCGCACAACAATCTACGCTTCAGCACGGAGGAGCTACTCTACTGGTGAGTAACATAAATAGATATTCACTGTATCGATAATAATTGCAACTTATTTGCTTGTAGCCTGAGTGCCTCATTGGTGCACACGTTTACGCAGGTGCGTGCGGCGGCGCTGCGAACGATTCGCTACACGCTGAGCACCGCAAAGGATATCAAGGCATTCAATTCGCTGCAGCTGCAGCATCTGCTGTGCCGTTCCATCGATCTGATGCTAAAGAATGATGATGAGCGCGTTCAGGCCCTTAAACTGGTACGCAAAATGCTGGCCATTGCGCCGGAGGACATTAGTCCCGTGGTGGTCAGATGCCTGGTATCGCTGGCCGACAGCGGCATCGAGGAGAGCGACAATCTGTTGCGTGCCTGCCTCGCAACGCTCGCTGAGTTCGCCGTCCTCAATCCGACGCTGCTCATTGTGTGCGGTGGCGTTACATCAATTACCCGCAATGTGCTCGAGTGCCACAATCCCCGCATCGCCGAAAGTCTATGCGGTGTGCTGCTCTATCTTCTGGAGTGGCCGCAGACGCGGAATATTTGCGGTGTTCGACTCGACTGCTTGGCGGCGCCTTATTGTGACTTTACCTATCGACTCGGCATCATGGATAAAAACAAGTAATTTACTCAATCTTAAGCTTACAATATTCAATTCACTTACAATCTATAATACTACATATAATACCATTTACAGAGATGCGCGTGAGTTGCGTTATACCAGCTGCCGACTGGCGTTACTTTCCGTACTGCGCAGCTGGACGGGCACGCTCGAATTCTGTGATCCAAGCAAACCTTCAGGCTTAAAAGCAATAGTCGACGCTTTATATTTAAATCAAATTGAAGTTAGAGTAAGTATCTTGCATGTTTAATTGTTTACTTAGGATGCAATTGAAATTCCATCATTCATCGGGCACTTTTACTATATTTAATTGAAACTTTTAATACCATTCTTAAATTCATATTCTTTTGAGACTAGTTTGCTTAGAAGCAAAACGTTAACTTTTTGGTACTATTAATCAATATATACAACTACAACAACTAATAATTGTCTTTCTCGCTCTTCCTCTATATCTATCTCGCTTTCTGGGTTGGCTACAGAAAGCAATATTGGACTTGCTTTACGAGCTGTTATCGGTGCCGCAACCGGGCTGGACTGATGACTATGCGGTGGCATTGCAAACGGTTGATCCGTCCGATTTCCAGGACTCGTGGCTGCTAAGCAACGGTTTCGTGTCCGCCGAGGGACGCTCGATATTGCCCAGTCTGGCGGCACGGGCGCCCAATGTGGTTGAGCAGCATTTGGCGCTGCTGCTCTACTGCTTCCTGGAGACGGGACTGCTCAACGCACTGGTCGAGGTGGCCGTTGGCAGCGATCAGTTTGTGTCGGTGCGAGCGACCGTTTTACTGGGCAAAATAGTGCAGCTGATGCATACACATTTGCCGGCGGATATCTGCAGCACCAGTTCGGCGTTGCCGACACTTGTCGGCCATGCCACCCAGGGCAATCAGCAGGCAAATGCGGCGGTTGCCGCTCTACAAAACTATCAAAAGATGCTGCGCCAACGGCCGGCATCGTGTAGTTTATTTCTCGATAGTATTATTCAGGGTGGTGCGCTCATACAGACGCGTCTCTTTCGCCGTAACATAAATGCACAGGAGACGACCAGTGCGCTCCAGATGCAGGATACGGCTGGTGCAGCGGCCGCGGCCGTTGCCGTTGCATCCTCGTCATCGCTCGCTGGTGGCTATAGAGGGACGCTCGACCGACAGCGCTTGGATTCTGTCTCCTCCAGTGATGAGTCCAATTCGCAGGCATCGAATTCTATGCGCAGCTTCCGTATTAAACGCCGATTTCTGCCGCAAGTATTCAATATTGACAATATCCGTGCCCTCAATCGACTGATGGACGATTCGAATGTGCTAACCCAGGTGGGTGCCAACGCTTGGGATTGGGAGGTGATCAGCACACTGCTGCGAGTAAGTCACAAATAAATCAACTCATTTGTTAGCTTTCCAACCCTAACCATAATCTTTCTTGTGCTTTCCTTCCAGTCGAATTTAATACGCAAGCTCGACTACACGCAGGCCAAAGTCCTAAACAAGCTGCTGAAACGTCTGGTGGACTTCTTCAAGCCAAGCAATAATCGCTTCTCGCATCAATATCTGGTTCCTGGCCACTCAATGCCGTCGTTTGTGGGCGCTGGCCTTGATCTTATTGATGTGCTGCTAAGCAGCAACGAGGTAAGCAAACGAATCTTATGCATATAAATCAAATTTAAATATGTATATTTTTCAATCATGAAGCTGGAATGCATGCGCTACATAACGGACTACTTTTCGGATATAAGTCAGCATCTGCTGGCAGTGACGACATCAAGTCGTGCCCACGATTGCCTGTTTAGTCCACAGCACATGAACAACACAATGTGCCAGCAGTATTTTCTCTACATAGGACGGATGTGCCGCAGCAGCAAGGGTATCGAGGTTCTTAAGAACACAACCGTATTCGAATAGTAAGTGTAGCAAATAGAACAGTTGGGAACGGTATAAGAAAAGTAATCTTGACTATAAATGTAAAACATAAAACATCGATTTAAATGGATCATAATCTGTGTTCATTATCTACTTTCTCTCTCTTCCAATCAAGTCTGATTACGCTGGTGCGCCACACGGATCATGTCTGCTATGTGAAGCTGATTGTCTCTGGTCTTAACTACAGCTATGAGAAGCTGCCGCGCCAGGTGCTGGAGAAAGCGCTAACGCTGGCCAAGACGCGCAGTGGCCGATTGTATGCAACACAATTTCTGGCCGTGCTGCTGCGCGCACGTTTGCCGAATTTTGAAGTTTGGGGCTTACCGCTAATCATACAGCAGACGAAGGATGCGGATCGAAGTGTTGTACTGGCCGCAATGGATGTGCTCGAGGAGGCATGCCATGACAAATACTATCTGGAGGAGATAGTCAGTCTGTGGCCAAATCTAAAGCAGCTGGGCAATGTGGGACGTCTGCTAACGTCACGCTTCTATTCGCTATCACGTGGTCTGAACAGCAGCAAGGCGCACATCGAGGATGAGATCAAGTACTGGCGCAATGGCTACAACAAGCGCTATGTCCTGCTCGTCGAGGCGGATACACACTCCAGCCTAACGCTGCACGTGCGCAACGAGGATGGCTACTACTCCAGGCGCAATTGCAATCAGCGGGCACAGCTGGTGCCGCCCAACATAGCGCCACATCTCTATGGCCAGATGGCGCAGACCACTCAGGGCATGACAGCGCTGCGCAAGCATGCGGATCTGACCCAGCTTCTGGATGTGCTGACGCGCGGCAAGAGCAATGATGATGCCGAATGCCTGGAGCTTAAGGCGGCCATTTGGGCACTTAGTCACGCCTCAACGCACTCCAATGGCATTGAATACTTTGTGGAGCTGGGCGCCAGGTGAATTGAATTGAATACATATATATATTTTATATTGATTTTTATTAATACTATTTAAATTTGCAGGCTCTATGAAAAACTTATATTGATGGTGACCAAGTGCGAGGTGTATTCGGTGCGTGCCACTTGCTTCAGTGCATTGGGTCTAATATCAGGCACTCAGGCGGGCGCCAATTTGCTCTACAAGCTGAGTAAGTTTCAAATGCGATTAAGCTACATAGAACAAGTAAGAGTGCTCTAGTCGAGAGTGCCCGACTAGGATATACCCTGAACCCAGTTCTTACATTCATAATTTTTTATCTGCATTCACACATATAAACACGTACACACACACATACAAACACACGCTGCTACTGCGAACGTTATGCAATTGCTTTGCTTCTTCTTCTTCCATTGGCCAAAAACTATGTTACATTTAATCGTAAATACCTTCGTTGTTTATTGTCCGATCGTAATAAAATTTGTAGGACATAAAGATGGCATATAAATGTGTGAGTATGCTGAATCCTTAGGTCACGCCTCTAAAAATACGTATTTTTAGGTTTTTGGGAGATTGAAGGGAGGTATCAAAAAAACAAAACATTTTGTACTTCTGTATGCTATACAAGAATATGCATAGTGAATATGATGCCTCTAGCTCTTCGACCTTTCAAATTAAACCCAAAAAACACCGGTCTGGAATCTAAATTTATCGATAACTTTTGAACGCTTTAGTAGTCTCTGAGAAACGCGCGTTTATACAGACGGACATGGCTAGATCGACTCGACTATTGATAGTGATCAATAATATATATACTTTATGGAGTCGGAGATGCACAAAACCATTATACCCTTTTTCCCATTTTTAATGGGATCAGGGTATTAAAATTAGGTGGCTATAGAGATACATTACACAAAAAGAGCGAGATAGATGAATAATGAGACAGAAAGAGACAGTGAGAGATAGAAAGAGAGAGCTAGATATAGACTGAAAGAGAAGCAAAATGTGAAATTTAATGAATATATTATGTTTTATTATAGATTGGCTCAGTGTGCGTCACGATCGGAACACAATGTGGCCCGTTCATCAGCCGGAGGATTGGATGTCAAGTCAGATTACGCCGGTGCGACATCACTATGAGGATATGCCGCCGTATAACTACACAGGCATTGACGATCAAATCGATGCTTCCTATGAGACTGGCAGTTGTTGGAATCTGCAGGATGCCAACACCACCACAACGACGACCACAGACAGCGTTCGCACCACTGCGGAAGAGGTGAGTTGTGAACTCTATCGAATCTACCAAGTGTTAACTGTTTTGTATCTTTGCGTTCTGCAGCTGCAGTTCAGTCGGCAACTTAATATCGGTGGTGTGGCAGCCAAATCGAAAACGCTTCCAGAGGGCAGCAATGTGCGACAAGGTAAACATCAGCGCTCGCTATCCGAATCGAAGACAACGGATGTAATTAGTCTGCTGGGCGGCGGCGGCGGTGGAGTTAGCGTTGGCGGCGGTGGCGTCATTGCGCCAGGTGTTGGTTTCTGTCCAATGCACTATCAGCATCGGATACGCTACAATTCGTGCACAGACTCCAACACGTCTGGCGTTAGCAGCTGTGAGTCGGTGACGGGTAGAACGGCTGCAGCAGCCGCTGCTGCAGCTGCTGTCAACATGAGCGATTTTCAGCAGTTTCCGCTGAGTCCCATACCCAGCATGTCCAATCTGCTGGAGCTGCCGACTCTGCAAGCCGCCAAACTGCTGCGTCGCACATCCCTGCTGGGCACCAGTTTTCTACCGCCCGCTCTCAGTCCGCTGGCCATGAAAGGCTACGCACAGCTCCGCTCTCTGCGCGCCCACAGCCGTCCAGTGTTCTCCGAGTCGACGGCTGAACTGTACGACTTTATCGACATTGTGGATCGTGGTGAGGTGCAGCCACGCAAATACTCCTGGGGTGAATCAAGCCGTCGTATGAAGGTGCGCAGCCTCGATCGCCAGACGATGCTTAATGTGTTCACGTGAGTGTAGACTTAATATACTATCTAAAACAAAAACAATAATAATATAGAGGAAAGTCTAGCAAGCTCAGTTTATGGAAAATAAAAAAATCATGGTTCTAGATAATAAACAATATTTTATTAATTGTAATATTGTTGCTGTCAGATTTGTAATGGTTTTCGGTAATCTTTCAGACGTCTTTCATCGGAGGAGTTGCAGGTGCCGTTGCCCACACTAAATGCGCCCAAGTTTCTGCCGTCGAATGATCTGCAAGGACCTTGCTATGCGGGCATATGTTTGCCCAAGAATGCGCTCGATTTGTTTCCAACGCGCAATCTGAGCCGTACTTATGTCTCATGTGATATCATTGATCAGGATCTGATGGGCCTCAATCTGATGAGCGTGCGGCCGCAGTTCTCAACGTTTCTCAACGATTCCATCAACAACGAGGGCGGCGACGAGTCCTCCGTTATATCCTCGCTATCCGATGTCTCCTCGTCGGCCAGCCGACGGCCGTCCAAATGGCAGCATGGCGCCAAACATGCGCGCAGCCAGTGCCTTCATTGTACCCGCTCACGTCGCCAACAGCGATTGCAGGCGCAGGACGCTAACAACAGCACCACTACCAACACCAATGGCGGCACCTTGGCGCCCTGTGAGCTTTATAGCAGTGCAGCGGCTGCTTTGGTCGCCGCTGGCATGCAGGCTGGTCCGGCGCTGGCCCGTAAGAGTGCTGGCAAAGGGAACGTCAGCTCCGTACTGCTGGCGGATATGAGCTTCCATTCGCCGGAGAGCATATTGAGTGATGAGAGTCTGCCGGATAAACTAACTGCTTCCATACTGTACAATGTACAGCGCCTGGCCAATCCGGTCAGTGCGAAACAATCGAAAATGGCATTGCTGGAGCTGAAACAGAAGCATCCGCATGCCTTTCAGGATATCTGCCTGTACTCGGAATCGTGCAAGGCGCTCGGCCGCAGCAGCTATCGCATGAGTGCACGCCGCTTCCTACAGGAGCTCTTCCTTGACCTGAACTTTGATACGTTCTACGTGGAGCCGCAGCTTATAATCAGCGCCCGCAAGCAGCCCGGCGATGAGCCAATGGAATCAACGCATTCCAGCGTTGCTGCCACATTACTCCTAACAACACCCACACTGTCGACAGCAACAACGGCAACAGCAACAACGATGTCAGCAGCAACTGGATCTGGAGCAGGAGCAACAGCGGCAACGCCATCAAATGCCTCATTGCTGTCACACAAGCCACAGCTGAAGCCAAAGCAGACGGCACAGCTGGCCAGCGTGTATGAGACCAGCTGGGAGAATCTACTGATGGATCAATCGCCGCGTCTCGGATCGAATGCGACGCCAGCGCAAGCTCACTCCTCAATACAGCTGCGAACGTTGCCGGCGACCACACACAATGAGCTGCACATTGAGGATGTAATGGATGATGCTCTATTATATAGCGACGAAGACACTGGCGAAGATATCTGCGATGGAAGCGGTGCGGGCACCCAGGCCAGCAGTGTCACCACTGCAAATACAGCCCTGCCCGCCGGCCACAGCAATCGCAGCAGCATCGGCACCATCAGTCAACAGCAAGCACCAACCTCAACTGGAGCGGCAGCATCAGCTGACACCAACTGCTGCAATCTGGACAATGATAATCGCCAGTATACGCGCGGACGTTTCTATACGCTGGAACTCGATCTGAGCTGTACGAAGAATAAGTTTCCCATTACCGATCGCAATCGTGCGATAGCATTAAAGACAGAACCCGGTCCAAAGCGTTCGCTGCTGCCACGGAAAATGCGCACGGATGTGACGGCGTCAACGGTGCTGACCGACACCGACTACTCCAATGTGACCAAGAGTCTGGCAGCGTCCATAGCCAAGCCGGTGGGCAGCCTCTACTGCGAGAAACGGCTGCAGAGCTCCAAATCGGAGGCAGTGCTTGCTGCTGGCACCAAGGGCAATGGTAGTATCTAGTGTATTTATAGTGGACAGCGAGCGACGACTGACCTCGTTAACCTTCGACTGGCTATGATTCAAGGTTGCAAGGCATCTATCAATTTTATGGATTTATTTCGTTTTTGGCTTATCGTGTCTGCGATTTAATTTGTCCACGGTTTTTGGTTTGCATACGCTGAGCGATTTATGTAATTTGTGCAAGCAAAATAAACTGATGAGAATATACACACACACAGACACACACACACAGATACACTACAGACACACACACACACATAATCACACACACGTACATATAATTATACATATAAACTACATAATATGTTAAGTTATTTTCTGTAGGTTTTACTATTACGATTACAGTTATTGATAATTATTTTTTTAATGAAATTCATTATCGTAAGCGACAAACATAATCCAAAAAATATTATATAATTTTATATGTATAATAATCAACAAATGAAAAACAAAAAAGAATACCCAAAAGCAACAACAACAAAAACCACCGCAATTTATTTATTCAACTGTACTTAAACATGAAAATGAAAATGAAAATATAAATAACAAATGACAACAACAGTAACATACAAAATGCAAAGATTGTTAAATCATTCAAGAACACAATTCTAATAAATACAACCCCAACAAATTGAAATATTGCAAAACAATAACTACCAATTGTATATTATTTAAAGCTTCCGTTGCAGCCAAACTTAATGTCACAGATTACGCCGCAATTTGTATTGACACACATGCTAAATTTGTTCAATCAAATTTCATGTGCCACAAATCATCAACTTCGTCTCGTTCCGGTTCGTGTATAATTTTGTTGAATTTCTTTTAATTGTCAGCTTTAGCTCTATTTAGGCAAACTGAATGGGTTATTGATTTAATTTGATCATTTTATAGCAATTTAGATTTTTCTCATATTTCCAATTAAAAACATTTCAATTACTGAAAATTTCCAAAAACTAGCAAGACAACTGATAAATATTTTATTAAATTTAAATAGCTCCATAAATTTGAAACAGCATTTTAGTTTTTTTCTTATATTGCTGTGTAAAAAAGATTTCAATTGCTCAAAATAACTAAAAACTGGCAAGACAACTGAAAAAATTTAATTTTTTTTAATTTAAATAACTTCATAAATTTGATATATTTTTTTTTTTTTTATTTTTAACATGTGAAACACATAATGTAAATGTTACTTTTTATCATTTTAATATATAGTTTATTTTGTGCTGCTATTGGTGACAATTATATTTGTATGTATTTAAATTAGAATTATGTATAAGTACGTAATTATTCATATGCATAAGCGTAGGTACAAAGTTTCTTAGACAGATGTATTGAAATGTTTTCGGCTGCTATTGAGACAACAAATAAATATCGTAATGTATAAGAACGTTGCAAATATGCCCACTGTATTGAGAGCCATGGAGAAGCCCAGCAGATATTTCCACTCCCCCCGAATTGCCTCACAAGTTTCACTCCTATTGCTACTGCTGTCAATCCTAAGGATAGAATAATGGAGATGTTATTATTGTCCTATATATATATATATATAGATTAATGACATCTACTTACACAGCTTCAGTGCCATCCGGCGTCAAAGTGTCGGAGGTCGCTGTTTGCTGGTCATCCGTGAAGCAGGTGCAATTGCGGTAGCTGAGGAGTGAGCTCGTGGCTGGACCACAGGAGCCATCCGTTGGCGTCGATGTGGATTGCAGCTCGGCAAACTCAATTGCGGCACAGACTAGAGCCAAGCAGCAGAAAATCAGTGCGAGAGCAGAGAAGACATACGACTCTACCAGCAGGACCTTGTAGCAGTTGTTATGTGTCCTGTGGTGATCAGCTCGCCGATCCCGTCCCAACAGTATTAGACCGGCAATACTGGCAAGTAGAAGCTGTACAAATAACAGTTAATGCGACACGGTAAGTAACAGTTAGGTGAGATATGTATGTACATGTATCTAAACAGTTGCAACTTACGGATAAGCCACTTAGGTACGGATTTATTAGTATAGAGGCGCTCGGCGCCAATAGAAGTATCCAGATAGCGAGTCCAACAATCAGCAGACCAATTGCCAATTGCAATATCAGGAGCTGGCGTGAAAAATTCAAATTACGAATGTGCGTTGAATATGTTTCCTGGATACCTACGAGATACCATTCAGAATGTGAGAGTAGAGAGTAGAGAGTAACACCATTTTCGGTTTGGAACTTACTGTCGTGGTTCTTATGATTGACAACAATCATGCGGCTGTGTCTTAGACTATTTCGTGTTGGCGTATGTCGTCCAGCGATCTTCATGCCCTTCATATTTTGTGGCACCGTTGTACTCATATAGACAGCCTGAGAAATATACACATATATATATAGAGAGATAGAGGATTTATATGGGAGTGCTTCGGATTTTTCACTTAAATCAAGTACAAACGTTGAGAGAATGAAATTCTTATTTCAAGAAGGTTTTTTAGAAACACGAAATTTCTAAATGTTAGATTGTTTTTGGATAATTTAACAACCGATAAAAAAACAGTTAATTAATAAATTGAAGTTTATATTTTAAATACTCTGATGCTGTTGTCAGCTGAAAATAAGACTTAATAAGTTTAAGTCAAGAAATGAAGTACATAAATTAAGAATTAGACAGTTTTACACTTCTATTAAGTGCATAAATTACTTTTGTACTTGACTCAAACATTTCAATGGAACTGAATTACTATTAAAGTGCGCGTTTTTTCGCTAAGTGTACGCACCTGTGATGCCTGTGGCGCATCCAGATCGGCTAATGGAATTTGCTCATAGGTGCCACCAAATCGCGGCGACTGAGCTGTCGGCGTTCGCATCGACTGCAGATCGCTTGCCTCCTCCGGCAAAATGGGAATACGTGCAGTTTGTGGTACGAGTTGATAGCTGATTTCCGGCTTAATTGCTGCCGGTGATTCATATGCCACCGCTAAGGGCGTCGCCAGTGGAGCGTCCAATGTCTCATAGATGTTGATGCCAAAAAACTTGGATTTGGCATCACTGAGTGCGGCTCGAACAGCTGCGATGCTGTGACTGGTTTCATTTAGATCCTGCGTTGTTGCTGCTGATGTTGCCGATGTTGTTGCAGTTGCAGCTGCATCCGGTATTTGCTGGCTTGGAATTATCGTGATGCCGTTCATGGCTGAATCACAGCGTAAACTTGGGCTTTCATTAACGTTACATGATCGCTGCTGGGGGCTCTTCAAATGTTGCACATTGCTGATTGCCTCCGGCTGTCCTGAACTTTCTCCGGCCCACAATTGTTGCTGTTGTTTCACCTTTGTGGCACTCAGGTTGTCATAGGTGCTAACTGGACGCACGTTTGGTTGTTGCATTGCTCTTCTTCTTCTTGTTGTTGTTGTTGTCGTTATACTGATATTTAACTTTGTATTCTCAGCGTGAATCGTTTAATCGATCGCTGGCAAACTGGCATAAAGTGCTATGTGAAAACATCACCATTCGATTTCCACACATTTTTGCGGCATTACCTGAAAGTATTCAAGTTCTTTTTGGCTATATTACTCATACCTATACACATGTTAAAATTGCTCTAGCCACACACACACACTCGCACATTTGCATCTACATGAGGTGAGTTTAAATCAGAGCTTTAGCCATGGGTGTAGCCAGGATCTCGTTTGGAGGGGGGTTACTCCATGTAGGTCAACATAAATGTAAGCAAATTATTGCACGCTGTCAGCATTTTCAGTTGCTTACAAATTGTTTTATTCATAAATCGTACATGCATAAATTACAATTATTTATGCATGAAATCGGTTCTTCCCCCCGCTTTACACTTGCTACGCCCATGGCTTTAGCTTAGTGACTGGTGACTAAATAGTTTCATTTTTTAAACAAGCTACACACACTCATATGAATCTTTCTAGTTTAGAACTTTGTGATTTGTTTAGAATGTGGAGAGTTGTTCTGGGCCGCTGAGTATGCTCTCACTGAATTGTTGTGTAGAGTTTTTTTGGTTTTTTTTTTTGCTGTGTTTTAAATTTTATCTGTTGAACTCGCCGAACGACAACAACAAATTTGAATCTACAATTGCAAAACGTTTGCTTCGATCTATTTAAAGGTTTCGTATGTTGTGTCTGCTAGCATGTATTACGAACTTACATAAATAAATAAGTATTTAGAGAAACACATGCAAACAAACGCGCAAACATATGTACATATGTATGTATGTACATAGAAACTTTGTTAACCATATAAAGTATACGGGAATTCACAACAAACGAAAGTTAAAATGTACCACATGAATTAACTATACACATAGGCACGTACATATGCATGTGTACGTTACTACACAGTGCGAAAATAGCGGTCAAAATTTAAATGAAATAACAATAACAAACTAACGAAAAAGAGAGAAAAAAACAAAATAAAACAGATTTGTAGAACGGCAACAAAACAAAATCCACGCTAAGCGAGTTCACTGCAACTGTACGCACCAAAAGGTGAAAACAAACTAAAAATAATTCTCACGAACAGACTGCGATCGAGCGCTTTAAGCAAGCCATTTCCATTTGTACGCTCGCTGCTGGGCCTAAACAAAAACAGAAGCAAGAAGCAGAAACCGAAACTGAATCCGAATCCGCTCACTTACCTGCCAAGCGCTTGGCAAGAGAGAGCACAACGCGAGACAGAGAGCGAGAGAGAGAGCAGAAAGAGACACTCTCTCAGAGTTTGAGCCAGAGACTGCTGGCACTGAATGTAGGTGCGGATAGTTTTCATTGTTCCTAGCTTGTTGCACACGTAGACGTGGCAAGACTATAAACATAGTACATACATACCTGCATACATCTGTACATACATATGTACATCATTTTCTTTATAGCCAACAAACATAGAACGAGAGCGAGAGAGAAAGAGACTGCGTAAGATCGAGAGCGATAGCAGCGGCTAATTTCTTACCAACAGCTTGGGAATTTTCACTCTTGTACCTACATACATTTTACACACTGTGCCCAGAACAACAAATATAGGATATTATAACAAATGAAATTAGAAATCTCCTTGTCCTACATTTTATTTTTGGATTACAAATTGTTGGACATTATTCATGTCACAATTCAGACCCATAAAAATCGCAATTATGCACTAGTGCAAATTATCAACAGGCATAACTTTGTTAAAACTGAACCGATTTTCAATAGCATTTTGTTTTTGGGTAATGGTTTGGTCTCTTTTTCAAAACAACATTTCTAGTTGGACTTTTTTTTTTTTTTCAATTCTTGTTTTATGCTGACCCTATAAATCGCATGTAGGTAGGTATTGGATTCAATTGGTCCACCGATTTTCAAAAACAATGTCTTTTTGATCATGATTTGACCATTAAATATATACTATTTTTGAATTTAAAATATAAATTTTTCGCATCTCATTAAATGACGATTCCATAAATACAACTATAGAGTTAAAAAAGTTCTTGCTTCGCTATTTTAACTTATATGTAGACCATTAAGACTTAAAGTGTTGTATTCAATCTAAAAAGTTTTATACTTTTATAGATATCTGAATTTCGGGTACATTCTACTTATTAAAGGTATGCAATTTCTTGTAACGAATATTTTGCAGTTAATCTAAAAAACTTCTGTTTTTATTCATGTAACATTAACGTTGCGAAATCGAAAAGCCCAGTAACGGACCATTGCACTTTCGATAAAATGAATATAGTCTTCACATGAACGACGAGTATTGCAAAATGTATATGACATGTGACCACATATAAACATATATATAAGATTTGGAAAATAATCGTATGATAAGGCATTATTTGAATCACAGCTGCGGTCTTCATTGGCTTCTTTGAAAGAGAAAGTTCTTAAATTGTCCCATGGTATTGTTTTCTCGATTCCCACGTAAAACACGCCGCTTTAGTTTTACCAAAATGCTATGTAAATTTCTTTGCTCCGGCCGGAAGACCAGTGATTAATGCAGAGATCGACATCAGCAAACTATTCCTATCGATAGTAGTTCTTTAGGCGCGCCTTTGTGAATTTGAAAGCTGTTTTCGAACGGAAACTAAAGCTTTACGGTATAACTATTTTAAGAGTTAGCTGTAAGCCGCACTTTTTGCAATATGTTTCAAGCAGATACGACACAAAATAGGACAGTTATACAAAAGTAATAATACCAGTTCGTACTTAAGACATTTTCATGCGACTTATGTACAGACTATGTACACACATACATACCATACATACAGACGTCTGTATATGTATTTGCCACAGTTGACGGCTTACCTTTATTGACCATGCCAATTAATAGAATTAAACAGAACACAGCTTTTACTGTACTCCAGTTAAAGTAGGGTTTTATTTTTCTTTACTCATTTAGACTTGCTCTGTGAACTAGCCAGCAGCAAAATGCAAGAGAAAAAAATAAGTAAGAATACTTTGACCGAATATGTTTGACTATGGAATACCCTTAAGCCATGTCTGAAGTACCATTATGCTTACGCAGATATATACATTTTTGTATATGTATATGTATAATAGCTCTTAATATAAAAAAGCTTTTTATAAATATATAACTAAAAAAGAATAAATTTTCATTAGTATAGTTTTAAATCTCAAAATCTACTTAATACAAAACAGTAGTTACAAATAGCTCGACCATATCATAATATACTCTTGAAGAGTATTAAAAACAGCCACTTTACGTTGTCCACAATGGGGCTGCGCAGCCGGCGCTTTAACGCACAGGTGGTTCCAAAAGTTACAAGCATGGATAAAAATGGTATATGTATATTTTGAATTCAATTTAGTCACAAGTATTTGTTTTAATAAATATTATTAAATATTTCAGAGTTTTCGGCCATTTCGGGCTTTAATACATTTCTGGTACTTTTAAATGGGACAAATTAGCAAAATAAGCTGTTTACACTGTTTTAAATTGTAACTAATTCTCATTTAATTGTTGACCAGGTAATCAATAAACTTTTAGCTACCGATTATTCAGTTTGAGATTGTCTCTGTTGTTGCTTGAGCCAGTAATGTACTATCCATCATTCTGCCCTCGCACAAATTGTGTAAAGCTGTGCGATTGCGCAGCTTGCTTGTATTTCACGTCGGCAACAATGCCACAACAATGACAAACAGCCAACCGACCAGCCGACCGACCGACCGACCGACCAGCGAACAAACCGAGCGCAGCCAGCGAACCAAGCAACCAATCAACCTTATGCTGACGGCGACGCTGGTCGGTCGGTCGGTCGTCGGTCGCGTCGGTCGTCGGTTGTCGCTTGTCGGTGCACACGCGCAGTGCCTGCGAACTTCTGTAAAGTAAAGCGCCAGCTGAAAACCAGTTATAAGTCAACTTTCATTCCAAGCAGACGTGTCAGGCGTACGGATCGGATCGCGTTGTTGTGTGTTGTGTTTGGCAACAACGAACACCGTTAATAATAATATATATATATATATACTGCATATATATATATGTACATACTCTCGTATTTGTATGTATCGTATGCACATGCATATATACGTTTTACAATTTTAACGCTCAGAGATAACTATTCATTTCAAAGTTGCAATCCAGGCCAAAAAGTCGTTATTTTTTTCTCCTTTTTGTTTCAAAATATTTGTTTACTGTGCTTTGTTTCACGGGTGAATGTTCAACTTGAGCTCCCACTCTAAATATTGTGAATGGCAAAAAAATAAAACAGAAAATATCCAGAAAGCGAAATCCATAGTTCTGACCATATTTGAACATGGCTTCTAAATAAATATACATACATTTGCATATATCAATGTATGTGTGTGTGTGTGTGTGTGTGTGTGTGTGACATAAATAACTAAAATCGGGATCAACTTTAGAGTGTGAGTGTGTGCGTATACTTGATACCAATGCTTGTGCTTCAATTTGAACGTATTGTACTTTCTCATATGGATTCAATTAACACTTTGTAAATCAAGTTAATAAAACACTAGCTAAAATCTCATGGGCTACAGTATTTCGGATCTTTTTTTTGGCCAGTGGCTATCGATGGCATAGATACAAAAAACAACAACAACAAAAACAACAACAGTAGTGTCTATAACCACTGATAATTATAATTAGTGAAAGATACGCGCTGTAACGAAAGTTGGCTTATAAGCTTCGGAGAAACCGGCCACTAAAATCAATTCTCAGCTCAACGGCACTCAGAAAACTTGCAATCCATAATTTGCATTTTTCGAAATGTATCATAGCACACCCAATAGAGTAATCGCTCAAAATACATATACTATACATATACATATGAATATATATATATATATATATATATATAAGCAATATGCCCCCAGGCCAAGTTAGCTAAACAGACCACAGCAAAACAAAGCCTTGAAAGCGGTCGAAACTATGCATATGTGAATGTGCATACATTTGTATGTATGTATGTATTATGTATGTATGTCTATGTGTACATATGATTACTAAAAACAATGACAAAAAATGTTAAGCTGATTATGTAAATGGTGGGTGCTATTTATTTTATATGTATATAACTCTTATATATGTAAAAGTTGCATTATCACTCCTTTATTTTCATATAATTATAATCTTTTACTAAAAGTAAAAAATATGGAACAAATCTTTAAAATCTATATATATGTTTTTTAGAGTCAAAGTCATCAAACTTGTAATATGATTATTACTGTATTACTGATGATCTTTAATTTAGACAAAAATATTTCGAAACTCTTTCAAATCACCAACCATATATATCTAACAGTCTTAAAGCCATTGACTGCGAGTGACAGTTTTAGAGTCACCAACTCCATTATCAGAAGGCTCTTTTTCAACCGTTTGCAGCTGTTGTTACGCTGGGAACTGATGGAGTATAGTAACGTTTTAACTTGTTTAATATACATATGTACATATGTATAAACCTAGCTGGGAGGCATAACTTGTTTATATATGCATATATACATACATATATATGAATATGAATATGTACAAAATATGTACTTACGTGAATGAATTTTAGTTTCAGTTAGTTTTGAGCTTCAAAGTCATTGCCCGGTTATTATGATCTTGTGTGATTATATGCATTTTAATATTTATGCAGTAACGCACACATACTTGCATGTATGCATACATATATAAATAAATAAATACTTACATACATACATAGATGTATGTAGTATGCATGCACATATTCATGATTATACAGTGAAAATTCAATGTGAATGCAAAGTGAAAATCTAGTGAACGTAAGACATCGACATCGACATCGGCTCACGCTATATACTTGCATACATACATATGTATGTACATACATACATACTCGCGGTTATAAATTGAATATATGTATGCATACATATATGTACATACATACATATGCTGGTTGCTTGCAATTACATAAATTCATACAAGCCACATGTTTAAATAATAGACAAGTGTATGCATAAGTTGATCATTGGTGATGCTACAACTGTAAATACCCCCCCTAATCAACAGCTAATAACAGCAAAAAGCAAACAATGTTTTGCTTTTGCCGCAAGTTATTGTTCAACGCGGTGGCACCTCGACTGGAAAACGCTTTGCAAAGAGCCATGGCCTTTTCAAAGTATACGCACACTCCATTCATAGTGCTGATAATGATGATGATGATGTCGCTAATTACAACCGGAAATTGCCATAGTAAGTTCCTTGCCAGCAAATCTATCAATAGCCTTAACATTAAGATTATATTGCAATCATATTCGTATATGAATTTAAATATACTCAAGCTCAAAACTTTGAACTGAGCGAAAAAATAACATCTTTCGAATAGTGTACAAAATCGTTCAGAAGGAATAGTGACAAAAATGTATAGCTTTATAATTGAGATACAAAGTTTTCTACAATTGGTAGACTATTTTTTTCTCTGCATAAAATATGACTTTTTAATAAGTAGAAAATGTTTTATAGCTTGAGTAGTTTGTACTTTGACTACAGAAATTTCACTCAAATTTAAAATTAAAAAATTTGTATTCAGACTGCAAACAATTTGTTCTAGATTCTTTGATTTTACAAATTATTTCTAACTCTTAAATTAAGTTCAGCTTGGCTTTTAATGCAGATCAAGAATTTCGCAAGTACTTTAATGGAGTCAAAGAAACTTCCTGTTGCCTATTATTAGCCCAACTTTACTATACCCTTTTTAATTATTTTTAAAGGGTATATTTCTGCTATATATATGAGAAGTATACAATAAGAAAGAAAAAAAACAATTAGAACTGTTTCAAGTATCCCACTCATAGTTGAAGGCTTTGGAAATCGAACAATCTTACTTTACCAGTTTCAAAATGTCGCTTGGATTGAGTTTAACCATTTCACTGTTGTTACGAGTTTTTTGAACATTGCATACACCTACGTGCCGTGTTTTTAAATGCCGTTTACGTTTTTTACTGTCCGCCTGATGTTGTCATAACGGAATTCAGATTCAAGCCACCTTTCTATCGCACAGGTTACTCGCATGTCCGCCCTAGTTACCCAATTCAATGGATAGTTCATCTTTTTTGCATTCTGTGCATTCTTGACGTTACATTAAGTTATTCGACAACAGACGCAGCCACACCCCATGCACATAGTACATATGTTCTCATAAAAACCAGAGACACCCATTGAAGCTATTGTGGTATATACTAGATACATGCATACATAGATATGTACATTATACATAGGTATGGATACCACTGGTAAAACCGGATGAATGCGATTTAAGTCTCATAACAATAACTGCTTTTTATTCGGCTCTTGGGCATAAATAACATCATCGAAGCTAGCAACACTTTGCAACTGCAAAAATGAGAAGGGAAAAACCTGACATCAACAGCTGCAACAGCAACAACAGCAACAACACCAACAACAGTCACAAAACATCGCGCATGTCTCTCGGAACAGCTCAAAAACCAACTTCAGCCAAAAGAAACTACACCAAGGAACATATGCAAATACTTCCGTGCCCCGCCGTCTTACAGATCATAGGCCACAAAAACAACTAAGGCGGCAGCACCAAAAAAAATAACAAGAAAGAACAGCATTTTTCGGCACGTCGAAGACGACAGACCTTTCCATCCTACATGATATCTGAGCAAAGAAATAAAAATGCTAAAAAGTGCATAAACTTTGAATGTACACTTGATGTAGAACATGTACATGCACAAAATGACAACGAGTTTGAAAATCGGTTCAGTTTTGACAGAGTTATGGGAGTTTTGAAATCTCTGAAGAGCATTTCTAAGCACTATATAAGCCAACATTTTTGTCATTAATGGCATGATTTTTGACAGAAAAATGAATCACCTCATAATCACTTTTCCTATAGTTTTTTATACTAATTTTGACACCCACATTCAAAAATAAATACAATTTCAAGATTCTATGTTTTGAAAAAAAAAAAAATTTTGTTAAATTAAAAAAAAAAAATTATTTATAAAACTGCATAAACCTTAGATGTGGAATTGAAGTAGATGACTAATAATGAACAAAATGGCTTATGGATTGACAATCGGTTCAGTTTTGAGAAATTTATGGGAGCTTGAAGTCTTAGAAGGGCATTTCTAAGGCCATTTATAGGGATTTAGGCACTTAACAAGCGAATATTTATTTAATAAAATAAACCTCGTCAGTATCACTTTTCCCACAGTTATGTAAATTTTTTTCTGAAACCGCCTCAAAAATAAATAACAGGATCTAAATTTTAAATAAAAAAAAAATTTTAAAGTGATAAGGGATTACGTGATGTTTTCACCAAAAAATTAAAAAAAAAAAAAATTTTAAAAGTGCAGAAGCTTTCATTATAGAATTAAAGTAGAGGTTTTGACAGAGTTATGGGAGTTTTGCAATATTAGAAATGCCCATTCTAAGCATTCACGAGTATTAACTAGGGACCGTAACGGTCTCTGGCGTTAACACATTTTCATAGTATTAGCATTGTTTGCGAAAATGATTCAAGTTGACTATACATACTATAAGCTTGCTTATCTCAATGGATGTTTAGATGCAGATATGCAGTTGAACAATAATGAGAGAGTTTTATTCTTTAATTGTTGTAAAAATTTGAATAAGACAATTTCTTGGTACTAACTGGCATACCATACATACATATACACACATACATACATATGTATATTTGATATGTAGTAACTTGCCTATTCATATCTAAGCATTATGGGAAAATCTCTGAAAGTCTGAAGTCAAATTGTTCGTTTACAAATTAAGGCCGATGGGAAAAAGCCTAGAACACAACTGAATATATTATATGCTAATTTTCGGGTTAGAGGCCGTGTTCTTATGCCACTGAAAACAAAGGGCAATAGAGAAGAAACACCCACACCAACAATGCATAGTATATATACTAACACAGATAGATATACATATGTACATATAAGGGCATTCTCAACTGTCCAGACATTTTAACAGGTTTCTCAAAATGGCCTGTATTGTTTTAGGATTCGTATTTAAGAAACTTGAACCTCGACTGCTTTGCATACCATATGCACAACTGAAGACATAAAAGATATACGTATGTATGTATGTATACAATATGCACGTTCAGATACACGTTTATTTTACAAGCGGTATATGACATTCAAGCTTTCTCAACTGAAACATTTTGTTCAGTTGGTTAAGCCCCCGTTTGCATGTTTGTTTTTATTTTTAGTATATGGTATATAGTATATATATCTGCGGTGTATAGTCCAATGGCTTCGAAGCGAATCGTGTTACGTAAACTGCACAACTTCTGCACAATTTGATTGATAAATAAATATGACCAGCGAACTCAACCAAATATTAAATGTAATGGATAAATCGCAAAAATTTACTAGACAGTCTAATATAATTTTTAACTACAGTCCGAAGTTAACAACTAAATCAATTATCAACCTTATGCAAATCAATACATATACAAACTAAAAAACTTAGGGATTCCAACTTTGCGTATAAAGTTTAAATTGAGTTAAAATCATGTATGTTTGTATATGTGGTTAGTAAAAATCATTTAAATAATTTAATTTTTATCATATTGTTTTTATTTATATATTTTGAGAGATGACCTCATTTATTTCACCATAACTTACGTACCAGGGCGTGACCTAATCACTCGGAATACTTCCAAATCCTGTCGCCACATACATACTATATGTAAATAAAGCTTAATAAGTCATTTTGGCAAAAGTCTTGTCTTAATTATTTAAAAAGACCTTTCTCCGCAAAATGGAAACGCAAATAGTAAATATAATTTAAAAAGTATACAACACATGATTCTGGCAGATTTCTTGATATATTCCTGAATGCTGTGTACCCAGCATGCATTCCAGCAAATCCCGTCTTTCGCAGATGATACAGCAATATTCAACACATCACGATTCCCTACTCAAGTCAATTGGCTACACTGAACAAAATCAAGAAATTCGTACTTAAACTGTTAGCCAGCGGTGTCTGAAGTACCTTTAATACTTATATTGTTAGGCGCAGTACAAAATAATTGATTTAAGTACGTTAGCCAGAATTCTAAATTTAAACCTCTTTTATGCTTAAAAAAAACAGCAAAAGAAATAAAGCTCTTTCAACTGTAAATTTCTTAATTTTTATATATATTGTACATATGTACATATGTACATATATACACAGTTCTAAGTTTGGCCGTGATATGGCAATTAAGAACAAGCTTAAATAATAATAACAATAATAATAATGATAATTCAACACGTATTTGTTTATAGTATGTGGTCCGCCAGCGGTGCCGCTTAATGCCAAAGTGCGCACAGTGTCCGGCGAGACGGGAATATCGGAGGCACAGTACACGTGTGATGCGGGCTACGAGCTGTTTGGCTCCCCCAAAATCAAATGCGATGCCCGCACCGGCTGGGAGCGGGATCTGCCCTTTTGTGGCGTCAATGTCGCCTACCGCAAGCCGGTGAATCAGAGCTCCTATACGCGCAGTGGTCCGGCCAGCTATGCGAACGACGGCAAGCCGGGCAATAAGGTAATTGATAGTAGTCGATAAGCAAATATCGTATAATTCAAGATATTTACACATTCAAGATAATTGCCTCAAAGTTACTGTCATTATTTTAACTTGAATATTTAAATTTTATTAACTTGAATATTTAAAACTTATAACGTATGACTCGTAGATACTGACAAACTAAAATAATATTTAGCTCAAAATATATGTGGATATATGGCATAGGTATATTAAACTGACTTTTTTTTTCATTTCATAGCTTTACCATTGTTCTTAACTATTATTTATATTTTATTTTTGATTTTTTATATACCAATTGGTATATTTTATTTATTTGTTTTTGCCTGCAAAAGTCAAAATGGGATGCAAGTCATGAATTTAAATTCGCAACAGGTTTCAAGTGGCGCCACCTATCGTATTTAACTGCTAACTATTGCATATGAAAATGTCAGGTTAAAAAATTATATTAATTTTTTTTTGTAATAATTAGTTAAATTAAATGAAATTTTATAAATTAATATTAATATAACTGGAATAATAATATTGGATCATACGTTGGCGATAGTTGCACTTAAATCAATTAAAATTACTATATATAAAGAGAGCAGAAAACATAATAGTTTCCATCCCCCGCAGAATCCCGACGGACAGGAGTGCTCGGAGACGCAAAAGGAGCCATCGCCATGGTGGCGTGTGGATCTATTGGCACCGCAGGCGGTGCATGTGGTGCGGATAACGACGCGAGGATGTTGCGGACATCAGCCGCTGCAGGATCTGGAGATACGCGTGGGCAACAGCAGTGCTGATTTGCAGCGAAATCCGCTGTGCGCCTGGTATCCGGGCACCCTGGACGAGGGCATTGTGAAGACATTCACGTGCGCCCGGCCGTTGGTTGGCCAATATGTTGCTATTCAGCTGGTTGGCGTTGAGGGCAGTTTGAGCCTCTGCGAGGTGGAGACTTTTACGAATGATGAATTTTCCGTTGATAGGTGCCTCAGTCCCAAAATTGGTGTAGAGACTGTTGTGACGACATTCTCCAAGACATGCTACGACTTTCATATCACAAAAGGTGAAAGCTTTGAAAAAGCTCAAAGCATTTGCAAGCAGACAGGCAAGTTCAACTCGACTATCGATAAATGCAACGATAACTACGTTAAT
Organism: Drosophila maculinotata; assembly: GCA_035045305.1. Classification (NCBI taxonomy): domain Eukaryota; kingdom Metazoa; phylum Arthropoda; class Insecta; order Diptera; family Drosophilidae; genus Drosophila; species Drosophila maculinotata. The sequence continues at coordinate 10,010,036 of JAWNPD010000679.1, read as the reverse complement.
CATATGCATTTTTCCCACAGGTGGCAACTTGGTGCACGAATTTCGTGGCGCTACCAGTCAATATATTCTATCGGAGTTAGAACGTCGCAAGACGGAATTGAAGCCGCAATTAGTTTGGATTGGCGCACAAAAAGAACCGGGAATTACCTCACGCACTTGGAAGTGGGTAAATGGTACGAATCCGTGATATGAATGTATGAAACATAGATTAATGTGCATTTTGCATAATTATCAGGTGAAGTTGTACAGAAGCCCGCTTGGGGCAAGGATCAGCCGAATAATTATAATGGCGAACAGAACTGTGTGGTCTTCGATGGTGGCCGTAATTGGCTCTGGAATGATGTGGGCTGCAATCTGGACTATCTGCATTTCATATGCCAACACTGTATGTATCCAAACTCTCCACCCGGTATCAGACTCTAATCCGAGTTTTCCCCCTTTAGCTCCCTTATCCTGCGGCTCGCCGGATGCTCAGCAAAACACCACTGTGCTGGGCAAGAAATTCACTTTGGGCGAGAGTATTCAATACGATTGTCCCAAGGGTCACACCTTGTTGGGTCACGCGGAGAGGGAGTGCCGGACGGATGGCATCTGGAGCGGATCAGCGCCGAGCTGTAAATGTGAGTAACTGAATCAGCTAATCTTAGATATTTAAATTAACTCCAATTCCATTCGTTCACAGATGTCGACTGCGGTGCACTGCCCGAATTGAAATTCGGTTCGATACATTTGTCGGAGGAGCGGACCAGTTACGGCGTAGTGGCCACCTATAGTTGTCATGAGAATTACACGCTGATTGGCAATGAGAATCGCACGTGTTTGCAGGAGGGCTGGAATGGCAAGCAGCCAGAGTGTTTGGTTGACTGGTGTCCAGATCCACAGCGGATCACCGGCGGCAACGTGCGCTTTACGGATAAGCGAGCCGGATCGACAGCCGCATACGTGTGCGAACCGGGCTATGTGCTTGTTGGCGAGGCGGTAAGTAAACTGGAATATAAACATATTTACAAACATTTAAACTGTTGCACATTTGCAGATCATCTCCTGTGGACTGGGTGGTGAATGGTCCAGCAAAACGCCATCTTGCCGATTTGTAGATTGCGGTGCGCCCGCTCGTCCAGATCGGGGCATATCGATTCTATTGAACGGCACCACCACCGTAGACTCTGTGGTGAAGTACGAGTGCGACGAGGATCACTGGCTAGACGGCCCATCGGAGCTATATTGTACCAAAGATGGCAAATGGTCCGGCGAAGCGCCCGTCTGTGAGCTGGTCACTTGTGAAACGCCACAAGTGCCCGCCGGATCCTTTGTCATTGGCTATGACTATAATGTACACTCGAAGATCCAATATAATTGTGATCCTGGCCACATAATGCATGGAATCTCTGTGCTTGAGTGCCTGGATACGGGTGACTGGAGCTCCGATGCGCCCTATTGTGAATGTAAGTTGAAGAGATATAGTAATATAGTTTCTAGCTTATTACAAATCCTTCCTTGCAGATGTCGACTGTGGCACTATACTGCCCATACCTTTTGGCAGCATCAAATATGCTTCGAATACAACTTACGTCGGCTCCGAGGTGGTCTTCAGCTGCACCCAATCCCACAAGCTGAGCGGTGTGGTCAAACGTAAATGCCTAGAATCGGGCACCTGGAGCGATGCCTTGCCCAAATGTGAAGGTGCGACCAGAAATTTATATGGCTATATTATTTGAACTAATCTATATATATGTTGCTCAATAGAAATTCGCTGTCATGAACCGATGTTGCCCACGCATAGCCTTCTCTCCGTCACGGGCAATGACCGAATGTACGGACGCACTCTTATACGCACCGCAGAATCGATACAGAATACGGCTCAGACATACAAGTAAGTTATCGTTGGGAGTAATCATATACAACTATTCAAGGTATCGTATATGCTATAAACTGTAATTATTGTGAGTTCTCTAAATACCAAAGAATTGTAATTTCTATAAAAATATGGCAAATTATGTAAATGATGAACTGAAATATCAAGAAATGCAGATCAATTAATTATATTATCTATGTAGCAGCTAAACCAGAATACAACAGAAATCTCAGTGTAATTAATAAACATCTCAATTTTGTACCGCTCCTATATAGCATATATAATTTACTTATTCAAGACAGACTGAATGGTGAAAGTGTTTAGAGAATCTCGGTTTCTGAAATATATTAACTGTTTCCTTGGCTTTTCAGAATTGGCGCACTGGCAAAGTATCGATGTGAGCGTGGTTACAAAATGGTTGGCGAGGCACTGGCAACCTGCACGGACAATGGCCAGTGGAGCGGTATTATACCAGAGTGTGTCTGTGAGTTTACCAAGAGTTGCAATTTAAAGACCGGAAATAAACAAACACTCATTTTACAGATGTGGAGTGTGGAGCACCCGAGAATATAACCGATGGTAAGGTGACCTTGGCCACAAATGCCACATACTATGGAGCCGCAGTCCTTTACGAATGCAGTGCCAATTTCAAGCTGAGTGGCGTTTCGAGGCGTTTGTGCACAGAGCACGGCAACTGGAGTCATGAGGCACCCAAATGCGTTGAGGTCGTTTGTGAAGAGCCCAATCTGAGTGAAAGCTTGAACGTGGAGGCGGGCACTCGAGCCGTTGGTTCGATGGCCATCTTTAATTGCTCCAAGGGCCGCATCCTGGTTGGCAACGACACGCGCGTCTGCCAGAAGAATGGCAAATGGGCGGGCAAGAGTCCAACATGCAGACGTAAGTATTGTACAAGAAAAGGAGCTTCGAATTCATATTAACCGGTTTCCCTTTATAGCTGTCGACTGTGGACGACCTTTGGCCATTGACAATGGCCGTGTTATTGTGGTCAATGAATCCACGCTATACGGTGGCTCTGCGGAATATCATTGTATACCCAATTACAATCGCATTGGTCAGTATCTGCGCAAGTGCACCGAGGATGGCGCTTGGAGCGGCAAGCAGCCGCATTGTGAACTGGCGGCTGTGGAGGGTCAGGAGAGCTCAGAGCTGGGCACTGGGGTTGCCATTGGCGCCACGGTTATTGTAGCGCTACTCGTCATCTTTGGCCTCATCTTTCTGTATCGCAACAAGGCGAGACCCGTGAAGAACACTGAGAATATCCAGGCAGCCGAAACGAAGGATGAGCGAAATGCCGCCGTAATGTCCTATTCAACGCTGGAGGCAAACAATCGACTGCACATGGACAACAATCCGTCAGCGACTTTCAACACATTCCAAGGTGGTGCGGCGCGAAGAGGAGTCAATAATAATAACAATAACAATAACAACAGCACAGCAGATGGCGAACGAATGAACAATCGATCGGGTGAGTGAGAGGACAATAGCTTTACAATTCCAACAAATAGTAACTAAATTTATATTTCTAATTTATAGAAAACATTTACGATCAAATACCAAATGAACAGTTTTACGATGCACCCTACGAGATGCGGTCGAATGATGAAGTTTACGAGCCGGAGCCAGTATCCAGTAATGTGATCACAATCAATGGCATCTCAGTGCGATGAAAGCGGATACATAAATACATACATACATACATGGCATACATACATATGTATATGTATGTGGCACATGGCTCGTAATATAGTAGTACTCATACTTTTATGTACTTACTACATGCATCATATCATTAATGTTAACTTGTGTTTATAAATGTATATAGTAATTTTAGAAAGGACGTGAATTATTCGTAGTTACCAACAACAATTAATCGCCTACTGCCCCCATGCTAAACAATTGATTGAATGTTTGTGTGTACATAAATACATAAAAAGGCATTTTACACGTACTGATTTCTCGAACAACTCTTTTTTTTTTTTAAATATGCAACATGGAAAATAAGTCAAGCGGCCACTTTAAAAACAAAAAACTTAAAAAAAAACACAAATTAGAGCACGATTTCCGTTCCATGTTTTTTTTTTTTTATATAAATTATTATGTATTATATAAAATATGTATGTATAATCAGAATGTACAATTTTGTTATGCAATGTGTAAGTACTCGTTAAAACTTAAGTAAAAGAAGAAATTATGTTTTACTTGAATAAATATGTGGTTAACTAATTTATTATGATTCAGACAAACTGAGTGCATTATCTATTTCTATTTATTCATTCCGGTCCCCTTTAACGGTTCTAGTGCCCTATTGTTTGATCAATAATTCCTTGACAAATTTGAGCTTTGTTTGCTGTATAATGAAAACAGTTGTTTACACAAAATTGTTCAACTGGCATTATGCTAAATTTTAACAAAAATTTGGCAGTTTTATCAATATTTGTATAATATTTTTGGATTTTAAATTGCATATGTATGAGTGTGTGCATAAGCTGAGCAGACGAGGATGGCGAAGAGAGCAGGAGCTCAACAGTTACAGACTGACATCAAAACGGACGAGGAAATGGATTTGTTTTTGACTCGCTCGGGATTGCTTCGTAATTGCCAATCGATGGGACTGTCCTCTTGGATGCGGCAACATTCATACCATTCCCTTTTTTGTTTTACAGTTTTGGAAGTGTACTCAGAGTGGTGTGGCCCATGTCTGGGAATGATTGGTTCCTTGCGTAAAGTGAAGCTCGAAATGGGTGGCGATAATATGCACTTGGCCATCGTATGTAACAGTTGCTAGTTAGTTTAGTAATACTTTAATTCAATCAATTATCTTAGTGCAAAGCGGATACCGTAACAGCTCTAAAGCGATTCCACAAGCGAAGTGAACCTACTTGGCTATTTGTTTCAGTAAGTTTTAGTTTCCTCCTCCTATCTGTTATAGCTTTTTCTTAGTGAGATTTTTTGGATTCGCTTTAGAATGGACGGGCTGTTAATATTTGCCATGGCTCAGATGCTCCAAAACTAGTGTCCATGATAGCCACCGAACTGGAAAAAGTAATGTCAAATGCTTCGAGAGTAACGTATGCTCTGGACGAACTGCAGCCGGTTGAGGCTGAGGCATTAAAGGTCAAAGTGGCGGCAATTGAAAATGCTGCACGCGTGGAGCGTGACAAGCAGCATAAGAAGAAAATTGATTATCTCAATCGTTGCACGGATTTGATAATGGAAAACTTACCGGACATTGGTGTCACCGTTTTTGGGCCACAAGTCTCTCGCGATATGTTCAAGAAACTGTCCGAGCCAGCCGAGCATCTGAAAATTCAATGCAAGGATCGAAAGTATCTGGAAGTGTCCGCTGCAATGTTCGATATCATTAACTATGCCTGCAAGAATCCGCTATCTGATGACGTCATTGAGCAGCTGGATGGCAAAGAATTGCTGGTGTGTTTCTGGAAAATAGACGAGTCGTCGGGTCCCATACCGCATGTCCTGGCAGCCTACGCCCATGAGCTAACCAGGGAAAGAGTTGCCCCAGCAGATGACGAGCATCCGCAACCATATGCCATTCCACCAATAATAATGCCGCTGAAGCTTAAGTTCGAGGTTGAAGTGGAAGAGGGTGAAGTCTGGGTGGAGGAAATCAGCTCCGAAGAAGAGGCAAGATTGAAGGCTGCCGAGAGGAAATCAGCGGAAAAGGCAAAGTCCGTTACTGGTCTACACGACGACTCTCGCAAGGATCACGAAATGGATGAGGACGATGGTGAGGAAGAAGCAAGTGAAGAAGAAGAGGTTACACAAGCGCCACAGCAAGCATTCCCCGACATGGCATTCGATATGGATTTCGGCCTGGACGATAACATTCCCGACGAAGAAGAGATGGTGGAGGAAGAGGAGGAACCACCAAAGCCACTAACGCGCACCAAGCATGTCAAGATCCCGCCCGTCTGGGTGGCCAACAATCGTCGCACCCACGCTGCCCTCATCTATGTGTTCTTCCGCAGCCAAACGGGCGGATTCCTACCAGCCGATCCACCACCAGAGCCACCGCACGTCGTTATGGCATTCGAGGCATACAAACGAGATGATGTCATGGATCTTGTGAAAACGACCAGAGAGGATATACCTCAATACGGTTTCTTCACCAATGACAGACCGGGAGAGGCAACTCTGATCACAAACTCTATCTATAAATATGATGAGCTACGACAACCTACAGCGTACGTTACCATTCATTATGCTTTCCAAATCCCTATTCACATATATTTCCAATTACTTTCCAATTTAGAAGCGACAGATTGGTGCTTAAAGTTAACAAAGTTCAATCTTATACTATGCTATCATTGGTGCAATTTGAACCCACCTTCTGCAGCAGCAATGTTACTTCCGGTCGCTTGGATGCACTTAAATTCTTTCCGGAAGATTACAAAACCGACGATGAGATCCCGGTTGATATACAGAAGCCGACTAAGAAGGTAGACTCATCTGATGTTTTTGGTTTTCCACTTTTAATTCTTAATACCCATTTTAACTATCTACAGAAGAAGAAAACTCCATCCGATGCAGCTAAAGAACCTGGGCATGAACCATCCACTGAGCTCGAGAAGGCCAGGGACTCTGCTCCAGTTGAAGGTGCACCCGCTGAAGGTCCAGAAGTCGAGGCGCCACCAGTTGAGGCACCACCGAGCGGGGCTCCGCCGGCGGAAGCACCAGCCGGTGAAGCGCCACCAACCACCGAAGCCGCTGCTGCACCCACAGAGGCAGCACCACCAACTGGCGAAGTTATCGCGCCACCGGAGCCGCCCAAAGAGGAAGTTGCTGCCGAACCGGCAGAACCATCGGCTGCTGAGACTGCACCGGCCCCTACGCCACCATCTCCAGAAGCGCCACCTGAGCCAGCACCAGCTGAATAAATTGTCTGAGACACATATGCATACATGCCTACATTTATTTATATTTGTACTAATATTATGTAACTAAATCCCTACGTGAATACACACAAAATCTAGTTTTCAATATCAGCTGTATGTTGTATTTGCCAGAATTGGAGAAATTGGCCCAGAATTGATGATAATTTGAGAAGTTGCATATCAGCTTTCCATTAATTGTTCGATCGTGGAGGTAAGTTTTTATGTAGTAGAGCAGCTTTGCACGCTTGTTCCATCCTAGAGGGTGGATTGAAAGATCACTACTGTGAAAATCAATAAAAATATATATATATGTATAATATAAATAAATTTGTATGTTGTTTGTAATCAGTTGTCAGCTGTTCGCTAGTCAGCTGCTTGCTGTCGATATAAATGCCTGTAACTGCTACTATTACTTATTTGTAGTACCAGCAGAAAGATCCTATCAAATCCGCCGATAGTATCTGTAAATTTATCTATTTGTTCTTATATACATACATACAATATTAAAAACACAACAAAACTTTTTACAAGTAAACTCTTCGATGCTCTGAATATTCTCTTTGATTTGTATTAAGTAGTAACTTTTTTTATGGTTTTTTTTTGCTATAATAAAATCAGCATATTAATGCACTGTGATGAACGGTAAAATGTAAACAAAGAACAAAGAACACGCGGTTACCGGTTACCTTGAAATATAATGAGTTCGTATACATACATACCCACATACATACATACATATACTATACACACATGAATATGCACGTGTGTGAGTGCTTGGCCAAAAGACTGAAAAACAACGCATAATAAATACCATACATATGCATGTACATGCATGTATATGTACATCGTACATGCAAGTGATGATGAAAGTGCATTTCACAACAATTTTACTTATATGCTTTGAGCAATTTACGAAGGCCATTGCCCAAGGCATGCCAGTCAGTCCGTGTCCAAAGATCTTTCAATACAGATTCGATGGCAGTGAATGGTTTGGCCTAATTGCCGTACGAAATCCAGCCGTACAAGCTCTACAAATTCGCGTAACGCTCTCCATGCGAGGCAAGCCAACCACGGTGGGTGTTTCTCTGTTATTTGCACCATACGCGATCATCTTTCATTAATTATTTATTTATTTTCACAGAATTATCTGGGGGAAATAGAGCTGCTGACCCGTGGACAGTTCACAAATAATGCACCAGTGCTGTACAAGATTCGATTCCCGAAACATCACTTTCCCCCCAAATTGGTGCTCATCTCGGCTAACAATCAAGTCATTTGTTTTGGATCTGGCGGTAATCTGAATGTAATTGAGATATATAATAGAGTAAAAATTATACTAGCATTTGTATATTGCAGATCACAGCATTTTTATGACTCAAATTCAGCTGGAGCATACGCGAAAATTGACTTTTATACCAGATAAGAAGTCATCGGGTCTAATGGCATCTGCAGACGGTGGAGATTTTGGAATGGCAGTTGGTAAGGAGTTGCCAGGAAATCATGAGTTCGGCTCTAAGCCTCTGCCGCACATCCAGTTCAAGAAGTATGCATCTGGATTGTGCTCGCTTTTCAGTACAATGGTACATATATATGTATGTATGATACACACATATATATATCTTTATAAACATATTACAAAAACCCAGATTGATCTGACTGATCAGAGCACAGTAATCCAAACCGTTAGATATATTTTTTTGTTCATGTTTGTCTTAAATCCGATTGGCTTTAAGTTAATATTGAATGATCAGTGAAAACCCCGTTAAAAAAGTTTTGAATTTTTAAAACATTGTATTCTATTTGAAATCGATACCTGTTTGACGCGTTTAAAGAAAATCCACCTTACGTAAAATGAATGGAAAACTGATCAAATGTAATACTTGCTTGGTAAAAAATAAGTGATAACCAATGAAAGTCTTGATACCCTTACAGAAAACCGTTTCATTCGGCCGGGGAAATCTGTGGTAAGGTTGATAAAAGTCTTGACTTTCGATTGCCTCAACGAAGGCAACGGAAAATAAACCCCAGCCCTGCCCCAAGTAATACTAAAGGATTTCGATTCAATGCTGATGCCGCCAACCAGTCGCCAACATTTGTTTCTCTCGGTGACTACGACAACGATGGCGGCGATGAGGTGATCGAAGATGCCGAAGACGACACCGACAACGACAACGACGGCGAGGAGGATGACCCAGCGGATTCAATATTTTTTGTTGATGGCGAGAATGCAACGACTGGCAACATCCTGCCGTCGATAACACGCGGTGCCTGGCCCTGGCTGGCGGCGATATACGTCAACAATCTGACATCGCTGGACTTTCAGTGTGGTGGAACTTTGGTCTCTGCTCGCGTTGTTATCAGCTCGGCGCACTGCTTTCAAATGTTCAATCAGCGGTACACGGCCAACGAGGTGCTCGTCTTTTTGGGACGGCACAATCTCAAGAACTGGAATGAGGAGGGCTCCTTGGCGGCACCGGTCGATGGCATATATATACACTCCGATTACAACAAACAGTTGAGCAACTATGATGCGGACATAGCTGTCATCATACTCAAGGATGAAGTGCGGTAAGTACCTACTGCCATTGGCCAGCTGGCTATGCCATGATTAATTTGAAACACTCTCAACTCCTGCCAGCTTCAACACATTCATACTGCCCGTGTGCCTGTGGTCGGGATCCAGCAAAGCGGAGTATATAGTGGGCGAGCATGGCATTGTCATTGGCTGGAGCTTCGATCGTGCAAACGCTACGGCTCTTTCGAGGGGTTCCGGCTCATCAGCTGGCAGCGCTGCCGAATCCTTCGTGAGCAATAGCATACCTACTGTAGTCAAGGCACCTATCGTTTCCAACGAGATGTGCTTCAAGGCGAATCCGCACTTTCGCAGCCTCTCCTCGAATCGCACCTTCTGCGCGGGAATCCTGGTCGATGCCAGGACAGCCAGTTTGCACAAGAATGCTGGACGTCCAGGCACTAGCATCTATACGGGCATTTCCGGTGCGGGACTTATTATACGCAAGAACAATCGTTGGATGCTACGTGGTACAGTATCGGCCGCTTTGCCTCGAGGATCGCAGGATAGCGACTCGTCTCCGTGTTGTACTAGTCAATATATCATTTATGCAGATGTGGCAAAGTTTATCGATTGGATTATGGCCTTTATTATTTAGTTTGTGCCCTTGCTGTCATGCAATAAATAACTGTCGTGTTCCAATTGAAGATATCCTCCTTGCTGTTTTTAGCTACCTCAAAAGTCGCAAGATTTAATTTTATGACAGTCTCTACCTAAATGAACTTCTAACTTCTTTTAAATTGCTTTTATGACAGACCCTGCTGCGGATTAGCCCGCTACCTAGGGCAGAAGATAATCCTGTGGGTTTTGTGGCTACGTTTACCTGATTCCTCGCACCCTCTCCCTGCTTGTATAAAGCCGAGTTGCAATATTGCATATTACATCATTTGTCGCTCGGGACTTGCCGGAACATGCTGACCGTGGTATTAGTATTGATTAGTCTCCGACTGGTGGCCGCCAACGATGACGGGTGCAATGAGATGGTCTGCGGCTCTGTGGTGTCCAAGTGCCTGCTCACGCAGAGCTGCCAGTGTAAGCTGAATGACTGCCATTGCTGCAAGGATTGCCTCAACTGCCTGGGCGAATTATATACGGAGTGCTGCGGCTGCTTGGACATGTGTCCCAAGCACAAAGATGCCCTCACCTCGCTGACACCTCGCTCGGAGATCGGTGATGTGGAGGGTGTGCCCGAACTGTTTGACATACTCACCGCCGAGGACGATGATCAGTGGTCCACCATACGCATTCCGATGCGGCCCGGTTTCAAGCAGCGCATGGAAGGTGAATCCAACTTGCTACATCTGTCCCGGCACAAGACGACCGCCATTGTCAACTGCACTGTCATATATGTAAACTCGTGCATCCGATCCAACAAATGCCGCCAGCAGTGTGAGAGCATGGGTGCCAATAGCTATCGCTGGTTCCACGATGGCTGCTGCGAGTGCGTCGGTGCCCATTGTCTCAATTATGGCATTAACGAGAGCCGCTGCAGTGCCTGTCCGGAGGATCAGGACCTTTTGACCGCTGACACTGCCAATGGCGATCCTGAACAGGATCTGGAGCGTATATTCGGCTTTGAGGATGATGCGCCCGCTGATATGTGGGACTATGGAGAGGAGGACGACATGGATTAGATTCACCCAAATCCCACACTGACTTGAATTCAGTATGATTAATTGTAAATAACTGAATAAACTAATGATTTAGTAATAAGTTAATTTAAAAAAAATGTTATCGAAACTGCATAAACTTTAAATATGGAATTAAATGTATGATTGACAATCGGTTCAGTTTTGACAAAGTTATGGGAGTTTGAATTTTGACACCCACAATCAATAAAAAAAGATTTCAAGAATCTATTTTTTGAAAATTCAATTTTGGTAAGGGTCCCCCTTATGCTTTTTTCTCAAAAATATTTGAAAAAATGTATCTTTCAATAATACATAAACTTGAAATGTAGAATTGATATATAGGACAAATCATGAACAAAATGGCCTCAAGCTTGACAATCGGTTCAGTTTTGACCAAGTTATGGAAGTTTGAAGTGTAGAAAGGGCATTTGTATGGGCCAATCAGAGTGTCTACAAGACAATTTTTTTTGCCATTTTGGCATGATTTTTGACAGAAAAATGAAACACCTCAGAATAATTTTTTTTATAGTTTTTTATACTAATTTTGACACCCACAATCGATTAAGAAAAGAATTTCAAGAATCTATTTTTGAAAATATAAATTTTGGTAAGGGTCCCCCCTTATGCTTTTTTCGCAAAAATATTTGAAAAAATTTAACTTTAAATAATGCATAAACTTGAAATCTAGAATTATCATATAGGACAAATCATGAACAAAATGGCCTCAAGCTTGACAATCGGTTCAGTTTTGACCAAGTTATGGGAGTTTGAAGTCTATAAAGGGCATTTTTATGGACTTACAAGACATTTTTTTTTGTCATTTTGGCATGATTTTTGACAGAAAAATGAAACACCTCAGAATAATTTTTTTTATAGTTTTTTATACTAATTTTGACACCCACAATCGATTAAAAAAAGAATTTCAAGAATTTATTTTTGAAAATATCAATTTTGGTAAGGGTCCCCCCTTATGCTTTTTTCGCAAAAATGTTTGAAAAAATGTAACTTTTAATAATGCATAAACTTGAAATGTAGAATTGATATATAGGACAAACCATGAACAAAATGGCCTCAAGCTTGACAATCGGTTCAGTTTTGACCAAGTTATGGGAGTTTGAAGTCTATAAAGGGCATTTTTATGGACTTACAAGACATTTTTTTTTGTCATTTTGGCATGATTTTTGACAGAAAAATGAAACACCTCAGAATAATTTTTTTTATAGTTTTTTATACTAATTTTGACACCCACAATCGATTAAAAAAAGAATTTCAAGAATCTATTTTTGAAAATATCAATTTTGGTAAGGGTCCCCCCTTATGCTTTTTTCGCAAAAATGTTTGAAAAAATGTAACTTTTAATAATGCATAAACTTGAAATGTAGAATTGATATATAGGACAAACCATGAACAAAATGGCCTCAAGCTTGACAATCGGTTCAGTTTTGACCAAGTTATGGGAGTTTGAAGTCTAGAAAGGGCATTTTTATGAACTTACAAGACAATTTTTTTTGCCATTTTGGCATGATTTTTGACAGAAAAATGAAACACCTCAGAATAATTTTTTTTATAGTTTTTTATACTAATTTTGACACCCACAATCGATTAAAAAAAGAATTTCAAGAATCTATTTTTGAAAATATAAATTTTGGTAAGGGTCCCCCCTTATGCTTTTTTCGCAAAAATATTTGAAAAAATTTAACTTTAAATAATGCATAAACTTGAAATGTAGAATTATCATATAGGACAAATCATGAACAAAATGGCCTCAAACTTGACAATCGGTTCAGTTTTGACCAAGTTATGAAAGTTTGAAGTCTAGAAAGGCCATTTGTATGGGCCAATCAGAGTGTCTACAAGACAATTTTTTTTGCCATTTTGGCATGATTTTTGGCAGAAAAATGAAACACCTCAGAATAATTTTTTTTATAGTTTTTTATACTAATTTTGACACCCACAATCGATTAAAAAAAGAATTTCAAGAATCTATTTTTGAAAATATCAATTTTGGTAAGGGTCCCCCCTTATGCTTTTTTCGCAAAAATGTTTGAAAAAATTTAACTCTTAATAATGCATAAACTTGAAATGTAGAATTGATATATAGGACAAACCATGAACAAAATGGCCTCAAGCTTGACAATCGGTTCAGTTTTGACCAAGTTATGGGAGTTTGAAGTCTATAAAGGGCATTTTTATGAACTTACAAGACAATTTTTTTTGCCATTTTGGCATGATTTTTGACAGAAAAATGAAACACCTCAGAATAATTTTTTTTATAGTTTTTTATACTAATTTTGACACCCACAATCGATTAAAAAAAGAATTTCAAGAATCTATTTTTGAAAATATCAATTTTGGTAAGGGTCCCCCCTTATGCTTTTTTCGCAAAAATGTTTGAAAAAATTTAACTCTTAATAATGCATAAACCTGAAATGTAGAATTGATATATAGGACAAACCATGAACAAAATGGCCTCAAGCTTGACAATCGGTTCAGTTTTGACCAAGTTATGGGAGTTTGAAGTCTATAAAGGGCATTTTTATGGACTTACAAGACATTTTTTTTTGTCATTTTGGCATGATTTTTGACAGAAAAATGAAACACCTCAGAATAATTTTTTTTATAGTTTTTTATACTAATTTTGACACCCACAATCGATTAAAAAAAGAATTTCAAGAATCTATTTTTGAAAATATCAATTTTGGTAAGGGTCCCCCCTTATGCTTTTTTCGCAAAAATGATTGAAAAAATGTAACTTTTAATAATGCATAAACTTGAAATGTAGAATTGATATATAGGACAAACCATGAACAAAATGGCCTCAAGCTTGACAATCGGTTCAGTTTTGACCAAGTTATGGGAGTTTGAAGTCTAGAAAGGGCATTTTTATGAACTTACAAGACAATTTTTTTTGCCATTTTGGCATGATTTTTGACAGAAAAATGAAACACCTCAGAATAATTTTTTCTATAGTTTTTTATACTAATTTTGACACCCACAATCGATTAAAAAAAGAATTTCAAGAATCTATTTTTGAAAATATAAATTTTGGTAAGGGTCCCCCCTTATGCTTTTTTCGCAAAAATATTTGAAAAAATTTAACTTTAAATAATGCATAAACTTGAAATGTAGAATTATCATATAGGACAAATCATGAACAAAATGGCCTCAAACTTGACAATCGGTTCAGTTTTGACCAAGTTATGAAAGTTTGAAGTCTAGAAAGGCCATTTGTATGGGCCAATCAGAGTGTCTACAAGACAATTTTTTTTGCCATTTTGGCATGATTTTTGGCAGAAAAATGAAACACCTCAGAATAATTTTTTTTATAGTTTTTTATACTAATTTTGACACCCACAATCGATTAAAAAAAGAATTTCAAGAATCTATTTTTGAAAATATCAATTTTGGTAAGGGTCCCCCCTTATGCTTTTTTCGCAAAAATGTTTGAAAAAATTTAACTCTTAATAATGCATAAACTTGAAATGTAGAATTGATATATAGGACAAACCATGAACAAAATGGCCTCAAGCTTGACAATCGGTTCAGTTTTGACCAAGTTATGGGAGTTTGAAGTCTATAAAGGGCATTTTTATGGACTTACAAGACATTTTTTTTTGTCATTTTGGCATGATTTTTGACAGAAAAATGAAACACCTCAGAATAATTTTTTTTATAGTTTTTTATACTAATTTTGACACCCACAATCGATTAAGAAAAGAATTTCAAGAATCTATTTTTGAAAATATAAATTTTGGTAAGGGTCCCCCCTTATGCTTTTTTCGCAAAAATGTTTGAAAAAATGTAACTCTTAATAATGCATAAACTTGAAATGTAGAATTGATATATAGGACAAACCATGAACAAAATGGCCTCAAGCTTGACAATCGGTTCAGTTTTGACCAAGTTATGGGAGTTTGAAGTCTATAAAGGGCATTTTTATGGACTTACAAGACATTTTTTTTTGTCATTTTGGCATGATTTTTGACAGAAAAATGAAACACCTCAGAATAATTTTTTTTATAGTTTTTTATACTAATTTTGACACCCACAATCGATTAAAAAAAGAATTTCAAGAATCTATTTTTGAAAATATCAATTTTGGTAAGGGTCCCCCCTTATGCTTTTTTCGCAAAAATGTTTGAAAAAATGTAACTTTTAATAATGCATAAACTTGAAATGTAGAATTGATATATAGGACAAACCATGAACAAAATGGCCTCAAGCTTGACAATCGGTTCAGTTTTGACCAAGTTATGGGAGTTTGAAGTCTAGAAAGGGCATTTTTATGAACTTACAAGACAATTTTTTTTGCCATTTTGGCATGATTTTTGACAGAAAAATGAAACACCTCAGAATACTTTTTTTTATAGTTTTTTATACTAATTTTGACACCCACAATCGATTAAAAAAAGAATTTCAAGAATCTATTTTTGAAAATATAAATTTTGGTAAGGGTCCCCCCTTATGCTTTTTTCGCAAAAATATTTGAAAAAATTTAACTTTAAATAATGCATAAACTTGAAATGTAGAATTATCATATAGGACAAATCATGAACAAAATGGCCTCAAACTTGACAATCGGTTCAGTTTTGACCAAGTTATGAAAGTTTGAAGTCTAGAAAGGGCATTTTTATGGACTTCAAGACATTTTTTGTCATTTTGGCATGATTTTTGACAGAAAAATGAAACACCTCAGAATAATTTTTTGTATAGTTTTTTATACTAATTTTGACACCCACAATCGATTAAAAAAAGAATTTCAAGAATCTATTTTTGAAAATATCAATTTTGGTAAGGGTCCCCCCTAATGCTTTTTTCGCACAAATATTTGAAAAAATATAACTCTTAATAATGCATAAACTTGATATGTAGAATTGATATATAGGACAAACCATGAACAAAATGGCCTCTAGCTTGACAATCGGTTCAGTTTTGACCAAGTTATGGGAGTTTGAAGTCTAGAAAGGGCATTTTTATGAACTTACAAGACAATTTTTTTTGCCATTTTGGCATGATTTTTGGCAGAAAAATGAAACACCTCAGAATAATTTTTTTTATAGTTTTTTATACTAAATTTGACACCCACAATCGATTAAAAAAAGAATTTCAAGAATCTATTTTTGAAAATATCAATTTTGGTAAGGGTCCCACCTTATGCTTTTTTCGCAAAAATGTTTGAAAAAATTTAACTCTTAATAATGCATAAACTTGAAATGTAGAATTGATATATAGGACAAACCATGAACAAAATGGCCTCAAGCTTGACAATCGGTTCAGTTTTGACCAAGTTATGGGAGTTTGAAGTCTATAAAGGGCATTTTTATGGACTTACAAGACATTTTTTTTGTCATATTGGCATGATTTTTGACAGAAAAATGAAACACCTCAGAATAATTTTTTTTATAGTTTTTTATACTAATTTTGACACCCACAATCGATTAAGAAAAGAATTTCAAGAATCTATTTTTGAAAATATAAATTTTGGTAAGGGGCCCCCCTTATGCTTTTTTCGCAAAAATGTTTGAAAATATGTAACTCTTAATAATGCATAAACTTGAAATGTAGAATTGATATATAGGACAAACCATGAACAAAATGGCCTCAAGCTTGACAATCGGTTCAGTTTTGACCAAGTTATGGGAGTTTGAAGTCTATAAAGGGCATTTTTATGGACTTACAAGACATTTTTTTTTGTCATTTTGGCATGATTTTTGACAGAAAAATGAAACACCTCAGAATAATTTTTTTTATAGTTTTTTATACTAATTTTGACACCCACAATCGATTAAAAAAAGAATTTCAAGAATCTATTTTTGAAAATATAAATTTTGGTAAGGGTCCCCCCTTATGCTTTTTTCGCAAAAATGTTTGAAAAAATGTAACTTTTAATAATGCATAAACTTGAAATGTAGAATTGATATATAGGACAAACCATGAACAAAATGGCCTCAAGCTTGACAATCGGTTCAGTTTTGACCAAGTTATGGGAGTTTGAAGTCTAGAAAGGGCATTTTTATGAACTTACAAGACAATTTTTTTTGCCATTTTGGCATGATTTTTGACAGAAAAATGAAACACCTCAGAATACTTTTTTTTATAGTTTTTTATACTAATTTTGACACCCACAATCGATTAAAAAAAGAATTTCAAGAATCTATTTTTGAAAATATAAATTTTGGTAAGGGTCCCCCCTTATGCTTTTTTCGCAAAAATATTTGAAAAAATTTAACTTTAAATAATGCATAAACTTGAAATGTAGAATTATCATATAGGACAAATCATGAACAAAATGGCCTCAAACTTGACAATCGGTTCAGTTTTGACCAAGTTATGAAAGTTTGAAGTCTAGAAAGGGCATTTTTATGGACTTCAAGACATTTTTTGTCATTTTGGCATGATTTTTGACAGAAAAATGAAACACCTCAGAATAATTTTTTGTATAGTTTTTTATACTAATTTTGACACCCACAATCGATTAAAAAAAGAATTTCAAGAATCTATTTTTGAAAATATCAATTTTGGTAAGGGTCCCCCCTAATGCTTTTTTCGCAAAAATATTTGAAAAAATATAACTCTTAATAATGCATAAACTTGATATGTAGAATTGATATATAGGACAAGCCATGAACAAAATGGCCTCTAGCTTGACAATCGGTTCAGTTTTGACCAAGTTATGGGAGTTTGAAGTCTAGAAAGGGCATTTTTATGAACTTACAAGACAATTTTTTTTGCCATTTTGGCATGATTTTTGGCAGAAAAATGAAACACCTCAGAATAATTTTTTTTATAGTTTTTTATACTAAATTTGACACCCACAATCGATTAAAAAAAGAATTTCAAGAATCTATTTTTGAAAATATCAATTTTGGTAAGGGTCCCCCCTTATGCTTTTTTCGCAAAAATGTTTGAAAAAATTTAACTCTTAATAATGCTTAAACTTGAAATGTAGAATTGATATATAGGACAAACCATGAACAAAATGGCCTCAAGCTTGACAATCGGTTCAGTTTTGACCAAGTTATGGGAGTTTGAAGTCTATAAAGGGCATTTTTATGGACGTACAAGACATTTTGTTTGTCATTTTGGCATGATTTTTGACAGAAAAATGAAATACCTCAGAAGAACAAAATGGCCTCTAGCTTGATAATCGGTTCAGTTTTGACCAAGTTATGGGAGTTTGAAGTCTAGAAAGGGCATTTTTATGGACTTACAAGACATTTTTTTTTGTCATTTTGGCATGATTTTTGACAGAAAAATGAAACACCTCAGAATAATTTTTTTATAGTTTTTTATACTAATTTTGACACCCACAATCGATTAAAAAAAGAACTTCAAGAATCTATTTTTGAAAATATCAATTTTGGTAAGGGTCCCCCCTTATGCTTTTTTCGCAAAAATGTTTGAAAAAATGTAACTCTTAATAATGCATAAACTTGAAATGTAGAAATGTAGCGTGAGCTTTGACATAAAAATTAGCCTTGACAAAATCTAATTTTGACACCCACATTAAAAATATGTGATAAATCGGGTTCATACAGTCAAAAGCTCACTATAAATTATATTATAAAATGTTACCTGTTTTCTGGGAAGATAGTTAAAATGTTAAAGAAAATTCTAGCAGCACGGACAAAGCCGTTTAATACCGTCTACTGTCTGTACATATATATATATATATATTGAATATATGTATATATTTTTATATGTATGCTCCGAGATATTCCGAACCTTGCTAATAGCAAATAGCTAATAGAGAACAGCGACGTGTATGTAATGCGCATATGCTGGGCGCTATCGAGCACGTCATCGTCTGCTATCGTTGTCATCATCATAATCAGCTACGTACTGGCATGTAATACATGCGCATACATACATACATATCTATCATCTACGCAGCTAAGGTAAGGTAAGGTAAGGTAAGGTAAAATTAGGCACAGCAGCAGGACTTGCCAACAGCTTGTAGTATACATCAGTTCTGGCCAAGCGGTGCCAGTGAGTGCATCCCAGTCGCGGCACGGATTCAGAAACGGGAGTCCTTCGCAATGGTTCGCAAATCAGATGTAGATCGTTAATCTCGTTGCAGTGCATGATTTTTTTTTATATGTGAAATAGATACAAACATATGTGCCAGTGGTTGCATATCATTTCATTAAAACCAAATGGCAATGACTTAAAGTTAAGATTTTGCGGGTACAGGATGTTGTACTCGTAAGTTTCGTGTAAATGCTCGGGCCTTTCGGTATTGGTACTTATCTGGGGATTGATCTCTGAAAGGAGCCAGAATTTATAAGCAGTAAGCTCTGTAAATTTCGTTGTTTTTTGATTTACTTATTTAATTATTGTAAATTATCAGGATGCTGGGTGGAGTGGGAGCTCGACGCAGACGAGGCTCATCCCCGATGGCACGCTTAACAAATGCGAACATCTTTAGTCTGGATGACAGCATTGCCATCATTGGAGATGGCGTCACCAGAAGCAGCGCACCTGCTGCTCCACAGGCGGTTAACAAGCGCAGACGACCTGCCGCAGGCAGTGGGATTGAAAATGTTGCGCCAGCTCCATCCCGTCTCAAATTAGGTGATATTATGTAAGTACTAGAATCCGGATAAGTAGTAAATACATATGCATACGTATGACATTTTTAGTGAAGTCCAATAACTAATATATTAGCTATACATGAATATTCCCGTACAGTAAACATTTACATATGTAAATTGACAAATTAGACATCCACTCATTCAATTCAAATAAAACAAACTTTTTTAGCTAGTATATTTACAACATATTCGAAACAAGTCTGGAAATTGCTAAGTTAAAGCTTCTTTTCATTAATTTATTATTAACTATAAAAGTAGTCCTTCAGCTTATATTTGGCTGTCAGTACTCAGAACTCAGTACTTAATAAAAACAGTTTAATATCAAATCTAAATTAACGGTTTTGTCAACCGTCGCCCTTCTCCTCGATTCTCAAAAGGCCTACTGGAACTAGCACATTTAGAGATTCGATATATGTACTGCCTGCATCAAAAAGACAACTGTAAATATTTTGAAACTCTGTGCTTCTTAGCATATAATTAGTTCAAAATGCAGGCTTCCCGCGCAACTCCTGTATTTTATTGTACAACACTGAATTGAAGCCATGGTTTAGTTCACATACGTACCAAAGCTTGAAACGCCTATAAATTATCTGCTTAAGGCTGGTTTGATTAGTTTATTTTCTTTTAAGCCTTCCTATACATTTTCTTCAAATGTTTCAAATAGTTTTCATTGTGGCAAGACTGTCAACGAATTAGGTATTTATTTTAAAAAATATGTCAGAAATGTTTTGGAAATTCAAAAATGTAGATATTTTTATGAGAGATTTTTTTAATCTTAACAATTCTGAAATCAAATTTATTTGATTAAGAGCCTTTAAGCATACATTAATTGAAAAAAAGAAATGGTGGTTCCAACGCCGGAGCTTAGTTCCGATGTTCGAAGCCGACTCAAACTTGATGCATATAAAAAAAAGGAGCAAAAGAAAGTAGCGTATTAATAGAAACCACTGAGCACAATATACAAATTAGGATGGAGCAGGCCCACTTGCTCAGTTCAATGAACAACATTTTCTTGTTCACTCATAAACATATGAGCAACCCCCGAAAGCCCAAAAGCTCGCTCAGCTGTCCAATTTGGGCTTTTTTGTTATATTTGTTTTCTGGTCGTAGAGAGCCCACGAATTGTGCTCTGCCCATTTCGGGGATGAACGCATTGTAGGCTGTGAGCTGTGGGCTATGGACTGGAAGCTTAAAGCTCCATTCAATGGCGTATGTGCAATAGAATAGGCACCATCGAACATCTCTGTCAGATGGAAAGAACGCACAGCTATATAATATAGATGTATATACATCTCTCTTATTCGCACGTCGCGACGGAAGACACTGTGTCTTGGCCACATGTGCACTTTATTCGCAGCGACAGTGCCTGCAAGTTCAGCTTGAAGCTTTTTTGTATTCAATCCAAAGCGCAGGACTGTTTGGTTAGCTGCTTGTACGTGTAGTTGTAGTGTGTAATGTGTAAAGTGTAATACAAAGTCTTTCATCGACTTGCGTTTGTTAAGTTTTTCGTCCAACTGGTGAGACAAAGTCGGTAACTGGTCCAAAACAGAGCGGTTTTTGTTTTTTTTTTGTTGCTTAATTGTGTGTTCAAATATATATTAAGCAGCGATGAAATGCAAGTGGAAAACGCTGGCTAATACGTTTGAATTGTGGTGCTAATATATTTGTTGGCCATTCCTCCTAATTGGGGGAGCTGAAAAAACTCGACATTTCGAAGTTTTTGTGTGGTGGCATGTAGCTAAAAATCGGGTCGAGTGGTGAAAATAAAGTTACAAACATTCAACCGAATTATTGCGAAATTGTGTGAGTGTATTTGTGAGTGTGCTTGTGCCTGTGCCTGTGTGAGTGCAGAAGCCAAGGAACACATTGGAAGTGAAACGAACGCTGCGGAAAAGTGAACATAAAATAAAAAACCATATATATAAATAATATTTGCTTGCCGCTCATTAAGCAGCAGCCCTCCCCCCCCACAGCAGCACCTGCTTGCCACACGTTGGATGGAGGGTGGATGGTAGAGAGGGGGATGGTGTTCGTCTCTTTCACATTTTGTTTGTGGCGCTTCGCTGGTGTCGGCCGTGGTTGTTGTAATTGTTGAGTTGTCGCCTACTACAGTTAACTAGCCCCGTTTCCCCCCCTAATACACGCACTTGCCGTACATACACATTAACATGCATACATACATATATACGTACATGCATACATATACGTGCATACACCTACTTACAAATGCGACTGCCAGTGCGACAGTGTGCGCGCGCGTCTCTGTGTGTGTGTGTCTGTGTGTGTGGTGGGATTGGGTCAGCGGGTTGGTAGCACAACGGGTGGAAGGTTGCGTGGGTGGTGACGGCGTCAGAGACCAGCGTCAGCGTCAGCGTCAGCTTTGACAACCAAGTGAATATTTTCTGGTTTCGGTTAGAGCGGCTTTCGTGTTGTGACGTGTATGCGTCGCAAGGTGAATGAATTGTATCGAGCAGCAGCAGCAGCAGCAGCAGCAGCAGCAGCATCTCCCTCCCCCCTACCTCGTCTGAAAGGCCACACATGCCCACAATTTTTTTTGATGCAACTTTATAAATTATTTTGTAGTGAAACTATTGCGTGTAAATTGTAAATGGACTGTAGCCTCTTTATGCATATAGAATCATGCATAAATACCAACGTTTTTAATACACATGTATGGGTTTACATGCATATGTATGTACATATGTCAATATGTTTACAAGACCTACAAGAGTTGTCTATTTTGTTTTTTTGTTTTTTTGTAATGCCCTCGGGAGTGAACACAGCGTGTGCTAATGGGATTTGTACTTACGTACAATACATACATATGTACATACATATGTATGTACACATGGATGTTATGTTTACGTGCATTAATTCATAGCACTATATATAGGCATACATTATTAACCGATTGACTGTAATGGGTTTGAGCTGAAAACAAACTTCTGTCTGTCAGAATGCTCTACTAAACTACTAGAAGCCTAATTAAATATTACAATTGCTAAACTGTCTGCATACCGACAGTATACTCAATCATTTATGCATATACACATATACACACATATACACGCATAGGTATTTTTGTGTAGCCGAAATGTAAAATGTTTTGTTAAGAGTCGGAACGAAAGTAGAGCGAACGCGCAAGAAAATAGGCAACGTTACGTCTTATATGCAAGCAAGTACAAACATACATACATACATACATACATACACACACATACTATTCACATGCTATATGCACATACATACATACATACATACATAAATAAGTGTGTGGGTGCAGGAGCCGTTGTTGGTGCTTAAATTAGTTGCTTTGGGGTTTCTTCTTGTTCTTCTTCGGATTGCCATCCCAATTCCAGAGACAATGAAAGCCGTAAGCAGACAACTTGATGACGTCACGGCAATACTCTTAATTTGTGGTATTTAAAAGTCCCAGATAACAAATTCGTTATTGTAGTTCAAATTTGACACAATTACTTATGTACATATATGTACATATGTTTATTCCTATGTACATAGATAAGTCTGTTTTTCGTGTAGTTCTTATTTATACAAGTGCATAAATGATGACATGTAAATAACAGTAAATTGTATTCATAAATGATGGATGCATGTCAATATGTAGGACCGTTAAAAAAATGGCTGCTATTTCCAAGCATTTTTGCAAATGTAAACAAAAATATTTACATGGGCAAAACATACTCACACACACACGCACACAATTTCACCTACTTTCAAATAACACCTCCCCTTCATTAACATTTATGATATACCTATGCATATAGTAGGAGAAGTTTACATTGATAAAATGTTCTAAGCAGCAGGCAAAATAATAGCTAAAACGGTTTCGATCCAAGTGTTATCGATACATATCGTCATCTAAGCATAAGAAAAGTGTTTCCCAAATATCTTTAGAACCGATTATTATCAGTGCAAGAAACCGGGCATTGTTCAACCCATTGGACAAACACTATCGAAATAGTAGCGCAATGCAACATTTATGAATGCTATAAGCCAACTGATATGTATATGCATGGCTGCTGCGTCGGCATTATCTTAATCCGTTGAGATTTGCCAGTCAGAGCTGCCATTCGGTTGTCCCATTGCTGCTTAGCGAAGTCGCAAAATTCGGTTTAACGTTTCACATTTCACCACAGCGTGTTGAACTTTTTCATGACCACACTCCGCTCTCCGTACGTACGTATGCGTGTCTGTGTGTGTATGTGTGTGTGTGTGTGTGTGTGTGTGTGTGTGTGTGTGTTTGTATGTAAGGGCAGACCGTTTCATCCCCTAACTTTTCATTCATAGCGTGTTCCAGTAATAAAATGTTATACCGATATTTGAAACTACTTACGTACGGCTACCAATACGTACAATAATAAGATGGGAAAACACCAGAAATGTTTCTTATAAGAACTTTTTAAAGGCTATCATTATCTGTGGGTTAAAGTTATAGGACATATGTACATTTGTATATACTCGTATTTGTATAAAGATACATATGTACGTATGTCTGTATGTAGGTAGGAATGTGGTGCATACTTATACATATGCATGTTTGGTATGTGTATTTCGATAGGTCATGAACTGAATTGACCCGAACAAAAACAAAACCAGTCTCTTAAGCAACGCAACGCGACATTCTCATTATAAAGTGTTAAACAACCAATGATTAAATAGTAATTAAAAAGAAAATAAATCTCAAACTTCGTTATACAAACACATGTACATACATATATGAAAATAAATGTGATAAAACCGGTAACCCGTAAACCGTAAACCGTAACCCGTAACCCATACAAGAGTGCAGCATCTATGGAATAAACAATGTGAAAGTGTAAATATATATATGTAATACCAAGTGATAAAACGACATGGCTGAATTCATTTAGTTGATCATTAAATCGTTAATGCTAAATTTGACATACTAAAGATATGTATATATTTAAACACTTTAATCTCATCGACTCAAATTTAAATGTATTTTGTGTTTAATAACCAGCATTTTGTGCAATAAACACATCTAAGCAACAAATCCTCCAACCAAATACCAGTAAATAGAATAAAAACCAATAGACGCCGCATAAAAACATAAATGAATAAAAAGTCGAAAATAACAAATAATTAATAATAAATAATAAATACAACTAAGCTTCAGGAAATTGTGACAGAAAGATCACGAGTGAAATTCTAATTTAGCTGTATTCAGAGTCCTCGGACATCAGATATCGGACACCCGGCCATTGCCAAAATACAGTGCTGCCGTTGGCTTCCCAATTAAATGTCCAGTTGCCACTTTTGTGCCATGCGGACGGCGTGTCACTCCCGACAAATGCGTATTGTGGTTCACCTTGTGTAATACAATTATGGCCGAGCGGTCGTTACAAAAGTATCAGAAATTGGATATAGTGACGGTATGTTCATCGCCTCAAATACCTTAGTTAACTTAAACTTTCTCAAATTACCTATACGTATGTATATGTACTCATATATATATATATATGTATATATATATATATATATATAATGTTATACCGATGATATATATATATATATCCTGTAACCAGTTTGCACAATGTTCGTTCCAAATTGATCATTTATTAGCATCGACATCAGTTCGTATAATTTTCCTTTTCATACATATCGAGCGAACATTGCAGACCCTCATAATTGTATAAATTTTGAAATATTTCTTTCGTCCTGATTAGGTTGGAAGCAGCTCAGGAAGCAGTGCTAGCAGGGCATCAACAGGACTCCTCAGGCGGGGGGCACTTGGGTCGAAAGGGAGCCCATCGCTTAGCTGATAGAATGGGTGGCCCGAAAAAAGAGGAAAACCCACCAGGTGGTGGTCCGACGTCATTGTTTATCCTAACCGAGGATAACCCAATTAGAAAGTACACACGATTCATCATTGAATGGCCGCCCTTTGAGTATGCTGTGTTATTGACAATCATAGCCAACTGTGTTGTGTTGGCACTAGAGGAGCACTTGCCAGAGGGCGACAAGACAGTATTGGCTCAAAAATTGGTAAGAATTTCGAAATTTCGCTCTTCACTACATATGCGAAAGAATCCTTAAAAGTAACAGCCTAACTTGTAAAGTAATTAAACCAGTTGTTATTTATTTATTACAATTTATGTATATTTTCTAACATGCTTTTCTTTTGTGTAACAGGAAAAAACGGAGGCCTATTTTTTATGCATTTTCTGTGTAGAAGCATCGCTCAAGATCCTTGCCTTAGGGCTTGTTCTGCATAAACACTCCTATCTCAGGAATATTTGGAACATCATGGATTTTTTCGTTGTAGTGACGGGGTAAATATGTAATTTAGTCGTAGAACCATACTTATGTATGTCAAACTATATTTTGACAAAAATGCCGCACATAAGCAACTATTTAAATATTATGCTTTGAAATTTAATTATTCAGTTGCTCATAATTTATTTAATATAATATTGAACTGCGATATTCCGAAAATCGGCAACGTCTTCAATAGGTATGGGTAGTACCTATTTTTTTCTTAATTTTAAAATTTGTATAGATCGATCTGACAGAAACGATTTTAAGCTTAAAATACAATTTTCAAGCGATCAAAAATCAATGAATTTACGCTTACAAAAATACTTCTAGACATTAGTAAAAAAACTATTGCAAGGAAATCAATATACAAATGAGTCAACGCTGATGTTGAGAAAATTGTTTTTAAATTATTTGTACAATAATGTTAAGACACGGTATTTTAATGGTAATCAAAATCAATAACAATTTACATATGTATATACCGACTTTCATATGGCAACTCCAATGCCGAACAGTGCCATGACGATATTTGCTGAGGCCAATATAGATGTTGACCTACGCATGTTGAGATCTTTTCGTGTATTACGGCCGCTGAAGCTTGTGTCCCGAATTCCAAGTAAGACAACGTAGTTGGAGACATCATATACTTAATTAAAGAGTCCATAGGCCAGATAATTACTATGTGATTTATTTCAGTAATTATGTATATTATTCTAGAGCAATAGAGAACTTAGGAGCTAGCTCAATTTTAAACCAACATTTCTCTTGAAAACGTTATCCAAATACTTTGCATATTAGAACTTAGCAGAATAAAAAGCAATTTAAAGCTTTCAACCTTCATTCTACCTGCTCATAAGTACATGTATCCATACATATATGTGTTTCAGTGAGTTATATCTTAGATATGCACACATCATTTCTATATAAGTATACAGCTATACTTTATTTATGTATTAGACATAAAGTACATTTTACATATCGAGTAAAATACTTTTCGAATCGACTGTAACACCAACAAAAAGTTCAGATATGTAAACAATACTCCTTATTCCGTACTTGTCATTATCGGAATAATATTTCTTCAGTTTGGACACAGTCTTGAAACTCTTTGTGCACATGGATAGACAGATGATATACGATCGGATGGATGGATATATTGGCATCGTGACTTATCCCAATATTTATTTGAACTAAAATCTGTCAGAGTTACAAGACGATATTTATTTTAAGCTGTTTTGGTATACCATCAAAATGTGGGCCTGGAGTATCAAATACATAATAATTATATGCAAAGTTTTGTGACTATAGATTAATAATCATGATTTTAGCGGATAAATAATATATTTCTAGTGGAATGGTACACGTATACATATTGATATCAATTGTGACAGCTATATAGTACTATATTACAAATAATTCTGTTACTGTAAATTTACTTTATTCCTAGGACGTAGACCACTGATCTGCTGTTATTAGAGGATGAACAAATGTTGCAAAGTTCATAACGAAAACTGTGTACTAATAGCATATAAAATTGAAAACAAAAATAAAAAATATAGATGTTTCGATTAGCGCACATTCTATTGTCGAAATATTATACATATATACATAGTATATATGAAAATCAAATCAATTAGATATTCTCTATAATAAGTTATTTAGATACCTTTTTTTTATATATGATCTAATAATTTTTAATATGACAGTACATATTTTCTCGTCATACATTTTTTTAATAAAATGTAGGTTTTATATCACAATTTAATAGTAAAGAACATAATATAAAATAGATTTAAGTTATTGTTGTTATTTTTTTGTAAAAGCTAGTTTTTAGCACATTTTTGTCCACTTGTCAAGGTCCAGTTCCATGTTAACGTCATCCAAAATATATATTTGTCTAATTTTCATATTATTTTAGTTAATGTTGAGCTGTTCATTGACAAAGTGGCCATAAAAAAGACATAGTTAATATTAATTGAAATTTGATTTAAATATAACAAATCAAATTAATACTTATGATATATGACACTTATCGGTAGTTGTTATAGAATAACGTTGGCAAAGGTGAATTAAAAGGCGTTTTAACTTGGGTATCCAATTGTGTGTGCGATTCAAATGAATTAATCGCGCGCTGAACGTTGACTGTATATCATTTTATCTATATAGTGATATACAGGTTTATTCACAAATATTAATATTCATTTGATTTGACCTGATTTGTCTTGATTTTCCTTCATTTAGTACCCAGATGCTATGTTAAAAATTGTTTACGTTTATTAGTTTTAGTAGCACAATTGAATGTCTAATTTGATAATCATTTTCCAATATTTGTGACCCTTCAATTCATTGAATATTGCTAATGAAATGCTCGTTTCAATCGCTTAACGTCTGCAAACAGATTCATGACACAGTACCCACAAATGGGGCCCGAGGTAGACCTAAGAACACTTAGAGCCATTCGTGTGCTACGGCCCTTAAAATTAGTGTCTGGAATTCCTAGTGAGTAGTCCTTGCGTTTCAATTTTACTTTTTATCAATTTATATAAAAAATACCTACATACATATGAACATACATATACATACATATATGTACAAACCTACGATACGGCCTAGCGTATCGTAATAGCTATTTGAAAAACATAGAAAAAAATGTACCTATTTTTCATTGCATGCTCCAAGATATGTACGCTTTTTGTATCCATATACGTTTAGTATGTACTATATATATTTCTATATGCATAGTTGTGTGGGGCTTGTCAAAAAGTTATGCTTCCCAAACCTCCATAACTCTATGACAAGCTTGTCATCCATTTGCATGTATAGGTATAAATAGATGAGAGTAATTATGTAGATATATGTCGATTCATTGCAAATATACTAACCCAATTTGTATTGTGCAAACTATCTATCCGCAAAACGACGAACAACTTGCGATTGGATTGACGCTGTGCAACAACTGAATTTTCATTACGTCGTATACAGGTTTACAAGTAGTTTTAAAATCTATAATCAAGGCGATGGCACCTTTACTGCAAATCGGTCTCTTGGTGTTGTTTGCAATCGTAATATTTGCAATCATTGGACTCGAGTTTTATTCGGGCGCACTGCATAAGACTTGTTATAGCTTAGAAGATCCAAGTATACAAATTCGTTACGTTACATTTCGGTCATGCGACTAAATTACTCGTTTTCTGCTTGGATAGACAAACTAGTGAAGGAAGGTGAATCGGAGACACCCTGCAATACTGATAACAGCACAGAGAAGGCGGGCGGCTCCTTTGTATGTAATAGTACGACGAGCATGTGTCTGGAGAAATGGGATGGACCAAATTCGGGCATAACAAGCTTTGATAATATTGGGTTTGCCATGCTGACGGTATTCCAGTGTATCACTATGGAAGGCTGGACGTCAATACTATATTGGGTAAATTAAAGGATTTTCCCTAAACTCTAACATGATAATCATCTCATATCTTTTATCTTTTCGCAGACCAACGACGCATTAGGTTCAACATTTAATTGGATATATTTCGTGCCTCTTATAGTTATAGGCTCATTTTTTATGCTCAACTTAGTTCTTGGTGTTTTGAGTGGGTAAGTTGGCCTTAAAACATTCATATTATTGCACACTTCTTACCATAATTTAATTTAAATTTTCTATTATTGATTTGAATTGGGCATAACATTCCACCACAAAATATATGTATGTAAAAAGTGAATTCTCAGAAACCCGGTCGCTTTTTCGCAGCGATTCAAGCAACATTCATAGCATCAATGCTTTAAAGCAGCAGTTGCTGCTAAATTGAGTTGTTGGTGCTTGAAGCTCAACCACATTTCGTTTTGGTTGTTCAAGCTTGCCAAATTGATCGAATTACAAAACTTGAAGCACTAATTGGCAAAAATATATTGATTTCTCTTCTAGAAAATGTAGATGTACATACTCATGAAAATTGTCTGATTGGTTTCAAATAGACACATGTACATACGAGTGCATATTGTGCATAAATCTATATATATATATATATATATATGTAACTTAATCAATTTAAGCAGAAATGTGATAAAGTAACTTATATAATTTGATGATGTATACATTTTTCAAATTATTCCTGTCCCAATGTTGAATGAAATATTTTATACATACATTTAATTGATACATCAGCCTGTTAAGCTTTTACGTTAACGCATTATTTGTTTTGGCTTATTGTTTTATTAAACTATTATATTCTTGAAAATTCAGAGAGTTTTCAAACGAGCGAAACCGCGTCGAGCGTCGCATGGAATTTCAGAAATGCCGCTTTCGTGCCATGTTTCAAACAGCAATGGTCTCATATCTTGATTGGATTACACAAGCAGGTTTTTAAATATAAAAAATGAACATACCAAATGCAACCTAGCAAACTGCCATAAATATTCGTATAATCACAAATTGGCCAAACCGTCATATCCTTAGAGTACTCGTATCTCGAACTGAGATTCACCCAACCTGTTCTTCCTTCTACTTAGAACTGTTACTACCCCCACAACGTACATAAATAAACTAACTAAAATAAAACAAAATTAGGTAAACAAATACAAAAAATACAAAAAATACATATTTACATACATATTTGTATGCATAAGTATTATATGTACTATGTACAACTTAGAAATAATAAGTTAAATTGCATTCTACTTATATAGGAACGTGTTGAAATTAATACTAGTTACAAACTACTACTACTATATTTTTTAATAGAAAAGCAAGCAATTCCCCCCGGCAACAAACAGTTTTGTCTTACTTACTACTTACTACTAACTACTTAATACAACAATTAATTAATTACTGATCATGCGATTAATGCAATACAACTTACAATACTTATCGAACTAACGAATTGCTGTTTGGTCCTACAACCCAATAATAAACCCAATATACTACATACATACGTACTACTCGTAGCAACCCAGTTCGTATAAGTATGCTACTTACTTAATTCTATGCAGTATGCTACAC
Source organism: Drosophila maculinotata (assembly GCA_035045305.1). Classification (NCBI taxonomy): domain Eukaryota; kingdom Metazoa; phylum Arthropoda; class Insecta; order Diptera; family Drosophilidae; genus Drosophila; species Drosophila maculinotata. Next base: position 9,979,172 of record JAWNPD010000679.1, on the reverse strand, counting down.
AACAATAAATTTAGCCACAATATACAACAATAATAACTGTTAAACCCCAACAACAACTATCTAGTTTATTTTCCCACCTACTTCTATATTTATTCAACAAGCATACACTTATTAATTATTGCCAATGCAGTTGATGTTATCGTGTGCTTGTATAAATATCAATATCAATATTAATACATACTATTTATGTACTCGTATTCAATATCAACGAAATGCTGCTGTGCTATGGTTAGAGAAAGATTCAGACACTCAAAATGCACCGACAGTGATATCAACTTAACAGATACAATATACCTTATTATCAACTTAATTTCATAGTTCAGAAAACCCATTGAAATCGAATAAGCTACCCAATATGTACATTCATGTCAGCTCTATATACTTGTCCAATTCAAAGGCAAAGTGAATAGCCCCATATGATCCAAAAAACCAACAACAAGTTTGTATCGACACTGGCTGCATTCTTTGCGTTTTTCAGTGAGCAAATTTGTGACTTTCACATAAATAACACTTTGAAAATAAATATAAATACAGATTCATATGCATATGCAGGTCACCGCATACATGTACATGTACATGTGCATACATACATACATATATATATATAAACAATTTGCTGGACCCACTCTATGGCATTCGACCCAATTTCCACTAGCTCAAGAAACTAATTGCCAACTCAGTTCAACTGAGTTATTTATTACTTGGCTACAATTCTCAACTAATAAAAGAGCTGTGCACAGTATGCTACCAATACTTACTCATTTGATTTAAATTGAAGGCGTTTTTGAGTTTGTCGTTTTGTTTCTTACCATGTACCATGTACTATATATAATTTATGAAATATAAATAATTACATTTTGATTTGAAAAAAATAAACACACATATACATATACATATACAAAATATCTTCAAAAGTAACAAATTGATAATTGTATTATGCAATGCAATACAAACATATTTGTTCATTTGATTGTTCCTGTTTTTGGTTTATCATATTCTATTTGAATATTTTTTGTAGTGAATTCGCAAAAGAACGAGAAAAAGTAGAAAATAGACAAGAATTTCTTAAACTTAGAAGGCAGCAACAACTAGAAAGAGAGTTAAACGGCTATGTTGAATGGATTTGTAAAGCTGGTATAGTATTTACCCCTTTTTTTTTGTAATTTTATTATAAAATAATCACAACCCAATACAACACGTGATCTTACATACAATATATACATTCATACCTACATATATTCATACATAGATACATTCACACATACATACATTCATAAATGCAAACCTTTAAATATCCTAAATAATAAATGCATTTCCGCCATGGCGTTTATACAGAACTACACTTAAAATAAATTCAGTGTAGTAACACCACAATTTGAACGATTATATTCATTATACATAAGCTAATTTCAAACATGTCTCAAATGTTATAGACAAATTTATTCCTTACCCCTATTCAATGTTTTAAAACACGTTTATGTATAATACATAGTACAAATGTACAGACATGAGAATACAAATATATTAAAATAAACAAAAAGGCATATACAAAATTCAATTCACATTAAGTATATCTATATATACATATTAACATATACAATCAATACAAAATTAGTTGAAACATTTTCATTTAATACAGACAATCTTCATGTCTTAGGATATCTTCGCATTAAAGTGCCAGTCAGTCATTTCAATAATATTACAGCTGTTTTAAAAATATGTATATGAATATAGAAGAGTTTGCAGCACTTGTGGCACTTTGCTAGTTCCCCCCATAGAACACAATTTATGATCTCAAATTTGACACAATGACTACACTACAAACACATATACGTCATATGCATTTAAACACACGAATCTATATATTTTTATAAATATATACATATATATGCATATGTATTTTGTATTTGTATATATTTGCATCATAAAAAAAAAATGCAAAATACATATATGTATTGAACCAACATTAATCCATATTTACCTCATTAAATGGATTTGTTAATCCTATATACTTGCTTGTTATACAAAATAATCTCTTATCGTTAATATGTATACTATGAACATATGACAATCCGTCTCTCATTATGAAATTATTTCAGAGGAGGTTATTTTAGCCGAAGAGCGAACAACTGAAGAAGAAAAGATGCATATAATGGAAGGTCTGTTGATATTTAAGCTTTAATTGCCATGATTATAAAACTACTCTTATATTTTAGCGCGAAGACGAAATGCAGCCAAACGGAAAAAGCTGAAAAGTTTGGGAAAGTCGAAATCAACAGACACGGAAGAGGAAGAAGCTGAGGAGGATTATGGAGATGACGGTAAGAATTTCATTTGTTATTGCCATAAGAGCCAGACATTTCAAAATTGGCATAAGTAACAATTATGATGGAAAAGAATTTATAAACTTATTTAGCGAGTGTTTAGAGGATCGACAATTATTGGTTATCAATTAGAAGAAGATAAAGACAGTTTTGATATGTTATAGGACACCATATTAGAGGAATACAGAGTTTTCACGGAAATCTTAATATACAAAATTCCTATCCGATTCCATGGGAATATATACTTAAAAATCGTAATGTTTCGAAAATGTCTTATAATATCTATTATATCTTTAATATTCAGTAAAATCTGAGAAAAATTAAGACTTATGCCATTTTGAATATGTCGCTTATAGAATCAATTTAAATTTCAATAAGCCAGGTTTTATATATTGTATTTTTAAGAACATGAACAAAAAATGTACTTGGGTGTAGTGAAAATCTCTGTAACGGACGTTGATACATATCAAATAGGGTTTTGCTTATAAACAGTTTACGGATGATAAAAAGATATTGGTTTCTTACGGATTATAATACACAAATACTTAAGTACTTATTATTGAGTTATCTTAAATTATGTTTGCATAGTTTATGTTAAATTTTATAAGTATTGTTCAAATGTTCGCTGAAAAAGAGAATTACGAGTCAATCGATTGTTTGCTTGTATTCTATTATATAATGGTATAATATAATTATAAAGGTGCTTTTAATATATGTTTTTAAATCCAATTAATTTTTCGTTTTCATTTAAACTTTTCAATATCAACAAAACGAAATTGTATATCTTACATTGAATATATTCAAAATGTGTAAGTAAATTATAATTCGATTAATTATTTGATTTCAATACAAGCATTATTCACAATATCGTACAATGCAGTAGCAACATAAATATATAACATATGGACAGACGGACAGACAGCCAGACGGACATTGCACAAAATCAATATATACTCTTCTCCTGTCTGAACAGAGTATACAAATCCTTATGTGAAGGTGCCGCTAAACTTACATACACATAATAGAAGATTCACTCCGGCGTTGTTTGTGTATCATAACATTTCAAATTAATATTTATATTTCATTTCATAATAGTGATGTATGTAAGTGATGTATGTACATAGTCTTAAATGATAATTTTTCATATCTAAGCGTCTTTTGTGTAGTCGAACGAGTGACATATTCATTTTAATTAATGATTAAACAATATCACTTGTCTATGCATTTTCATTGAAATCAATCATATATAAATAATCTTAACAAAAGCTATGACTTAAATTTCAATAGTTGAGTGTATTAGTGCTCTTATATATTTTACACCCTATTCCAAAATCATAGCTAGAATCTACTTTTATAATACTTATTTACTTAAGGCTTATTATTGCAGGAACTTAAACCCTAACCTTTTGCTTATGTTACACTCAAAATTTAACTATCAGTTTGTCATCATGCCTAAAACAACCAAAATATAGGCTTCTCCAGATTCAGTATCTAAATTATATTAAATTTTCTTTATGAAGAATTCGTATAAATAACATTGATGGTACATTACTCCAAAAATATGATATACATTTGCAGCACGAAGTCCCAATAATCTCTTAGGCTTAGTATCAAATCCCAATATTCCATATACATATGTATGTACTCGTACTCGTGCTCTTGTAGATGTCTTTACCTGTACTATTTGCAACTTGTCATATAGTTATTGAATTTGTAAATCAAACTAACAACAAACACGACAATATCACATTGTGTGAGTACAACTCATACGCAGTATACACAAAATAACTATGGCAATAAATCGAAATATATTTTCGAGCGACTATTGATAAATCGATTGAACTTAACTTATGTATGTCCGTCTATTATACAGGCTATCTGAAAACTCGTTCAAAACCCCAAGGCAGCTGCACCGGATTCTGGCGGGCCGAGAAGAGATTTCGGTTTTGGATCCGACACACAGTAAAGACGCAGTGGTTCTATTGGTTCGTAATAGTTCTGGTCTTTCTGAATACCGTTTGCGTTGCTGTCGAGCACTATGGCCAGCCAACATTTCTGACCGAATTCCTGTGTAAGTAATTGCATTGATATCTATCTCAAGGTTTCGAAGAATATCAATGCTGAGAGCAGATTGCCTTATGGTATCTGATATTTATATACACACATACATATATAATTGATAAGTGCTAATCATTCATTACAGATTATGCGGAATTCATCTTCCTTGGTCTATTCATGTCGGAGATGTTCATCAAGATGTATGCGCTGGGGCCTCGCATTTACTTCGAGTCGTCGTTTAACCGTTTTGATTGTGTCGTCATTAGTGGTTCGATATTCGAGGTGATCTGGTCGGAGGTCAAAGGTGGCTCCTTCGGTCTGTCAGTGTTGCGTGCACTGCGACTGTTGCGCATCTTCAAAGTGACCAAATATTGGTCGTCACTGCGCAATCTAGTCATTTCCCTGCTAAATTCAATGAGATCCATTATCTCGCTGTTGTTCCTGCTCTTCTTGTTCATACTGATATTTGCACTGCTCGGCATGCAGTTATTCGGTGGGCAGTTCAATTTGCCAGGAGGCACGCCCGAAACAAATTTCAACACGTTTCCCATAGCGCTTTTGACCGTGTTTCAAATCCTAACCGGCGAAGATTGGAATGAAGTTATGTATCAGGGTATTATATCGCAAGGTGGTGCAAAGAAAGGAATGATTTACTCTATGTAAGTTTTAATTTATATGATTTCATTTACAATACACATACATACATGCATATACTATAATATTTAATTATACAAGTAATTTAAATATGCTATTCCGCTAATATAAAACTAATAACGATCGACATCTTCTGGTGAATCCATTTACCGAATCCCCCACGATGGGTGCAAAAAAAACCCATCTTAGTTCCATGTAATTTGTGTCAAATCCTAAGATTTAGTTTAGAAACTGATTTTCAGTAGGTACGTAGAATTAACGCTATCCAAGAAGTATTGTAGGTTCTGAGAAAAAAGATGGCATTCATTGAACGTCGAACCATTAATGTGTGCAATCTACCACGAAGATCCAAAACGTTCAAGTTTTGGTTTCACGTAATACGTGTACGATGGGACTTTAAAGCTTGAAGAATTTAGTTGGTTTCGACTCTGAAATTCTGCAAGCCAAGTCTTTCCGTTTCTCTCAGGCGCTAACTATTGCAAAAATCCCGCATACTCTCTCGCACCCTAATAAAGTAAGTGTAAACATTTAGCTATGCTAACACAATTCACAATTCCCTGCTTAACTATTTCTATTACTATATTTTTTTCAGCATTCGTTTAACTTGCACTATTTTGGATTCATAGTGGCTCTATGCCACAATTGATTGAGTATTATAAGTATAATGAAGTTGTTGTTTATCGAACGAGTAATGACAGTCTGTAAAATCTTAAGTATTCAAAAGCCAATATTCCTTACATTCCGATTTAGCAGTTGTCCAGTAAATATATGTTAATATGCTACATGAAAGGTCAGATCAGCATTATATACCCTTCCCATTCGCAGCTATGTATACACAGTAAAAAGCGTCCGTCCGAGCTAAGAAATGTCATAAGTATTATATTTATCGACTAGTCGATAATTATCGATCAATTATAATTGATTTGTTTAGCATTTTGAAGTGGATGCATGGTATTGAATATGTCGGAACACTGCCGATGTTATCAAGTACTTAGACTTAAACGCAATTGTGTGGATTCCACTGATGACTTGGTATTCCTTCAACAGATACTTTATCGTTTTGGTACTCTTCGGTAATTATACGCTTTTAAATGTGTTCTTGGCTATCGCCGTCGATAATTTGGCGAATGCACAAGAACTTACAGCAGCCGAAGAGGAACAAGTCGAAGAAGATAAAGAGAAACAACTCCAAGAGCTAGAAAAGGAAATGGAAGCACTGCAAGGTGATGGCGTCCACTTGGAGAATGGTGATGGCACCGTTGTCACCAGCAAAGGAAAAGGCAAAAAGAAGGACGATGACAAAAAGGATGAAGAAGAAGTGACAGAAGGGCCGAAGCCAATGTTACCATACTCATCGATGTTTATACTATCACCAACAAATCCGTAAATATTATTCTCATAAGCATATTCAGATACATTAATTATGTTTATATATTCTATATAAACATATACTTCTTATATGCATATATATTCAGCGTTAAGAGGGAGGTGTGACAATGAGATCAATAATTCTTAAAAGTTCATAAATTTACAAAAACAAAAAATACTTAACTGTTGCTATAGGCTATCAGAAATCGAGAGATCTAAAGCAAAATGCAAGTACATAATCAAGTTTCTTTGCAGCAACTGAGGCCCGCAGTCTTTGGGGTTTGGATGAGCTGTGTAGCCCTGCAGCCCTGCAGGGCTGCCAGCTGGGTGGGGTAATAAATAAATATGGTTTATGATTTCAGTTCCTTAAGACTTGCATAGGCTCGTACATTTCAGTACAGGTATTTGTGTTCTGGGTTCCTTTTAGAACATTTTCAGTATACTACTTATAATAATACTCATATATTAGTGTCACTAATAATAATTATCTTTATATCTTATAAAACAAAATATATATCATAATAACAAATTTACTAACTATTTTCACTTTTTTCTTTTACTTTTTCCTTTTGGATTCGTTTCGATTTTATGTTGCACACTACAATGAACAAATTAATTAATTAATTCATAAATTTAATCAATCAATGAATCATAAAATTTGTAAATATTTGCACTACAAATATCAACGAATGCTAAATTTGATTACTATACCAATCACCTTCACCACGAGAAAATGCAATTCATCCTATTAAATTCATCATCACTTTCAACAACTACAACAACAACAACTACAACAACAAAAACAACAACAACAACAACAACTACAACTATAACAATGACTACGACGAACACCGTTGATAAAAAATATTCTGCAATCACCTCAAAATTATAACAACCAAAAATAATGTTTAAAAATTAAATAATTATTGGAAAAACAAAACAACTTCAACTAAATAAAACGGTTGACTAAACAAAACGCAAATCGCAATCGAAAACCCCAAAAATCAAATTAATTTACAAATAAAATTTAATAAAAAAAATCTAATAAATGATAAATCAATCGAATCTTGCAATTGTAACTGCTAAACAAAAAAATACCACAAAATCTGATATCTGATTTCAATGGCATACTTATTGATAACAAAAAAAAAAAAAAAACAAAACAAAAAAAACAATCGATCCAACCACCTATTGGTACAACAATTAATGACCTATATACAGCATACGACGAGGCGCCCACTGGGTCGTTAATTTACCATATTTTGATTTCTTCATAATGGTCGTCATCTCAATGTCATCAATAGCATTAGCAGCCGAAGATCCCGTTCGAGAGAACTCGAGGCGAAACAAGATCCTAAATTACTTTGATTATGCATTTACCGGCGTATTCACGATAGAAATGTTGCTGAAAATTGTAGACTTGGGTGTCATACTACATCCTGGCAGCTATTTAAGAGAATTCTGGAATATTATGGATGCTGTGGTCGTTATATGCGCTGCTGTTAGTTTCGGTTTCGATATGAGCGGTAGCAGCGCTGGACAAAATTTGTCAACTATCAAATCGCTTCGTGTTTTGCGAGTACTTCGTCCATTGAAGACCATTAAACGTGTTCCAAAATTAAAAGCCGTCTTCGATTGCGTCGTGAACTCATTAAAAAATGTTGTTAACATTCTAATCGTGTACATATTGTTTCAATTTATATTTTCTGTTATTGGTGTCCAATTGTTCAATGGAAAATTTTTTTATTGTACGGACGAAAGTAAACATACTTCCGAAGAGTGCCAGTAAGTAAAATTTTTATTCAAGTTTCAAATTATTGCTCTCTTCTGATTTATTTTTTTTTTTTTTTTTTGTTGTTTCGTATACCATAATTTAATCATCAGTTTTGGTCAAGTTTAAGTTTATTTTTCATAGTTTTTATGCTTATCATTTTGTAGACTTATCCCAATGATAATTTATTGTCTTAGTCGCGTTACACATTCATTCTGTGTGGTCTTACATATATAGCTCTCCCATTCTATCAATCACTCTGGACCTCTCTCTCTCTGTCTCTCTATCTCTCTCTCTCTCTCTCTCTCGCTCTCTCTGTCTATATATCTTTTGTATTTATCTATCCCTTTCTCGCTATTTACAATTTATATATAAATGTGTGTATATCTTATGTGTTTAAATATATATATGTATATATATATATTTCATATATATTATGATTAATTGGATATACATATGTATGTATATGTTAATATATATATCTTATCAATCAATGTGCTCTCTGTGCTCCAATCCTTCAGTTGTTAAAATGTGTCTACAAAAGCTTGTTATACATACATAAATAGATACTTACTACATGTGTACATGCCTAGCTATAAACTCACTTCACACAAGGTATACATATGATACGCCAAACTATTCGCATTTTAGGAAACTGTAGGAGACAAGGACATACATATTATAACATACTATTTGTACATACATAAATATTACGTATCATACAACTAAATGAATAAGCCAGTTTGCATTTCATGTATCTGTGTATCTGTGTGTGTGTACCCTTATTTAGGGCTCGACTAGTACTACGTACTTAGTTAGTACCTAGTTTTATATGTATGTCTAATTTTTGTTACCCGCTTTTATACACAATTATACAACATTTACTACGATTGGTTCCTACAAATGGTTACACAAACTTTAAATTATCTCTCAAATCGCAGCCAAGGCTGTCAGTTTTCTATGAGCTAATGCTACTCGTCCTGCCTATTTTTGTTCAACATATATACATGTTTGTTATATTTGTGATAATCGGGAATTGGGAGTTATTAAAGCAACGTTCTGAAGTCTTTGATCATAGACCCAACCTCATGAATTTTCAATGGACTAAGGTGTCCAGCACTTTTGAGAGCTATAACTTGGCCGTTCGCACAACATTGTGTGTACATATATGTTTAAATAGGTATTTTTATTTCTATCAAATAATACTACTTATGTTGGCATATATGTATGTATGGTGATACCCTGCAAAAATTATGGCATTGCGCAAATAATATAACATACGTTTTTCTTGAGTTTCTTACCTATCTCTTAATTTTCAATTTGATATTATTTCAATTTGTTTAATGTTGATTTTTGAGTTTTTGCTTGTAACTTTTTTCGTTGATAAGAAAACAAAAAAGGTGCACTGATTTAACAGAATGTAAGAGTAGCATTTTAAAGTTTCTTGCCCAGTTTTTCTTGCCTGATTAGTGTTAAACAATCATGCGAGTAAACGGGCCAAAAACACATACGAAAAAAATTAAAAAGAAAAGAAAAAAAAAAAGGAAAAAAATACCAAACATAAACAAACAAATTATTTTAAATCAATAAATAAAAAACGAACCAAAAACTTAGTAAAAAACAGCGCAAAATCAACATCAGTGTCTGTGTATTAAATCATAGAATAGAACTGAAATGCGAAACTACAATTGCCACCTAAAACCTTTCTAGTTTTCTTCTACTTCATATAGTTAATCCGTTAAGTCAATCAATGTATATTTGTATGTGTTGCCTTCTACACCAAAATCAGTGTCCAAAAATCAACCAATTCAACTTAACTCAAATTCAAATTCAAACTCAAATCAAATCAAATTTAATCCAAGAATCTACTGTCGTTCGCGTGTAGCATGTAAATAAATAACCGTCTCATTTCTTTACAATTGGGTATTTTGCAATACCAAAGAGTCCATATTACTACCAGAAGATTTCTTAATAAGTCTGTATACGCGTACACTCAATAGAATCAGGTATTCATAACGATACAAAGTAGATAACATAGTATTCTCATGTCCTGATAGCCCTGTTTTCAAAATAGATCCCACAAATTTCTTTCCAATTTCCTTTGCATCTTCTCCAGCCACTACCAACAAGTTTTTTTTATCTATGTATTTCGAACCATATATTCTTCTTCTTTATAAAGATTCTGATCACATTTAAATTGTACACACGCGAAGCTATATACGCAGTTGTACCATGCAGATCCCAATCAGTTCTAATAGATGTTGTTTATACTTACTTCTGATAATAATAATAATAATAATATGTCATCGCCAGCCACAACTTCGTAGAATAGCAACATATATTTTATAATAACAAATTAAGATGATGAGCTCTTTTTTACTTTTATATACTTAGTAGTTTTAGCATTTCTTTATGCATTGTAGTAATATTCGAATATGAATTGGCAAAAATTATGAAATCGTACTCGATGAATCATTGCACTTGACGTGAGTGTAACGATTGCTTCAATACCGAGGGCACTAAAGAAAAAAATTGACGCGCATTTTACACTCACCGACTTGAGAAGTGAAAACAAATTAAGATACTCATCAGCGTGTGAGTATCTTTTTGTTTTAACTGTTTGGCCTTCGTATGCAATAACGGTGGCCGCCCAAAACCCAATTGACATAACTAAAATTTGAACAGAAAAACTTACATATGTACACGCACATTCCGCTCTATAGATATCTATATAAATTTTGTATTTGTATAAAACTTTTCTCTCTACATACATACGACTGTGTACGGCTATGCTTAAATATCCACACATACGCATACTCATGACAATAATCAATTATCAATTATCAATACTACAGTTTACTTAATATGAGTTTCATAAGCGCAGCTGCCTTGTTACACATCGCCGAACGAACAACCAGCCAAACACTGCTACTTTTTGCGACAAACGAAAGAGTTGTGGTTCTAGTATAGTACTAGCTACTACAAGACTCAAAAAGAACACGCTCAGCTAAACTCACTCGCTGCTCCCGCACTCATTTCACATTCACGGCCCCCATTCGCATTGCTACCACTTGCTAAAATGCACTGGAGAATGTTACTACTTATATAGGTTGTTGTTGTTTTTTTTTTTTTTTTTTTTTTCATTTTTCACTTCAAATGGTTTTTGTAATATGTAGTTGAGATTACAGCCCTGCTGAGAGTTCAGCAGATACACTACTCGATGTAATTTGTTGGTTTTCGTACATTTCTTTTTTTTTACGCCTTCTGATTGTACAGTGTTGATTTGTATTGTTCTGGGTTACAGCTAGACAAATTCAAATACTCGTACAAAAACAAATGCAGACACACAAATCTCGCACATTACACATACATATGTACATACATACATACATACATACACACATACTACACATTTTTATGTTTTAATTTGATTATGCAATATGTACTTGTACCTGTACCAGACCTGACGATGTTCACATGTCTTTATATACATAGCTGGTTATTTCTATTCATTAGATTTATTTATGTACCTTAACACACACATACACATCAATTCTAGTATTTTCATATTTCAAAACTATTCACACAAAATGCAAGAATAAGACAACAAAAAAGCAAAAAAAAAGGAAACCAAAATTAATATTATTTTTATTGAATTTTGTGTTAAATATTATTCATACCATATTGTATTTTGAAAATGTTTGATTTGATTCTGTAGTGACTTTCGTTGTACTTGCTTTTTTTATATCGAATTTATAATAAATATAAAATGCAATTACTAATAATTTCACAACGTATAACCGCAAATATAAAACAATAACTAAAACCGAAAACATCATAAACCAAACATGAACCAAACATGAACATAACAAATTCAACCATCGACACAACTTGAACCTGAAGGGGCTCGTATTTCAAATACGAGGAAGACGAGCTGCTGCCCAAACAGGAAATGCGAGTGTGGAAGCCTCGCAGCTTTCATTACGATAACGTCGCGGCCGCCATGTTGACGCTTTTCGCCGTGCAAACCGGCGAAGGATGGCCACAGTAAGATAATTATTGCTTGTAGTTGCTTATGTTATTTTCGTCACATGTGTAAACTGCTGCACAGTGCAAATATGCAAATGGTGAATAATGATAATGATAATGAAATTGTACTTTGTTTTTATTTTGTTTCGTGCTCTCTTCACTTAAATGTTGCTAATGATAATCATCAAATAGGGTCTTGCAACACTCAATGGCTGCCACTTATGAAGATAGGGGTCCAATCCAAAATTTCCGGATCGAAATGTCCATCTTTTATATAGTATATTTTATTGTATTTCCATTCTTCTTCGTCAACATATTCGTGGCCTTGATAATCATAACATTTCAAGAGCAAGGCGAAGCTGAATTGCAAGATGGTGAAATTGACAAAAATCAGGTGAGCCAGTAAATCAAAAATCCAACAAATTTAACAAAAACCAAAAAAAAAAAACAAACCAAAATTCAAACAATGCTTTTATGTGTGTGTTTCGTGTGTAATGTACTTACTTGTAAAATCGATAGTCGTAAAGTAAACCATTTTCTATCTGCACGTAAATGTACACACAAACCAACGATACCCATACATGTATGCCTCTATTTAAAATAAATTACGTACGTAAGCTAGCCCAAAAACTATACATAGTACAATCAAACACAGAACGGCAAATGCGCTCTGCGCAGACGCCATTAGCTCAGGTAACCTCTACCTGCACAGTCTACCTGTCCCCAGTAATCGTTTCTGTACCCAAACTTACACACAAACTTATAGAATGTATGCCAACTAGCTACTTACTAACTTACTACTAAACTACACTATGTTGCCCTGTGCGACACCATTGTCCCCAATACCTTGCCGCTTTACTACATACATTCTCATATGTGCGTTCTTTTAAGTATTCAACTTTATTCGTCGTATTCTATTAGAATAATTTAGAACAACACACAATCAAATGTTATGTTTGTGTATACGTTTTGTGATTTTCTTGTGGATTGCTTCTAGTATCCCGGAAAATTGTTGAAAATCGTATCAAATAGTTTTGATCTCCAGATGTAAATACATCAATTCATCATGCCATAGGCCTAAGGGCACACGTAGGATAATGTTTCGTTCGGAAATACCTTGTACATAAACATTATCAGCAACCCTTTGATATAAAGAGTGAACATTTACCGGAAAGTAGAGATTATTAATAATATTCACGATAGTCCTTAAATATTCAGTGTTCAGTGTTGAATATTTAACGATTGATATCGTCAAGTCACCATTGTTGCCAAACTAATTAATTCGTTGCTGAAAATTACTGTAAGTATGAACCATGAACCCAGCAATCTATTTCTTTTAACAAGCCGAACTAATTTATGAAGAATTCAACTGAATTGTATTCAGTTTAATTCAAACCTATTGGCATAATGAAATTACAAATTACCAATTATGATTTCAAATATAATGAGGCACCGGCACAAACATCCGGGATTGAATAAAGCTTTTGCACATAAATGCAACATTATTTAATTAGTTGATCTCATTTCAGTTGGCATGATATACACATTATAAACTTTAACTTCAATTAGGAAATCAAATCAAAGCCCACTAGAGGCGAGACTTTTTAAATTCATTTTCTTTTTAGTGTTTTTAGAGAAATCCTAAAATTCATATCAAACTCGTTTTAGCTGCAATATCATAAATCTTTATATACATGTATACCCTGTACCTTTTAACAAATAGTAAAAATGTGTGAGAGATCACTGATCTCGTCTTATGAAATATATGTACCTTTATTTATCAGCAACAAAAATTTAAATGATCGGTCTATTTACCGTTGTCTGATTGGTGGAACTTGTCGTTTTTCAACTAAAACAACTGTTTGTAACTATACACTCTAAATTTGGCATGTAGGTTCTCGTACAGCACGTTAAGATCGTATCGTCACATCCTTAGATTGCAAAAGTTATTAGAGAATGTGTGTTAATGAGTATCTGTGTGTGGGTATAGGGTATCTCCTATTCGAGCGTTCTCGACTAGCGCATACTTACATAATCACATTTGTATATAATTTACATTTGTATATAATAATAATTTTCATTTTATCTAACTGTTCACTAATATTTATTTAGCGCTTCAATATACAAAGGTCTTAACCAACTAACACTTGTAGATATTCCATACATTTTATAAAAAAATACAAAAAAAAAATAAAAAATAAAAACAAAAAATAAAAACAATTTAATAAATTTCGTACCTTAAATTTCTATTCCCACAGAAATCCTGCATTGATTTTACAATCGGAGCTCGACCACTTGAACGTTATATGCCCAAAAATCGTAACACTTTCAAATACAAAGTGTGGCGCATTGTTGTTTCTACGCCATTCGAATACTTTATAATGATGCTGATTGTGTTCAATACGCTGTTATTGATGATGAAGGTAAGTTTCTGTTTTTGTGTTCCCATTCGAAGATTATTGCAGCCAAACTGAAAAACTAAGAAACGCATTTTAATTTGGGCCAACGATTCAAGATGCTACATACGAGGGCCGACTGTTCCTAGCACCAGCGTTAAACTGTATAGCTGCTGTCCTAGACAATCATAGTTCCAAACGTGCAAAAATGTTGTAGACTTTTTACTATTTAAAGTTAGTCAAATAATTATCAGTCGGCCCTTGCACTAAGCAACTGTAATAAGTTCACACAGTTTAGATTTTTTTTTTAAGTTAAGATGTACAATATTTACATACATACATACAGTTTAAAATTATCCCCACATATTTTTTGTTTGATTTATTATTTTAATTTAATTAACCACTATTAAAGAGCAGTCATTGACTGTCCTTTAATAGTGTTGTAATTAACTTTACCATTTCCTTTGGCTTATACACATTTAAAATTAATGTTCTAAATTTGATTTCAATACGCAATAAATAAAGTATTATAATCAGCATCAGAAATGTACAAATCAATGTTGTGTATTGTATATAAGCCATTATAAATTTAAGTTTCTCTTCACTCTAACTGGCATGCCTTATTTTTTATTTATTTTTTTTTATTAAAATCGGGATACACCATTTTTTACCACAAACACACAACACTCGTAATAAATGTAGGTATGTATTTCAAATCCTCTGTGTCGCATGATTGGTTTTGGAGAACAACATAAGTTTATACTTATCGCGAGTACATCTAAAATGGATTAATTATTTAATTAGCTTTAGCCGAGAGTTCAAAATTGACGACTTTAAAGCCCCCGTATCCGTGGTATTTTAAGTTATTTTTTCATTTATTATTTATGTATATTTTTGGGCAATTGAAATGCGTTGTTCAAATACACACATATTTTAATCGTACATAATTGCGGCCCATTTCCGCGAATCCTAATTTTGGTTTAACGGATCATTTCTGTGATGGGTTTGATGAGAGAACTAAACTAATCATAATCAAACATCTTAACAGTATCATAATCAAAGTGAGATGTATGAAAAGTCACTCAAATATATCAACATGGGATTCACAGGCATGTTCAGTGTTGAAACTGTGCTCAAGATAATTGGATTCGGTGTCAAGGTAAGTTCAAGATTGTACAAACGAACGTACTATAAGTGTAATCGCATAGCGTTCCTTTCATATCAGCTAGATACGATGTACAGACTTTACTAAGTATAGATACACGTTCATATATACTACATATTATTTGCGGGCTTTTTCGCTTTACGCAGTACGATTTTTTTAGTGTGCTGAAATTTACAATGTCACATCTTCATATTGTACAATTTGTATTTATAATCGCGAAGCCATACAAAGGTAAGGACTTTAACAGTACATTAACCCACATTACCAACTCTAACATACATGTACTATATTTGTTTTTGCTTACATAGTATGCATGAATTCCCACATATGTAATACATGTTTGTTCACTTTTATAATTTTATTATTACCATATATCAAATATTCAATTACAAAATTCATTGCGAACGGTGATATACATATGTAAATATCTTTAAACATCAGAGGTTCACATATATAATTACAATACAAATTTACAAATTTTTCTACTACTAATACTTACAATTGGTCTTTAGGTTTTAATTCAATTTGTTTAATGACGCGATTTCCTCAAACTGTTCATATATGTAAATATAAATTGTCAACGTGAAGTCATATTTAAATTTTTTCTTTAAATATTAATAAACTCATACACTTGTGCATATATAGCACAGGTTTTTGAAAACTGCATAAGTTTCACTATTTTTCGCCAACATTCATATTGAAATTCAAGCATAAAAAATGGCATGTAGGCACGAGTCTAGTTTTTCAACAGTGATAACTTTGTCAGATTCTTCATTTAAAATTGATAAACTTATATATTTCGGATTTTATGTCAAAAAATCATAACAATAACTTTAACATGTTAAGTTTCCACATTTTTGAAAATGCCCTTAGATACTTAAAGCTGCCACATCTATGCCACAACTGAAACGATTTTCTAAAGCAATATCTTTTTGGTCATGATTTGGCCCTTTAAATAATACTACATTTTAAGTTGAAAAACAAATTTTTGTTCAGAATTAATGGCCCAAAAATGAGGTCCAAATCCATGTGAAAATTCTGCTCTAAAAACCACATTAGGGTGAATCCAGTAATGTCGTCTTTCTTACTTATTTGAAACGTGCTTCAATTGTCTTTGTTTGTTGCATGTATCTATGTACATTGTACATATGTAAAAATGAAGGCAAAGATGATGATCTACTCAACTTCTAAGCCCTTTATTTGAGCTTATGATTATCCTGCATGCCACACATAAAATATTTATTTTTATTTCTTATGCAAGTTATAACACTAGTATGCAGATTTTAGAGCCAATCATTTGACATTCGTTTCTTATTGTGTAATTATGCAAGCTGAACTGAAAATATGAAAAAATTCAATATCTTGTTAAAATCAGATTACTACATCGTAACTAAAGTCAACCAGGTATATGAGTCAATTGACGTAATGTAACGAAACATTCAATAACTTTATGGGAATTTTAACCATTTCATATTTGTATTTCTCTATATATTTTTTGGTATTTATCTCAGCGTGCAAACTTACACAAGATATAATTGTTTATTAACATATATACATAAAAAAATTGTGTTTGGTTCAGTTAGTTTTTACATTTTAATTTGTACCATACATATACAATATGTATGTAATTGTTTAGATTTCGAGGTTGGGCCTAAAATAACTAGTTATAAACGGATACGCTGTACCTCAAACTTTGGTGTTAGTTTAATGTCATGAATCATCTAAAATAAACTTCCGTTCGATCCCCAATATCTTCGTGTTCTCATTTTGTAGTTTCATGATGCACCGCCCACCCACAGTGATATACTGACCTACATGAACCTGGTATTCACCTTGTTCTTCTTAATGGAGACAATACTTAAAGTAATAGCATTTGGATGTACGGTAGGTATTAAATGATAAATAGGTCTTTCATGTGCGCTCCTTCATTTTAGTGTACTCATAAGTATTATAAAATTAGTCTATTTTAGGATTATTCATTATTTCTCATAGATTATATAGTTCATTTTCTGTTTCTTTTGCAAACTATGCGCAATGTTATGAAAGGCCGTTTATTCACAATGAGTAATTAATTCATAGCTATTAGAATGTAACATTGTAAATTTCAGCGAATAAAAATTTGTATTCCATATTCATATTCAAAGCAGATCAAAAATACTGCGTGCGATAGGTTAAAGCATATAAATGTGCATTTTCATACAAAATTATCACTTTAATAATATGTAACTGTTTATTTTATAGAACTTTTTCAAGGATCCGTGGAACATTTTTGATCTTATCACTGTTTTGGGCAGTATTGTGGATGCTCTCTGGATGGAATTCGGGGTAATTATCTGTTGATTGCAATAACTTACTCGGAGCATACATATTATTGTTGTGTTCGATTTATGTAGGCCGTTATGCAAGACAAACAAACAATATTATTCATAAATAAAAAACAACAAAGTATCTAGCTTTATGTTTTGTTATGCCAAGATACTCGTACCCGTACAATAACACATTCATATTAATACTAATCACAAATATGCATACATATACACGTACACATATGTATATTTACACACACGTACACATTTATGTGTACATACGTGCATATGTATTTACACGCATATTTAAGCAATATGTGGATTATGTCAACACAACCAAAATGTGATTTTTAAGGGTAACTTGTACGGATGAAGAGTATCAACTAATATTTAATAATTGAATTTTCGATATTTAATATTTATACGCTCATAGGTGATCGTAGTTTACGACTAATGTTATATTAAAGTAAAACAGATTTGTGCTATCGGCATTTGTACATAATGTATGTGCAAGTGTCTTGAAACATTTCGACAATATTTTTGAACAATTAGCAAGGTCTGAATAAATATAATATGGTTAAATATAATTTATGACAAATATAAATGCTACCACATGGGGATAAATATTTATGTCTAAATAGAATTTTGCTTATCAATCACATTCCTAGTACCAAGTGTTTTTACACTTTTTGGTAGACTTGTAGGGCAAATAATGGGACTTTAATTGCAGCTCACTTAATATTGACCATAAAGTTAACTAACGTACAAACGGAAAGTTGGTGGAAAGTCGAAGAGCCGACTCTGCATAAGTAATATTGACGAGTATATGATAAATCTAACTAACAAAGTTATTTTAAATGTTTTCTGAGTGTGTGTTTTTAAGGTACATATACATATGACACTTTTTATTATATTAATGAATACACACAAGAAATTATATTTTATTATTAACATATTATTTCCACGCGATTTTACACATATAAAGGTCTCACAAAATACAGAAATTAATAATCATATTTCTTTTTGATTTCCTTTTTCATATTTATTTGTGTACGAAAACGAATACCAAATACGAAATGTGGTCTCAAAATCGGGAAAAAAAACCAAATCCGAAACAAACAAAAAACGATGAATGCAAAAAATATAATAATCAAATAAAACACTCACGCAATCAACCATTCACACCCCTCACAAATGTTAATGTTTGACTAATGTAACACATGCAAATATTTACATGTATACGCATTTATAAATATATACATATATGCAATTGAAATGCATATATGCGTCTACATACATGCATATATATGCAAACAACATACATTTTTATACAAATGCCTTCGATTGATTCAATGTTCCCCAAAAAATTGGCCATCGGGAAACGAAACATCACGTTATCACCGCCCAACACAAAATCAATAATAATATAAAAAAAAACCAATATAAAAATAAAACACATACACATGTTCTATGTAATTACAAAACCAACACCAATGCCAATACTAAATGCAATGAATATGCAATCAACTTGTTCATCACAATCACAACTTGTATTCAATAACAAATTCACCGAAAAAAATTAATCAATTAAAAAACAAAAACAAAACAAAAATTACCACCAAATGAAATATGAAACCAACCAATCAATCAACAAATTAAATTGTACTATTACAAACATGTTGTCATTCAACAATTATGCATGTGTATGTGCTTCAATTGTATGTGTTATCCAACACACATATTGCACATACATATGCATACATATATATCTCATCTACAACATCGACATGTACAACAAATTTCAACACCAACAGCACGATGTAAGTACGAAACACAATCTACACAGAATTGCATTTATCAAAATCCTATGTGTAAAAATCAATGATTATAGATTTCGCTTTTAATGCTACTACCTTCACCTACTTAATAAGCTTATTACATTTCATTTTTACACCCTGCACCCACTATTTCAAATTGTCTTTAATAATATACAAAATGAATATAATCTGTCTGTCTGTATGATCCTACGAACTGAGAGCTAGAGATTGAGTATACATTATTTGTATTAATTGATTTCAAAATCACACAGATACTGGAGATTAGAGTAAGGACAGAAGGTTCTCAAATACATTAAAAATTAATTTCATATTTTTTAAATACTTGAAATGCTTTGATTTTTCGAAATGTGAATTCATTTGAATGGCATCCCTATGCCATGCAACGAATCGAATAATAACCACATAAGTTATGTTAAAAACAACTTTTCTAAATGTGAAGAATCACCTACAAATAATTCAAAGCTGGGCATAGGGTATATCCTTGTCGGTCAGTACCGACTTGAGCACTCTTGTTTTATTTTTATTGTTACACATACAATTTCTACACATATTTGCATTAAAAGTTGAATTAGCAGAGATCATTATAATTTTGTTACGGAATGTTCGCAAATGCGCATTGAAGGACCAACCAAACCCGTATCAAATTTATAGATTCTTATTAAAAATCACTCTGAGTCTATCTAGCCATGTCTGCCTATTAGTTTTTATGCAACTTAAGTAGTATTTCTTTTATATACTTGGAAAGTGTCTTTTATATTTTGTAGGTCAAATCGAAATGACATTATGTCAAATACATAGCTGTCATAGCTGTAAATTGGTTCGAAAATTAAATTGTTTAATTTTTCTTATCAGATTCTTAGCTAAGCTTTGACTAAATTTATAAATTTTCTTGTTTTATTGAAAGTTGAACTTCATTTTCATATATTTGCCATAGAAGGGATATTTGATGTTCGGTCTACCGAATATTGTTGGTCTTTCTTGTTTTAATCTTGCTTGCTTCCGTTGCAAGTATCCGTATCTGTTAGTTTCATTTTTCTCTTGCTTAGCACACGACATTGCGATTGTAATTTCTCTCTTGTAAGTCTGTAGTCAACTTTGTAGTTATGTTCAGCGGCTGGATATGTTGCCATAGGTTGCCAATTTGCAAGATATTTTATTAATTTTATGAGAAAATCATTAACGCAGATATGTGACAGCTTGCATAAGCTACACAGGGCATAATTTGACAGTCGATTATCTAATTGTTGTATCTCGTTACGTATACGTATATACGTATACGTAATAGCGTATTAGAGTGCTGCAGTTCTGATTGATAAGGTTTTATTATTTTCATACTAAAATATAAAAAAATAGTTTTCATAGTTCACGTTCTCAATTTCGCCTTTATTCAGATACACCCAAAAAGTTTCGGGCTCAAAAGACGAAGATCTAGACAGCGTTTTTACATTTATTGAGTATCTAACAGAAGAGAAACATAATTGTGTGCTTTTGTCATAGCCAAAACAATAATATGTGTATTAAACATTTCTATTAGACAATAAGCTATCAGCTGTCTTCATCAAGTTGAAGTTATGCAACAGTTGTTATGTTTGGCGTTAATTTTTCTCAATATTTGCGCATGGCTTTGATTTGATTGGTCTATAAAATTATATTTATTCATTAATATGATACAGAAAGCTTAATATACTTACATGAATACCTGAAAAAGAAACACTTTTGAACTCGATTAAAAGCATTAACACGCATTAAATTCAACAGTCCAAACAATACCAATAACTATAACTTTGATAATGATTGAATAAGCAAAACAACTAATGGTGCACATAAGAAGTTTATCCATTCTCAAATAACAAAATTAAAAAACAAAAAAAAAAAAAATAAATAAATTGTGTAAGTGGAACTATCTAGCTGAACAGTGGTGTAAATGTAAGTAATACATAGCAGTTAGCAAGGCAATATCAGAACAACAATACGTAATAAAGGTATTGTAAAGAATTTCAGTTAAGCACCCGAAACTTTCACATAGTATACCTATGTATACTGTTTTAACTGTATATATTAACACTTCCGCATGATTTTTCAGAGTGCCTGGCTTTCAGTACAGGGCACATTTTTGGGCTTTATAACTCTACTTGTAGGAGCCTCGACTGTAGTGTTTCTTTTCGCTATCCCTATTTGCTGCAGGTCTTTTCTGAGTAGTGAACTCTTTTAATACTGAATTCGCTTTCATCCACTCTATCTTCTTCAGATTTAACTCTCATAGACACTGAGAAATATACTTTTTCCAACTATTTCATTGGACAATAGTGATGCAAACCTTCAAAATTTCTTTGTATAAAATGCATTTTATTTCTGTAATCAGCTAACAAACGCCGGACTCAAACCGGTTTGCATCCCTGTTAATAATTGTAGTGATATTAAGATATAATGCCAAAAACTCTATGCAATTGCTTCTTGTTAAGATGCATGCTGTGAATTACAATAATACTACTGAGTGTACTTGTGCTGAAGGCAATTCAGTACAGTAAGTACAGTAAGGCTTATGCTGTATAACTGCTTTGTTCATATGATCGTTTTAGAGTTTTAAATATTTTTCGACGTTCTCTTCAGGTATGTAAGGTACTAAATAAATCACAATGCAATCATTTCGGTATCATCAGTGATTCTCAATAAAGACATTGTCATGGAAGAAGAAGAAGAAGCCAGCAATCTATTAACTAATGTACATATTGGCAAAGCTAAGTTTAATAGAAAATGGAATGTGTGCTGATGCAAATTGCTGTGCTAATAACCATCATATCTCATTTGTAGTATTCATACATGTTCATAAAAATATCTCTGGCTAGCAATATTGATCAATATCGAGCGGCAAAGTGTACTCGCTAACTGTCTTTAATTTTGTTAAACTGTAATTTTGTATAAGTGGCTTTAGAAACTCAAGGCTTTATAGAGCAGTCGAAATGCAGCGTGAAATGAAATATTCTTTTCAAATTAAAATCATTATTAACTAATTAACACATGATACAATACATACATACAAGATTATTTACAATTAATTCTGCTCACTAATTTCAATTGATTTATCTTTGCATTCAGCAAGAAAATTAATTATTACTACTAATTTTCAACTCTATTTTATTTATTTCTTTGTTTTTCTAAAAAAAAATACGAAATCGAAAATCTTTACCGCCGCCAACGTCGTAAAAAATCCGTAATTTGATTAAAATAACCGATACGTACTCGTAATTGCAAATAAATACAAAATTCAAATAAAAATGAAAATAAACATGAAACAATAAAAACTACAAAAAAAAAAATTGTATATAAATTGCTTATAAATGAACTAACTGTTAAACTGCACTGCAAAACAATCACAAACATTTCATTATCGTTGAAAACTTTGAAAATTCACCTCTTGGCTGCTGTCGATTCGAACTGAATGCAACTGAATCCAACTGCTGTTCGAAATCCTTGCAATGAATCTGCCGTTTGATTATTCAAAATACCAACAACAATTGTGGTGCCATCAAATTCGGTGACAATGCGGTATATGAGTTATGTGTACATTAATTTCACTAAACCGAATCCAAAAATTTCAATTGAACATGGTTTCTGATTATCCCAACAGGATGTAAGTAAACAAACTAAAACGAGAACAAACATATACAACAATAGTAACAACAAAAAACAAACCTATCTATTAGCATTTTAGCTAAAACGTTTACTACTCTATATATCCTATTCAGTACTCGCATCACATCGATGATGTTTTCTTCCGTAGTATATTCTTCAATTGCCTTGATTTTCAGAAATACATATTAACATATATGTATTTAGCTGCTCATTAAATACTACTTTTCCTAGACAAACAGAAAACCATTACCTATTTTCATTTTTCGTAGTGCTGTTTACACCCCCCCCCCCCCCCCCCCACCACCCTTCATTGCCACGTTGATATGGATTTGGCTGAAAATACAATGCTCCTCAAACGCGAGTTCTTATTAGTTTCGTCTTTGTACATAAACAACTTTTATCGTTACTGCTTATGTATGTATGTATATCATATCATGCTAGTGAAGAATCAAACCAAACCGAACCGAACCCTATTTACCCTCCCAATAGGCATAACTGTGAGATTCTCTCATCTGTACGACTATGTACAGATACACACAGATAGCTGGTCGCAATGTGACATTTGGTATCCCAATGTATGTCATCATATACTACTTACATAGCACTACCCTTAGCTGCGTCACAATAGCAACAGTGCATAGTTGTAATCTACTTACATACGACATACTATGTACATATAATATAATATATATATATAATATTTAATCAACGATAATTGTATTTTTAAACATATCTTACTATTTAATTTAATCTAATACTTACTATTTACGTAGAGGCCACGTCGAGGCGGTATGCGTCCCCAAAGTCAGTGGTTGCTTAGCACTTATGTACCTATGTATGTGTGTCACTATCACTGTCACTGTCACAGTCACGGTCACGGTCACGGTCACTCTGTCACCGTTACTGTAGCTGTCAGTGTCATTGTCACTGTGGCTGTGGCTGAGACTCTTTACGTTCGTACATATGTGCTTACTATAAATATATGATTTAAATATGCAACAGCTGATGAGTAAAATATTTTGGTCAAAGTTCTTGAATCGGTTGCGAACTATAAAGTACCGACACCGCAATGCGTACAACCCACTACTTATCTATCTTATTTCTGACTGCTATACATAACAAACTAACTTATACACCCACAAATACATACGTACTTATGTATACGTGTACAAACAACAACAACAACAGCAACAGCAAAATATAACTTAAGGAAAAATGTACATACAGACAAATGCAAACAAATTATTCTATTCGTAATTCGTGTTAATTATTTTTATGTATATTGTAATTATTGTATCGTTATGCTTTCTTATCATTGCAAAAACTCACTCAGATAGTTTAGAACAGTACAAAATTTAACTTCAACTGTTGTTTAGATTTTCTAAAGACCCCAAGGCCCAATACTTTTTCAAACTGTTTTGTAATTAGTAACAGCATCTGAAAAAAAAAAAAAACTCCAAAATACAAATGCACATGTTACGCTGTATTGGTGTGGTAGTCAACACACACACGTACACATATACACACACACAAACATAAGCAGACTCTTATACAGTTTTACACGAAGCGAATATGAAACAATAATTATCTAAATAGTTTTTAATAAAATTCAACCTTCAAAATTATGTATATTGCATTTGTTGTATTTAATTAAGATACAAACTGTTCGAAACACACTTTTTATTTAGCATTTTGTGAAAAAAAAAACAAATTTTCCTATATACTTATATCATTTTCATCTATATATCTGAGTTCATACTATGCAAATTTGACTGTAATTATTTTGTATTTCTTATATAGAGAAGAAAAATCCAAAAACCAAAATTATTTTAATGAATCGATCATTGCTAACCAATCGAAATTCAATTATTTTAACGAATCGATCAATACTAATACTAACCAATCAAACTACAACTAAATTAATACCAATATGTATATGTATGTACTTTTATTATGTACTACTAGTACCACTACTTACTACTTACTTACTACTGCTGCTACTACTGCACTACTACCTACTACTAATATTACTACTATACTACTACTACTATAACTGCTACTAAGTACTAACGAACTTAATCAAAAAAAAAAAAAAAAAAAAAAAAAACAGAGAAACAAACTGAGATCATATTCGAACTGAGCTGAAAGGCGTCAATTTTGAATACATCTGAATTCGTTTGTAAAAAACGGGACACCATCACTCTAATACAATTCTCCTTGTTTTCTGTTTCTCTCTTTTTCTCCCTTTGACCAATAATATTTTACAGTCGAACTCAATCAACGTCGGCTTCCTGCGTTTGTTTCGTGCGGCGCGCCTTATTAAATTGCTCCGTCAAGGATACACAATACGCATTCTCCTCTGGACATTTGTGCAATCCTTTAAAGCACTTCCATATGTCTGTTTGCTTATTGCAATGCTATTTTTTATATACGCCATTATTGGCATGCAGGTAAGTTTCCGTTTCCGCTCTAAGCCACGTACCTTTGAGTGTCACTGAAATTAATTGTTGCATCGTTAATTTGACACAAATGTAACACATAAGGCGATCGATCGATCAAGTTCCGGGATTCAGCTAACATAATACTTGGGATTTTTAACTAACTATCAATGTGTAGCAAATGGAACAGCAGCAGCAATACTTATTTTGAATAGGATTTACATATTGCTTATTTGATTTAATTTTTAATTATATTAATCAAACTTAGCTGATAGATTACAATTATTATGATTCAAATAATTATATTATTTTATAGAGATCTTTTCTCAGTTAGAGTGATATCATTTTGTTGAGAGGAATATCTAACAATTACATTAGCAAACTGCAGATAGTGCAATAAATATATACTTAGCAATATAAATTCATTTGGTTAGATGCGCACAATAGGGCGTTCAGTCGATATGCTTAGGTTAGTTTCGAAATACGGAAAGTTAGCATTTAGGTAAATCTATAAAATATATCAAAATAAGTAGCTAAAAACTATGATTAGATAACTTTTCAAAAGTGTTCTTCTTAGATAGGTTTCTGATATAATTTTCTGAATATGACCTCACAAGAAGGCATATTTTTTTTAAAGGGCCCTTTTTTAAATTTTCATATATGTATGTTTGTACTTAGCTCTGCAATTTGTGTTGCTATTTCGCATCATTGCATTTTTTCATAGCTGTCAATTTTGCTCAACTTTACTGTGTCTTTTTTTGGACATATTTTAATTTTTTTGTATTTATAAGAAAGGGAGAGATTTACAAGTCAGTCGATCGATATCGACAAGATTCTATATGTTTACCATCTGAAGAGTTGCAAACACATGTTCGCTTTGACTTAGTTAAGCAAAGATTGTCCTTTGAGCAAAAATCCGCTATACTTTTGGAATTATTAAAAACACGTATTTTTTTTTAAGTATTCTTGAACTCTATTAAAGCTTCTGTACGTATGTACTTGATTTTTGAAAAATGTACAAGTTAACACTTAGCTGTTAAGTGTTATAGATTAATGTGTGTTCATTAAGATGTACATTTTTCATTTCGATTAACAAAAACAACAAAAACGAAAAACAATACAAAAAAAAAATGGAAAAGTAGCAGACCGAAAGGCCATATTTGCTTTTCAGATAATAACGTAGCGAAATTCGAAATTAGATGTGAAATGTCTAATAACATAAACCAATTATAATGTCTCACAAACTAAAAGGTTTTCGGCAACATTAAATATGATCCGGACACGCAACTGAATCGTCACAATAACTTCCAATCGTTCTCTGGAGGAATCATGCTGCTCTTTCGGTAAACGAAGAATAAAGTTACTTAATGTATCTTTAGTGGCTATATGTGATGGCACTAACAGACATGCTTACATAATTACTCCATTCATGCTAGAGAAACTGTAACTAGTTTTCTTACAAAATCAGAAATTCACGTGTCCCTACACGAGATGATTTGAAATCGACGTGTGAGGACATCGTACTTACATATAACAACAATAATAATAATTATAAAATAATTATAATAGTACTAATAATACTAATAACAGTCGATACCGGTTGATTATTAAGCAAGTCACAAATGGGGAAGGATTATAATCAAAACATTTCTCACCGACTCACGTTTGTGTTAATCTGCCGTCGTTTGTGACTTGAATAGTTTCGAAGCATTATTTAGTTACTTACATATTTATTAATACTAAGTACTATACCAAATACTTAGAATAACTTGTTACTCGTGTTTGATTCGTTCGTTAATTGTATAGATCAAATCAGCTGTAGAATTCAATTGCAATCGAACTGCCAAGAAGAAATTGTATGCTTTACTTAGTTGCGGCAGTTCAGTTCACCAAGTTCTCCTCAAAAAACACTTCACTAGAGTACTGACTTACTTATGTATGTATGAAACTGTTACAGTTCTAGTTACGAATTACTATTTGTAAATGCGCGGTAGATATATTATTGTATATGTAAATTTGTTTAGTGTTACAAAGTTTTGCTCATAAGCATTTGTTTGACATTCTCAATCAATACAAATGTATAATACACTTAAAACAAACAAACAGTCGCTATCAAGTACCAAGTAAAGCAGTTCGGTTTGCGCCCTTTAAATTACTTTAATATGCATTGGTTTTTTCAACGTCAGCTTTTCACACCAATTAAGTTGTATTTGATAGCGTCTAATTCAAATGTTGCGTTTGAAGTTCGGCTTTTAATATCCTACCTATGTATATCCATCCTATTTTTCTCGTTATATTCAAAATGCATTGAAGAAAGCGAGTGAGGCACTTTCATTACAGTATTACAGTATTACATAATTATAATTTCATATCCTATGCAGGTACATACATACATATATATATATATACATGTGTACTCCATCCAGCTCTATATATACTATACAGACATTACGTATTTATATTATTTGTATGCATCGTTATTAAGATACTTTAGTCCAGTTATTAATTTTATGTATTTGTTATAGACAGTATTAGTACCCGTACTTCCAACACTTCTTCTTATATCTGATCTTTAATTACAACAAATGAAAGTATTTATCATGAGTGGGTGGTACAATAAACAATTTAGTTTCTATGTTCCGTGGGTCTTATAGTTGTAATAGAAAAGGAATCTAAGTATTTACGTATACGTCATCGTGTAGAAATGAGGATAAATGGGTGAAAACGTGTTATGTGTGTTAACTTCTTCATTTTATAGTTGCTATTAACAATACAAATTAATCATTATATTATTTACCGATATTCAAATCGTGTATAGGTATTCGGAAATATCAAACTAGGTACAGTGGAAAATTCCATTACTAGACACAACAACTTCCAGTCATTTATACAAGGCGTCATGTTGCTTTTCAGGTATGTAAATTTTAGCTTATTTGCGATTAATCGCATAGAGTTAATACAAAAAACCAATTTGTTCGTTAAGCAAAGTTTCGATTTTCAATAATTAAGATATTTTAATAGATATATACTATATGTATAGTCATATACATAGCTATATTCCCACATTATATACAAGCCACCTTAGCATTACAATAATACTATAATATCTAATAGATTTCTGTTCTCGTACTACACGAGTCCCTTAAACTGAAGTTGTGGTGATAGCACCACCAACACCACTGTAGTATTTTATCATAATATTTCTGAAATTTATTAATGGGAAAATAAGATTACTTTACTAGCATTAGATACAAACAATTACTTTAGGTAAGTTTACTATAAAAATTAACTTAGATTTTTAGCCAGACACATGATTAGGCCCTTGATTAGCAAGTTCGACGATAGAACCCAACACAAGATGCGATGCTCAAGAGTAAACATCAACAACAACAATAACAACAACAACAGCAAGAATATACAATAGTCGTTCATTACTAATAAGGTCAACAAAACCAAAACCATTTAATACTTTTATTCTTTAGTCACAATCCAACTTTTATGCAAGTGCTTCAAGTACACTCATCTTAGTGCATAAATGTTGATTGTTAGTTAAATCCAGTGTATGTAGAGGTTTCTCATGCAGCAAATATAATGCACACATATCTAGAATTCATAACCAGCTTTTCTTTTTTTTTTTGAATCGTAGTTACTAAATAATGTATATCAAGCAATAGGGGCATTTATCAGTGTCGCATAAGCCAAAGCTTTCCGAAATCGATAATTCCCTCTCAATTCTCTAGCTGGTAAATGCCCCCATGCATAGATATGATTAGTGATAAGTTGTACCCGTTAAAATTAATCTATATCAAAGCGAATTTCTGTAGGTTGGATTTGTCGTAGCCTTTACAGTATATTCAGGCAATCAATTGGCAAACAGATTTTTAGCGCATTATTTTGTATACTGATTGAGGCATATAGTATTAACAGAGATACTCATTAGCATATTTCTGCCCAAACCTACATAGATATATATATATATATACTATTGTGTAGGGTGTCGAAGATTGCGTACTCAGTATATGCAAACCCAGTTAAATCGATCATTATATATCGTACTTATATATAGAACTTATATTAACTGCAGAAGATTTGTCCTTGTATACCATGTAGTTCATTGTTAGAGTTATTTGAGATATGAATATAAATATGACATATGTAACTATTTCTATGTATGTATGTGTGTGTGCCTTTCTATTATATATATATAATGTATAAAACGCCACTTGATTCGCCAAAGTTTGCACTTTTGTTGTTGCCATTGCAGTTGCAGTTGATGTTTAAGCTACGTTAATTTTGTTATTTTTTTTTTTTTGCAATTGTTCTCACAGTATTTGTGCTCTATACATAGTAGATGTATGATCAGAAGCGATAATTACAACAAGTTACCAATTCACTTATCTATAGATAGATGCATATGTATGTACATGTAAACAACATTAGTAAATATATACATATATTTACTTCAATTACAGTACACAGTCCTAGTCAAAACATTCGCGGGCTTGAGCATTGTTATTGTTAATATATTGTGTTGTCCCCCCAAAGTTGTATTAAAATATGTGTGAATAATTCTATTCGTTTTGCTGGTATAATTTAGATGTTGAGTAAATATTACGCTATATATGTACAATTACGAGTGTACCCCGTGTGAACTCAACAAAACATTTCAAACTTAAACTCTAGAGTGTATATAAAATCTTTCCGTCAGCTGTAAATTTCTATACAGACACTTTTCTATGTAAACACCAAACAAATCCCAAGTCGAAATACACTTAAGTGTAAATTGTTTGTAATTGTAATTGTATTATTTGTATTATTCCCAAACATCTGATAGCGGTTTTCGTGCGAAGAATATCATATTTGTATTAAAAACTTAAGTCAAACAAAAATAAGAATAGCAAAATAAATAAAATTTATTGCAATCTTAAAAGCATTGTTATTACCATTGTCATTAACAGCTATCAAATGTTCGGGATTGCTATACATTTTTATAACTTATAAACTAGTGTAATTTTTAGACCCTGTACCCAAGAAAGGTCAGCCCTAAAAATTTCCAAAACTATAAAATATATGTATTCTTGTGTACAGGTGATACAATATAAACTAGTCCGTTTATAAGTTAATCTTTCACGTCCATCTTCGACACTTTTAAAGCTGAATATTAAAAATTCGGTAGTTTTTAGATCAACGATAAACAAGTTTTTTTTTTATTTTGAAATTTGAATCCTGCAGTTTTGGGTACAGGGTATATTCCCTAGTCGGTCATTATCGACTATAGTATTCTTACTAGCTCATATATATAGTATGTATATGTATACACAAATGTTGTTGATATGTGTTTAGTATGTATATAAGTATTATGAATATAACTTGAGATGTATGTGGATTCATGTATGTGTGTGGATTCAGTTATTGTACATACATATATGCATACATTCACATATATAACATAAACTACGTATTTAGATATATATACAAATTTGCCATCCTCATGCATACATATAAGTAAATCATAAATTTATGTAGATTGTAATTGACTACATCATGTTGTTACTGCCACAATAATGATTATTAACTGATTTATTCTTTCGGTGTCGTTATCGTTTTGGTTATCGTTATCGTTGTCTCGTTATCGTCCCACTTGATGTGAAACCCAAAGATGTGCAACGGGCGAGGCGTGGCCAAACATAATGCTGGCCTGCTTGAAGGGCAAGGCCTGTGACGATGATGCCGAGAAGGCTGCCGGAGAGTACTGTGGTTCGACGTTGGCGTACGCCTATTTCGTATCGTTTATATTCTTTTGTTCATTTCTCATGTTGAATCTGTTCGTGGCCGTCATCATGGATAATTTCGATTATCTCACGAGGGATTCCAGTATATTGGGTGCTCATCACTTAGACGAATTTGTGCGCATATGGGCGGAATATGATCCAAATGCGACGTAATTATCAGTTTAATATATAAATCTATTAATGTTAATGATTCCCATGTGTTAAGTTCTCCAAATTACGTTCTGAACACTTTGTTATTTTATTTCATTTTCAAAACACATACAGACATACTCAAATCTTCGATTCGAATCGTATGATCTGCAACAATATTAAATGATTATTATTTGATCGTATTTGTTTCATATACACTCCACTCAAAAAAACAATTTTTTTTATTCTGTACTTCTCAACTTCTCTCCGACGAGAGCTCAATAGGAAACGCTGTGTGCACGCTAAGTTTTCACAAGTTTTAAACTCACATTATGCTCTCATATAACTACTTATTAACTGTACACATGAGTCTCCGATGCAAAACACAACCCAAAATGCTTCGAGGATTATTTTCTGTTTGCATTACCAGCAGCGTTTCCCCTCATAGGGTTAAGGCAACAACACTACTCTTTAAGTTGATACCGGTACCTTAACGGTTTTTGCTTTCACACTGTTTTCCCATAATTCTTTTTTGGTCCTGTGGGTTTGTTGTTGTTTATAATCTTAGTTTTGTTCTATGCCTCACAAGATACTTTATACTGATAAAGAGCCAATTATGTTTATCAATTCTTAAAACGTCTCATTATTCTCCGATTTTGGTCCGCTTTTGTCATACCTTACTTTTGCGTTAAATGCTGATAAACATAAATGGCCCATGTCTTGTGATTGGTATATTTGACTTTGGTGCTACCGATGATAATATTTTTGTTTGGCCACTGATATTTGCAATGTTGTCGCATCATGGAAAACTGATATGTTCTTTTCTGATTCTGGTGTTGAATGGTAATAATAGTGGTAGAATACATTATACCGAAATGTATGACATGCTGAAAAATATGGATCCTCCTTTGGGATTCGGTAACAAATGTCCCAACCGTCTTGCCTACAAGAAACTTATACGTATGAATATGCCACTGGACGATGAATTGAGAGTCCAATTCACCACAACGTTGTTCGCTTTGATTCGGGAGAATCTTAGCATTAAAATGCGAGCGCGTAAGTTGACACTAATTTGTATATTAAAAGTTGAGATACATTTTTTCCAATTCTTATATTTGTGTGCGATTATCGTCATAGCTGAGGAAATGGATCAGGCGGATATGGAGCTCAGGGAAACAATCACAAACATATGGCCATTGCAGGCGAAGAAAATGTTAAATTTACTGGTTCCACCCATTGATCAGCTAAACAAAGGAAAACTGTCAGTTGGTAAAATCTATGCCGGTTTCCTAATATTGGAATCCTGGCGAAATACGAGATTCGGCCAGATTGATTCAGGCATGCCGGTAAGTTTGCAAATATCGTAACCCCAAACCTTAAAATATTTCGTAAAACGCGTACGTCAGCTACGTACTATGTTAACAAGGGCAACGAGCCAACTATGATAAGCCCCAATTTGGAACAGGAATGTTCAGAGTGGTATCCGATAGTCAGTATATTTCTCTGGCTCTGCTACCTATTTGAAAGGGATGAGTGAATTCATAATGCAAACTACATAAGTACTTAATGCCATTAAAGTGCAAAGTGTATTCAGCTAATTATTAAAAAGATAGACTTTCTCTTTTTACGATGTGAGACGATCAATTTGGAAAATTAAGCCATAGGAATTCCTTTTGTTCTATTTATTTATTTTTTTTTAATATTTTTATTTCAGTCACTTACACCAACCAATCTTGGGATTGCCCACTTACATTAAAGACACTGTCCTGTCTATTTAATTATCATAAATAAATTATATGTACACACGGCTGTATATATAGATTGTCTAACAATCACTTTAGGCGAAATACAATGATATTGCATATTAATTTAATAAATCGAACTCATTTTGGCAAGGCTTGGATCTCCAAAAAGCATAATCAGAATTAACTTAATTTGAAACTTATAATATTGTTAACAACAATGATAGAGAAATACATCCGGTAAAGTCATCCGATAGTGGAAAGATATAATATATCCTAGGATCTTTATTTTGATAAATCAAACAGCAGCTAAAATTTTGACTCGTTTGTATTAAAAATGACAAAGATACATGGCAAAATCGTCATGATGAAAAAAATATAGCATACTTTTTGGGGCTTCGTGACCAAAATATAAGACAGTTTTCAAAGTAAAAAAAAAATGTTTTGCAGATCCAATCCACGCCAATACGTTTATATTTTGCCACTACAAATAAGCACACAATAATTAAACATTCCAATAAATTAAAATATATGAGTAATAAATATTATGATTTTTCTTCTCATATGTTTGACAATGAACTCTCGAAAAAAAAAACTAATACAATAACTAAATGTACCACAACAAAAATGATAATTTTTATTAACTAATAAAAATGCAGAATTGGAAGGAGGTATATAATTAATTTATATGCAACCTCACATTTTACACATTTGTATATATTTTGGTCGCATATGAATATATGTGAAACAAATACATTGCATACTTTTCACATTCGTTTAGTTATACGTACTCAAACTAATAATATTTATAAGTACTAGACAACTTTTTCCATCATACCAAATTATAATATTGGGTAAAAAAAAAAACTGGGTATACATGAATAGGAAATAAATTTTTCCAACCCCTGAAAACAAATTACGAACTGAAAAAGCGATTCCAGGCTCAGGAAAATTTCACATTATTTAATGACAACTTTGTGGATCCCATAATCTGGTGCATTCAATAAAGTATATAAGATATTTCAAGTGACAACAGATTTGGATAACACAAAAATAAATTTCTATGAAAATTCATCATTCTTGATTATTCCATGATCTGTTCCGATAAGTTTCCGGGCTTCACAAAGTTAATGCAAGGAACAACAGACAAATTTCGATACGATTTATCTCTACGATATAATAAATTCTGAGTTTTTCAAAATATTTTGCGAAGCTTTCGCAAAGAGTCTTTATTACATGGCTCAACGAACACCCAAAATTTGAATTTACAATTTGAAACGGAATATACATAATTTATTTAATGAGTAATGGAAAAAGTTGTGTACTTTTCTATTATATATTGGAGTTTTTCCCAAGTGATGCACTTTAGCTGCATTTGAAGGCAGACTCATTAGGCCAAACAAATCGAATACAAAAAAAAAAATACAAAAAAATGGTGCATCTTCGGGAACAACCAAACCCATAATTTGCTATCAATTATATGAAATGAGTTGAATAAAACCAGTAGTCAAGTACAAATAATGGTAGAGTTAACGAGTTGATATTTTAATTGTCGAGTTTGTGATTGTACTCGTATGTTTGCTTTAATTTTAGGTACAAGTAGTTTTAAATTTTAAGTCTTAATTCATAGAAACATAAATATCCATTTCAACGACGGCTCCATACTCAATACACAATACCTCGGTCAAAGTCAAAGTTCCTCAGTTATTTGTCTGGCCTGATTAGGCCAAGACGTATATTCAAGACCTCCCAATAGATATAGTATATATGCAAAGTCACAGTCTCATTCATATTAAATAAATAATTCGCTTAGACTTATAAAAAATGTAATTAAATGACATACATTGTTTTATTCTTGTTAATGCACAAACAAATCGATAAATTAACACTGACAAACTGATAAATTTGAAATTGTCGTACGATACTTGTAATTGGATATTTGGGCAATGATAGCGGAAGAAACCCGAAGATGATGATGATCGTAAATATAGCCCAACGGCAGTCGAGGAGCCGGTATATTATATATTTCAATATATTTCGCTTGACTTTACTTTGCCTTTATATAAGCTCCTCTTTCACATGTTTGCCATTAAACAATTTCTGCAAGTATCTACCAATTTCGGCTAGAGGCATGTGTAAATACTCGCATAGGAACGTGCATATCTAGGCAACAGCATACACTAACTAGTAATACGCCAGTTTTATTCTCCATAGACACCCAACTCAAAACTAATTTCTTAATATCTAGTACAACAAACACACATATGTAACAAATATTTGCAATGCTATGCTATGGTTATGTTTTCGCTTATCACAACCACACACAATATCTCTCTCTCTCTCTCTCTCTCTCTCTCTCTCCCGCTCACTAGCTCAAATACAAAGGGTTTACCTAAAGCTTAAAGTTCAAATCCGTTTTAAAACCAACTAACCAGCCCCTAAAAATGCACAAGGCCATAGCACGAGCATACAAAGAAGCCAAAAAAATCCTCCGCAAAGCTCAAATTTATTGAGAATTTTTCTAAATGTTTAGCCCCAGCTTTGTAAATATATTCCGGGAACTCCGATTGGTTGTATGATAAGATATATGACAAACAAATGAATCCCAGCAAATACAATTAATCTCTGCCAAGAAATACTGAGATAACAAATTTACCATTGGCCCGACAATGTGTACATTGGTATTCCGTCAATTAACCATTTTTTTTTACAATTCCAATGCATTGCACCCAGTCCCGTTAAAATCATTCCTAGGGATAACTGATAGGTGCTTTTACACTGCACACGTGTATTTATTACAGCTGATACGAGTAAGCCGCCTGAAACGATAGTAGAATTATTTTTTTCGTAAAGTTTATCCTTGCTGATTTTGATTGTGAGCCTTTTTAATATCGCACATTTAATTCAAGTTTCAAATCGAACATTGCACCGTTACACTTGTATGCATAGAGAGGCATTTGTAATGCATTATATATATATATATATTATTCTAGAACCTATACATACATATATATATAAGTTTAATCACTAAGGCAATTGCATAATGAACGTTATATATGTAGTGTGATTAAATTAGTGATTGAACTGCATTGCTCACAGAAATATATAAATGCCGATATGGGTAAATGATAATGCATCCGATACCGAATTCTCATAATAAATATCATTGAACAAAAAAAAAAAGAACACATAACGAATTGATAATTGGTTAAATACAAAGAAAAATATGAAATAGTACCGAACAATGGCAAATGTCCTATATTTAACATTTTTATTTGATTCACAAGTTGTGCCGTTGAGTTTCCTATACCATTTTAATGATGATAGGCATGCCACAGATTGTATAAGTCATAAGTTAGGTAAAACTGAAATTATTATGCATACCTAATCTAATCACAGACCTTAACTAAACTAAAACGTTGGCATGCACAAAATAATACTTAAGCTGAACGTGTCATGAAGATGCAACTTTAACTTAGAAACCGTACGAATCTTTTCTTTTGTGCTATACACCTACCATTATCATCTAGATTCTAGACACACACACCTTGCTCAGCAAAAAAACAAAAAAAAACCAAAAAATAAACAACAAAAAATTTAAAAAAAAAACCTTAAAAAAAATGAAAAACAAGACATAATTAAATCAAACAAAAATCAGTTTCTATTCACATGTTTCCGTCCACCTTTTCTACAAATTGGCACTCATAATTCTTATAATAATATATAGAGATTCTTCTTAGATTTTCTTCAAAACTTAGTGAGTTGTAAAAATGTTTGCGCATGTTTTACCATATCAATCAAAATCAAAAACAAAAAACATAAAACAAAAACAAAATTCTTTTAAGCAACAATTATTACATAATGCGAAAGCATCAATACATCTACACATTTACAGACACATCTATAAATTACATAGAGCTTGAAACATCTCTAAATGGTATACTACTACATACGTATCAATGAAATCAGCCGAAAACCGCTATTTGCCCTTACTTTATTATAATATAAACATATCTATACAATATGTAAACATATACATATATTTTTAGTATATACAAAAAGAAAAACATTATATATATATATATCTACATATAAATATATACATTCAAATGTTTTATTTGATTTATTTTGATTTTTGTACCTACTTATTACATTTTCAATTATTCTATAATAATTCTTACATTCCATTTTAACGCTTAAACACAATCAAACAAAAATCCAAAAACAATCCTAATGCGTTGCAATGTTAACATAACTCTCAATACTCACCACTCACCCAACAAAATCTACAACAACAACAACAACCACAACAACAATTGCAATCGCAACAACGTTTGAAATCTACATACCAACAACCAACAACTAAAAACAAATCGATTTGCATACTTTAATCACATACAACTGCAACCAACTGCAAAACTAAATAAACAATGAAACCGTAAACAATATAAATATAAATAAATAAAAAAAAAAACACACACAAAATCTATTCATTGACTGCAACCACATGAATAACAAACTGAAATGAAATGATTGAAACGAATCTGAACTGGCACCGGCAAATTTAAAAACTGCATCCACTCACTGCAAACAAATCAAAATAGAAACAATCATTCTTTAATTGCCTGCTCGATATGGCCGCCCTTGACAAAGGAGGATCGCGACAGGGCTCCATAAGTTTCGAGCCGAATGGGGAAGGAGCCGCCAACTCACAAACACATTTGTTAGCGAGCACTCATCACGCTAACGGTGATGTCGAACACAACAGTTTGGCAACACTAGCACGTCGGAGTACGATCAGAAAGCGATCAGTTAGGTAATTTAAACCACTTCACTTTAACTTTTACTTGTAAAGTGCAAAGTATTGCCAACGTCATTGTCACCATCAAGTCATCAGTAATCAGTCATCAGTCATCAGTCATCATTACCATCATCATCATAACCATCGTAAACATGATCGATCATCATTGCCAGCTCAGCTCCATCACCATCACCATCTCAATACAACCAAGAAATTGATGCACATTATGCCAGCCAGAAATATAACTTCGTTTCTGTACGCTCATGATCGGCTTGTTAGAAGGGTCCAATTCCAATCCAATTCGTAATGCTTAATAACTGTTACAACGCTTTAGCTAAAGACTATTAATTGTTATCCATTTATTGAGTAATCTATAAAGTACCCAATTTTAAACTCGTGCAATTGCCAAAAATTGCAAATAACTGAATAGCTTTATACAATTGTTCTTAATCTTAATTTGTTCCACTTGAAGCAGCAAATATACATTTTGCACTTGATTATTCCGTTCGAAAAGTCTGAAAACTCCGATATATCTCGATATAAACATTTTAAATGCAATCTCGTATCCACCGGCAAAGGAAAAGATCTAAAAAAATCTAGGAATACTGTTATACGAATAGTATAAATGACTCGTACAAATAATATGCAACATATTCACCAAGCGCATTTAAACTTAAAATTCATATACATACTTACATACTGACATACTCGTTAACGCATTTTCTATACATAAAAAAACACAAGCATACATACATACATGTGTATTTTTCTACATACATGTATGAATTCGCTAAAAAAGAATATGTATGGGTCTGCAAAGCTCAATCGATTTATGTTCATTTGTTATTGTTTTGTTAATTTGTAAATTCACAAAACAACACCAACAACCACTTACGAATTTTGTGCTTTGTACATTTACATAAGTAAATTGTTTTTTTCTAATTTTTAAATAATTTCAGAAACAAAAAGGTGAATAAGTTTGATAAACTCCAAGCGGTAAACCAAAAAGAAATTATCGAAAATTTACTAAAACAAGAATAAATAATTGTGTATTATATGAATATGTGTGAATACTTTTTGTGTCCATAATCCGTTTCCGATATAAATGTTGTTCACAAAACCAATTACTTAAGTCGAAGTAAAACACTAGTAATTACCTTTGAATATACGCTCGCTCATCTACATACAATATATAATGATGTTGGTGTGTAACAATATAAGTATATATGTACATATAGTTATTTATGTAAGTACATATACGTAGATATATACATGCATATGTATATATGTATGTACATGCGTGCGGTGTATCTTATTTTAAGCAATTTGCGTTTACTCAATAGTACAATACATACATACATATATGTTGCATAGCCATTTTATTGAACAGTTAGAAAAGCAATTCTTCGCTTAGTACTCGTACTCGTACTCAATGTTGTAATTTGATCGTTGATCGTATGTATAAGTACTTAAATGTACGTAGGCGTTCCTTCGGCCAGTGTCGAAAGTTGCTAACAGGGTCTCGCAAAGCGTCACGGATTGACTCGAAATTATAATTAAATCCAGTAATGAAACTTACATCAAATTGTTATCATTTATGAGCTGCCCTGAGATGGCTGAGCACAGTTTTGAGAGCGCTATGCGAACTCTGATTACAACACGAACGAAGCTGATTTGCAGAATAATTTGTAAACAATTTCTCAATTTCTCGTGTATCCTACACCGAATTAGTAAGCACAGCTATCCGTTGAAGCTATAGTGGTAATATACTAGTCATGTGCGTAGGACATTGTAAAAAAAAACAAGCAGCATTTTATTTATTTCACAGTATACTTTGATGTCTCAATTGTACAATTGTATCACGGATAGTCAACATTTTTCTTAATTAAATGACAATTGGGACTTAAACATACACAACACGTATCCAATCTATAAAGCTAACTTCAAAGTTTGGTGGTTCCGTACTCTTTCTTAACTTTCTCATGTCAGTTTCACAAATCTATCTATGCAGAGGGTCCGTCAGTAGAATCGTATCCTTGTCATTTGTCTCTTGTACCTTCATGGTATCTCATCATTTACATAACCGAACTTAGATATATTGTTAAGTATATTGCTTGACTTAATATTTTTCGTTTTGCTATAAGCACTACACAACAACAACAACAAAAACAACCAACAACAAAAACAACAAAATTAGACTTCCTTAACTCCATATGAAACTATTCAAAATTGTCAACAATAATTTGAAATAAAATCGATCCTTTCATTCGAAAGAATTGTAATCGGCCTTGTGGCTGAATTAACTATAGCGACCTTCATACATATACATATATGTATTATATGTAGTTATGATATTTTTACAATGGCTGTATGTGTATGTGGTTAGAGATACATATTTCCTTGGGTTGAAACGATTCGGCACATTTGAGTAGTTGTTTAGTCAACATGTGGTAAGTAAATCAGGTTCATTACCTGATCATATGGACATATGGACATATAAACATGTCACTCAGCTGCACCACCACCTCCACTAACTAGTTCCTGCAATCAGATCAAAAAGAATACTCTTCTGTATATAAATACGTACCTACATACAAAACGCACATAAGTAGATTATGTTTACACCACTTGCAAACCTCAACCTACCCGTAGAATGCATGCACATATATATATATAAGTATATATGTATATAAACAAACAAGATACATTCAACAAAGATACCACTTAGTTAATAGCGATAAATAGTTGTACATTTGCATCTGCTTAGTTTCTGATTTTGCTTTACACTGTGCCTGCTGCTTTTGCATTCCATTTCAATATCTATTTTTTACTCATTTTAGATACATTATACTACATAGATTTACACATGTATATATACAATATTTAGTGTAGATACAATATGCATAGACAGATGTAATATATATTTGTATCATTAGCAAGTTAGTGTTACAATGTCTTTAAGTTTGGTATATTTTACTTTTATTTATACTTTGTTCATTTTGACAATATGTCACTTGGTTTTACATAAATATAGGACAACATTTAACTACAATTTATGTAGATGAATCTGGGTAATAAATAATTGGCAAATAAATAAAACAAAAAGAACCAAAAAAAAAAAATAATAATGAAAAATTTAGCTTATATGATATCAAGAAACAAATTAGAAAAAATCATCAACGAGATAGAAAAAAAAAAACAAATAGTAAATGAAATAAAACCAAATAACGAAAATCTAAATTATTTTTAAAGTGTTCAAGTATATATACATATATGTATACTCCTAAGTAGTGTATGGAATTGTTTAAATGTTACACGCCCTAAACTAGGTTATCCTGCATTTGAAAACCTTTCGATACTTCAACCTAGTGCAATTAAAACCGCATTTGGATATGTATTTTGTTGCAGTGAAGTAATATTTGTTTTTAATTTACATATATATTATATATATCCCCTTAATACTACCTCAGCAAATC
Source organism: Drosophila maculinotata (assembly GCA_035045305.1). NCBI lineage: Eukaryota > Metazoa > Arthropoda > Insecta > Diptera > Drosophilidae > Drosophila > Drosophila maculinotata. The sequence goes on along the minus strand of JAWNPD010000679.1, from coordinate 9,937,252 downwards.
AAGTATATATACATATTTATATAAATATATATGTATATGTACTTTATTTGTCGCTTTTATATATACGTATATATATATATTCCCTTCGCTCCAGTACGGAGTATTGGAAACATTTGTAGCTTTTATTGTAAACCAATTATACCAACTACAATTTATTGAATGAATTTATTTGAAATCCGTCAGCTTTCAAAGTAAAATGACACACAAAAAAAAAAAAAAGATACTAAATCATCAGATAACTCAATTGATCGGTCGACTGATTTCAAATGGTATCATTCATTTCTGTTCTACCGAAATACTAATGTGAATTGTCCAACTCTCTTGCCTAGATGCTGGAGCTGCAGGATGCATCGAGACATCCATCACAGGAGTCGCTGACTGGAGCCGATGCTGGCCATTTACATCCTGGACATTCGTATATGAATGGCCATCGGCATTCACCTAGTTTGAGGTTAGTTTCAATCGCCCACTTTCAGATAATCTTGAAGAATGTTGCATCATCGATTAATAAATAACTGTATTATTGTACTGTCACAGACAAAACGGTTCTCCATTGGCCAGATCGCCAAGTCCTAGAAGGCGCGGCCATCAATACATACATCATGATATCGGGTTCTCCGATACCGTATCTAATGTTGTAGAGATGGTCAAGGAGACTCGTCATCCTAGGCATGGCAACAGTCATCCACGGTATCCAAGAGGTATTTATCCATATTTCTAATTTTGATTGATCTACCTATTCATATGTATGTACTATAATGTATGTATCCAATGCACTTATGAATTAATGTGTGAGCTGATCGCTAAAATAATAATACTATTTAAATGTGCTCCCTAACACTTACTGAAGTTTATCAAAGCGTTTTATCAATTGTTTGTATTATATATAAAGATTAGAATTTAATTACAGCCAAATTTCTGACTTAGTAATTCATTTGGCATATTGGTTTGTTTTTTTTTTCTCAATTATTTTGTTTAGCGCAACGATAAATTTGATGGCAGTTAATTATAAAAATATATTCTGAATAAAATTAGTTATGTTCTGCAGACGCTAATCTTATATATAAAGTGCATACATTTCGATTCGGTGCACCGAAGTTTTATCTTAATATTTGGTAGTATCCTAGTCATATAAATACATACATGATTATATGTCTACAGTTTACTAGCATTAAATTGCGACTTTTATTCATTTCGGTTATCCATTTCTTTTTCATGGTTTATATTTAGTTTTATGTATGTATTTTTGATTGATATTATTTTTAGTTTGTTTGTTTGTTTTTTTTTCTTCTTTTTTTGTTATTATTCTAAACTCTTATATCGAATTACGTAAATTATGAAAATGACAATTATTGCAATTCTAACACGATTTTTACAATACGTAAACTGTTGTGCCCCGACATCCTTAATTATTGTCGTTTTTCTTTATTATTGTTGTTATATGTACAATATAGGTTCATGGTCAGCATCGACAAGTCCGGCCCGTTCGCCCTCGCCTTCTCGTTATGGTGGTCATTTGTCTCGCAGTAAACGCACTCAACTGCCTTATCCCACATATGGGACAACAAGTTTATGTCAAAGATCACGATCGCCGAGTCCCGCTCGACTTCAGGAGATGCGTGAACGAGACAGACTTGGTTATGGGATTGATATGGGTACATCTTTAGCACATGTTATCTAAAGCTGACAATTCAATCAAAATCAAAAAAACACTATAACAATCAAAATCAAAGCAAAAATCAAAATCAATATGAAAATCAATATCAAAACCAAAAAACAAAAATCAAAAAAAAAAAAAAACATAAATAACATGTTTTCTATATATGCTAGTACTTTCTTCTACACAAATTTCTTCAAACATTTCTACTTATACAAAAACATCAATCAAAAAGATATCAATATCAATAATCAGACATGCTTACTCGTACATAGCTGCTAAAATGCTTAACATGTACATGTATTGTCATGCCATGAGACGTTCGTTCCATTATAAGCTTTCAATAATCAAATAGTTTTCTAATACTACTTACATCAACTACACAGCTCTCAGTTTTGTTAGCGTTTCACATTGAACAATACTTATGTATGTATGTATGTATGTACTTGTACTCGTACTCAAATACTCGTATTAGCAGCGTTCATTTCATATCTCTAGTGCCCATACACTTTAATTACATATACTATGTACAAACATTCATCCTCATCAAACTACACGGACAAATTTGGCAACAAGAAATTTTCACCAAGCGGTTGTAAGATATTATATGCATACATCACAACTTAAAAGATTATAATCGAATAATTATTTCGCATACCCAAACCAAAAATGGGGATCTATTAGGGATTTATCTGAGACTGCACGGACCACGGGCTCGATAAAATGTACTATTTGACATTTGAGGACTTGAACTTAACTTGAATTTGAACTTCAACTTGAACTTGAACTGGAACTTGAACTTGAACTTGATGACGGTTTTCCAAACACTTATGATCTTGTAAAATTGTGTGTTGATTTTTGACAACTAGATACATCTTAGGTATCGGGACAGTGCTCGTTATATGCTCAAGAAGAGTCAATAAGTCTTCCTAAAATGCATTCTCTGCCCAATTCACTGACCAAGAATCTATGTGCTTCACCTTTCTAATAATTTAAACATCGCTTAACACCCTTTTGAATGAGAAAAGTATTCGAAATACTTGAAATAATCGTAGGCGACAGCTACATGGGACTCTATTTCTCATTGTCATTTGCCCTCATTTCGAGTGGTAGCTATGGGTGGTACTTATTTTTTTGTTTTTGTGCTTTGCAGAAGCAAATTAGTTAACAAAATGAATTTCTGGCTATCGATCAGGATGCAGTTGGGTTTATAACCAAAGTTGTAATATGTATATCTTTCGTATTTTGCACTGTTACGTTTATCCTAGTTTCATTCTTTCTGTCTCTATGCCATTTAAAATATACTCGTACTCTATATACTCCTCCTCTATATACTTGTATGTATAGCTCACAGTCATGCATGCTAGCACGATTAGTTACTGGCCACCCTGAATCATCTAACTAACTGTGCATCTTGATGCAGAAATAATAATTGAAACAATTGTTATTATTTCTTGTATATGGACATTCGATAATTACTAAATACATTATACCAGTTGGTATATTTCATCCGAATCTGAATCGAAATCTAAATCTACACCGAAGACATTTCTTCTACGTCTATTCAATGTTCATATGCACACGTGTTACACAAGGGCTGAGATTGTTGGGAATGTTCTGATTTTGGAATGCCAGTGAAAACAGTAGAATCATAAAATATGAACAGTCATTTTACAAATTAAATATTTACTCCAATCAAAGTTTAGATGTTTTCTGGCTTAAATAAAATCTAAACATTCCCATAACAAATAAAACAAAAAAAAAAAAAAACAAATTTGCATTCTATGTATGGTTTCTGAATATCGTCCCTGTTTGAACATTTAGGCACATACTATTGTTTTATATCATTACTTGAATCTTTGTAATCGTTTAGTAAATAACCGCGTCATCTGCCATATATAACTAATCGCCTTCCTTGTGTCCAATATTTACAACAGGTGGCACGCATGTGCAGCATAGCTATCCAACGCTAGCCTCCCGTCGTGCTGGCATTGGACGACGCCTACCACCGACTCCAAGCAAACCGTCGACACTGCAGCTCAAGCCAACCAACATCAATTTTCCAAAGCTGAATGCAAGTCCTACCCACGTAAGTAAAGACCACTTAGCTAAAACAGGGATCTGTCAGCCTTAAGATTGTATTTTTAATGCTGTTCGAATCACGTCCGACTTTCAAAATCGATTAAACTTATCGATTAATTTGTATGTGCAATTGAAAAGTCAAATAACTTTTTAAAACTAATTTTAAGTTTGTCAACATTTGGGTAGTATTTCCCAAAAGACCGTCTTCAATTACTATAATGCAAAACTTAGCCATAGAGCCATAAAAGTTAGGCCTGGCGTTGCTCACCAGCAAAAAATACATATTTAAATCTTAAAATAATAATGAAAATGTTAAATTGTTTTTGAATTTTTAGATGCACCACTCAACACCCCACAGTGTTCACTCGCTGCCACATCACCGCGACCTGTTGCGGGACCCAAGAGACGTGTATTATAGTAGTAGAGAACGGGAGCGTGACAGGGAGCGCTTCAGGGATCGAGATCGATTGCACGAGTACGACCTGCGTTACGAGTACAGAGATCGGGAACGTGAGTTGTACGAGCGTGAACGCGATCGGGAGCGGGAGGTGGAAAGAGAAAGGTGAAAATTACATATTGTTTACAAATTTGTAACATATTTTAAAATGTGTATCTTCTGTTTGTTGTTATTGTTGTTGTAGACTGGAATATATAGCACCGTTGTCGTTTGAGCAAGCGTTAGCTATGGGCCGAACGGGTCGTGTACTGCCATCTCCAGTTCTTAACGGTTTTAAGCCAAAGAGCGGACTTAATACTCGACACTCCGATTCGGATGAGGAGGATTGGTGCTAGCAAAGGCTTTGATTGCGATCGCGTAATCGACAGGAACAGATCTGGGTATAGCATCCGGCCAACTGGTCGTCGTTATCAGCACCAAACTTAGATCACAATTTTGATACGATACGAAACAAAAGAAATCGATATATTACCACCCCAACAATAACATCATCAGCATCAGCATCGGCAGCAGCAACAGCAACAGCAACAGCAGCAGCAGCAGCAACAGCATTCGATATCAAATTAGCTCGAGAATGCTCCCAGGCATATGCATTAAACCCAAATCGACAACAGCAACCGCAATCGCAACAATTTTTAGCACAACAGCCCTATACTTGCTACGAGTACTCGCATAGCGAAGCTTCACCGTTGACAATACCAATACCAATGGCATTGTCATTACCCGCAACTAGGACAACATCGCCCCTATCGGATATACTAGTAAGCCGAAAACTAAGAACAGCAACAACAACAACACCAATGACACCAAAAAATCAAGCAATGATAGTACCAATACCGACACCAATACCGACACAAATACCAATACCAATAAGAGTAAAAGTAACAAAATCAGTAGCAATCCCCAAGGTATGTTCCGATAACGATATTAACTATGATACCGCCGCTGCTAGCGATCGATGTACGTTATCCGGCGATATAGTTACGCATCATTATCGCGAACATAACCGAAATCAGGATCACGAGATTAGAGCACCAGATGATCATCAACAACAGCAGCTGTATTCGTATCATACACTATAAATGCAGAACCAGAAACCGCTGAAATGTAAAAAACAAAACAAAAAACAAGACAACCAGAACAAAACTTCAACCAAAAGTGAAATGAAATCACTCAAAACGTCATAGAAGATGTGGAACTTAATTGTAACTAACGCCTAAAAAATAATTGGAACATTTGTAGACATACATAGTTGTAAGTAGATAGTAGCATCTATGTATATGTAGAGATACACGCATACATCGTAAGCTAACTAGTACATATTTACATACATAACTCGATGAATCTGTAATCCATTTGCAAGCGTTTTTGTCTTGTTTATATATTTAAAGTTAATAATTCAATTATGTACATTCAAATGCAGAACTATATTTATTATTGTACGATTGTGTATATTATCAAATATTATTGTAGATATCAAATTTTTGTATGTAATGTATTTATCTACGACTACGATTATACTAGCAAAAAGAGAACGGCATTTGGAGCCCCTACAAATGCATATGTGAAATACTGATTCGAGTGTAATGCGTATATGTATATGTATATGTATATGTGTAAGTGTGGGTGTGTATATATGAAAATATATATACAAGATAAATAGATATTTATATATATTTATAGTAATTGTTGTGGTGTGTGTGTGTGTGTGTGTGTGTGTGTGTGTGTGTGTGTATGTGTAAGTGTATGCGTGCGTATGTATTATTTCATTTTTATTTTTTATTTATATTATTCAATAATAACTCCTATCCGTTTACCTCCAGCTAAGTGTTATTCCACAAGGGAGAGACTGCATGATAGCCATCACTAGATTCGTGTTATCTCTGTGGTCATTTCCGGTCGTACGACTGCCCAAAAGTCGATGATTGTAAATGGCCTCCCAATTCCTAGGCTTAGCGCTTCCCGAAGTGTATTCGAAATTATACCAAAATTCAGCTAGATACAATTCCATGTGCATATATAGTATAAGTAATTCTAATGATCTTGCTGCCCTACAAATGTTATCAGGTTGAACTTTTTATCTCTGTTGCTTTTGAAACAAATCATTCTCATCTATATACATATATATATATATATATACAAAAATATGTATATATATATATATGTTCTGTTGCCTTAGGATATTACAAAAATGTGTATATCTGTTTAGGATTGGTAGTGCATATTATCAGTATATTTTCTTACGATTGTTTATTTGTTCAATGATAAAATGTAACTTTCGCATAAACACATAGGCGCGTAATTCCATACATACACACATAGACGATATGCATGCATATGTATATATATGTATTTAAGTACATTGACAGCCATGACATGTATAGATACATTTTTGAGCGAGTCTTACAATAGATTTTCCCTAAGACAACCATGGCAAACTAGCTATATAACTAGCTTGGTCATTAATTTAACTGACATATAGAACACATATGTATACACACTAGTGACATTCTAAATCAAAAATACAAAAACAAAAAACAAAAAACAAAAAAACAAAAAACCAGTTAGCGTATAGATAGTTAAATCTGTGAATCAATATGAAGATGTTGGACGATGGGATATTGAAGAGCGCACAAATATTGTAATTTAAACAACAAATGAATCCATAGTTTAAGTACATTTATTAAAACCGCTGAGCAGTAATGCGAATTTACTCAAAATATACGCAAAGTCATGCGTATTGAAAGCAAACACCAACCAATATAAGGATTCACTTTAAATAGTGCATACAATACGTATGTATAGTTTGTATGTATGTAGGATAGTTTAATACAACTTCTACATTATCAAACACAATATTCAAATAGTTACATAAATCAAGCATAATTCTAAAAAAAAAAACCCAAAACCAAAAAAACAAAATACCAAACAAAACTGCAACAAAAAAGAAACAAAACAAAACTCAATGCATACAGTCAGTTAAATACACATTGAATATGCATATATACATACATATGTATATACCTACGCACATACGTATGTAAGTACATGCAATAGACAATTGTGTTTAACGACTGTCAAATTCCATAGCTACGTGATTCCTCCTTTTTATTCAAGAATAAAACGCTATTGAAGAAACCCCAAAAAAGTCAGCCTTAATCGTCAATGCTTATTAACATACATATATGTACATTTTATATGAACAATCCCAGCCCCCAAATTTTGCTCATTTGGGCGTTTTCCCCCTTTTTCCATGTTACAGTTTTCCGTTTTCAGTTGTTGCTCAATTGTTTCTAATGTTGATTTATTCATGTATGTCGACCAATAATTTGCTAAACATACTTTATCTGCAACGTACTATATGTATATGTATATGTATGTATGTATGTATGTACGTTCTGTTAAGCATTATTACCGAGTTCACAGTTCGCTCGCTAACGGCTTACAAATAATAATTAGCCCAATTAAATCAACCTGCTGATAATTGCAGTCACCTAAATGCCAAAAAATAATAAAAAAAAAAACAACCAAAAAAAAAACCAAACACAAAAAAAAGTTAAGATCAACCTATTTAGTACAAAATTAAAAACTAAATGAATTGTAAAAATTTGATATTATTTTATTATGTCCTTAGACTATCTATGTATATTTTAAGTAAGTTACTATTGGCCTAGTTCTAATTAACTTATTTTTTTTTTTTAGATATCTAGCTCATAGCCGCTTACTTGCCAGCCGTGAACTCTTTTTATATGTATGTATATGTACATATATGATAGACGCCAATTGTAGGGATCAAATCAACTTTGACATCAATTTGGCGACAATATCTCATGAGTGAATGAGGCTTTCTATATCCAGATCTCAATAGAAATATCCAAAGTACATATTTTAGACTCATTCGATAGGTCTTCGACACATTTATAACATTTATCTAGAAATTGGTTGTCCAGCATATATACGCCACGTCCATGCACCTACTTGCCATGAACATAACTATTACATAAGTACTTAAAAGGTCCTTAATGTGCATATTTGACAGCCTCGAGTTCGGTCTGTTCTTCCAAGCTCTTGTACCTAGCTCTCACATTTTGTACATATGAAAACGTTTCGTATCCGATAGTCAATCAACTCAACTCGTATGCACTGTACAATATACCGAATTTTGCAATTTCATTTCTATCTAACCATAGCAAACCAAATGGGATGCGATTGGTTATTTACTAGAGATTTGTTAAAGTATAATTACATTATGTAATTTATGTAGTTTATGTAGTCATGATACTGTGAAGAAAATCGAATGTCATTGCTCTTCTAATGGCGTTATCCTTGTGTTAAATGCATTATGATGATAGGTATGAAGCTGACCCTGTTTTATTTTTTATTATTATAACGACTTTCCTGTAAATTTGTCTGGTTTACATAGTGTCTGGTTTGAAAGTCACATGAGAAATCGAAATCTAAATAGCTCTTAATTTTTTACAAAAGAAATATGTAAAACTAAAAATCAAGAAAACCAAAAACTTAACATAGATAAATTTACATGGTAAAGGCAAAAATTTAATTATAATACATATACATATTTATATGTATATATATATATATATAAATATCTTAACTGAATACACTAAGTAATGATGCAGTTTAAATATTAAATATTATATTAAGAAACGCTAGAGATAATGATAACTGAAATAAATTTAATAACTAATAAATAATTATAAAAATGACTTGTAATTTATATACAAGATATACACAAACAAACATATAATAACATAAATACCTGCCTTCAACAAATTTGTTAATAAAACCTATTAATACTTTCTTATTTTACACAAAGTAAAGGAATTACATAATAATAAAAACAAAACGAATGCCAGAAAATTACAAACTTAAATAAATGTACAGTCTTTTCTTTCAGTAATGGGTCAAATAAAGTCTCTATTAAAATATTATGCTAATATGCAAAAACAACTTTTCATTTCTTCCAATTAGCACTGGTAAAGTAGGTTTGAACTACTGGACTTTATACTGACCAAAATACACCCAAATTTCCAACAGCCATTACTTGGTCAAAACTGATCCGATTTTCAAAAGCAATGTCTTTTTGGTCATGATTTGGCCTTTAAATTAAGACTACATTTAAAGTTGAAAAACAAGTTTCGTTTCGATAATCATGTAATAGTTCTGATTTTACTCTTAACTAAAGAGCTTTATCCTCCATAAATTCAAAAAATAAAATGTTATCGTTCACTTTATTAATCCGTATAGAGATTTCATATTTAATAACAAAAATTACAAATTTATTAATATCCATTAAATATCTTGCAATTCTTTACTGCTAGGTAAGGGGCTTCATTCATGTTTCTTGAACGAATTATTTGCCAGTACTCATCATGCAAACAGCTGTGAAAATTTTAATTTCGAAATATGGTCACTTTATTATGTAATCTTCGCAGCAATAGAAAATCAGCTGGCTGCCAGACATGCGCAGTAGAATGTATGTATGAGTATTGATTTTATGCCAGCTCATACAATATTATATTTGTCAAAACGCTGCTGGCAATAAGCGCCTCAACAGTAATTGTGATACCTAAACTCGATTCCAATCACTCAAATAGCAATAAAATACCGTCTCCATTTAAATGGACGAAGTGATTAGCTAGCACTTGAAGTCATATTGTCAATCTCTGAAGACATTGACCATGTCTGGCATAGCCGAAAGTCGTATATGTACATATATCTAGACGTAATAGAGAAGACTGAAAATATTCGTTCCGCTTAAAGGTTCCTGCAAATTGTCAAAGAGGCGAACAATACGATAGTCCCCAACATGGAGATACCCATTTCCAATGTTATCTTGCTCTGTTTGATTTTCCTACTAATTGGCGGCGTAATTATGATATTGCTGCAGTATTTACTTTTCATCAAATTCTCAAATTTACCCGGTGCGAGCGACGAACAGAAAGAGATGAATGCCAAGTACACTTTACCCCTGGTAAGTTGATTGTAAATAATAAATATTTAATGATTAGTTTAATTCATTTTTTTTTTTTTGTTTTTAAGAACATTAAACAAACAGCTCGAAATCTGAATACTACACATGCAGATGATAGTAATTTCGAGATACATCAGAACAATGTTCAGAGCTCTTCGACCTTGGTATCGTTGAATTTCGTTATGCAGTTCCTGTTCCATGAGTTCAAAAACTCGAATCGTGTGCGCAAATGGTTCTATCGAAAGCTTTCCATTGAACTGGATGAATTGATTACCAAAACCACAACCGGCAAGCTGTTGGACAAGCTAACGGTAAACTCAGCAAGTACCCAACCAACAAGCTTTAGTTTACTAATGCAACCATTTCAGATCAGGGAACTCGAGCTGGGAGATCAGTTTCCAGACATCAGATCGCTTTCGGTGCACAACGTCCAACTGGACGATGCAGAGCAGCGTATTGAGAACCTCGATCTATTGCTGGACATTAATTATGTGGGTAATTTCTCCACATCGATTGATGCGGATATGGTGCTGGGCAAGAAGGGCTCCATTATGTTAAAAGGTAAGCTAAAGTTTTTAGCCATGAATCAACTAAATAAGTTTTCCGAATCCGCCAAAGAGATGACCCCTAAACAACAAGCAATGAAACAAAATGAACATGCAATTAATTTACATTGTATTCTCATCTTATTTCAAAGAAATTTGAAATATATATTAATTCTCGATTTGCGCGATTTCTACTTTCCAGTAACACAACTCTCTGGCATGGCACGACTGCAGTTTACGCGAAAGCCGTACACCCACTGGTCGTTAAGTTTCTTGGGTGATCCGGAGCTCAACTTGGTGATCGAGTCCAAGTACCAGGGACGGCAAATGCAGTCGAATATTACGAATCTGATATCAAATCAAATACGCAAGGCAGTGCGCCGCAAGCATACGCTGCCCAACTATAAGCTGCGCTACAAACCCTTCTTCCACTGGACACCGGATGAGGAGTCCGGCGAGTGTGATATCCAGCCCAATGGCTGTCTGAGTGTGCGAGTGGCCGAGATGTCCCGGCTGATGACCTGGCCGGGCACCAGCAACGTATACTGCACCATTACGCTGGCGCCGGTGCCTTTCATTGAGGCGCACCAGAAGGATCATCGTCATGTGCTGATCTCATTGGATGTCGTCATACACAAGGCCAAGAATCAACAGATTGGCATTGTGTTCAAGCAGAGCAGCAGTCAGGTGGTGAAGATTGAGTCCGTTCTACCGAATACGCCAGCCTGCAAATCCAATCTGATGGCAGGTGATGCTCTGGTCGCCATTGAGGGCAAACAGGTAACGACTATACAGCAGATTGCCAAGGTGGTGAAGAATCTACAGTCGACCGTCTGCAGTCTACGCATCGAGCGCATTATTCCCGGCATTATACGGAACGATGCTATCCTGGAGGATCTGGAGAAGTATGACGATCTGTGCGACATTCCGGCAACTCCGAAACCCGACACTGATGAGACCGAGATCATCTCCAAGCATTTAGTAGTCAAGCTGAGTCACAGTCGCAACTCAAACGAGTCCAGCCTGAGCAGTACGCCAACGAACTCGCCCAAAAAATCAAATATCATTGCCAAGGCCATCAAGAAGACGATCAGTCGTGAGTGTAGCGACAATCAAAGGGACAAAGACAAGGACAGAGACAAGGATAAAGATAAAGATAAAAGCAAATTGGATGATACGCCCTCGAAAATATCGAACCCCAACGATGACAAGTGTCCGGGAGCCACTGAAAAGACACACGATGAAGTCAACTATTTCTATCAGCACTCGACCATCGACTGCTCCTTCAGCCCACTGATACACATGGACGATCTGTCCAGCTTTCAACTGGATGCCAACAGTCGCTTTCTGAACGTCTGCGTCTTTGGCAAGTGTGCTGGTGAGAGCATGCTGCTGGGCTACTATAACATACAGATCAGTCAGATATTGGTCGAGTGCAGCGAGACCAGTTTGAGCCAATGCCTCAGACAGATAGCCCTGAATCCGGCCACCCTATTGCCCGTGTAAGCACTTGGAAATTCCATCATCTCATATATATATATATATACAATAATTATGTTCACTCTACAGAAAATCGCATCCGTTGTCCAATCAGTCTGGGTTCAATCCCAATCAGTGTTTTGGTGATATTTTATTTGGTTTCTCGTGGAATGGCAATCCGAATGCTACCGCAAGGGAGAGCACAGGAAGAGGAACAGCCAAATCCCAGTCTCCAGCCAGGTATATATTTTAATATTGCATACATTTACATAATACATTTCTGTGCCTACTATTTTAGGAGTCAATCTTCAGCTAGTGAAAAGATGCAGGAGGAGTACAGCACGGAGACAGTGTCACTGAAATCCTCCAACAACTCTGGAGATAGTTTATCAGCCAGTGTGGCCAGTGCAACCAAGGCACACAACTTTATACGCACCCACTTTCAACGTGCCACGCAGTGCGATTTCTGTGGCAAGAAGATCTGGCTAAAGGATGCCATGCAGTGCAAGGATTGCACAATGTGCTGCCACAAAAAGTGCATTGCCAAGTGCCAGAATGCCACAGTTTGTGGTCCCGTCGACTGCTATGGATCGATCTCAGCCTCGCCGGTGATGGTCAACAAGCCAGAGTTTACAATAACCCAGGCGGAATATATCGAACTCTTGGAGCCAAAGTCATCGAGCTCGATGCCAGCAGAGGAGTGTCCCTCACAGAGCAGCGCTGAGCATGGAAATCTGGATATGCATAGATCGAGTCTAACGGGTATGCTGGCACAGGGCATAAAGCGGCAAGCCAGCAATCTGGACATACCAGGCATTGTATCCTCACTCTCCGGCAATAGTCCACAGATGAACTCAAAGAGTCTACCGCCGAGTCCACAGCACACGCCATCGCGGTAAGTTTATACCGCGAGGACTAACTGAACTCTAAATGGTATCTCTGATCGATTTAGAAAAGCGTCGATATCAGAGGAAGCATCAAAGCAGCAGCATTCAAATCCAAGTTCAAATCCCTTTGAGATGGTCACACAGCATTTAGAGGCACTACCATTGGAGTGTACATCATTCAATTTAGAGCAGGTCATTGTCATCACCGAGCCGATCATTAGTCACTCCCGAAACGAGGACCTCATGAACCTAGCCAAGACTTGCAGCAAGCATCTCTATGCTGAAGTACCCCCCAACGAGCGAGTGGCCAAAATAAATGAACTGGTCGGTAATCTTTGAAGTCCAATGCTCTCTCTCTCTCTCTCTCTTATCTACTGGTTTCTTCTCTCAATGCAGCTTACAAAACTGAAGGTTGCACTGGATGCGGAAACCGAGGGCTATACGATGCTAAACTACACTGAAAAGGCGACTACGCATAGAGTGGAATCAGAATCACCGTGGAAATCGATGGTCAGCACGGAATATAAGTCCGAGGAACGCGTCCAAGCCTTAAGCATTATAATGCTGTATTTGTGCACAGGACTGCAGCATGCACAGGGTAGTGTTATGCAATAGAGAGTATTAAAGTATCAATATATACTAGTTACGTATTCGACTGTAAATGTGTTAGTGACCTATGTGCATTTTTTTTTTTTTTTTTTTTTGTTATTGCGTTTTTGCATAACTTTATTATTTTGCCATTTGTTTCGGTAATCTGATGATGTATATGTTGGAAAATTTGTCAAATTAAAACAATTACTATATATATATATATGTATGAGATATCATTGAAACATACATATATTAATTTTAGACTTTGATTAAAATAGTTTACTAAACAATAACAAATTTTAAACATAATTCATATGAAATAAATAAAAATTCAATTACAAACATAAAGCGGAAAAGAGGGTGACTATTCTTTGTATTTAACCTCTGATCTTATCAAATACTTGCGTACACAGTAATGAGTGCGACACGCAATCCGTCTATCTCTTTCCCACACCATTTCAAGTGTTTTCTCTTTCTCTCCTACCAACTGGTAACTTCACGCCCTCTCGCATGACACTCTCTAAAATTGAAAGAGAAGCATTTGGAAAGGTGTATTGATTAATCGTGAAACCTTAAATTACAATTATTGAAATTCCAATAATATTTATTTCCAGAGAGAAACAAATGTTTTTCTGAACACAAACAAGAACACAACCTGAGGCGCTCTACATAATTGATATACTCGACATTCTCTGTTAATAATAACTGGCAAAGTTTTGCAAAGCTAAAGCTTTTGTGCCAAGGCTTTCAATATATAGCTTAGTTTCAATAGAAAAAAGCTGCCCCAAAGTTGAATGCAAACTTTCTGTGCTTGAAAATGCCAAAGCGCAAAAGCTTTTATCATTATTTCGTACGATCTGCTCAATCAAACACGCAAAAGATATATGCGTGTTTATTTGTATGATTGTATAATGGTATATGTAGGTGCTCCAGCCATCCATTAATATCATTCAATGACACATGCACATATGTATGTTCGTATTGCGTTTTATGTGCATACACATACATATACATATACATTTTTATAGAACAGACAATACATACATATGTATGGCAAGTGTGCGGAAAATGTTTACAATAGTTCCGGTATCGGAACATCGCAATATATCAGATGCGTAAAAGCACGGATCTAGTATATGCAAGCATGCACATATAAATATATATGTATATACATATATATATATATATATATATTTAACATTCATTATATATGTATTCAGTATATTTTGAGCGTGTGTACGCATCAAATTCTCATTGAAAGATTCGCTCTCTCCCGATTTGTTGAACTTTTACACTTTTCCGTTGCCAGAACAGAGCAGACCGAAAGAAAGACTGTTTATAACTGAGGCTATTGCTCTTACGATGACAAGACGATTTTGTAGAATGCAACAATACGCTTTTCGCTAGCAAGTCCCTCTGCTATGGCATAATCTTTGCCACTGATGAAATAAGTTACAATATATTAAAATATTTGTATAGTTTTTGTTTATATAACTGGCTAACAGAGTAATATTTTGCGCGATTAATGCTAAAAGAATTTTTTTTAAAGACAATTTGAAATTTTTTGGAAATATGTCGCTTCTTATTAGGACTTGCTGCTACATGTCCTTTAGTAGTTTGTTTTGTGTACCGATATGGTTTTTTTTACAAATATTGTCCATCGAAATACAAATATTTTATAATTCAATTTCATGAAAAGCTTTAGTTCCATTTCCATATTTAATGATAACAACTGAAGCAAATTTAATATTTATAAATGTACTTATTTGGAAAGAGTATTGCAGACTTTTCTTGCCGGTAGTAGTGCCAATTTTGCCTTATTATTTGTTGCTTTTCTTGCCATTTTACTTTTCATTTGTTTTGTTATGCGCAGTTTTTCTTTCTTCTTCCGTGCTATAAAAACCGAAAGTAAAAAGCATTTTCAATATTTCAATGCGCAAGAGAGTCACGTTCAGTTGATTATTGAAAAGTTCGCGTTTTCATATAAAAATCATTTTCAAAGCGTTTGCAATTAATTCAAAGGAATCGAACGCGGATTATTAAATAAAAAAAGCAAAACTTGATTCAGTGATATATATTTTTGTTTTTTTGATATTATTTTTGAGTGGAGTTGAAGTGAAGTGAAATCTGCATTATACAAATTTAACAATTGTTTTGCGGTGACAGTCGACCACCAATAAAGATAACGATAAACAGAGATAAAGATAAAAAAATTATCAAAAAATGCGTCCATTCGGCAATGATATCACAAATATCGCCAATAACGGCGGAGGTGGAGGCGGAAGCGGCGACGATCGTTCCAATGGCAATGGCAATGGGAATGGCAGTGGCAATGACAACAACAGTCCCGCCGACTCGGACTCCTCGGGCAGTGAAGTAGCACTGGACACAGAAGCAGATCCTCGCATACCGCCACACATAGCCAGAATCGGTGGCATTCTCACATTCTCACCAATCGCCGGACGTGGAGTTATCCGTGTGGTGCAACGCTGCGAGGACGCTAAGGAGAATCACAAGCTGGGTAAGCAAAATGAAGCAAAAACTCTATTTTTTTTTTTTTTTTGGTTTCTGGCCCAAAATTAAGCTATAAAGCTAATACGACGCAGCGATTACAAATTTGTTATTTGTAAAAATGAATTTTAATAACATAATACAAATTGGCCAACATCCAATTTCAGTTATTGCGCACTGAGTTCAAAATAAGCAGTTTTCTTTACAATACATATAAACTTAATAAAACATATATTTATATATATATATGTATATATCCATCGAAAGTGCGTCGAATTCAATAAAATAAAGTTGCATTTAAAATGCGTTGTTTCTTAGATTGTCAACAATTACAAACGCGATTACTCAAAATCAAAAAACAAAAAATTGATAAAAAAAATAAAACACAAGAAATAATGCTGCGATAAAGAAGTTGAGTAATTCGAGGCTTTTTATATATACATTTAAAAGTACATGATTGTGTTATTTTATATCTAAATGTATAGATACATTTTGTTAATCACAATCTCACAAAGTGTGTGAAGTAACTTGCAAAAACTAAAGCAAATTTTAAAATATAACGGTTAGAACTTTTTGGCTTGTTCACAACGAGGAACCATAAACGTCTGTTGTGGGAATAATTAAATACTAAAAATCTGTTATTTATAAGATATTGAATAATTAACATTAGCAGCAAACTGCAAGGTTGCGCTGTAGTTTTGCCAATATGCAATTTATTGTGGGCTTGTTATTCTTTCAGTAATAATCTCAATGAAATGTTGATAGTAAAGTACGTTGTTGTTTTTGCACAATCATACACAGAGAAACAGTGAGTAATTAATTATATGATAGAATTCGCTCTTTTCACTCTAGTATTTATATGGGTGATTTCCACAGCAGCACAGAGACTGTTTACCAAAATATAAGAGAGCCGGAAAAATGCAATTTTCATTGCAATGAAAAACATATGTATTAAAGATGTGACAATGTTGACTACTTATGCATTTATGAGTAGTCGTTTGTTATTTTTTGTTTATCAAAGCTGATTTCCCAAGAGCGGCCAAAAAAGAGAGAGAGAGAGAGTGAGAAAGAGAGAGAGAGAGTGAGCGATTGGCCAGGAACAAAACGATTGCAAACTTGTATTTGCTGCTTACCAGCTGATTCTGTTGTTGCTTCAAATTTTGTGAAAAACTGTGCTCTCTAGTTCTCTCTGCCTTCTAACAATAACATAGTATATACAAATGTATATTCAGTGTGGGACCGAAAAGTAGTGCGTAAGGTTCTATATTTCTCTATCGGATTTATGTATTCCGCATGCTTAGCTTATATTTTTCATCATATTGCTATAAACGAAAGCAGCGATAAAAGAGTGCGTTTGTATCTGGAGATATATACATATATATATATAATACGGAAATGGCGCACTTGGTGGTCAAAGTGATTGAGCGGTGTGACAACGCAAATAGTGATTTAAATTTAGGTAAGCGATGTCATTCTCATAACTATACATATGTATGTATGTATATTATATATATGTACTTAAGCATAGCAACATGGGTATGTATGTATCTGAAGGAGCGTGAATGGGTGCCTATTTGAGGTTCAACCTATTGAAAACTTTTTCTCACTAAAAACGATCTATAAATAACTCCAAACTTGTTGATAATGGAAAGCATAGATTAAGTTGATAAGCTTTTACATAATATACACAAGTAAATATATGCTTTTATTATATAAACATATTATTTGTTGGCTTTTCAGATCTTTCAAAATGTGAACTGATGCAAATACCAGATGCAGTTTATCACCTGATGCGAAATACAGAACTAGAGACTTGCAACTTAAGCGGCAATGTGCTTAAGAAAATGTCGCCAAAGTTTGCACAGAAGTTCAGCACAATTACAGGTGATTATCTAATAGCATTTGATTTGTATATATGTATATATAATAACCAACAATTCTATGTTGCATTTCCAGATCTCAATATCTCATTTAATCAACTGTCCAAGCTACCAGACGAATTCGTTAATCTGATTGCATTAACCACTCTAAATATATCTCACAATTCATTTATTGTACTACCTCAAGTTGTCTTTAAGCTGCAGAAGCTAACTAATTTGAATGCTCAGCATAATGCCATTTTGGGTGAGTACACTTGATCATACATATATTCATTCAGATTCAGTAATCATCCGCCCCGTTCGCCAATTTCAGAGATTGATACGGATGAAGCAATTTGCAGTGACTCTCTGGCTCTAGTGGATCTGCGCAATAATCCATTGAGCAGACTTTGTCGACGCAAACTGCAAGATTTCAAAACCCCTTTCCGCCTGGAGATTTCAAATGAAGTCGAAGACGATTGGTAGAATTGGCCGGCCCTTTATAATTAAATCAATCGTTATCTCTGGAAACTATTTGCTGCACTCTGCAATGTTTTCAATCATTTGATTTATTGTGTTTATTAAATTATATGTTCAATTACAGAAAACATTCGATTCTTGCCAAATTACTTGTCGAATGATAGCTTAATGATTAGTTTTTAAGTTTATCGCATTGATTGCTAAAAGAAAACAAATGCGATCATACATACATATGTATATATGTATATATATGAAAACATGCTATGTGAAAACGCTTTTGACTATTGTGCCTTAAAGGAAGTGCCGAAAGCCGAGTTTTATACAAAATCCAAATGCTTTTTTGCCAAAGCCATTAAACAATTTTTTTTTAAAAATAGATTTTTATAATTATGCCAATCTTGAAAATTTCAATTAATTAAGAGGACAGTATGCAAATCGGTTAATTTTTTGCAGTTTCAAGGACAATCCAATTTTTGTGTAATGTTTGTCATGATTTTTGACAGAAAAGTGAATCACCTCAAAATCACTTTTTCCACTTTTTTTTATAATTGTGATCAATTAAAAATAAAAATTCAAGATTCAAAATTTTGAAAAAAATGTACAAGATGTGTAACTGATTTTTTCTCCACAAAATTTGAAAAAAAAATTCTTTAATAATGCATTAACTGCAAATGTAGAATTAATCTAGAGTACAAACCATGTATCAAATGGCCTCAAATATGAAAATCAGTTCAGGTTTGGAATAAGAGTCTACATTTTCCACTGTGGATGCTAAGCTAGAAATTTAGGAGAATCAGAAAGTTTGAGAAAAAAAAAGTGTAATGATGTCATTAGAATCAAATGTTAGTCATCACTGTTAGCAAGAAAACCTTTCCAGATCTGTGCGTCAATATCAACTTGAAGTTGGGCGCATTGCTTGCGTTCAATTGAAAACATATCTAAACGGCGCACAGTGGTCCTAATATATGGGGGGAAGCTCCGTTATATCAGTTGTTATCCTGGCAAATCAAACAAGTTCAACTACTCCAGTTGAGAGAGTTCGACTTGGAGATAGGCTATAGCTAGATATTTATCCATAAAAATAAAATTTATCTTTATTCGACAGAGATGCAAGAGGCAAGCTTTACATTTTCCAATGTACCCATAGTAGCAATCAATATCTTGCAACTTAATACACTTTCAGGTTTTTTCGAAATTCCGACCTTAGTTTTGGATTTTTTACCACTAGAGAAACCACTGTGCGGAATTGCGCTCACCACCGCCTCTCAATCCCTCACTCTTTTTAGGGCCTCGTTTTTGCTACTCACTCTCCGCATAACTGAGAAACAATAGCGACAAAAGCCAGCTAACTGAGTAAGAGCCAGAAGCAGAGGCAGAGGCAGAGACAGCGACAGAGCCAACGCAATTAAAGCGAACGCAACAGGTTTGGCAACATGCCGAGAGATATTCGACGAGATACCAAATCCGATGTCGAGATACTCCGTCAGAGCTCAGAGCTCTCGGCTAGCTGTGATCATGGGCGAGTTAGGTGGTGGTGGTGGTGGTGGTGGTTGAGGGTGGCTGGGGACGGGGCGGCGTAGGTCAGCTTTGTCTGGCTAAAGTAAATTCGTTGCGCACCGCTGGCCGCCAGGGGAATGGAAATGGAAATTGGGAGCTGCACTGGTGAACAGGTCTGAAATCGCGTCAGTGAGCAGAGAGCAGAGAGCGCGAAGCTGAGCGACTGAGACTGAGAGACTAACAGATATACAGACTGATGGTAAGCCAACATGGCCAAAGGTGGAGTACACAGCCAGAGCCAGAGACAGAGCTAGAGCCGAAGCCGAGGTGGGAGCGGAAGTGGCTGACGCTGTGGAGCAGCGCCAAAAACAAAAAAAAAAAACATAATAAAAAATAAAAAACAAAAAACTCGCTAGTCGCTGTCAAATGGCAAACGGTCGCAACAGTCGCAAGCAGGTAATCCACTAGAGCGCGTTCGGGCACGGACAAAATAAAAGTCGATTTGTAAAGAATCGACATTAAAAAAAAAAAAAATATATATATACAAAATTTAAATAACGATCGAACCAACGAGCGCGGCTAGCAAAACGTCAAGGCGCGACACGAAAAGTAGTTATACAAAAATAAAATAAAATACAAAATATTTAAAACAATAGAAGCTTTTTGCCATACTACTCGTAGAAGAGCGAGTTCCCGCAGTACCGTTGCGAAACTCTGTTGTTTACGGCTTGTTGCATACATACATACATACATACATGCTTATGTACATATGCATGTATTTTAATACATACTATTAGTACATACCAACAAAAGTGAGCTTTTATGTTAGTAGCATTTCTAAATTACGTATTAAATTTTAAATGCATATATAGCATTATTAACACATTTTTACAAATATATGCCATACATTATTGCATGCAACGGGGCTTTTAGCCTCGTTTTACAAACTTTTTTTGCGTGTGTGTTTTTTTTACTGTGTTTAACTAATGCACAAGCCAACATATGTGCATATATATGTACATATATACATATATAAGTGCCAATCTGCTATTAGATATAATTTATGGCTAACAAATTGTTATATGTGCCTGGTGTGTCATAAGATGTGAATTGAGACGTGGCGAGACTTTAGAGGATTGGATCAAAGTACATACCTACTCACATGTATATATCTACATATGTACATATGTATGTAGATATATGGATATACACCTACATGTATCAGACACTCCAAGTTAGTTAATCGCAGCGAGTATCTGTATACATCTATGTATGTATATTCAGATGTACAAGCAGAACTCAACTGAATAAAGTTACGAAGATTTCTGAGTGAAGTTTCCATTTGAGAAAGTGCTGGACAAGTGAAGTACTTTCAAGGTGTGCATACCTGAATCAATTACGTACTGCTCTTGGCTTTGTTTTATGATCAAGTCTTCAAAACAAGCTTATTGCATCTAGTGGAAGTTCTCAAGTACTTGTACTTAAGTGTTTACTCACTTCAATTCGGCTCGGTAATCGTAATCCCACTGGAGTTGTTTCGGTATATATATATATATATACATACATACAAATATATATATTCTGAGATATACGTGCTAACGTCAGATACCCAATAGAACTTGACTTCAATGCAAATGCACTTCTCCTGGCATGCATTTTCTAATGCTTAGGTAGTTTCAAAATCATGCAGTTTCTAAATCGATTTTGTACTGGGTCCAACTGTAATAGAGATTTGAATAGAGTTCGAGTTTAGCCATAAATCTACGAGCCAGAAGGCATACTACATGAGCAACATCTGATTTTAGCAGCGTCGATTTCATGTCTTGCTTTCAAAATATGCTTAGCCATTAACAATTTCATTGAATAGAAAACCGATTTGTATGTTGTTTTTCAAAAGGGTCACAAATTCCTTAGAGTTCTATGGAATAAGCCAAACCTGTGTAGCAACCAAGTTCAGTTGGGTATGCTCACACATACACATACACATACACATATTCATGAACTACATGGAATTGTAGATGCGTGGGTTGAAATATTTGCCAATCCGCTGCTGGAGCTTAACTTTGGCTCCACATTTGCTTCTATCTCTGGCGTTGGATCCGGTCAAGCAATGTGCCCAAGGGATGCTGATTTGAATTTGTGCATGTACATATGTACATATATCTGTCATACTGGTATTTATGTATACATACATACATACATATGTACGCGGTCCACTCGCGGCGGCATTTCGTCAAGTTTGTAGCAAAGCAAAGCAAAGGCAAAGGCAAAGTTAAAGCCAAAGTGGGAGCCGCGTCACGTAATCATTAAGCCAGTACGAGTACTAGTACCAATAGCACTAACACTACCACTACCAAGAGAGCCGCAACGAGCCAAGGCAAGAGTAGAGCTGAGCTGAGCTTAGGCATAGGCAGAGAGAGGGGAGAGGAGGCAGCCAACGACAAGTCAAAATACCAGTTTTGCTCGAAATCGCCGTCATCTGGGCTTATTGTTGCGCTAACACTTCCAGACACTCAGACATACATACATATGTACATCGTACATCGTGCATACATATATGTATGTATGTATGTATGCATGCATATAGGTATGAGTTTGTGCGAGTACCATTACCTCAAAGTGCAGGTATACATATAAATGCGTACACACATATCTACATCTGTACTTGCATACTTTAACAAGGCATGTATGTACATATGTATGTATGCATTTATAAGCTATGAATGTGCATTCTCTATGGGCTGGGTGTGTTTGTTCATAGTTCTCTTCTAATATTGTTTAAGACTGCTCAATTATTTTGATGATTTGTATCTTTCGGATTGCCACGTTACTCACCTATCTTCTTCGAATTATAATCAAATTATAGCCCAACGAACTATGGAAAGCTTTTATTATAATTAGCTCGGCATATACGCAGAATCATCGCCAGCATAAGTTTCAATAAATATTTGAACAGATATTTGAATCATCCCTGAGCATCTGTGAACTTTACAACAATTCAGCAATATTTTTTTTTCAATCTTCAGTTGACAGTTTTTGTAAATATTTCTTTGAATGTTCGCTGAGTCATTTCTGTCTCAGATACTTGAAGACTCGGGCGTTGTATGAAAAGCCTATTAAAACCTGGCGTTACTTGCACTTATACTAGTATTACCAGTACATATACATATATATATGTATATATATATATATATATATAAATGCACTTGAATTTATTGGTCCTTCTCGTTCAGGAATTTGTACAGCGAGGCAAAGACTGTAGTTGAAGTCATACCTTGGTCGAAACGCTCTCCTACACTTAAAGAAAATAATACATCCGATTTTAATGAGTTGATTTTGATTCACATATATTTTTGTATAAAATTATGCTGCATATTTCTACAAACAAAAATATATTCTATTTTATTTCTTGAATTTATGCTTTGTTTTTAAAAAAAAAACTATACAAATGTTGTTTACTTTCATCAGAACCATTTTCTATGATAAGTTATTCTTTTCTCAGTGTACGAACATTGGCAGCCACTACCTTAGTGTGTGAATGTGTGTGGGGGGGATTTTGTATCTGTGTTCGTATTGACTGCTTGGCTAAAAACTTGTTTGGACAACAAATGCTCAAATCAAGTAGAATTTAAGCCACAAAGCAAGCCAAGTTAGCCTCAGCAGCAAATTTTGCTTGACTTTGGTTTTTTCTCGCATTGCAGTTGCGATGACTGCTCAAGGCAACTGTCTGGGACAAATATGGCAAAACTGTCGTAGGTGTTTTTTTGTATTCGTCTTTTTGTGGTTATATGGAATACTTGCATGTGGCAGACAAAGTATCTACGTATACAAATACATATGTACATATATATATATCTGATGGTCTCTTGGTGGTTGCGTATAACAGGCTTGTCTTATGCAATACAACCACACATCGTTTTTATGACAAGTTAGCAAAATAGTCAGATACATAAGTTACATGCCTTAAATAAATCCATTGATACAAACTGGTCATTTTTAAATACCAAGTAAGTCATTGTAATTTCAAACACACTTTCTTTTTGCAAACGATTACTCAAAGTTAGCTGGGTTTATTTTCCCAAAAGCTTTTATTAAACATAAGGATTGTAATCATTAAGATATATATATACGCACTCACACATACAAATGCATGTATGTACATAGAAACCCTTTTAGTGGGTTGCCATTTCTAGTCCAATCTCCATTTGTATCTGTAACCATTTTATGGCTAAAGAAAGCCTTCAGAATGTTGGCGATGAAAGAAGCTGATGAGAAATGTGCTTTTTTCTTCTGATTGTTGCTGTTGTTCTGCTTCTTTTGCCACTTGTTGAATGAAAAGAAACCAGGTACTAAAAATATATCTCTGTGTGTGTGTTGTATTGTTGTAACTTTTTGTTGTTATTTTTATATTGTTTTTGTGTTGTTTTTTTTTTGGCTGATTTTTGTGTGCGGCAACTATTTGGGCCAAAGATCGTTGACAGAGGGTCATTGGCGAGATAGCCAAGTAACGGTATCTGCCATATCCGCAATTGGAATTCCATGGGCGTGTCGAGTGTCGGTCAACTACACTCAAGTGATCCATATCCATTCATCAGGCAATTTTCGGCCCGTAGGTAGCCCCCAACCAATTGGATGCGAATAAAAAACGTATACCCCCAATTTGGCCAGTTGACTTGGCTGAGTTGCAGTTGCAGCCAGTTGCTGCCAGTTGTTCAAATGCAGCTGCAACAAAATAATAAAAAAAAAGGTAAAAATAAGATAACAACAATTCAGTATCTGTGTAAGAGCAGCTGCAGCTGCAACCTAGTCTATAACCAACTGCGTCACGATTGCAGCTACCCGGGGGCCGCAGTACAAAAGATACTTGCATCTATGTGGGCTTTGTTGTTATTGTTGTTGTTGCACACGTTGCCATTTGAGGCCTTGTTGTTCACTGCGCTAATTTCAAGCATTTTTCTTTGCAGCTTTTTTTTCCTCAGATACCTTTGAGCACAATGAAGTCAGACCCATGGCCGCTGTGGGCCAGCAGTTTGAGCCGCATGCTTCATGCCCCTACTCGCCACCTCCCCCTGCTGCTGCTGCTGCTGCTGCTAGTGTGCACCGGGCAGTCAGTGGCCCAATCCAACTACGTGCAACATGGCGATAGCGGCAACTACTCCACAAACGGACTGCCCGAGGAGGCGACCCTCGATGGCAAGGTAAGTAGCACATTCTCAGCATATAGTATAGATAGTATACATACATACATATGTATGTATATATGTGTACTCAAGTACCATTCTCAGCAAGCAATCAAATTGCATCAGGTCATTTCCAGGAGTCACGCACGTAAAAGTCGTACGTCTTTAAATTTAGCAACAAAAAAAATAAAAAAATTACATTTTGTTTTTTTCTTTGATTTCTGAATAACATTTTGGTAGCACTGATTATATTGCAAAAGCTGAAGGCTATTTAAAGTTTTATGGTTTTAAGATATTAGCAAACAGAAAGGAAGACGAACGTAATATAAATGAATCAGAAATTAATTAGATAAATAAAAACTGGTTATTTTATTTTGATGGATACTCAAAAATAAATTAGTTGCTCAGAATGAAAATTATATAAAATCGAAAACGCAAATTAAAGAAATTGTATCAATTTACAAACTGAAAGAATATTTTATTCAGAATATTGTCATATGTTGAACAGATGAAATGTTAGTTTAGAAAATTAGTTACTCATTTAGATAAAAATTTACGAAGGAACGAAAACTTTTTGATGTGACAACGATAAGTAGATGTTTTTATACCAACCATAACAAAAGGGACATTTGTTATCTGAAACGACACATATGTTGTACATATACATATGTATGTAAACAGTACATACATACATCCGAAGCTAGCATCGGTCACGAGTGCTAAATTCAAAACAAAACAATGGGAAACAGGTCTACAATTTTTCCCCAATCTGAGCCAGTAACAATAACAATAACTAAAAAATCCAAAAATTTCAAAAAAAATAGCTACAAACATTGCTCGGGTGTTATATGAATGTGTATTGTTATTATCGAGGACAGAGTCAAAGCCACTGCCAACGGAAGCGACATGATGAAGCTACTACTTGAGAGTTCATGTGATCCGAGCCCACACTAGTAGCTTACATAATATGCTAATCCGTGGAAGCTTGCCGGATTGTGTGTGTGTGTGTGTGTGTGTGTGTGGTTGGGCTTCGAGTTGGACTTGAATTGTCTCATTGCTCCAAGCTTCCCACGCGCGATATTGTCTTCTATATATATGTGTATATATATTTTTCTTTTAGGTTACCAAACTGGACGACATCAGCCCTTTAATATTTCTCAATCGCACCAAAGCCGCGCTCAACTGCGCCGCCGGCTCAATGCAAGTAAGATATCGATAATCCTTTGGACTAATTGCTGCAACTATTAATGCTGAGCCTTTGCCTTTGTCGCAGGTTGATCTCAAATTCAATGATGCGTTCCATGGCATCATCCAGGCCGACTACGATCGCAGCAGCGCCTGCCGGGTGAGTGGCAAGGGTGCACTTAGCTATCGCCTGGAGCTGCCGCTTAAAGGCTGCGGCACAATACAGGTAAGCAACTAGTTAACCAAAACAATGTCCAGTTCAAATGAATGTTATTCGTTTCGATTGCAAACAGAATCCCACACGCGTCTTCACCAACAACATCATTGTCCGCTTCCATGCCAATTTGGAGATGGATGGCGATGAGATCATCACAATTGTTTGCCGATATCCGCCACCGGTGCCATCACTGCCACCAGCACTGCCAGCTCCCATGTAAGTACAGTCGAACCTCGCTAACGTCAACCATCATCTGGCACAAGACTTTAAGAAACAAAAAAAATTTCAAAAATACGCTTTTTGCAAAACCGACCTATAAGGTACATATATATGTATATACATATATTTATATATATTCTCAACAGTGAAGTCTGTCAGTTTTGAATTTATCTTTTTAAAATTTTGGCTATATTTATTATTTTCTGCACAGGATTTGATATTATAGCTCGTGATTTTTTATCAATTTCAACAAATAAGTAAATAAAACAATACTAAAAAAAAAAAGAAAAAAGATTAATTCTTGTTTAAAGAACTTTTTTTGTTTTCAAAAATATCTTGACAGAAACCCAACAGTTACAAATGTGGTCTTTTCCTCTACATTTTTCAATTCGGATTTTTAATTTTATAGAATTTAACCATGGTTAAAGATAGTCAGGAAAATTCGATTAAAATTCGATTGGAATTAATTAATTGTTGTGTGCTTGCAGTTTGAATCCTATTGCAACGGGTGCTGTACTCCAGCCACCGCTGAAGGGCATCCAGATACTGATGATCATCTGCGCCATTATGTTCCTCACACTGCTGCTCTTGGGCCTGGCCGTCTCCTACTATTGCCTGCGCAGCCGACCCATACCCGTG
Source organism: Drosophila maculinotata (assembly GCA_035045305.1). Classification (NCBI taxonomy): domain Eukaryota; kingdom Metazoa; phylum Arthropoda; class Insecta; order Diptera; family Drosophilidae; genus Drosophila; species Drosophila maculinotata. The sequence continues at coordinate 9,909,772 of JAWNPD010000679.1, read as the reverse complement.
GTCCGACGCTTGCCCATGATCATGGGCAGCGGCTCGGAGATCACCAAGCTGAGCGGCAGCAGTGCTGGCAATATAAGCGCCTTTGAGGGTGTCAAGATACCACGTGCCCATGCCGCCCTCCAGGCGGTCTACAGCTCGTCGGGCAGCGAGGGTGCACTGATACCGTCGGACTATCCCAGTGAATCGCACTCGGAGATCGAGGAGATTGACACGAGATCGCTGCCGTTCAGCTCGGCGGGTAGCTTCGAGAATCGCGCATTTGTGCAGGAGACGTCGAGCATTTACAGTGATCACTATGCACCCGCACAGGAGATTCCCGTGGCCAATGCGATGATGACTACCGTGATGCGTCATAATACGCCCATCCAGGAGGCGGTCGCTGGTTCGCCCAAGTTCGATGTGCAGGTGCGCGTCAAGAAATCACCGCCGCCGATTCCATCGCCCGTCACCTCCGACACGGAGAGCGTGGCAACGCTGCGTACGGATCGCAATAATCTGTCGACCATCATGGAGGCGTACGAGGATCGGGAGAGTGTGATGACCATGGACTCGCTGCCGCCGCATGTGGAGACGATGCAGTCGCAGTTCACCTATGTGCCGGAGTTGCATCCGGCACCGCAGATGCCACAGCTGCAGCCGATGCCGCTGGTCGCGGAGCCCAAGTTCTCGGTTTATACGCGTACGCATCACGAGGTTGTCGACGGTCGTCCGGAGAACTGGTCGGACTACACCGACGGGCCGGCGCCCAGCGAGATAACCGATCTGTCTTCCGAGGTGTCCGAGAGGATGGTGCACGACACCAGTCGCGCCGTGGACACCATGCACTACTACGAGGATGAGTATGTGCCCGTGGAGCCGATGGTGATGCCACAACCGCTGCCCGTCACATCGCACATGGTCGACGACATCTATTTGCGGACGGTCACCGAGAAGAAGACCATCGAGGACATTGAGAGTCACAAGCGACGCGTCACCGAGTACAAGAGTAAGGCGAAGGCGCCACTGCCACCACCGCCGCCGCCGGTGATTGATCCCAAGTTCGATGTGAAGGTGCGCAAATATCCCAGCGAACGTGAACAGCAGCAGTGGGAGAACTTCTCCGATATCTCCAGCGCCTCCGGCCTGACGCTCACACCCAAAATGGAGCGCAGTGAGCTGAATCTGTCGCCGGTTGCTGAGCCGCCGGCGCAGATCCACGACAACAAGCTGAAGCTGACCAGTCCCGAGCTGGTGGGCAACATGAAGCCGATTGAGGTGCCGCCACAGGATAAGGATGTGCCCAACTGGGATGTGCTCATACGCATTCTGGAGGAGCCGGAGCAATCGGAGATCGGTGACGATGTCAGTTCCGTGCACAACATCAGCTACGATGACAGGGCCAAATGGAAGGAGATCATTACCACCCAGTCCTCACTCCGCACCATGCTCACCGAGGCGGTGGTGCGCGAGGATTTCGAACGCATCCGCCAGGATACACGCTATGAGCGCATGTTTGAGCCGCAGACCTGGGACGTCATCATACGCATCCTGGCACCGCCCAGCGACGACGACACCGACGTGGAAATGCGCTTACCCAAGCGCGGCAAGAAGTCACCACCACAGCCATGGGATACCCGCTCCCGCCGCAGCTCCCTGCCCACGCTGTACGAGTACGACAGCGATGGTGGCTCCAGCGTCCGTACCATACGCAACGATCCCACACTGCCACTGCCGGATGGTGTTGGTGCCGTACCCGGTGCCTTCAACATGCAGAGATCGCGTCGCAGCTCGCGCACCTCCTATCAGACGGATCACAATGACTTCCGATCGATGTCCGAGGTGACCGTGGACTTTGGCCGGCCACAGCCGGATCATCTGGACAATGTGAGCGATGCCAGCTCGTATTACCGCATGCAGTACTACGATGATGAGGACAGGCGCTCCTTCCATCGCTCCATCAGCCATCCCTCGCTGGCCCGCTCCGCCAGCGAGTTCACCGAGCACTGGACAGCACCAGACGATGTCGAGATCTCCTCCCCGGAAGGCACGCCCCGGTCACATCGTGCGCGTCAGGTAAGCACCGCAACACCCACAAATACTTGAGAGTATTCCAAATTGAAAGTGTTTCCAACTCTGTGCTTAGCAGCCGACTCGGCCTGAGGAGCGCATTGTGGCCCAGACGCAGAGTGAATATGTGGAGACGCATCGAAGCATCTACCAGGCTGGTAAACAGCTGCCCCCGCCGCCGCGCAAGTGGTAGTGGCACCGAGTCCTTATAACGATTCAAGTCAATTATTATTTTATTTTATTTGATTTTTTTTTTTTTTATTATTTTGTCCAAATATTCGACTAAAATTCGCGAAAATGCGTTTGGGGAATGGTTATCAATACTTAGTTTCGATATAGTATATATATAATAATTGCTTTGACAAATCTCGATCCTGGCGTACTTTCATTAACTGATTTAACTTTTTCTTATTCAAATATACATACATATATAAACGAGAAATCGCATCTGCCTATAGTAAAACATTTCAATCCGTTGAATCATTTAATGAAATGCCCCATTTATAAGTATATACATACATATGTATATATGCATATGCATATAATATATACTAACAAAAGTGCCAATTACAATTGCCTGACAAAATGTTCACACATATAGTTAGCAAACATTAACAAAAATGCAAATGCAATCTTAATGCATTTGCTTATAAGCAAACAATTAATAAGCGTAATAATAAATCAAATGAAATGGAGAATCGGCATCAAATAATGGAAAGACCAAGGTGTACTTTTTTTTTATATATAAAAAATACATTTAACTATGTATAAAAAGCGCATAAAATTACAGTCAGTTTAAAAACTTAAGCTCATAGAATATATTTGTATAGTGCATTAAATATTACATATACATACATACATAGATATGTATGTATATGTGTATCTCTAATTTGCATCAAACATTATGCTGCCGTTTAATAATTCAATAGAAAATAGCTATGGAATTGAAATTGTATTTTGATTGTTTTTCAACAAATGTTAAAAATACTTACTTACCTGAGCGAGGCAAATTTAGTAAAGAAGAAGAGCCCCTTTTTTTTATGAAATTCCTAACTGCCACAAAGACACAAAGAGACACAAGCGAACTAAAAGACTTGTAGTAGATGACATTACTGTAAATGTTTTGAAAGTTTGACAGGTTTTAAAGTATTACTAGAAAATATCTAGAAACACTATATATACTCGTTACATACAGAGAAATGGGTGATGGCATCTTTTCAATACTTAAAATGTATTCTAAATTGTGCACATGCGATATTTCCTTACGACAGAATCGATACATATGGCTTCCAATGTTTCCTGCTATTGGGATTCTCAACTAAATTATATATAAACATATTAGAATTTTTTTTTTTGGCATTATTGAAAAGTCGTTTACAGCTTTTTATGATTAATATTAACTAATCCGTCCAAGATGAATATTTTCATAAATAACAAGAACAAGAAACCGCTTGCTTCGGGGTGCCGAAGATTTAATACCCTTGTAGACCGTAAATTTATAAATGTAATATGATAATGTAATATAATAGTCCGATTTCGATCACAAAACAATTATTCTCACAAATACTTTTTAACTGCTTGTTCCTTAATACTTAATAATAAAATACATTCTGCAAGGGTATCAAAATACGTTTATTATTAAAAATGTAAGTAATATGTTCATTACCTTAGTATGATGAATCAATATCAATTTAATAAAACAAAATGCTGCATTATCCAACATATTATTACTAGATTATTATTTATCCTAACAGAAATGCCTGTAATCAAAATACTACATTAAATATACAAAGACAGTAAATAAATAAATCTACTAACAACTTGACTATTGGTTTTAATTAAAGCTATTTCTTATGTCATCAAAGTGAGTCAACCACCAATACCTAGGAATTTTGATCAAAAAGCTATTAATAACAGTTTACAAATCATAAAATAAGTTTGTAGTTTAACTATAGCCCCATCTATCGGAAATAATCGAAAGTGCATCTTTTACGTGTTAGCATACAATTCTATAGGTGGCGCTTTCAAATTCGCGTATGCTCTATGTATCGCTCCACCTGTCGGTGTGTCTATCGGAAATAGCCGACAGCACATCTGTTACGTACTAGCATAAAAAAATACAGATGGCGCTTTCAAATCAACTTATGCTTCATCTATCGGAAATAATCGAAACTACATATGTTCTCAACTCTTGTTAAAATTATTAAGCACAGATCTCACGTAAATTTATGTAGATGGCGCCACTAAACCATTTGGAATATTATTAATTCGTCCAGAAAAGTTATCTGAAATCTAACTACTTGAATTGTGGTAGAATTTTTCGTGATTATAAATAAATATTACAAAATATGTACTACTATTTAAAAAAAAAATGTTATATTGAACCAATAACAATACAAATTCTTGTCTACCTTTAAGTATTGTTTTTGTTTTTATTTTTTATGCAGACACTTAGCAAATTTATTAGCATTGATAATGACAGATACAAGAGAGCGAGTGACAATATTAAATCCTGTGGATCACTCCATTGGTACTCTGGATGGTAAATCCAGAGAATGGTTCCGCTTCAGGCATAATTGTATTTTAAGGAAGACTGCTTTCGATTTATATGCAACTTATTTATTAATATTATTTTCCTCACTTAAAAAAAACTGAAGGCCTCTGGCATTGTTTTTAAGACATTTACAACAACCACACACCCCAGACGATGTCCAATAGCCTGGAAATCGAGACTGAAAAATCATATTTTTTATTTTTGTACATATAGAATGCATATGTGTGTGAAAAAAAGCAGGCGTAATAGAAAACAATTAAAAGTATAGTTAAAATAAATATCGCCTCAATTTCAGCATAAGAATGAAGTGGCTGGTGTGAAATGTATGTGTAGATATAAACATACATACATACACACATCTGTTCTCTACATACATTAACGTATTCAAAGTTATCTTTCATGGCATGGGAAAAATATTTAAAATGCTGCTTGACCTTCAATATCCAAAGCAAAGTGATATGCCCTTTTTTTTGCACATATCATCGTAATGTGTATATATGCTATGTTTTTGTATTTGTTGTTGTTATTTGTATTATGCCTGATAAGCTGCTAGTTTCCCACAGTAGTAGCGAAACAAAATAAACCAATGTATGTAAATATTCCAATCAGAAGCACAACTATATGTATATATGTACGTATGCTGTGATAAACATTTGTGTGGTCGCCTACAACTCTAGAAGTATGTGTATATATTTAATAAGGTTTCTCCATATGCGATATGAGGCTGAGTACCTTTTGGAATTCGCTGTTTCACCGATTTGTTGACTCAACGGTAAAAACTTGAGCAACTGCGGGTCTCTAAAAGCGGGCCTTTAAAGAGTACTATATGTATGTACATATATGTCATAATTCGTAATTAATCAATATGCGAATCATAATTTAAGCTGCTGGTATTTAAATCATAGTTATTATTATCATGCCAGGAGTTTGCTATATCAGTTAGACCACTTACTGCATGCTATTATTTATTCAAGTTGCTTGTTAAAGACATTAAATACATATAAATAAGTTCAGTTGACCGCACTGCGACCGCAGCCAAATCGGGTTTTTATCACAACTTTTATCGCAACACTTGGACTTCAAATTGAACATATGTCAAATTTAAGCATTATACATTTTGTCATATATATGTACATACATATCAATGTATGTATGTATATGTATACAATATATTTGGGGTTTGTTTACTTAGTATAAAATAACATAAATGTCAATTGATAGCTAAATATGAGCTGCTCAACAACTAAGAGAAGCAATGCGCACAAAGAGCGTGCTAAAGAGCGAGCTCAGGCTCATTGGTCGCACAGAGCAGAACAGGCGCAGGCTCCACCCAATGGCAGCCAGCAATGGGCTCCCCAGCAACAAAAGCAAAAGCAACAGCAAAATCATGCCTGAACCACCATGACCTACAATACACAATCGACGAGGCAGACACACACACACGCACACACACCATCGCAGTGGCAAGCTGGCCAATCAGCACGCCGCTGAGACATAACGGTATGCGCACAATGCACAGGCAGCGAACAGCCGATTGGCCGAACGTTGACGCCGACGCAAAGCTGAAACGCATGCAGTAGCAGCAGCAGCAGCAACAGCAGCAGCAGCAGCAACAACAGGAACAACAGCAAGAGAGTCAGTCAGCAATGCCAAAGGCAATTGCTGAATACAGAACACAGAGAGCAAGCAAAGAGAGCGAGAGCTGCCAGCTTATCACAGCAGCAGCAGCAGCAGTGGCAGCGGCAGCGTCGATAGTGATGACGATGCCGATGACTGAATGTTGAGCTCGGCTCGGCTGGCGTCTGTTGTTTTATGGGTTAAGTCGCCGCTGGTGGCCAAGTTAGGTGTCAGTAACAATTTAGTTCGACACGCGGACGCACCTGTTTTTTTTTTTACATATTTTGTTTGTTGGCGCATATCCAAAAGAAAAACCCCCCAAATGCACATTGCCTACGCGTGTGTGTGCGTGTGTGTCTCTTTGTGTGCGAGTGTATGTGTAATAAATATTTACAAAAATTAATTATAATTATTTGCAATGGATTTGCCCAAGCCAAGTTGGGTAATACAACAAAAATACGCGCCAAAATATTTAAATGACAACTTCAAATGACAACTGCAAATGAAGTGGATTTCGATTTACAAATAAAAAATGCAATAAACAAAACAAAAGTTGATACACATAAACAAATGCTGGTTAAGTTTCGTACTTGCTGCCTTAACCGGTTGATATTAGTGTTGTTGTGCTGTATTTCTGCGAAACCATTAAGTGCAAAACGTTGCCAAAATAATAATAAACCAACTGACTTAATATTTGAAAAGCTACTGCTATTGTTGTTGTTGTTGTTGTTGTTGTTGCTGCTGACTCAAAGAAGGCGCGTCTAAAATTGATTAACTGAATATTATGGATTTAGTCATCTTTGCATGCAGCCAACATCAATGAAAAGCGAGAGTTGTCCACACTGACAACAACAACATTAGCAGCAACAACAAAAGAAATCGTTTTCAATAAAAGTGTTAATTAGTGACTAATTTTGAATCATCAACGCATCAAATTGATAAAGATAAACAAACGCAAGCAGCAGCAACAGCAGCAGTTGCAGCAGTTGCAACAGTTGCAACAGTTGCAGCGCCCAAAAGCAGGCAACATTTATAACAAGTTTTTCGCATTTTCTTTTGAGCAGAAACCACTCTGGTGGTTGCGTGTGTGCGTGTAAAAAAAAACATAAGAAACAAATACATAATCACTAGCTGGCAGTGATAAAAGTGATAGCCGCACAGAAACTGAGTTCAAAACTCTTCAAATATAACAATAACAATAACAACAACAAATAGCAACAATAACAGCAGCAACACCCGCACAAAACTGCAGAGTCCGTCAAATTGGCGCCGCAGAATTTCGACGCCAACGCCGAATGCATTTGCAATTGCCCAGCGAAGCGGCGGCCACAGAAGCAACAGCAGCAGCAGCAACAGCAACATACGCAGCAACGGCAGCAACAGTTTTTAGCAGTAGCAGCAGCAATAATATTTTGTATACGGGCTCGACGGCAACATCCACAGCAGCCTTTTTAGCCGTGGCACCCGTCAGCATCGCCGGCCGTCTGGGGCGCAACATCATCAACAGCGGCGGCAACAGCAGCGGCGGCTGTGGCAGCGGCAGCGGCAGCATCATTACCGTTAGCAATCACAGCATGGTCACATCTTCGGCATCGCCAACGGGTACGGGCTGGTCGGCGCCGGGTGATTACAAAAGCGCCAGCACAGCGGTTGCAGCTGCCTCGGTGGCAGCGGCAGCGGTCATGTGCGAGGTCCTGCCATCGAGCAGCGCCAGTGTTGGCAGCAGCTCGCCAACAGGTGGCGCCAGCAATGGCACCGCCAACAGTGCACACAGTGGCAGCAACAAGAACAACAACAATAACAACAGCAGCAACAACAACAATAACAATGCCGTGCATCAGGATCTCTTGTGGATGGAGAGATTTGTGCTGGAACGACAACAGGAATATCCAGGAGAATTGGGTAAGCAATAAATTACAAAAATAAAATTAATTGATGTGCTCCGACTTCAATATGATCAGTGATAATAAATTTGTTGACATGACACATAATGACAGATACAAAAAAAAGAGTTGTTTCAAAACATATATAAAATATAAAAGCTATCAGATATGTTCATCGCAATGCTTCCTGAGATATAAGCCGAAATTAAATCCGTATCAAAATATTTAACGTAACATTTCCGACTTGAAACAAGGCTATGCATAATCTTTATCAGTTCAGTGGATGTTGAGAGCCCAACTAGTTTGTGAACGGATATAATTTGGTTGATTTACAATTAACTGCATATCAGAGGTTTATGTCAATTGTGCCCCAATTCCATATCCAATGACAAACACCAAATTCCACTTAAAAAAAAAGTGCTAAAGATTATATACATAGAATATTTTCTTAATTTAATAGACTCGCTAGATCTTATTAATTTTAAATTAAGTAACAACACTCTTTAGTTGCTCAAGTTAAATGTTTTCAGCTGCAATTGAACCCTGGAAACTTTCACAAGTTTACTTTAACACCAGATGATATACCAGACTATCTATATATCTAGACACCCCTAGTTCTGTATATTCTTTAAGCTGTCTGCTGCAATAAATGCAAACTAAGATACATTTGGAACAAATCCCAAAGAACTCATTTGAATTGATATTGTTTTACCTACACTCAGTTGGTAGCTGTGATGAAAGCTTTAGCGCGTGTCAATTATCCAGGATGGGGCTCACGAGAGGCATCCAGCACTTTTGGGGCTTTAGCTGGTTGGCAATGTTATTCGATAATGCCGTCAATATGCGTAAATTGATATCAACGGTTATTGATATTAACGCACGAGTCTTAACTTCTTTTGCTTCTCTGCCACTTCTTGTTTTGGTCCTCGGCTTCAGCAGAACTTTCAATTGAAATCCATATCCCTTAGCAATATCAATGACCCATTGAGTGAAGCTGCTTATGAAATCTCAGCGTTTCGATGAGCCTGAGAAAACTAGTTTTGGCATTTTGTGAAGGATTGCACTTTTTTTCAATGCTAAAACTTGTCCTGCATCTGAAGGAACTTGAATCCCTGGTTGAGTTGTGTTTTCTTTTGGCAACAGTCTTCATCAGGCATTCATTTTTTGGAATGCAGTTAGTTTCTAAATAATTATATAATTATAAATTGTTCTTAAATTAAGTATAAATTAGATGAAGAATTTTGGTTAATATAAATATTTGAAGTTCTTTATTTATGAACTCACTGAACTTGACTTGAGAACGTTGAAATGAGAAAAATAGTATTGTATTTAAACAATCGTATTTTAAGATATTATAACATTAAATAAAACGTTCTTGAAATAAGAATTTAGTGAAGATATTTTGTCCCTGACCAATTTTTTTTAATGAGCGTACTTTTTGTTATTTTAAATAAAATGTTAATTGCTTGATAATGAGCAAATCAAAATATCAGAGAAGGTACTTCAAAAGTAAATTACTCAAACTAGTTGACCTTTGCACCCTTCCGTATTAATACAAAACCGTCGAGCTCCTGCGACCTTCAGCCGGGGCTATCCTGGATCTAGGTGAACTGTCAAAACGTCAGCTGTCGGCCCCACATCGTGCCAGTGTCCAAATGGTGCCAGTGGTGCCAGTGGTGCCAGTGGTGCAGCCACCCGCTAATTAATTATGAAATTTGAAGTGCCGCTTTATGCGGATGCAAATGATTGATGATTGGCGATTGCCCGCCATAAAACTATCAATTATTCACCATATTTTGCACAATTATAAATGAATGCAAACACTGATTGAATTTAATATATTTGCATTTGCATTTTTATATTGATTTTCATATTCATTTTCATTTCGATTTCGATTTATCCAATTACAGTGCGTACGAGCAATCCGTACTTCCTCTGCTCCGCCCTGCCCACCCACTGGCGGTCAAACAAAACGCTACCGCTGGCCTTCAAAGTCGTCGCCCTGGCGGACGTCGGCGATGGCACCTATGTGACCATCCGGGCGGGCAACGATGAGAACTGCTGCGCCGAGCTGCGCAACTATACCGCCCAAATGAAGAACGGTGTTGCCAAGTTCAACGATTTGCGATTCGTGGGACGCAGTGGTCGAGGTAAGTAATATTCAACTGGGGAGCAATCCCAGCAAAAACTAAATGATAAGCGAACCAATTAAACACTCTAAACTCCTTTATCCTTTTTGAACTCAGATAACTTAAATTAGAGACTCAAATAGGCTAGTAAAATAACGTCTTCTTACATTCGGCTTAAGTTCGTTTTATGATATGGTTCAGTTATAGTCCTCGATAGCTAAGGTGTCTAAGTTTTCTAACACTTTGCAAATGTAGGATCTGGGTTTGAATCCCAGACCAAGTGCATAGTTGTTAGTGGTTTTTCAAAGTAAAAAAAAATAATATATAAGTTGCATTTAAATTATTATTTTTATTTTACATTTTAAATAAAAAGTAATCCAATTAACTTTAGTATTACTTTTGTTATCGCTGGTAAAAAGAATCTACTGATTATGCAATGTCTTTTTTATTTGTGTATAGCGCTATTACATACAGCAATGTGTACATATATATATTTGTATATTGTATATATATATCATCCATGCAACAACTAAATGATAAGTGATCCATTTGAACCATCTTAAGCATTTATATTACCACTGGTAGCAACAAAAATGACAAGTTTTATCAGCAGAGTTTAAAAACTGGTTAAAGAACTGTAAATTGTGATACCCTGCACCTATGAAAAAGGCTGTAGGAGACATCACCAAACCCTTAAAGCCAGCATAATATATATATATATATAAATACATTTGTTGCTTGCTGCAAGCAATTGCTTAATTGGCTGATACCCCTTTTGATTAGTACAGGGTATTATACAAATTACTTGGTATTCGCAATCATGCCACATCCCACAACAAGCCGCTCATTGAGAACTTTTGGCCTCAGAGCGGAAGCTGTTAGGAGCGGAAGCGCTTTGATTGAGTGACGTAGCGTTTTTTTTTGTTGGTAGATATACCGATGCATTGTTAACCAATGTGTTGGGCCATTTGCCATTTGCCATTTAGGCCTAACACGCATCCAGGATCAATGTCCAGCAGTCGTCATATTAGGTGGCTGCTGTTGCTGCAGTTGGCGCTGGCCCCGGGGCAACATGCAACAAGCGGCAACAACGGAGAGCAACATTGAATGTCGAAGCTCAGTTGCAGTCAGTCAGTCAGACATAAGTACATCGACCAAAGATATCAGCATATATATATGTATATATATGCACATATATATTGAGCTGGCTTTCTTGGGCGTCACGCAAGGCTTTGCCTCAGCCAATGGCATAATCGATTTGAACCTGAACCCACCATTAATTTGGGATATGCGCATAAGCCCCTAACCCCGGCCGGTCACATATTGCATAGAATTTGCAGCAGCAGCAGCAACAGCAACAGCAACAGCAGCAGCAGCAGTTGGCTAATTAGCTGCAACTGTTGCCGGGCTGCCTGCCTCACAGTCTGTTCGGCCCGCGTGTGCATGCCTGCAAATTGGCGGCTCGTGCCGCAAAAGGCCAGCAAATAATTACTGGTACAGCAAAAGCAGCAACAGCAGCAGCAACAGCAACAACAGCAACAACAACGACAATCGCCAGGCATGCAAATAACAAGCTAATGATGTAAGAATATAAGCGCTGACCAAATTGTCAACGACAGGCCCAGTGTTGTGTACATTTAATAGCCACGCCAACGCCCAACGCCCAAATGGACAACGCCCACCTACCGCCCCCGCCCACCATCTATGTGCGTAGCACCAGCCCCTTTCCAATCCGTCGGGACATCATGCGGCGTTTTCTGATTAAATGACAAAGCTCATTTCTACCAGCTAGCGAAAGCAAACAACATTTTATATGCATGATTATTTTTGGTGAAATTTTTTTAATTTTTTATATTTTTTAAATACTGCTCAAAATTGCGCCCTTTTTCGATTTTGTGGGCGATTCGAGTTGTGCCTGAAATTGTCACGCGTTGACGTATTGTCCGGCCTTAAATGACTGCCTGAAGCGGCATTTGGAATGCTTGCTCAGAGATCGGAATCTGGCAATTGGCCCTTAGTTTATTAGACCGCCTATCAGCTGATGGCCATCAAAAATGGACTAATCATATCAAAGGACTTGACTTTCAACGTCAACAAGCAAAAGGATTAAAAGACTCCGACTCCAACTCCAACTCCGACTCCAACTCCGACTCTGAACGACAAATGAGTGGCACGCGCCTTTGCTATTTATAAGTCGCATAAGTTTTGTATTAAATGATTTCCACAATGGAACTCTGCCCTGAATAAGGGATGGATGGAAACATTTTTTCAAAGTCGGATGGTTATGGTGGTTATGTGACTTAGCGGTTTGTTCAGTTCAACTATATTTGAACTGAGTGAGAAACCAAGATTATTTAATGTCGTACTTATTTTTTGTATAACTGACAGCAAACTTTATACACATATATACTTTAGTATAATGAGCAAAATCTATATGTTTCCATTTAATCGATATCTTTATTTATCTTGCAAGAAATAATTAATTAAAAAGCAATGCAATCCATCTAAACTCCTCTTTGCTTTTTTGAACTCAGAAAGCTTTAATTAGGGAATCAAGCAGGCTAGTAAAATAACGTCTACTTACATTCGGTTTATGTTCGACATGTGATATGGCTCAGTTATATTCCTCGATAGCTAAGGTGTCTAAGTTTTCACTTTGCAATCGTAGGATCTGGGTTCGAATCCCAGGCCAAGTACATGGTTCTTAGCCAAAGGTCAAAGTTCCTTGTTGTTTTTCCCAAAAAATAAAAAATAGTAATAAATAAGTTGCATTTAAGTTAAAGACAGTTCCTAAAATATGATATAGGGGTGCCTAAAAAATCAATGAGCAACATTATTATTTTTATTTCATACTTTAAATAAAAAGTATTTAAATTACAAATTTGTTGGGTTTAATTGTAGTATTACCACTGTTCTCGCTCTTAAAAAGAGTCTACTGATTATGCAATGTATATATATATTATTATATACATATTTGTATATAAAATGAAAATCGATATGTTATGCAATATTTATTATTTAATTGGCATATTTTTAAAAATATTAGTAAATAAAAATAAGTAGATGAATGTGAAATTTAATTGTAATATTAATGATTTATTGCTTATAATATTTGTTAATTAAACATGCTCTCAGCTGAAGTTAATAGTTAGGTCGCATATTTATGTTACTAAACTGAGAACTCATTGATTTCTCTCCTTTGGCTCTATGGCTCTATTTTTAAATCGATCGTCGTTACCAATTACTCCGACTCCGATTACGAATGCGATTACCAGCGTTAGGAGGCGGAGTCAGCCTCAGACTCGGAGTCGAAGTTGGAGTCGAAGTTGGACTTGGAGTGTGGGGATCGAAGATCTGGCTTATGATGCGTTATTTGAGTGCCCATTGTTCAAATGCGGTTGAAGTTGATGACTAATTTAGATTGCAAGCTTTGTTGTTGTTGGCTATGCTCTCGTATTGAGATTGGAACCGGGAGTACGAGACTGGTGCTCATTATTATTATTATTATGTATTATCATTTACATTGAGTCTTTAGTGCTCGTAAGTAGTACGATATTTTATCATTACAACAAAAGACAGACGCGTATTCTCTTGTTATTGTTGTATTTATGAAGATATGCATGCATGTACAAATATAGATATAGATATATATATATATATATATTGGGAGCATGCTGCTCTAGTTTCCCTTGGCATAACCCTTATGCCTGCTCCTAACCTGTTCCAGGTACCACAAAATGTGGCTGGTCTCAATTGAATAATGACTGCCAAAGAGATGAAACCAAAATGTCTAGGAGTCTCTTTAAGAGTTTTTTGTATTTGCTTTTGAGTTTTTGGATTTTCTTCGTTTATGTTGCTTGTTTTTTTTTTGTTTTTTTTTTTCATTTTTTGTGTAGCACTTTGATTAATTTGCCTGCTCATTTCGATAGATTTGACTTTCAAACGCAAGCTCGGCTCAGGGTAATGAAGACATTTGGTAGCCACGTCAACGACCACGTAGCACGCCAATACGTCTAAATGACAGGGAGCCGGGGGAGTCTGCAATGAACCCAAAAATTGAACCTGAAGTTGTAGCTGAAGTTGAAGTTGAGGACAAACGCTTTCTGACTGATGAGCATAATTCAAAAAGAGCATATGTACATATATATATATATATATATACAAAGTTTTGAGCACACTGTTAACAAATTGCCAGGTTAATGAACTTGCAGCAATACAGTTACAGTTACAATTACAGTTACAGTTACTCCCGAAATTGAGTTACCCATCATCGGCAGACAATTTGTGGAAGCTGTCTCTCCCACTTCAGTTGCAGTCGCTACTCTATTTGGTTTATCAACTGTCCTTAATTAAATGCTAAATGTAATTTCCACCAAGGCAAGCGTTGGCGGTTCACCTCCTTCCCCTTCCCGTTCCCCTTCCCCGCTATGCTCCTGTGAAAATCGTCGGGTTTTATCGTCGCTATATATGCGAGTGAGGTTTTTGCGGTTATCCGATGGTCTGAATTCGATTCTGAACTCGACTTTCTTTGGGCTCTGCAACTGCAATGTGAAAACAATGTCTCTTTTGTGGGTGTTTATGTACTGAGAACAAATATGCCCTACAATTTAGCTGATTTTTCGCTAAGATAATTTCAAATACAATTTCTAAATTCTGGTTGTCTTTTTTTGTATGTAGAAATGATTTTAAGATTACATTTTGAGTAAGGGAGAGCCGTTTGGAAATTTAAGAAATTAATTTGGAAAATTAAGAAATTATTTCTAAAAACTATAAATTTTTGGATTTTGGCATTCAGGTTGATTTTCTCATTTCTGTGGCATATTGTTTTCTGAGTGTATGCATATAGACAAGAACATAAAACTTGGTTTGTGAACAGGTTTACTGTTACTCTCTGCAAAACTACCGCCAAATGCATTTTATTGTTATTAAACTGACAATTAGTATTGAAAATGCAATAGTCAAGTCAAAATTTGACCCTGCCTCCCAGTGCCCGTTAATCGATTCTCTCTCGTCTGTGGTCTGCAAATCGATTAACTTATTAAACCAGCATTAGACCAAGCGACCGACCTTAACACCCGTTTCAGCCATAAATAGTGTAAACATGGTCAAGCCCATTGACCATTGAGCACAATGTTGCCCGGTTTCGCGCGTTCAGCAGACAGGTTTCAACATTTTTATGGCTGTATTTTTAACAATCACTTAGAGGCGGCCCTCGCGGAAGGATCAACAAATTGTATGCCATAAGCTCAAATAAACAACTGCACCACACAAACGTTAAAAACTAAATTGTTATTTGTTGGCTCTTGCTGGTCGAAGCTGAAATTCTCTTGCAAAATTAGCTCGATATGAATTTGCATGTCTGATCTTCAGATGCAAACTACTTATTTGTAATGTGCACAAACTTACATTCAGCATTATTTTGAACAAAACTTGAAAGAAAACTTATGTACTAAGTTGAAAATATTTATTTAATAAGTGGCTAACTGACTCGAATTATTTATGTTTTTAGCACCTTTGAAGAATAAGCTCAACAAATTAGTATTTAATGACTTGAATTTCGCAAATTTTAGAAATGCATTTCCGCTTCTAAGTATAATTATAAAGGTAAAAAAAACACATGTAAAAATTATTTGACATGATATTTTCATACTAATACTTACTTGCACAAAACTTAAACAAAATTGTAATATTCATTTTATTTACTAGGCTTTTGTGCAGCCTATCATTTATTTTAATATTTAAAGTTCGAATAGTATTTTGTAGTATAGCTATATATATATTTTTTTTTTGTGCATTGCAAAGACTGTCAGGCAGTCCAAGCGCTCATCTGTATATAGGGAAATGAAGACACCTTCAAAGTAATGTATAGTTTTGTGAAGCGAGAGAGAGGGAGAGAGAGAGAGAGAAGAGAGAGGGAGGAAAGCAGCTAAAAGTTGATTCGGTAGCCAATTTGTTGTCGCATAAATCAACGAATGACTTTTAATGCCCATTTTGTGGACCTTCTCTTCATATTGTTACAGGGAAAAGCTTTACTCTGACAATTACCGTTGCAACAAGCCCGCCACAGGTGGCCACCTATGCCAAAGCCATCAAAGTGACCGTCGACGGTCCAAGGGAACCGCGCTCCAAAACAAGTAAGTAGCAAACAAAACTAAAACATCAAAATAATAAAATTTCGCAGTGCAAACTTCCTTTAGCAATAGCGCTACTCGTACTTGGAGTATCTAAAGAAATGCTCGATAATTCAAATGCGAGCGCCACCCGCTGGGTTTAAGGTTGCGCCATGTGGCCTAGATGGGACTGTGACTGGTAACTGAGAACTGGTAACTGGGCACGACACTTAGGCCGCATTAAACAAGTGTCTAATTAATGTAAAGATAGCTAAGCCGTATCGGCCAATTGCACACAATGGTAATCACTCATAATCCCCTTGGCGGAAGGTGTGCTCAACATACTTTCAAAATATTTTCGTTAGATTGACTTGAAAATTGCTCGGTGTGCAGATCGTGTGACAGACTTCGGCCATTTTGTTGTGAGACCTTTAGGAAAGGTGTTTGAAAAGTGCAGCCGGTTTGCCTGCACAGACGGACGGACGGACGGACGGACGGACGGACAGAGAGACATACTCAGCTCAGCTCAACTCAACTCAACTCAGCTCAACTGAACTGAACTGCATTGCTTCCTACGGTTTCTGAAAATTTTGCGGTTTTCAAAGAAAACCTTTTTGCAAAGGCGGCAACGTTGTCGTATTGAGTGTTTTTTTTTTTTTTTTTTTTTTTTTTTTTTGTTATATTTAGTTGCTGTAATGCATATACGAGTATGAATTAATTTTTTTCTGTATTTTTATAATTTTTTTTACGTTTATGCATTTTTATGTCTTCACTGCAATATATGTATGTACACTCGTATGTAGATTAAATACGAGTGTACATACATATATGTACATATATACATATAAAACTTGAGTTTACCTTGAGTTTGTTTTCATTACAGATGATCTAAAAAGTAGGGATTGAACGAATATACAAATGTATATACGAGCAGACTTTTAACGGGAGGGTTGTGCAATTTCTGACAAGGGCTGAAGCAATACTACGGCAGTACTTGACATAACATGCTAGTCCAAAAGTGTATTATTTTAGATGTCCATTTTTTAGACCCATAAAAACACATAAATTAAACGCCTATCTAAAGAAGAGGTAGCATCCAAAGCAGAATTCTCTTTTAGAAAATAGAGAAAATATATAAGCTGTTAGATATATATTTTTAATGTAGGTGAACGTGACCGGAATATTTTTGGCATGATCCTTAAGACTTAGATTCAAATTTGGTGACTTTAACGCAAAAAAATGAAAGACATTAATTTTTGCGGGCCTAGGCAACAAATTTCCACACTTTGTGTGATTTTATGCTATAATCTACTGCAAATTTGGAGTCTTTAGCTTTGGAAACAGAGTATAAAAGTAATGCAAATGTATTTAATCGGAATAATTGAGAAACTGAAACTCAAGGAATAACTGTAGAAAATGTAGTTTGATTAGTTGATTTTTGTGCAATTCTAATGGCCAATGGTCTATGGTACTACTCTTTGCAGGCCCACCCGGCGGTCCCCAATATCGAGCACTAGGTCTGGGCCAGCGGCCTTTCATTGATGGTTTCCCAAAAACTTTTCACGAACTGGAAAATCTGCGTCGGTCGGCGAAAGTGGCGGCAGCGACGACGGCAGCGGCGGCTGCTGCGGTGTCGGTTGCATCGGCGGGCAACACGCTAACCACAAACGCCAGTGTTGCCCAGCAATTGAGTAGCAATTACTCATCGTCGAATAGTACAATAAATTCGGATTGCCAGGGCTACAAGCTCAATGCGCCACAAATTCAAGGTAAGATCCCGAAAACTGGGCTAATCTTAGAACCCCCCACCCACTCCACCTTTGCCACTGTCGGCAATTTCTTATCTTAATGTAGTTACAATTATTAATGCTGAGTGCATTTGCTTCCGTGCTTGTGTGCGTGTGTATTAATTAGAAATATTCGTTCGCTTACAAATATATACATACATAGGTAGCTCTTTGGTTAATGCTTATTTACTAGCTACTGGGTAATGCTGGCAGAGTCACTCTGCGCTCTTCTCTTCCCGTCTACCGTTGTTGCATTTAAGATTTTGTCCCATATATGTACATTTCTATATGTACACACTTACAGTCAAATTATATTTGAAATGGGATCATCCTATAAAGTGATTAATTTTTCAATATCATCAAAATGAATAATAAATAATTAAATGCATATACAATATCATTAATAACAGGTAGGAATATTATGAAATTATTCTGTAGAAATTACATAGTAAAGAAGAAAGTGCTAGAATATGAATCTATTCAAATACAGCTCTCATTCTAGCTAACAACGATAAAGTTAAATTACGCTTTCGATGGGTTCAGAAAATCAAGTAATATGGCTGAGTATACTAAAATACTATAAACAAAAAAAAATGCTGTACAGTCCTAAAATAAATGTATTAAATAGAAAAATTGGTCAAGAGTAAGAGGTAATCGGGCAAGAACTGCCTACCGACTCCGGGTAAGCAGCTTTTCGTAACTTCTGAAGCCCTTACGAAGGGCCACTTACAGAAGGGAATAATAAAAAGTTTGCGAGATTCGACTGGCACCAGGCGGCCCAAACGCTTTAATTGAGTTAATGAACGGCCGTTGCCGCATCTCGAACTCAGTCTCGATTTATTTTTAGTATTTATTACTTATCTTTTAACATTATGCCGCTAATTTATTTATTTTCTTCAACGAAGCTTAAAAATAGTTCAGCGCCATTGATATCGATCGTTGTCTCTTGGGGCCTCGTCGCTCCTTATTTGAAATGTTGATTGTGCACGCTTAGTTAACATTTTCAGTCTCCATCGATGCTCGCAACAATGAGAAACAATAAAATAATTTCAATTTAATACAGAAGATCTAAGAAGAATAAGTTTTTTCTGCCGATTAGATCTAGTACCATTTAGCTGTTATACTTTGTACAGCAGCGACATTATTGTGCTTATCGGAAATTGGGTAACTGAAAACCGAGAGTTGTGAACTGCTTCGGACTGGATTGGTACGAGCACAGGCAGAAGCAGAAGCAGAAGCAGAAGCACTGGTTATGGGACTGGGAATGGGAATGGGACTGACTCATTGTATTGTGAGTCAGCAGCGGTAGTTTGGTCACTGTTGAAACTAGACGAATCTGAAACAGTGATACCGCGACTAAGCGTTGCTTATGCTAATTAATTTATGAATTTTGCATTTTTATTTCTATTTTTTTTGTTTTCTTTTTGTTTTTTTGTTGTCTCATTGCGTTGCTGCCTCCGCAAGAGGCGCAGACGCGGCTCATCGAACTGCCCAAATACAATATACATATATATGTATGTACATATATTAATATGCTGTGAATAAAATGACACATCGTCGATATCATCGTCGTGTGTGTCAATTATCCAAAAGCAATAACAACACAATTTAGCGGCGCTTGGCAGTGCAATCGAATTCGTTGTAGCTGTATGTTTGGTTGTTTCTAAAATAAGCCAAAACCGGAAATGCCCCAAGCGTAGACTCGAAATCCCACAGCGCACGTTTGGACAACTTTTCGGTTTGTTGACATACATATGTATATGCATAAATATATATTTAATTTTTTTCGTTTTTTTCTGCTGCTGGTAAAAGGCTAAGCAATAAATATTTAAATGTGGCGCTTAAGTTGTTAATTTACTCAAATTAATAACCTTGCAAAAAAATCGTAGCACTTTTTTCAGCGGAAATCGTTGGGAAATTCCAAGAATCCCAGCGATCGCTAGTAATCGTCATACAATTGAATATTAAAATTGTTTACAGAATTTCATATACGAAAAAGTGAAGCTCGGGCTCAGAGTATGCCGTTAATAACATTAATGCCAAAAAATTAACACAAACAAATTGATTTTTTTAAAAAGCACATTCTGGAATTTTAGAATCATTAAAGAGGAAAAATCATACACAAAATGGTTTTGGGCTTGCTTAAAGTTTGAAGTCTTAGGAGGGCATTTAGAATGCCATTTATGTGGACCACTTTACAAGCCATTTTTTTTTGAGAGAAAAATGAACTTCGTCAGAATCACATTTCCTATTGTGTTTTTATATTAATTTTGACACCCAAAATCAATAAAAAAAAATTTCAAGATTTTAAGATATAAAAAAAAAGTTGACAATGATGTAAACAAATATTTTCAAACTGCATAAACTTTAAATGTGCAATTGAAGTTAAGGTCAAATTATGACCAAAATCGCTTCGGATTTGACAATCGGTTCCGTTTTGACAAAGTTATGGGAGTTTGAATTCTTGAAAAGACATTTTGAAGGAGAAAAAAAACTGATTTCTCAAAAATTCCATAACATATGAAATGTAGAATCATTCAAGAGGTTAGCCTCCAGCTTGAGAACCGGGTTAGTTTTGGCCAAGTTATGGGAGTTTGAAGTCTGCGAGGGGCATTTCTAGCAATATTAACGAGAGATAATGGAATCCTTTCACGGGCTCCTTTAAACGATGATTGCCCAAAAACCATCAAATGTACATATGTGCCTTGAAAATGTTGCAACACTTGGCATGTTGCTGTTGCGTTCGTGTTGTGCCACATTGCATTCATTTAATTTATTTAGCCAATCTTTTTGAGAACGCGTGCAATATGTATGTAAGTGAACACCTGTTAGGATGAGGTGAGCATAGGTGAGGGGAGCGGCAGGATGGGGGATGGGGGGAGGGCCTTTTGTCAAGCTTTTTACGCAGTCGGCGAGCCAAAAAGCCACAAATCAATCCGAATGCGGTTGCGCAGCTGTTGCTACAGCAGAAACAACAGCAACAACAGCCACATCCAAATGCAAGCTGCAAGATGCATCCAAAAAAATATGTGCCGTGTGTGTGCCGGGGTAACCGTTACAGCAACAGCAACAGCAGCAGCAATAACAACAGCAACAACAATGTCAACCATCGCACATTGAAATGAAATCTTTTTGGCCCATAAAACGCCAACTGTGGCCAAGTTGGTCCGCCACCAAACCCAAGCCCAAACCCAAGCCAAAACCCAAGCCAAAACCCAAACCCAAACCGAAACCGCAAACTCACTTCCGTTTCGTGCCGTTTGCTGTTTACAACAACGAACACAGTGCTGTTGTTGCTGCTGTTCTTTCTTTTTTTTTCACCGTCCGCCATTTTGCAAGCCCGAAAAAAAAAGCAGCAGAGACTAAGCAGTGGGACTGGAGGCAGAGGTACTTTAATTAACATTACTGGTACTCGCACTAACCGGCAACGGTAGCTTCTCTGGTTGCCTCTCCGGTTGCCACTCTGGGCCACTCTGTCGGTCCTTAATGAGCCCCAAGATGGCGGCGCGGCAAACGAAAGCTGTGAGAACCTGGCAATGGAAATGGGGTCGCTGCAAACTTGTGCCCAATGCCCAATGCCCTGCTGCCGCCGATTATTGGCCAGCTGTGGTTTTCAGTTTGCAAGCAGCTCGTTTTCGATTAGGTTAGATGTGCAGAGTCTTTGCTGACTCTTCTTCTTCTGCTGCTTCTTCCTCTTCCTTACGCTTGATTGCACGCCAAGCGGATATGGGATATGGCCAGCGAAAATCGAAGATATCCGGCCCGGTCGCTGCCCCTCTGTGAGAGATGCAACTTTTCTTTGTAAATTTAGATACCTTAACGCCCCTTTACGCCCCTCCTTGCCCAGCACGCATTGTGCGAAGACTTCCTCCAGAGAAGATTCAATGAATGCATTTGCTTTTGCAGCAGGATGCATATACAAAAGCAATTATTATTCAATTTCAATGTATTTCAACTTGATCCAAAATTTCAGATTTTATTAAAATTAAAATTTAAAATTCTAAAAGTTTGTGTGAACTTAAATCTACTGTAGAGCTTAGAATATATTTTTCGATTGGGCATTAAAATATAATTAATTGATAAGATACTAACTAAATTCTAAAAAATAATTTCTCAACAAAATTTTAATTAAAACAAAACAAATTTCGAGCGAGTTTTCATATATTGTCTAAACACTATCGAATATATTTTGTATAATATTTGCATATTTAAAGGTTTTCTGTGGCTTTGCGTTACTTCAATTTTTGTGGTCAACCGAACCCGTTATATATATATATATATATATGAACATACATAGATACCAAACAACATTAGAAATGCAAACTTCTTTCCGCATAGAATGCCGGGCGGAGAAAATTGGCATTGCGTATACGCAGCGTGGCCAGCAATTATGGTCAATGTGAGTGACATTAATGAGAGACTTTAAATACATATGTATATATAAAACCGAGGGCAAAGTGCAGGCAGTGTCTTGACTTCCCCTACCACTGGCGTTAGCTTTGGGTCGGCACATAATTCCACGTGCCGGGCTTGAGAGTATGCTTCCCATTCCCCCCCCCCCCTCACCCTGCCGCCACGAGCAGTTCGCTGGCCCTACGGCTTGGGCCATTATTCGCCCCGTTTGCTTTCATCCTGCCGGTTTCGCTTCATTGCATCCTCGCTAAGTTGCGGTAGTTGTGTTTTGTGATTACTGCTCGCCATGGTTTCAGCTTTGGCTGTTGTTGTTGCCGCCGTTGTTGTTGTTGTTGCTGCTGTTGTATTGCAATTTTCGCCTTAATTGAAACATTAAAATGTGATAAGTGCCGGGTGAAAAGTTGTTTGCATGCAATTAGCCCCCTTCCACCCCATTCATTAGGCGGTTGCTAAAGCCCGGAAACGGGCATGAGAACCAAAATGCATAGCAAATTGCCAGTGGACATAAAGATTGCAACGCATCAAGTTGATTTAAGGCAGTGTCCGCCGACAGTTATAGTACCTTACTTTATTTACTTATTTACTTGGATTACTAATTGTGGAAAATTAACTAAGTCAAATCTAAGAAACAACTTGGGCATGTGTTGTAATTAATTATTGATATTTAGGTTATCTCTGATCACATTTAAAAATTAATTGTTTCAAGCGCTTTTTGCAGATGAAAACTTTTTGTAATTTATGTACAGTTCATATTTTTATCTGTTATTAATTTTCACATTTTTTACTAAACTACTAAGCACTACTTAAATTATATTCAAAAGTAAAAAGTGGGAACAGAAAATAATATTGTACTTATTTACTTGGATTACTAATTGTGGAAAATTAACTAAGTCAAATCTAAGAAACAACTTGAGCATGTGTTGAAATTAATTATTGATATTTAGGTTATCTCTGATCACATTTAAAAATTAATTATTTCAAGCGCTTTTTGCAGATGAAAACTATTTTTAATTTATGTACAGTTCATATTTTTATCTGTTACCAATTTTCACATTTTTTACTAAACTGCTAAGCACTACTTAAATTATATTCAAAAGTAAAAAGTGGGAACAGAAAATAATATTGTACTTATTTACTTGGATTACTAATTGTGGAAAATTAACTAAGTCAAATCTAAGAAACAACTTGAGCATGTGTTGAAATTAATTATTGATATTTAGGTTATCTCTGATCACATTTAAAAATTAATTATATCAAGCGCTTTTTGCAGATGAAAACTATTTTTAATTTATGTACAGTTCATATTTTTATCTGTTACCAATTTTCACATTTTTTACTAAACTGCTAAGCACTACTTAAATTATATTCAAAAGTAAAAAGTGGGAACAGAAAATAATATTGTATACCGTTTAAATTTTATTAAATGTACATTATCTGGTTCTTTAGAAAACAATGTTTAGTTGCATACTTGATAATGTTTTGTAGCTCCATAAGTCGAATGACTTTCTGTGGCAGATGGTGGTTTCAGTTTGAGTCTGAGTTTGAGTTCAAGCAGTTTCAGTGTAAAATTATATTGCTGTTTTACCTGGCGCCTCGTGAATCTGCGCTTTGCTTTTAATAAATTTGATTAATTAAGCGGCATTTTTGGCGCTGCCTTTTTGGCATCTTGGGCTGCTGTGTTTTGGCATACGCTTTAGCTGCTGTTACAGTTACTTTTCCGTGGGCCCGCTGGCTTACATAATTAGTCAAAATATGTGCGCGACATTGTGTCAAACAGCGATAATGGAGCCAGGGAACGGATAGGGGGTAAGGGGTACGGATTACGGATTACAGGTTACGGGGACTCCCCGCTGTTGTTGTCGTTGCCCGGGGTATGCCTTGGAATTTTCTTTTGCTTTACCAATTTGTTAACCCCTTTGCCAGGCCGTATGGAATGTGGGTGGGTGGGTGAGTTGCACACACAGACACACACACACACACACGTGTATCTAGCCAGCGCATATGAAATTATTTTTCAATTATCCATTCCGCCTGTGTAATGGCCACGCCCACGTATGTTTGTGACAAGTGCAGGCGGAACTGGGATGGTGGGGGAGTTGGAGGGATTGGCTTGTTAATTGGCTTTTTGTCATGTGTAATATTTGTTCCATCTGTTTTGCTTGCAGAAACCGATCTGATAGGCGCCGCTGAATGGACAGGCTCCGCCAGCTCCGGCGCCTACCATCCCGTGGGCGTAGGCGTGGGTGTACCCTATCATCATGCCCATCACAGTCACAGCCACAGCCACAGCCACACGCATGGGCACACAACGCATCACCATCATGCGCACCACTTGCAACATCAGGTGGCGCTGCCGCCGCCACCGCCACCACCCGCTGCAGCGCCGGTGCCGGTGGGCAATGCGACGGCCATGAATCACTATAGCAGCGCTATGGGTGGCTACGATACGACAACGCTGGACGCGGGCAATTATCATTTGTCCAGCGTGCTGCCCGAGATGCATGGCTTCTCCGCGGATCCGTATCAGACGGCCGCCGCCGGCGGCTATGGCAGCAGCGGCGCCAAGTCGGATCTGGAGTCGCTGAATGCCAGCTATGGTGCACCGCCGGCTGCGTACAACAATGCGGCGGCCTGGTCGAATGGCTATAATAACTATCAGTATGGCAGCTGTGCGGCAACGGCTGCTCAGTATGGTGGTGCTGGTGGACATGGTGGAGCGCCGCCGCCGCCGCCGCCAGTGGTGCTGTATCCGCAGCTCTATTCGACGGTCAACCAGAATCAGATCCACCTGCATCTGCACAGTAGCGAGAAGCTGGAACAGTATCTGGCCACCGATCAGCAGCTGACCATCAGCTCGCTGGCCAGCAATCGTTCCAGCATTGAGATCGGCTTGGGTGCCGGCGCTGGTGGTGTCGGTGGTGGTGTTGCCTTGGGACAGGAACAGGAGCAGCAGGCGGCGGTGGCCATTGCCGAGCAGGCGGCGGAAGGTGCCGCCCACAACTATCATTTGCATCATCATCATCATCATCAGCACGAGGCTCAGCGGCAGCTGGAGGCACAACAGCAACAACAGCAACAGCAGCAGCAGCAACAGCAGCAGCAACAACAGCAGCAACAACAACAGCAACATCAGAGCGACGTCAGCAGCGAGGTGGCCAGGGAGGAGGATGTGGGCGATCTGACCCAAGTCTGGCGTCCCTATTGACCCAATCCTAGCCAGGCAACACGCGCCTTTCTGCACATAGAACTGAACTACAACTAGGCGAAATTTCATTTTGAACAAACTACAAAATAATACCCATTTTTCTTGCCTCCTTCAACTAGCACTAAATAAAGCAAGACATTTTTTTTTTTTTTTTTCACTCTCGTATTTTTTTTTGTGTGCAACATATTTGTAACTTATTTTAAGGACTGTAAATAATACGCATTGTGTGTAGCACTTGTATGTATTTTGAAAAATTGCACATTAACCGCAAAGCTTAAAATAGTACACATAAATGTACACACACACACACACAGACATACATACACACCCTATCGATGAGTAAGAATAAGTATAATACAGAACGCATAATGTATCGCAACATTTTTTTTGACTAGCTTTAAGTGTAGATTAGATTGCATCATCTGATAATAAGTATGTGGAGAATTTTGTTATTTTGTTTGCATCCGAAGATCAAAAGCGTTATATGGGAAGAATGAAGACTATTAATAAAGTTATCGTATTTATTTAAAAAAAAAAAAAACCAAAAAAAAAAAAACAATTATTACATACCTTATTAATTTACACTGCAACAGCACTTTTGGTAAGACAAAAGAAACTCGAGTTTTAATGATGCGCTGAGGCGTAACCACGCCCATTTTGCATATTTAATTTGTATACATGTATGTATGTACATTAAGTACATAAGCAAAATGTGCAAAAAAAAAATTATGCAAAAAAAATTAACCGCACACGAATGAAATGCGAAGGAAAATGGTAAAATACATCGAAAGATGGTGGCAACAACAACAACAATAACAACGGTTAATTATGCGCATATATGTATATTAAAAACAACAACAGCAACAACAATTGCGAAAATCATGAATTTTGAATGAAGCCTTAAAAGTGAGTATAAATAAATTATGATTCCGAGCATTGCAACAAAACCACACAAAAGAAGAAGAATCTACCACCTCTCGCACGCTCTCTCTCTCTCCCTCCCTCACTCTCTCTCTCTCTCTCTCCCTCCCTCATCTAGTTAGATTTGGGCTTCCATCTGCAATTCTCTGGATGGATGAGCTCCGACTCCAACTCCGACTCCAACTCCGACTTCTACTTCGACTCCATCTCCGTCTGCGTCTTTGTCCCCCTGCGGATCTTGGATCGTGCAAAGTTTTTGCGGTTTGCCATGGCATAAATAAATTGAACACCCCACCGCGGTTACTACATCCGAAAAGTGCAACACCTTTTCCGCCCCCCCTTGCCCACTACCCCCAACCACTACTCATTCCTCGTAGGTGCCAACATTTCTCTGGTTTTACACTCAGAGAAACACGATGTGCTAAACTCAAGTACCACCGGTATGGAAATTTCCAGTAAAATTCTCTCTGGCATATTTTTAAATAATGAATATTTCTTGTTTTCAAAATCGACACTCTATCGCACAAAAATTAAGATAAAACATATTGAAGCAAGTAACAAATGTTGGATTCAATCATTTCTGTATTTAAAATAAGTTTAAAACGTTTTTTAACTTAAATTCCTGCTTAAAGCTCATTTGGTTTTATTTAAGGATGACAGCATGAATAATTTAAGAACTTGAGTACGTTATTCGAGAAATTTAAAATCAAACGGATTTTAAAAGAGCACAAAAAGACTTAACTTAAGCCGAAACAGTCTTAAGTTAAGAAAACATTTCTTAAAATAAAACTTTGTTTTCCGCTCTAAGATTTTTAGCCCTGGCCGCGTTTTGACAACGTTTTTGCTTGATCTGAGTACAAAAAGGTCTATTTGTTTTTCTGAGTGTACTATTGTTGTATGAGTTTACAACAAAAGCTGAGCTGCAGTCAATTGTTAAATTGCAAAACTATGCAAAGTCGCCCGGTATCGAATTGAGAAACTGTGGTAACTCTAGCCAGTGCGAGAAGCCAAATCTAGGCAGTCTTGCAGCCTGGCAGCTGGTACCATAAACTAAGTAAGCCGAGCGTTAAAGACGCCGACGATCGACGATCGGTGTTTGGTGATCAGTGATCGGTGATCGGTGATCGGTGATCGGTGTTCGGTGATCCACAATCACAGCATGCGCCCCCAAAACGGCAACGTAGACGACGGCGACGACGACGATGACAAACAAGAAGCCCGACACACACGCCCCAGAAGGCAGCTCCAAGTGCAGCCTCTGGGAGCCATGCTTGCAGAACGTGTACCGTAACTCATCTGGGCGATCTTCATTTGCAACTCTTCTCGCTTGTCGCTTGTCGCTTCTCGCTGGGTCGCTTGTGTACATTCAATCAGCTTGCGGTGACTGAAACAGAATCAACACAAAACTTTGTCAGCAGTTTATGATGAGCGACTTGAATTACCATCAAGGCACAAACTCGACTGGTCCACGTTCAGTCAGCACTAGGCTATTGTTGTCGCTAAACTAATTAACTCTCCACCTGGACTTGAACTCGCTGTAGGCACAAACAACGTCAGTCAGTCAGTCAGTCAGTCAGTCAGTCAGTCAGCCAGTCAGTCAGTCATTGAGCGTTACTTGTGCGGTCCCGTTGCAAGCTACCGTATTGTTTTAGTATATGGTCCACAACTGGGTGGTCCTGTCAGCATTTTGAACACAATTCGCAACTAGATACACCTATCCGTAAGATACAAACTATACATAAAGCTGCAATGCTGCTACAAATCCGACAGAGAATCCCATTTTAGATAAGAGGAAGCCATAAATATGCTACAGGACACAGCGAAGAGGAAACTTTTGCCTAAAAATATCGATTTTGAATTTTTGATTTATTGTTTGATTTTATGTTTAGCCGGAAACCACAGCTTTACAACTGAATTTCGAGCATACTTAAATTCTACAAAAATATAAATATTTTAATTGTATTTTGTTTGCTGCTTAACTTTTATGAAATACTAAGAAATCAAACACAATTTCCAGTTGATATGCGCTAGTCTCTCATATTCCACATAATAACTTTAAAGCAGATTTGTATTAATTGTGTACGTATACTTAATATGTTATACATTCACCTGCAACATTTAATGGCTTGAGCATGTTTTAATATCCTGCTAAATATACATATGTATATATATAGAAACATATTTAAATATACTGCTATATAAAGAAAAGGTAGTTAAAAGTAGAATTTGAAGCAAATTTGATTGGCTTGTGGTATAAAATATTAACTTATTTATGAGCATATGTTGTTGCCGCTAAAAACTCTCATATCGGGTGTAGTTAAGTTAAAGGAGTCGAATAAGTATTTTTCTCGATTTTTAAGGGTATCGGGTGAGGTTGCTGTTAACTTTCGGTCCAAGCTTACACACAGAGCTTAAGTAGCGCAACCAAAAATAATGAGAAACAAGTGCCGCCGTCTCGCTCTGGTATATGGGAGTGTGTGTGTGGGGGTAGCTGTGAGTGAAACTGGAACTGAAACTGAAACTGGAACTGGAACTGAAACTGGACGCTAAATGCTTCCACAATCGACTAAATCAGCCCACAACGAGTTTATATGAAGTTCGGTGCGTACCGTGCGCGCATTTAACAAATAAACCAAAAGCAAAACCAAAATAAATTGCGGCTGGCAAACAAAGACAGCGAAGCACAAACAAGCAGGCAAACAAGCAAACAAGCAAGCAAGCGACAGGCTCCACCCACAAGTGTGCAGGCAGCACTGTCGCAGTGTAAACAAAAAACAAATATCTTTAAAACACCTACAGACAGTCAGCGGCAGCGACAGCGGCAGAGGCAGCGGCAGCGACGCGTCGCCACCCACCAAAGAGAGCGTTAAGCTTAAGCACACAATTGAAGTAAGCTTGCGCTGACTGAAGAGAGCCTGTAAGCCGCATTGAGTGAGCGAACGAATGAAAGAGTGCCAAAGACAGGGCCTGTGTGTGTATGTGTGTGTGTGAAATGTCTGGCTGGCGATGATATAATAATAATAAGGCTTATCAGCAGGCAATATGACTTTTAGTTTAGGATAGTGGATCTTAATGGGAAAGGTCAAAGTCAGTGCAGTCAGCTGTAGATGCTTTAAATAAAAATAATAATTGTAAGTGTATATTGACTATTTGTTTTTTTTTTTAGCTATTTGATTTTCAATGACAAGAATTCTTTCCTGGAAACGATAAGAATTCATATTGTATTAATGTTTATATAGTAGCGTATTTTCTTTTGTGACTTGAATATGCGAAAATATCGAATCTCGCGCATTTACGTGATTTTTATAATAAAAAAAAAACAAGAGTGCCCGACTAGCAGATGCCCTGTACCCGGCTCTGAATAAAGCTGGGAGTGTATCAAAAAATGTAATACGCTTAGTTGGGAAATTCTCAGAGAAACGATGGTTTAACAGCGATATTTATCGAATTGTGAATGTTGGAGCTATCGAAAGAAAATATATCGTTCAGCTTTAAATAAGCCTGTAATTCCTAAAGTTTAATTTTTAAATCATTTTTATTGAAACCATTAGCTAAGATAATAGTTTCACAAAACTTGCTACAACAAAGCTATTCCCAGTAGTTAATTACTTATGTATAAGTGTTAGCATTCATGCGATAAAATCAAATAACCCAACAAGACTAGTTAATTATAGAAAATATTGTAGTTCTGATAACTAAAAAAGAGCTGCCTTCAGATCGCTTAACTAATTACAATTGAAAGATGAAATCTCGAAGCTAAACATGTATAAATATAAAAATTATCTAATAATAGTAGGGCATATCCCAAGATGCAATTGAAACTACGGTTTCGATTTGCTAATTTCTATTTTCTATGTAGACGCTTATTTATTACTCGTATATATTAAAAATGCAATATGATGAAAGCAATCAGAATTTCCCAAATTTGAAGAGTCGCTGATCGGTAACAATAAACCCCGCACGTTTCCAGCTGACAATACCTCTCTCGCTCCCTCCCTGTAGCTCTCTCTCTCTCTTTCTCTCTCTTTCTGTCGCAGCACTTTAGGTTTCTCTTTATTGAGCGCGTATTCAGCGGTTTGCTCTCTCGGCAAAGTTGGCACGAAACCGTGAATGATTCACAGTGGATCGCTGGGTTTTCGGCCAGTTAGTTGGCCCAGAGTCGTGGCCCTGGCCTAAGCCAATGGCCAGCTCTGTGATGGTCCAAATGTCTCAAAGGTCAGCACAAGAATAGAATCGAAATCTAAAGGGCTCATATTGCCGATAAGCATTGTATTATGAGTATAACATGAGCATTACAAATACTCAATTGCTCAATGTTTTATATTTTTAGCTTGCAAATTTCTCAAGTAGCCGCCTGAGATGCTGGAAACTTTGCCATGCGGGTTTCTCACGTTGTTATCACTGCTGACGTATTAACGCATACGTACACATATACATATTGTATTCATGTGCATGTATATACATACATACATATGTAAATTGATCAAGACAACGGTCAGCAGACGCATTGCCGTTGATGAGTACGCGGCGTATGAGTAATGTCAAACGTTGTCTGACTAAGCAGCCAAATTAGTCAGTTGCGTATCGAAGCAAAGCTTATTGCTCCAGCATCCGTGGCTTTGAAACTTGCTCTCTTTTGGTGTTTTTTTTTTGTCGGTTTTTCTTCTTGTTGTTTTTTGTTGTAGTTGTTTGTTGCCGCATCAATTTGGCTGTCAGAGGTGAGACGGGCACGCACATGAGATGAGATGAGATGGGAGAGACCATTTGATGATTGCCACTGACAAATCACCGCAGGATTGCAGATTGAAGGCTAGCAAAAACGGCAAACACCTGGCCAGCAACGGCTACGATTTTGTATGTAAATTTTTTGACTAATTTTCTCCGCACAAGAATACAAAAAATAAACAGCCGAAAAAAAACGACAAACCCAAAATGCCAGGCGAAAATTCATAAAATTAGCCGTCAAACAAATGCAACGATTGCACTGAACACAATGAGGTGGCAATTGCGTAGCCAGCGGATGCGGATGGCCGAGAGGGGGTGTTTGCCGCCGGGTGCGGGGGCGTGTCAGGACGCAGCTAATGTGTTGGCATGTGTCAGACGCGCATCAAACGCAGACAGCAGGCGGCAAAAAAGTTGCATCAGGCTGATGAGAGTGGAACGCTGGCCATTATATAGAATGGCGTGTGCCATCGAATCAAATAGAAATCAGCTAGAGATGTGCGGAAACGATCAGGCCGGGGAAAAAAAAATACCAGTTGATTGAACTACTTATATATAGCTTGGCTACCTATACCATCACATATTATCAGACGACGCGTCGACACAAAAAACCCCATTGAATCATTAACCGTATTTTGAATAACAGATCACAAGCTTCAGGTGGACAGTCATGGTCTCATTCCAACGAATGTAACTATATAATTTAGTTATTTATTAATAGCTGTAGATAGATGAATGCAAACAGTAATATGATGTATACATATTCATTCATATTCATCTTCTGCTTTTGGTTTACTCTAATTATTACTTTTAACTATTCAACTACTTGATTAGACTTTAAAATAAATACAAAAGTTCATTTCTATTAATATTATTATTATTATTTTTTTTTTTAGTATGAGCCTTAAATTTAACACTTAGCTTACATTTATTTTTTTTTTTTTTTTTTTATTTATTATATTTTATTAGATTTTGGAAAAAGTCCTTACTGACTTACAGTAAATGATAAGTAGCCTTAAAAATCTTCCAAAATGTGACCAAAACTTTGTTTAAATATAATTTTACGGATATATAAAATATATGTATATATAGCTCATCTCTAGCTGCTGTGATTAAATGCAAACTACACCTGCTTTTGGCACCTCATGCAAGTGAGGCTGGTGAAGGTCACGGCAACCTCATGGGTGGCGGTTTACTGGGTGAAAGTGCAGTCAGTCTGCGGGGTCATAGGTCGCTGGTCGGGAGGTGTTTTTGTGTAACCTGTGAGCTTGATTAGCGGTTGCAGTTCATTGGCTCTTCAAAAGGTCGCGTTGAGTGATTAGCGAACAGCGTGTTGTTAGTCCTGTTGTTGCTGTTGTTGTTGTTGTTGTTGCTCCCACATCATTACAGCTATTTTATTAGCCTTTTGATTATTTTAGCACCAGTTTTGTTGCTGCTATTTCGGTAGTCGCTGTGGTTGTTGTTGTTGCTGTTGTTGTTGTTGGCGCTACCACATGCGCTTTGTGACGCTGTTGTTGCTAACCGCTTATTAAATATACTATATACGGTATAAATAAAATAATAAAAATAAACTATGCAAAAAGAAATTGAATAAACATGTTTATCGTTGGCTGTTGTAATGTGTTGTTGTTTTACTGGCAAATTGAAAAATGAAAATTGCACTTCCTCTATGTGACCCAGCAATTTAAGTATGTGTGGGAATTTAATTTTTTTTCTTCTTTTTTTTTTTTAAGTGGTTATAGCATTTAATTTTTAAAGTCCACCAGAAACATTCAAACTCTCCCTCAGCATCTGCAAATTATATCTAGCATTTGTACTCATTTTTTAAATGTAGGACAATAAACATACACAGAGATAAAAAGCACCAAAAAAGAAAAATATATATTTGATAATTTTTAATTATTAACAGTTTTTTCGTTTTCAAGTATTTTATATTTATAAAATATTTGCTAGTGCAAAGCTGAAGACATCGACCAACTAATCACTTTAAAGGTGCAGTGCATTTAAGAACAGTAAATACTAAAAATAAAAACCAAAAGTTTAATTCTTTTAGGTATCGTATCTGTTGACGTAGCTTTAAGATCTGGTGCACGTTTTCCATGGACATGGGCAAAACCCAACTAAAAACACTTTTGCAAAGCTTATATGTTTATGGATTTGGCACAATAAAACCATAATAAGACGAGTAAGCTTACATTTAAAGGCGTGATATCACAGAGTTGATACCCTTACAAAAAAAAAACATGGAATTAAACACACTTTTAACTTACAAAAAAAAAACCACTAATTAGCCATTGGCAAAAATACTAAATTCGAGTTCCATATAAGTGCAAACAAAGTAATACAAATCATATTTATTTATTTTATTTATGTAATAAATTTAACAATCGGTTTTATGAAGAATTTGTACCCAAATCTAAAGCATAATAAAATAAAAGTAAAACAATTACATAACATTTATATTTATTATATTATATTAAATTTATACAATTATATTTAAGTTATTAAGGATACCAAAGTATAAATTCTTAAAAAAAAATATATTAAAAGCATACTAATAAATTAATAACATCACAAAATGAATTCAATAAACAGAATATTTATATCCGAGCCGAACAAAATGATGTGGGCCAGTTGGCTGAGAGAGTGAAGATGCTCATGGGTATGATAGGTGTTGACAACAGACCAAATGGGCAACAGGAACGTGCAAGTGTGCAAGTGGGCAAAAATACAATAGACAGTAGACTGGATGCAGTGAATCAGCAGCAGCACGATGCAAAGTGACGCTGACAATTGACGCTGCCGATGCCAATTTCGACGTAATCGTGGGTAATGAGCCCGGCCGACGACTACGACGACGACGACGACGACGGCGAAGGCGAAGGCGGATCGACGTGCGTATCTCATAACCGTTAAAGCAACGACGATGGCCGCACGTAAACCAAACCAAATAGCCGCCCTGAACCTGAACTCAACGCCGCTGCCCGATTAGTATGCGCAAGTGTTGCTCGATCGGCTGGGAACTCCAAAAATGTAACTCATTTTATTTTAATGCCCCCCGCTAAACATTGTTGCTGGCGGAAATGGTAGCCACAGACGGAGCAGAACTCTTTGCTGCCAAGACACCCAAAACAACCAAAAAAAAAAAAAAAAACACACAACACCACAAAATGCACAATTAACGCAGGATATTAAGTGCAACCGCAGGGCCCACGCGACTTAATCCCAAATCCAATCTCAATAGAATATGCATGGTGTGTGGTGTGTGGTGTGTGGTGTGTGGTGTATACTAGTAAATAAATCAAAGCATCAGCAAACTGAAACCGGTTTCAAAGTTCGCTGATTCATGGCAGGGGGATTTTCGCAGACGTTGCAGCGGGCGGGGGGTGGGGCCGCAAAAAAAAAAATAAGGCGGCAAATGTTTGCACAACTTTGCGGCAACTTTAGCCCCGGTTCGTCGTCGTTATAATCGTCAACGTAATCGAAGTCAAAGTCTCACTTTTACCTATTACATTTTTGCACTCTCAACGTTCCGGGAAGCGTGCGAATTCGCCGAACTGGCAGGTGGCAAATCAGGCAGTCAGTCAGTCAGTTTCATTGAAAAAAAAAAAAGAAGAAAAAATATATGTACATATATAAAGTGAAAAACTGAAACGTTGAGCCAACGAGCCCCGTTTTGCCAATGGCCAATTGACCAGAGGCATTTTTCAAATTGAAATGCATGCCGAAAACCGCAAGGTTCTTAACTACCTCTATTTATTGGCGTACATAATATATGCGTTTTGTAGTCGCACTGTTCGACCCGACCCCGGAGTGGACACTTGCAGGCTATTGCAGTCAAATTGCAGCACACCGGATGTCCAATACTCCCAACGTCCACTTGGCAGACTAACCCAAAGGCAGACCCATGCGAGAAACCTACAATTTGATTATCGCAATGAGAATTGCTGCACTTGGAAAACGAGGCAAAGGCGATGGCGATGGCAAAAACGGGACCTAGCCTCTAGCCACCGCTGGAGTGGTCTTCCAGTGACCGCTTGGGGTCCTCCGTAAAGCACATGTGTATATGTGTAAAAATGTGTGTACATGCAAGAAACTCGTAGAACAGAGGATATAGCACTGAACAAAAGTCTCACTATGCAGTCCACTTGTTGTGTGGATTATGCTACGGTACAGCTACACTGAGAAAAAAAACACACACATATCGAATATTGAAACAAGAATTTTAAATTCTATAATGGAAAATCTTAAAATCTCATAGTAAGCTGTACAATCTGAAATCAAGAACGTGTTCTTAAAAATGAGTAGTAAAGAAA
This sequence comes from Drosophila maculinotata, assembly GCA_035045305.1. Classification (NCBI taxonomy): domain Eukaryota; kingdom Metazoa; phylum Arthropoda; class Insecta; order Diptera; family Drosophilidae; genus Drosophila; species Drosophila maculinotata. The sequence continues at coordinate 9,874,069 of JAWNPD010000679.1, read as the reverse complement.
GTTGACATTATGGTAATACCAAAAGTAGCCCCGGGCTTAAAACCAGTTGGTACCAATTATGGTAAGTTTATTTCAATACATTGTTTAATAAAATCTTTAAAAAAATATTGGATTTGTATGTTGAATTAAAGCAGGAATATTATTTATTATATAAATACAAAAAATGAAAAAGCCACAAACTTGTTTCAAGATAGTTCATTCTGGAATATATTCTTCGTTTAAGACTTTGCTCTTATACTTTTGAAAAGTTTTCGGCTTGCATCAAGAACAAGTGCTTATTTTAAGTTTTTTGTTATTTTTCTCAGTATAGGTGCGGTACGGCCTGTTGGCCCCCAACTACAAATTAACAAGCAGCCGCACATGCCCCATGCTCCCTTCGGATGGCTAACCCCACGGAACGCGTTGCATTTGTCAACATGTGTAGCTGTCTGTTTTAATGGTCAATTTCTCACTCTAAATGGCTTGATGCCAGGCCTCAAGGCCTGGCCTTGGTCAGAATTGGTAACAGACCCAACTGCTCATCCCCTCAGTTGTTGCTCATGACTGGTGCCACTTTGCACCCTTAGCATTATTAAGGGTAATGCAGCTGAATCGTTTCATTTGCATTTGTGCATCAAGCGAAATACATGTATTTATTTTTTTGTAATAATATTTTTTATCATAAGCATAATTATAATAATCACAAAAAATAATAAGCATCGATTTTGCACGTTTTTTGTAATTAATAAATCATTTGTAAAGCATTAATTAAGCAAGATTTGTTTAGATTTAATTTGAAACTTTTGAAAAGAGCAAAAAGAAAAAATAAATATTTAATACATACATATACTAAGATCAAGTAAGCAACAACAAAGAGGTGACAAAATAATTAAGCTGAGCATAAAATCATTTATATTTCATATAATGCAAATTTATTGACACATACATAGCATATTTCCCAGTCGGTGCATATCTCGAAGCTTTTATATTTTGGTTTTTTTTTTTGTTTTCTGACATTTAGCATACGCTTGGCAAGAAAATGCGAACGGAACGCATTTTGCGGCCAGTGGCTGCGCCTACGTTTCTTTCTCCGTCTCCGTCTCCATAACCATCTCAGTGGCTGGACCCAGAGAGAGACCCATGTCCGGATTGCAGTGCGTGTGTTCTAACGAGGAATCGGAATCGGGTAGGATAGTAACATTTGGTGACTTTTGCTGATGGCGCTGCCGGAAGTACGACTGCCACATGGAGGTAGGAAGTAGTTATGCATTGACCGTAACCGTAGTTGGAGTTAGAGTTGGAGTTGGAGACGGAGACGTAGTCAGATGCTAACTCTGATTCGTGCCTGTTTCTTCTAATGGCAGCAAATCATTTACAGATGTCGCAACATTTTGCATAAAAATGTCACAGACACCGCTTGCATGGCATTCCGTTGGTGGCCAATGGATGCAGCAGGAGCGCAGTGTTGACAAAATCCCCTGCCATAATGGCGGCGACTTAAACGCCTCTTCCAGCCAGGAAATGCATTTTCATTTAGCAGCGGAAGTAACTGCAAATGAGCTTTTAGTTTTCGCCCACATTTGCCTAACCTCCTACACAGAACCTACATAAAGTACTAGCCAAATGTGTGCAATTTACGCATTTTGTCGGACGACCTGCAACTGCAACTGCACCTGCAACTCCACCTGTTGCCAAAAAAAAAAAAGGTATATACTCAGGTCTGACTGCATTAGCATTAGAGTCGCCTCGATCCAAAGTCTGTTGGCCAGCCCTCTGGTATTTTGTACGGAAATATGCGTCTGTTGCGTGTGCAAATTTGTTTTTAATCAAATTACCTTGAAGTTTGAATTAGTTGCCGCTGCTGACTGTCCACCTACCACCTTCCACCTCCCACTCCCCGCATCTCCATAGCCAGCATCATCTCGAAGCCTATGGCATATGCGGGCTTAGAAACATTGAAACATTTGTATTGCGATAATATGTTGTGTAGAGTTATTGCTTTACAATACCACAGCGAAAACTCTATATCGGTACATCAGGTTGATTCACTTCATATTTACAACCGCATAGCAAATAATTGTGACATTATTTATAAGCCCATCGACCGGCTGACTGACTGTCCCCCTCGCCGCCCCCTTTTCCGCCGGGGGTGCATTGAACTCATTTGAAATTGGCTGCAAATTGTCAGAAACGCACTTATTATTTATTTATGATAACAACTAATTAATCAAATCATAATCACTAATCACTTTAATTCCATTAATCACATTATATAAATAATACATCTCAAACACATGCATATATGTATAAAATTGTATTTGTACTATGGAATTAAACCAAAGGACAATAATATTTGCACAAAAAATTCAAAAATAATAATATTTTCATAAATGCATAAACTTTAAATGTAGAATTGATTGAAAATTACGCTTTGAGACTGAAAATCGGATAAGTTTTGGCAAACTTTTGGGAGTTTGAAGTATTGGAGGGATATTTCTAAGGACTCTGACACTTTACAAGCCAATTTTTATTGTGATTTTTGTGTGATTTTTGAAAGAAAAATGAACCTCGTCAGAATCACTTTTCCTATAGTTTTTATACTAATATTGACAACATAAAAAAAATACAATTTCAAGAATCTAAGATTTGAAGAAATATTTGACAAAAAAGTTTAAAAAAAATGCATTTACAAAAATGCAGAAACTTTAAATGTAGAATAAAAAAAGATGATTAATCATGACCAAAATGGAAGTTTGAGAAGGGTATTCATAGGGATTTTTGGCATTTTACAATCCAATTTTTTGACATTTTCGGCGTGATTTTTGACAGAAAAATGAACATCGACAGAATCACTTTACCTATAGTTTTTATACCAGTTTTGACACCCACATTCAATTTTAAAAAAAAACTTTCAAGATACTGTTTTAAAAAAAAATTTTGACAAGGGTGGGTACATGATATTTTTGAGAAAACAGTTTGAAAAAAACGTATTTACAAAACTGCATAAACTTTAGATGTGGAATTGAAGTTGAGGTCAAATAATGACCAAAATGGTTTCGGGATTGACCATCGACTTAGTCGTGGCAACGTTATGTGAGTTTGAGGTTTTAAAAGGGCATTTCTAAAGACTCAGGCACTATTCAAACAAAAAGGTCTTCATCATCATATTAAATCAATAAATGTTACAACAAAACCATTTGACAGACATCTTACAATGGATTCAAAGTCCTGGATTGCAACTTTTTTGTTGCATGTAAATCGAATGCTTGACTAGGAGAAAAACTGTAAGCTGTAATAATGAATATACTACTTATGCATATAAGAAATATTCGTTTATGAAAAATATACAAATAGATTAACGGCTCAATAATGAGGTAAATGGTTTTGAATTGGGACATCAACAGTGTTTCATAATGCACTTGCTAACTCGGTAACGGTGCTCCAGTTGATCCAGTTGATGGTGACTCCCTTTGTAACACACTCACCCGCTCATCCACTCCCCTGCCACACACCGTGTCCAAGCAAAGCATGCAAAATGAAGTACGCTGCCCGCTGCGTGTCTGCCGTCAGTGGAGACGATTTACAAATGGCCATAACGAGTAAATATGTCAAGTGCAGGTGACCCGAAAATCAACAACAGCAGCAACAACAATATCAGCAGCAAAAAACAACTGAGCGTCCTCCCGGCAAGAGTGCCCGACTAGCTGATACTCTGCCGTGGCTCCCTATCTTATGGTTCGTACTCATATTGAATGCTTTATTTATTTAATATTTTTTTGAACTAAACTAAAGAGTTAAATTTTTTATTTTTGTAAAAAATATTCAACATGGATAAATTTCCTTTTTTACATATACACAACTAATAAGTAGGCAGTAATATTTCAATGAATTATTTTTTTTTTTAAATTTTGAGTATTCAATGGTTTATTGGAGACACTTCTAAACAAAAAAAAATTAGTTAGAAAAAAATATAAAAAATAGCAATGTAATGTATGGTTTTTGTAATTAATATTCAGCAGTTCTATATAAATATCCTTTACTACTCATATATAAAAATAAATACACAGTAATATTTATTATATTTTATTTAATATTTCCATTTAGCATATTAAACACTATTACTAGATAGATTCGGCTATCGATGCTGATCAGGACTATATATAGTATGTAAACACTTGATGGGTTCCGAAATGCCTTTTACAGTTTCAGTTACATACTTTTGGACAACGTCATTAGACCCATTTTTAATTGGTTTCAGGGTATAAAAAAGCGAACAGCGGCTACAAAAGCCAGCGACGACGGACATCAGAAGGATATAGACGGAAAGCGATGGAGGTGGGGGTGGGGGAGGGGGAGGCTGGAGCACCCACTAGCCGTTCGTCCTTTGGTGCATGTGTTTCCGGTTGCACTCAGTGGCAAACGGTTTCCAGTGTAAATTGGTCAACTAAATTATGCAGCATCAGTTGCACCAGTAGTCAAGCTGTCAGTTTGCCTCAACCCCTCCGCTCCCCTCTGGCCAACCCCCAGCGTGGCCACCATACAAAGCGCAGCAGCACAAAATGCAGCAGCAGCAACAGCTGAGTGAAATTTGCATTCTATAAAATTTTAAAGTATCTCCCCCTCGTGTGTAAGTTTATGTGATGGTATTTGTATGTGTATGTGTTTGTGTTTGAATAAACTCTACGGCCATACAGTTTCAAGTCCCAATACAAGCAGCTTTTGGCTACATGGTTTTTTCTCGAAAAAAACAAATATATATTTTAATCTGCTTAGACTGTAGATGTGGAATTCCAGAAGAGGACAAATAATGACCAACATGCCTTTGGAATTGAAAACCAGTTCAGTTTTGACCAAGTTATTTGGAGTTTAAAGTCTTAGTAGGTCATTTACAAGGCCATTTATAGGGATCTGGGAACTTCACAAGCCAATTTTAATATAATATATTGCGTTATTTTTCACAGAAAAATTAACCATGTCGGAATTACTTTTTGAATAGTTTTGTATACTAGTTTTGACGCCCACATTCAATAAATAAAACAAAAATTGGAAAAAAAATATTTTCAAAACTGCTTAAACTTTAGATGTGGATTTGAAGTAGAGGACAAATAATGACCAAAATGGCTTTGAGATTGACAATCGGTTTAGTTTTGAAAAAGTTATGAGATTTTGAAATCTTAGAAGGGCTTGTATGGTGATTTAGGCACTCACAAGTCCATTTTTTTTGTCATTTTTTGCGTGATTTTTGACAGAAAAATTAACATTGTCAGAATAACTTTTTCAATCATTTTTTTACTAGTTTTGACGCCTACATTCAATAAAAAATAAAATTTCAAGATTTGAAAATTTGAAAAAAAAAAAAATGTTGACAAGGGTGGGCGTGTACATGGTTTTTGTAAAAAACAAATTGGAAAAAAAATATTTTCAAAACTGCTTAAACTATAGATGTGGATTTGAAGTAGAGAACAAATATTGACCAAAATGGCTACGGGATTAAAAATCGGTTTCGTTTTGGGAAAGATATGACAGTTTGACTCGGTGGATTTTTGAAATACAAACAAAAAGTTCGATTTTCGAAATTTGTTCGGCAAATCGAACTGCTTGCTTCGAGGCCAGTCAATGCTCTTTCCTGATTATGGGCGTGGGTTGGATTGGATAGGGTTGGGTTGGGTTGGGTTGGGTTGGGTTGGGTTGGGAATCCGTACGGTTCGTGTAGCCAGAAACATATGTTCGTGGTCTTTATTTGGTGGTCAGCCGTGTGCGCTGGCGTTTTGTAACCGCTGGCTGTTTGTCACTTTGCAACCGCGACGGCCATTTCCGCTGTCCAGTCGCCCATTTTTTGCTGGCAGTTACACACTGTTGTAAAATCTCTGTCAATTGATAGGCCATGGCCAATGATGATGATGCGATGCTGCTGTTGGCAACGGTCTGGGCCAGTGTGGCCAGTGGCCAGTGGCCAGTGGCCAGTGGCCACAATTTAGCGCGCGGCGACTACCGAAAAGATCATTGCAGATTGCCTCCGTCTGATGAATGCACAAATAATGGGCTACATAATGCAAAAAGGAAATAAATTATTCTGCCTGGCTCTTGCTATTTGCTGAGCAGGTCAGCCAGCTCTCTGCTGCAACTATGGGCCCGACTTTCAGCCTGTTCCACAGCTTGCCACTGTGCAACACAAGGCGGCAGCAACAGCAGCAACAGCAGCAGCAGCAGACAGAAGCAAAGCAGCATAATAACAACAATCAGCAGCATTTTTCTCTGCTGTTGTTGATCAACATGAATAATCATCATTATGTTTACAGCAGTAAACAAATTCTTGAAACCCCAAATACATACATACATTCCATATATTCCATATATGCCGAATTGGTGTTGCTAAAAAACTATTTTGCAGCGCATGGAAAGCCAAGTTTTAAAGTGTACTTTACAAAAATTAATAATAATCATATTTATAGATAAATAATAATAAAAGAGTAAACAAATATGTATAGGCTGTACTATTGTTTCTTAGGTAGTAATCTGCAATAATTTAGAAACATTCCAGTTTATTTCAAATATTTACATCGTAATTTGAAAACAATTTAAACTTATTAAGTTATTGATTAAAAAATCAAGTATACTAAAAGCTCTTGAAATTTTAAATACGATTTAACAGAAATTCAAAAATAAAAATCTTTCAATTTATTACATATAGGATTATTATCTTATCCACCCTGGTCGATTTGTACTTAACGTCTAATAAAGTATAAAGTAAAATGGGATTTTGAAGAAACTTTAAGGCTACAATGCATATATATCTATACTCCAAATGGATTTCATAACCCTAGCAAAGTTCACATACTTTGTGGAACTTGATCTTGCCCTGTTGACTAGTGTTATTATCATGATGACTGTGGAAGTTGTCTGGGCTAATTTTGTTTGATTTTGATTCTGATCGAATTAGGGTAAAATTGAGCGTTCGGCAACTTTAGGAGCCAACGGGTCGCGACCAGCCGGCAAAGGAGGTGGCCGGCCACCGGGCCGAGGACGTGTGCTGATTGTCAAAGTCGAAGTTCAGTTCGCAGTTCGCAGGCCGCGTGCGCGGCATTAAGAGCCGTACAACATTTGTGCAATACCCCGGGTACCAAGAGCCTGGTGCGATGATGATTTGCATGGGCTCAGGCACAACAGCAATATCAACATCAACAGCAATGGCAATAGCAACAGCAATCGTTGTTGCCGCCAACGCGGCATGGCGCGTAATTGGCCAAGTTATTTTGCGCTTTCTGCCTGCTCCTTTGCCAAATTGATTTTGCTTCGTGCCTCATCAGCAGCGACAATTGCCTGTGCCCAGGCGGAGCTCATCATGTTGATCAGATCGCAACAGCCGCTGCACACGTACTCGCTGCTGCTGCTGCCCCCCTGTTCCACTGTTGGCAACTTCTTCCTCTCTTTTTTTTTGGGCTTTTGCTGCTGTTGGCTACCGATGTTTTTTGCGGTTTCACACTTTGGTTAAGGTTCCATGCCCTTCGCACTCAGTCGCGGTCAGGCAATGGGTCAAGCCCTCAGGCGATCTTAACAAACAGGTCTATAAGATGTATGTTTTAATTTATTAATTTGCAAGGAATACGAAAGAAAAAAAAATAGCGAGCTGCATTAAACTATTACAAATGTGTGTGTGAGTGTGTGTGTGGGATGTGCACATCCGTGTGCCATCTGCCTAATTAGATACATGGTCATCTACTTAATATACTTGTCCATGAACTTTTTGTGGAAATCCGAACGCAGCGCATCGTTGACGAAATGCGTCTTTCTATCGGGCGCGGAGCGGGCGCAGTTCTTGAACACAACATCATCATCCCAGCGACGCTTAATCTTCAGATTACCGCCGAGGCCAGAAGTACGGCCAGCTGCCGAAGCTGCAGTGCCGGGCTCATAGTTGATCAGCGGATTGCCCGACAGAATATTCTCCATGCGAATGCGTTCATCCTCGTGCTTCTTTTCTGCATCGCGGCGTGCCGTCTCCTGCATGCGTTCCTGTTTGATTTTCTGCAATTCCGCCAGCAGGGCGGCATCATCATCATCCGAATCACTGTCCGAATCGGAGCTATCATTGTCTATCGGCTCATCGGCATCCAGACTTGCTGCAGCTTGCTGTTGTTGTTGCAGCAGCAGCTGCTGCTGCGTCAGGTTTTCCAATTTGGCACGCTTATTGTTGCTGCTAGCACTGTTTGCCTCAATCGCCTTGCGCACAATCGACGGCAGCGCCTTGCCAGAGCCGGAGCGTGCATCCCGCTCGCGTTCCTCGAGCTCCTTGCGGAAATCGCGACTGCGAATCTCCTCGCTAGTTCCTTGGCCAGATTCCCTACAGAAAAAGAAGCATTTAAACAATTGTTTGTATGTAAAATATATAGTAATGTAATATATATATATATAAAACAAGTGTTTTTTTAAACATGAGATTATTATTATTATAATTATTATGTGAAATGGAGTCTCTCAGCTGAGATGGGTGCCCTAAGTCTTCTTTGGGGACAAGAGCAACTCTATCTTTTTGATAGGGAAGAGTACATTTGTTGCCAAGGCAGTCTTAATCCGAGCAAACGTTATAAACTCCATGCCCAGATACTTCCTCTGCGTTGGAGGACAAACGCATTTTGCAGGGATAGTACCTGACCGTGGTGACCACCAGGATTCTAAGTTACAATCTGAAAAGTTTGGAGGATGATTTATTTAGGGAACAAGCTCTTAAGCTTCTCTAATTCCCGGGCCCATACCCAAATGACTCCCACATCCCGATTGTGGATTTAGCGAACTGATTCGTAAAGCTTCGAACAGTCTGCAACCAGTTTGGAGCCTATTCTCCATGAGGACAGTGCTTGTGGCATCCGAAAATATAGTATTATAAGCTCCCAGAGTGCCCCTCTCGATGAGAAGCTTGGAGCTCAATTCCATGGTATGAATCTCGGATTGGTTTGTTAGAGACTTTTGTGGGTATTGGCTGATGTCAGGGACAACTTTAAATCTATTTAAATTTATATATCCACCATATAATTACCTATATTTCAATTTTGTGTGTCCTGGCAAATCGCGACTGGAATATTGTTTGCTAAGTGCGCTCAAGTCCTTTTCGCCGCGTCCAGAGCCACCGCGCGCTGGATCAAATGTGGGGCGCGCTGCAGTTGTCATTTTGAAGTATTAATTTGCTATTTTCTATTGCTTTAATGTTTGTAAACGTTTTTTTGTTTGCTTCTTCTGCTGCGTATCAGCTGCTTTTGTGCGTTGCAAGCATTCCTTTCGATATATGCTTTAGTATCGATATATTGTATTGTAGCGCTGCCACTACGGCATTTGCTGATCGACGGCATGTAAATAATATATTTTTAAAAACTGAAAAATAAGTTGTTACGGTGAAACTTATTAAAAAAAAAATACTTAAACTAATAAAGCTGTCCTTTGTCACGCAAACAAAGCAATAATGCATTTTAGTCAGAACGATAAATAATCACATATTAGATATCGATAGTAAACGAAAAGTGGCAGCGCTCAAAGCAAATGCTGGGGCTGCCAGAACTACGGTACCTTCAAACCACGCGAACTTGTTAATTTTTTTGCAAATTAATTAACAAATTAATAAACATGCCGCTTGACTCGCAGCGCTACAACGACTATAAAGCACAGCTCAACGAGCTGCTGCAAGGCAGCACCGATATGATGTGTGATTATTACAGCGCATTCAAAAATCAGGCGCCATGTTTGATGGCACGGGTGGACCGCCTTTGGGCACTAACCCAACGGTATCAAATGCTTCGTCTGTAAGAATAAGAAAAAGCAATAGTTTCGGGTTACCAGAAGCTAATTTTTTTTTTTTTTTTTAAGTTTCCACAAGAAGGGCGCTGCTAGTATGCTCAGCGTCTGCGACGAGGCCTATGAGCCGATCAAGACATTCATGTTAGTAAACCATACTTTAAATACTATATTTTATTATTTTTATTGTGCATTTTTAGTAGTATATTAATATGACAACGCCAATACCATTTTGACAATAATTTTTTTTTTTTTTTTTAGCAATCTTTTGTATGAAAAACTAACTGAAATTAACAACCAAGTGGCAAAGTTTGAGCGCACAATTGTAGAACTGCACGAGGAGCTGGGCGAACTGACAAGTAAACAATTCAAGTCACTTGCCCAGTGGAGCGCTTGGCTTACACAGTCAATGGGTGTGCTCCAGACGCAGGCAAAATATTTGCAGATGCATTTGCGTTATCTGCTTCCAGAACTATTGACCGACAATACCTACAAACGGTTCAAAACTGATCTCCAGCTGGCTGAACACCATGAGGCCAACTTTATCCTGAGCCTAGCTAAAGCTAAGCATATTCCGGAGCTGCTGCCTTCGATTATGCCAACTTAATAATACAACAAAGACAATCCATCTATGTCAATACATATAAATCTGTTTGCTCTGACTGATAAATTGCAAATTTATGTTTAAATAGTAATAAATTCGTTTGTTCTCAAAAACTCACTACTTACTAGCTCAGCTCAAGAAACTATCAAGCTTACACTTAGACTGCCTCCTTTAAGAAGTTAGCACTAAGAGTAGCATTTTTTAAAAGGGGTTTCAAGTTTGTTTGGAAATCATTCAACTACAATAATTTGTCTGAGTCCAAGTGGCTTAGTCTGCCTGTCTTTCCAAACTGAATAAACTCAATTATATTAATTGCTAGTTTAATGAAACAAATTCAGCAATGTACATAATATAAACTAGCGATGGGCACAATTACAACAAGAACATTGTTGTCATTTCTAAATACACTATGAGCATCGCGACGAATCGCCATTATTCCAGTCCCTTTTGGTCTGTCTCTGCACACGAGTAACGGACTGGGACAATTGCCCACCGCTGATATAAACAAATAACACCGAACATAATATACCCTTGGCAGCACGCAGTTCAGCTGCTCACATGTAAAATGAACTAATCTAAATAACCGACTGAAGCTGTATCTATGGGTGATATATGATTTAGTAGCTCAATGCTGATCAATTTTGCCATGCTTTTAGCATAAGAGCACTGCCAACCGATGAGAGATGAAAAGAGGTTATTCATCTTTCGGCTGATACTGCCTATGACAGCTATATAATATAGTATGCCGGTTCTGCCGAAAGGGTATGCAGACGGCCATATTTATATTGATGATGCTCATTAATATATATATGCTACCGATATATATTTATATATACTACTGACATATGTGTATATATACTACTGACATGTATGTATATATACAACTGTTTCATTTGCACAACTTCGTGATTTTACCCACAGGGTACTTGATGTAATGTTAAAATCTGTGATTCGCAGATGTTGGACATTTTTATTTTATTTAACATTCTGAGAAAGCAAATATGAAAATGCATGCATACTCGTGGGCAATATTATTTGCATTACGCTATCAGCTGCAATTCGATTCTTTCTCTCTAGCTCTCCTCTGACTATACTCTCGATTTCCTGTTCGGCTTCGATTTGTCACAAAAAACGCACAAAAACAAAAACAAAAAAAAAGGTACACACAAGTTGTTGTTGTTTTAAAGCACTGCAATACTTGAAATTTATTTAAAACTTTTCAATATGGTGTTGTATATTCGTGAATTTTGTTTATACGGACATTCCTCCTCCCAAAAATGCAAAAACAACAAAAACTGAAAGAAATAAAAGGCAAATTAATATGTATACATTAAAAATGTGTGAATAATAGAGTAACTTACATTTACATTTTAAATAAATCAAGCAAAGCACTCCCCTAGCGAAGACGTCTGGCCTCGCGTTCCGATTCCAGTAGGGTTAGGATATCTCCCTCGCGGACTGGTCCCTTAACGTTGCGAATGATTTGACGGTTCTGTTCGCCAAGGAACTCCACTTTGACCTGTGTACACTGGCCCTGGGAGCCGGTGCGGCCGAGCACCTTCATGACGCGAGCCCAAACAACTGGTTTGTCCATGTTTTCTTATTGTTTTTTGAGGTTTTCCTTTGGAGAATTCACGTGCAAGTTGCGCTTCAATTGACAGACGCAAGCAAAAAGGAAGTTGGCTGCTGTTGGTTGAACGATGTGAAGTTGGCTGCGCTAGCGCGCAGTGTTACTCTGGGCAAAGAGTGCTGTAAAGTGGAAACAACAAAATGTCAATTTGGCAATATTTCTGATTATTGCGCTTTAATGACTTATTCAAATTCTATGATAATTTTAAATTTCAATAACAAAATTAGTTTAACAAATCTTATTGCTTTAGGATTAATAATTTTTTGATTTGTACATTTGACAGTTGCAACTTACTAGCAACACTGACACTAAGCACAATATTGCCGCACTGCAGTAATACAAATGTAGTTTTTTTCTATAACTAATCATATTTGGTCAATATAATAGTTTATTTAAATAAACAGATACTAGTTTCATTCATAAGAAGTCAGCTTGTGTTTAGCATAGCAGTAAATTTCATGTTTGACGGTTAAAGTGTGCGACCGCCTGGCAACTCTGCGCTGTCAATTGACGCGGCACCACGTATACATTTGACAAGTGAAAGTCGGCTGAATTCGTACGCTACTTCGGCTGCACGCATTGTTGCTGGCTGCCACTCTGTTAGTTACACTCAGACGCAACGGTCGCCAGTTGACACAGCGCTGTCGTTTTTTAGTATATTTCTTATAATAAGTGAAAAAAACAATTAAAATTCAAAAATATAAAATGAAGAACCTTACGTTTTTGTTGCTGTTGGTGCTGCCCGCCATTATTTGTACTTTTTCTGCACGTAAGTAGCAATTGTTGTTGTTATTGTTGTCGCCGATGTTGTTGTATGTGACGTGGCAGTTGTCTGACGTGTGAGCGGGGTGAAGTGAAACCTTGGTTTAAAACTCTACTCTCGTCGGTCAAATTTGGCATATATCATCTTTTGCAATTGTTACCGTTACTGTGAGCGAGTAGAAAAGTGTTGCGTTGGCAAATCACCGATCTCTCTGCCTAGCGCCCTCTCACTCTAGCACACATATTAATCCATATATTTGGTTTATTTTGTTGCAGCAAACAAATTTGGTGCATATGCAGCTGAAGCCGTGGAGGATGACCTTGTGGATGTGGATAGCGACGAGGGGGCCGTAACTGGCGAGGATGCCGATACGGATGATGATGCGGATAGTGGCAGCAGCACCACCTCACCCAATGCGGATACTTATCTACTCTTTACGAAACCTTTGCATACGGCCGGACAGCAGTTGGATTTGCCTGGCGGCAAGCCCGTCGACTTTCTGATTGGCTTCACGAACAAGGGACAGGAGGAGTTTGTCATTGAGACGGTGGAGGCATCCTTCCGCTATCCCATGGACTTTAACTACTTCATTCAAAACTTCTCCGCCGTGGCTTACAACCGTGAGGTGAAACCGGGCTTTGAGTCTACCGTCTCGTATACCTTCTTGCCCTCCGATCAGTTTGCTGGCCGTCCCTTTGGCCTGAACATTGCCCTGGCTTACAGGGATGCCAATGGCATTCAGTACAGCGAATCTGTCTTCAATGAGACGGTCCTCATCTCCGAGGTAGATGAGGGTCTGGATGGTGAGACGTTCTTCCTGTACTTGCTGATGGCAGGCATTGTCGTCCTGCTGCTGGTCATCGGACAGCAATATCTGTTGGGCAGCTCTGGCAAGCGCAAGCGTGCAGCAGCCAAGAAGACCATCGAAACTGGCACAGCCAACGATAGCAACATCGATTACGACTGGGTGCCACAGGAGACACTCCGAGCGCTGCGTAAGTCTACCACCAATAGCATACCATCTCTTATTATATATGTCCTGAACCATAAGGACCGTACTGATAATAAGTTGTATTTTAAAAGTCACACAATCATTTCCATGTTCAATAATCATTAGTCATGTCCGTTTGTCTGTCCGTCCGGATCTTAGAGACTATAAGAGCTAGAAATCAGATCATGTTTATTTCGTTTTATTAATAACTCATCCCGTTCAAAAAATATCAAATAATTTAGACTAGTTACCAAATCGGTAGCATAGAGAAATAATGATTAATTTACTTTTGGAATACCTTCGTACTCTATGAATTTCATGAGACTCATGAGACAATAAATTAAAAAGTTATTTAAGATTCAATTTACGATAGTATGAAACTCATCCTAGAAGAAGTAAGGACTGTGTTCAGGGTTTCTCTTCGTCGGTCACTCTCGACTATACCACTCTTTTGTTGCTTACGTTTATATATTTTGGATATATCATTTTTGTTTAATATTATATGTATATTTTTTTTAATTTTTACAGAGAAATCGCCGCCAAAATCGAAAACGCCAAAAACCTCACCGAAGCCGAGCAAACAGGCCAGTCCCAGGGCCAGCCAACAGCAACAGAGTCCTAAACAGCGGAAAGTGAAGCGCTCCGCGGGCGATGATTAAAGACTGCAAATCAACTCACAAACTAAAAAAAAAAAAAAAAAGCACACACAGAAACATACATCCATATAAGAACATCCAGCATGCGTCGCAGTCGTAATATTATAATTAATAGTTCTTTTTTTTTTGGTCAATTGCATTTGACTGTGTGGAGATTGTTAGTGTTTAGTGACAGCTGTAGGCCGATGCTGTTCAAATTTCAAGATAAAAAATTAATTTTCGTTATTATGATTTCCTTTTCGATATGATTTACAAACATACTCCAAACAACAACAACAACAACAACATCAAAACGGGCCTAACTTCGCGCATATTTGTCTTCGTTTGTTGAAGAGCCGTGAAAAGCGCAAGCGAAAAAAACAAAAAACAAACAAAAACCTTCCAATTGTACGATAAAAAGTTAAAAACTAGAGCATTATTATTTTTTTGCGTTTTAAGAATAAAATGAAATGTTTATATTTTCGCGTCAGAAATGTATCTTTTAGCTAGTGAGAGAGCGAATTATTTCGCACAGAAATAAGGAGAAGCTTTCCCCAAAAAATAAATAAATGAAAAAAAAGATGTAACTAAATAAATGTACTGCATTTTATACCTTATGTGACATTGTCAGTTTCTTTGATATGATAAGGTTTTAACTAATCTTTTATGATTAGGTTTTTCTTTTTTTTCCAGGTTTACTTTGAGATGCCGAAGTTTAAATACCCTGCTGTTCTGATTTTAGCCAACGTTGTTCCTGTAACTGTATTTTCGATCGATGTTATGGTTGCTATATGATATCATTATCTGATCTAGTGAAGATCAAAAAAGTTTTTCTTTCGCGAATTTAACTTTTGACGGTTTGCTCATCAATGAATGTTAAATTCAATGGCTTTTAACGTTTAATCGTTAAGTGTTAGATTTCGTTAAATATTCAACGCTAGGCTCTGAGCCCGCTCTTTTCGTTCAGTTTTATTAGCTAGCAGGTTGGCCAACATTTTAAAGGCAAAAAAGTATGCTATGGTATAAACAGATTAAACAGCCATAACTTTGTCAAAACTGAGCTGATTTTGAAAAGCAAACTGTTTTTGATCATGGTTTGGCCGCTTTATCAATACTACATTTAAATCTAGCAACAACAATTTTGGTCAAAAATCATGTAAAAATGCGAGCATTGCGAGATTTACATTGAGGGAAAGGTTTGCAAAGGTTTTGCTTAAGCATTTTATTGATATTTTTCATGTGACAAGCAATAATTTGAAAATACATCTAAAGTAAACCAACAAAATTTAAATGAATTTGTGACAATATTCGTTAAGTATGGAGTACATTCGTTGGGCTGACTCCACAGCTCGATTGTCGCATATATGTATATATGCAAAACATAGTACTCGATACTTGTGTGCACAGTACTCGATACCTGCGATAATATAACACAATAAACGAATTTCGAACGATTGGCGATGACGAACGCTTAATGAGCAATTTATAAACATATATAGCAAACTATATAAACAAATTGAATAAGTCATTCACGTAATAACGTATTTAAGTGTGGCTGCAGCCAGCCGTGTCCCGTGTGCGTGTGCATTCCATAACAAACGACCTTGCATTTAATTCAATTCGGTCGCAACAACCCACCACCCACTCACCACCCACACACACCACCCAACAGGCAGAGGACGTTCTGCAATCGGTGAATTTTGAAGATGACCGCCTCGGACAAGTACACGTATCAGCGGACTGTGCTATGCTTGGCCCGGGTGCTTGCTGGGATTCAGCCCACACCCTGGGACAAGGTCAGTCAATGCGTGTTATGGTAGAGGGGCGACGTTATGCCATAGGGGGATGTTATGTGAGACGGGCGGGTAGGGAAGGGAGGGGGGGTCTGACGGTAAAGGGCAAACTATGACAGCAAATTTAAAATCGAATTTTCGCGCAACTATCGTTGACCTTGAACACAATACAGACATGCGTGTAGCTGCGGGGGGTTGGGAATGGTATTACATTAATTATTACTAAACTGACCTTTGAAACCATTGCTATACATTGCTATACTGTTTACACAGGTGCAGACACTGTTTCGCTACTGTCCGCAGGAGAATGCATCGGGCGTATTTTGCTTGGATGCGCGGGCACAGGATGCGGTCATTGCATTGGGCATTTACTTCCTGGAGGGCGGCTGCCAGCACGAATCACTAATTGTGCCGTATCTGCTGCGGCTGGCCAAGAGCCTGCCCAAGGCACGCATACACGATGAGCGCAACAGCAAAGTGGAGCGTAAGCCAATCCCAATTACGGAATTCAATTTCAATCTAAATAATATATATGTATTTTGCAGGTGTTCGCATACCTGCAGCGGAAAAGTTTAGCTTCTGCTTGAACACATTGCTGTCGGATATAGCTGCGAAGTGTCCGGATTCGCGTGAGGAAATCATACTGAATCAGGTGGAGACGCTGGGCACACTGGCCAACATTGTGAAGCCCGGCAAGGATACAAATTCAACGCCATCGCCTTTGGTGCTTTGCAATGCGACGGTGCCGCTGCTGTTTGGCTTGGCACGTTCGATGGGTCGCTATGCCAGCGCTGATCCGCCGCTGTTGTGCCGCATCTTTCCGCCCGAACTGCTGCCCATGCAGCGGGCCAGCGGCAGCGGCAGTGGCAACTGCAGCGCCGGCGGCGGCTCCTTTAGCAGCAGCGAACGTTTGGCCGCCACACAATTTCGTCCAATTATACCACGCTCGATGTCCGGCGGCTTAACCAACCATCACGATCACGATCATCGCATGCGCGGGCAAGGCGGCAGCAGACAGAAACCGTCGCTGCAGAGCTACTTCTCGGTGCCGTACGATCCACGTACGCATTTCTTTACACGCTACGGCTCCAGTTTCAATCAGTTTCCCCACATGCGCGTCAATCTGTGCGAATCGCCGAGCAAAAGCGGACCAAAGCCAGTGTATCGGGTTCCGCCGTTTCCCATACAGCATTTGCAGACCATTTTTGCGGTGTCCAAGAAGCTGCTGACCAAGGACACGCTCGAGTATTTAGATGAGCTGGGCAGCGATATATTCTCGCTGCATCTGAACACTGGCAATTGCTACAAGAGCTTCTCGGAGATGCTGAATCTGGTGCTGGTCACGCTGTTGCGGGAGCTGCTGCAGCATCAGATCGATCTGCCCACACCCTTTACCAAGGATGTGCAGGAGTTTGTCAAGCGTCTCTTTCTCAATGGCCAAACGGAGCTGCAGAACAAGCAGCAGGATCAGGAGCGCGAGCGGCGCGAAGAGAACGGCATCGCTGTCGTCAACAAATACAAGATCAATGTGATGGCCAATGCCGCCTGCGTGGATCTATTGGTTTGGGCCATACGCGATGAGACGGGTACGTTTTCCAACATTTTCCATCATCGAATCGCATTATTCTCAACTGAGTATTTTTTTGATTTTTACTGCCAATTTGATTTTATGCCTCGGCAGTTTGTCATTTCTGTCTGTCCGTCTGATTTGATTTCTTATTTGTTTATTTATCCAATTAGTTACGAGTATATTCCACATTAATTTCCACTCAATTTTTATTTGAAATGCATACAGATTTTACGAGGGCTAAATACAAAGTTTTATGAAATTATACATTTATTATTATTTTAATTGTTGTAACGAACATATTTCTAGTTGCGACAAATTTAACTTGTTATTTATTATCAATTTAATTAATATAAAATCCATTTTTTGAAAAAATCTGTTTTTAAACAGCGGATTGAGTTATTAATTTAATTATTTACGAATATAAAATATATTTGATATCACAAATCTTTAGCTTCATAATTCAAATACTTTTCAAAATTAATCTTTAAACTCTTTTAAAAAAGTTTTAAACATTTTGAAACCAATTTGCAGCATAAGTTTTATACTAGCCTGATATATTTTATATATATTTATTAATGCCTAAGTCGACAGTCTTAAAAAAAAAACCCTTATGAGCGACAGCAAAATTCCACAACAACATTTTAATGTTCTACGTTTATGAGATCATACTGCCAGGGTATTATAAAACTTCGGTGTGCCGATGATAGCTTTTATATTCTTGGTTGTTTCTTTTTGTGTTGATATTTGTTTTACTTTATTTTTTTTTGCCAAAAAAAAAAACCGAATTATATTTTTTACAGTTGATGTCGACTATAACGTGCCATCCTTGCAAAATGGCTTGCATTTTTTATTGAAAAAAGGTCAAGAGCAGTTCCCGGTCCCATCCACAATTGTTAAATTCCAATTATAATTTTGTTGATTGTACCGACTACCGAATTACTTTCCGTTCTTTGCCATTGTTATCGTTGTTGATTGTTCCCGTGATCGTGCAGGTTTCAATCACGGCATGCTCGCGACTATCATCTCATATTCGAGCGGGATCTGGAGCGGATCCCCACGATCATTTGAACATTTGCGCTGCATGCTCAAAATGTTGAGGTTCTCGTTGCCCACTTTTTTGTACCCCCTTGTACCGCCCTGTCCCATTTTTGTTTTCTTTTTGAATGACTTGACAGCGCTTTTCTAATGTATTCAATATTTCACAGAGGCGGATAAACTATGCGGTCGACTGTCGCAGAAGCTGAATCTGATGCTCAGCCATAAGATCGTTATGGATCATATGCCGCTGCTGATGGTCTGCTTGGAGGGACTGGGCAAACTGGCGCAAAAGTTTCCCAACATTGCCGGCACATCGATATCGTATCTGCGCGATTTTCTAGTCGATCCCAGTCCCATCTTGAGCAAGCTGCACACGCATGCAATGCAATCGATGGCACTGCAAAAGAAGGAAAAGGAACTGACACCGTTTAAGATTGTCGTACAGCATTCCGATTCGCGTTCCGTTGTCGACATCTTTGGCGAGAATCAAAAGCAGACGGGCACCGGACGCAGCGGCTATGCGGCTTTTGAGGCACTACGCGATGCGGCCATTGAGAATCTATCGATTGCTCTGCGCTCTGCCCACACACTGGATCAGTTCTGTGTGCCTGCCCTGGTGGCCAATGTATCCAATCGTCTCTTCACCGCCGAGAAGCATGAGAGGTGAGTTTTAACCGGGCTCGAAATTGTACAAAATATTGATAACGATTTCTCTGGCAGCGAATCAACGTTAGTCAGTTTGAATATAATTGTGATGCTGGGTCATGTGGCCGTCGCACTGAAGGACACCTCGAAGACGACACAGAACATCCTGCAGTTCTTCATACAGCGCTTCTGCAAGGTGCCATCGGAGCAGAATGCCCTGATTGTCGATCAGCTGGGCTGCATGATCATCTCACAGTGCGAGACGCACATTTTCGATGAGATTATGAAGATGTTCTCCCGCGTCACCGTACAATCGGCATCGCTGGCCTATACCTCTGATCCGGAGCATCGCAAGCAATTCCACCATGTGTCCGATGCGGTCGTTAATGCGCTTGGCAACATTGCGGCCAACATACAGGGCGATTCGGAGATGCTGGAGCTGCTGGGCAAACTGCTGGAGCTGTTTGTTCAAATCGGACTTGATGGCGAGCGTTCGTATGACAATACGCCGGGCGCCCAAAAGGCCAGCTCGCGTGCTGGCAATCTGGGCATGCTAATACCAGTCATCGCTGTCCTCATGCGCCGCCTGCCACCGATCAAGAATCCCCGCCAGCGTCTGCACAAGCTCTTCAAGGACTTCTGGGCCTACTGCGTCGTCATGGGCTTCACAAATGCCCGCCTCTGGCCATCGGACTGGTATCAGGGCGTCCAGCAAATAGCGGCCAAATCGCCGCTGCTCATCTCGCAAACGGCACACAAATCCGATATGCGGGAACTCAACTATACGCTGGCCATCAAAAGCGATTCGGTGAATGAGCTGCGCAGCCAGATTCTAATGCTGCTGGAGCACTCATCCGACAATGTGGCTGCCTGCATCAATAAGCTCAGCTTTGCCCAGTGCACCTATCTGCTCAGCGTCTACTGGCTCGAGATGCTGCGTGTCGAGAACGCCGAGGAGCCCAGCCTGGAGCCCATCATGAGCTATCTCTGCGACACGGCACTGCAAAGGGATAAAACCAACATTTGGCAGTGCGTCAAGTGGTGAGTCATCAAGTCTTATAAATCCCTATATAATTGGTATTATTTAGTTGTACAATTGTACCAGAGAGGAGTATCTCTATTCATGGGTACTATCGCCCGAACTTGAAGTTATATAGAGGAATAGATATATACCTATATGGTACTTCTACTATAGTATATCTGACAAATCTGAGTTTCTGCAATTTCAATTTACAATCCATACCTTTTACATACTGCTTAAATATATTTTTGTGTTTAAATTCCAGTTTTAATATAATATATGTGTCTCTTCCAGCGTGGCCGATCAGGTGTTTGAGAAGTTCCGTAATGTGCTCTATGCGCACGATGAGATCCGGGAGAAGGTGCTGGAGTCGCAGGCGACGCTGCTGTTGGTCTACTTCAATCACATACACAAACAGATCCAACTGGTGGCGGATCAGTATCTGTCGCAGCTAGTCGATCGCTTTCCGCATCTGCTGTGGAATCGCCGGGTGCTCTGGTGCATGCTGGACATACTGCAGCTGCTGGCATACTCACTGTCACTGGATCCCAATGAGGAGACGCCAACGCTGCGGGTCGTCTCGACGCCGTATACGCTGCAGCTGATGGACTCGCTGCCGGCACGTGAACTCCGGCTGAAGGACTTTGCCGATCGCTGTCAGGGCATTGTAAATGAGGCCATGAAATGGGCACCGCGCTCCACACGCTCCCACCTGCAGGAGTATCCCAATCAGATACCCACCCCAGTGCTGGCCCATCACAGCGGACTCGCTCTAGCCTTCGATTCCGTGGTCAATAGCAACACCCTGCATCCGGGGAATACGCTGAGCACGCTCAGCAAACGTCCCAGTTGCGTCAACTCGGATACGCCACGTTTTGTCTCCGTGCTGTGTCTGCGCAGCAAATACGCCGGAGAGATAAGCGGTCTACTGTCCGTGTTGAGTGATCAGGATAAGGTTGGTCTCGCCGATCGCCTGGTCAATGATGTTTGGGGCGCCTGTGCGGAGAAGAGCGATGCCCGGCATCGTGGCGCCTTGTGGCGTGCCACCGCCTACCTCATCATCTGTGCGGAAATCGATAGAAAGCTGCTCCATGCGGTGGCCAGTTCGCAGCTGGAGCTGTTCACCGAGTCAGCCATGGAGACTGCCGTCGAGTGCTGGCAATGGGTGCTGACGGCACGTCAGGATCTGGAGCTGTGCTTCATCCAGGAAATGGTCAGCGCTTGGCAGACGACGTTCGAGAAGCGCATGGGTCTGTTTGCCTGGGAAATGGAGGTTACACATCCACTGGCCGCCTACGAGGGCTGCAAGCTGGTCAGCAAACCCATACTGATAGCGCCACACCTGATCTGGCTGCAGTTGCTCTCGGAAATGGTGGACACCGCCAAATACTGCAATCGGGACAAGGTGGAAATGTTCTGCCTGCTGTTGCATCGCTGTCTGCCCATATTGAAGAGCAGTCGCCAGAATCGTCAGGTGGCCACAGTTGGCTGTCGCTTCAAGCTGCTGCAGTGCGGCCTGTTTCTGCTCCAGGGCAACACCATACCCAAATCGCTGGCACGCAATATATTGCGGGAGCGCATCTATTCGAATGCCCTCGATTATTTCTGTGGCCCGCCCACGTGCCCCAATCAGAGTCGGGAGCAGCTGCTGGAGGATATACTGATACTGCTCAAGTTCTGGCAGACAATGCGCAGCGAGAAGAAGCATCTGGTCACCTCCGAGGTGGGTGACTATGATATCACCGGCGCCTCGGTGAGCTCCACCCAAATGCTGGCGGTACGTCATAATCCAGAGACGGCATCCCTCATCAGCGGCGGCGCCGACTATGCCCGGTCGATGAGTGCCACTGGGAATGCGAGTGGCTGGTACAACACCATACCACATTCCACGTCCACGTTGTCGAAGCGTTCGTATCGCTCCAAGCGCTTGCAGTATCAGAAGGACTCCTATGACAAGGATTATATGAAGAAACGCAATCTGATACTCGAGCTGCTGGCCGTCGAGCTGGAGTTCCTCATCACCTGGTACAATCCCAACAGTCTGCCCGATCTGATAGTGCCAGGTAAATGTATATTATGTATATTACTCCTTGATAAAAAAGAAACTCGATTTAATCAGGACCTGTTCCCATTTTCGAGTATTATACACTAGTTAAACGATTGAAGATTGAGCTTTGAATATTTTCCAGACCGAAAATATAAATAGCTACCAATTTTAATTCCGACTTAATCAATAGGAATCCAAAATAGTAACCAGAGCAATCAATTCATATACATTTTGCATTATTTTCTGTCTCTCTCTTTGATGCTTTTTCTGCTTTGTTGCGCATCCTTAAACGTTGCACAGTGGTTGAAAGTAGCCAAAAGTCAAAGGCTTGCTTTGAAATAAAACAAAATGTCATAATTAAATATTTTTCAAGTCACATAAACTAAACTAAAATCGGAATCTTATGAATTTTCATTAAAGCTTTATATATTTATGTTTTAATTTAGATCTAAGCAGTTAACCTTTTGTTAGGGTATATAATATTTGGGTATATATATAATATCAATATATATTTAATATGTATCCACTAATTATTAATTTTGATATTTAATTTTGGAGTCAACTTTTAACCGTTTCAATAACTAACTTTCTCTCTTCTTTCTGGTTGTAGGCGAGGAGCAGATCACCGAGTGGCGCAATCGTCCGTATAAGCCGAATGTTTGGCGGGACTATGCACGTTTGGCCTGGTGCTATAATCCGGCGCTGGCCGTATTCCTGCCGCAGCGCATCAAGAATGCGGAGACCATTGACGAGGAGGTGTCGCGTCTGGTGTGCTCCGATCCGATTGCCGTCTGTCATATACCCGAGGCGTTGAAATATTTGTGCACCACCAAGAATCTGCTGCAGGAGAGTCCCGATCTGGTGTATATATTGTCGTGGTCGGCGGTGACGCCCATCCAGGCGCTCTCCTACTTCTCACGGCAATACCCATCGCATCCGCTAACCGCACAATATGCGGTCAAAACTCTGAGCTCGTATCCGGCGGAATCTGTGCTGCCGTATATACCGCAATTGGTTCAAGCGTTACGTCATGACACCATGGGCTATGTGGTGGAGTTTATCAAGAACATATCGAAGCGTTCGCAGATAGTGGCCCATCAGCTGATCTGGAACATGCAGACGAACATGTACATGGACGAGGATCAACTGCATCGGGATCCCAATCTGTACGAGGCATTGGATCTGCTCACACAGAACATCATAGCGTCCTTCTCCGGTGCCGCCAAGCGTTTCTATGAGCGTGAATTCGATTTCTTTAGCAAAATCACTGCCGTATCCGGCGAGATACGATCCTTTCCCAAGGGCATTGAGCGGAAGAATGCATGCCTAGCGGCCCTGAGCCGTATTAAGGTGCAGTCCGGCTGCTATCTGCCATCCAATCCGGAGGCCATGGTGCTGGACATTGAATATAGCAGCGGTACACCGATGCAGAGTGCCGCCAAAGCGCCGTATTTGGCACGTTTCCGTGTCTATCGCTGTGGCATCACCGAGCTGGAGACACGCGCCATGGAGGTCTCCAATAATCCCGTAAGACAAGCTTATTTCAACTCCATGTGCCGCTCTTTCTAACTGCGTCTATCTCTGTCTGATTTGTGCATTAGAACTCACAGGAGGATGCACACATGACGCTGGGCGTCGAATCCTGGCAGGCGGCCATTTTCAAAGTGGGCGACGATGTGCGCCAGGATATGCTCGCCCTGCAGGTGATCACCATCTTTAAGAATATATTCCAACAAGTGGGCCTCGATCTGTTTCTCTTTCCCTATCGCGTGGTGGCCACAGCACCAGGTGTAAGTAGTCATCAGCTACCATAACATCCATAACATCCACAATCCACAATCCTTACGACTTTATTCCGCTTTCGTTTGGCAGTGCGGCGTCATTGAGTGTGTGCCCAATGCCAAGTCCCGTGACCAGCTGGGCAGGCAGACAGATTCCGGCCTATCCGAGTACTTCCTGCATCAGTATGGCGACGAGAGCTCCAAGGAGTTTCAAGCGGCTCGTGCCAATTTCGTTAAATCAATGGCCGCCTATTCGCTAATTGGCTATCTGCTGCAAATCAAGGATCGCCACAATGGCAACATCATGATCGATAAGGATGGCCACATCATACACATAGGTATGTATCCATATCAACTATATGTATATATTATAGAGCTTGTCCTCACCGACCAACTGACTCACTGGTGATAAACGCCAGGCCTAAGGCATCAATTTCTTTTCAAGCTTCCTTTTAATTAGTATTAGGCAAGGATTTCTTAAAAATTCGACTCCCAAATGGAGCAGCAAACTGTTGAAAATCCACTGGAGCCCAAGTTTCTAGAGACAAAAGTTTTAGTGTAATAACTTTAAACTTATATTTAAAGGTCTAAACCAAATTTCAATGTGAGGAAATACTTTCAATCTTTTGTCTTTAATCCAATCTCTGTCAGAAAATGCGTAAAAATCGGGTTTTTGTTTTTTTTTATTATTTTTTTCCTCCGTTGAGTTTGGAACAAATATTTTAAGAAATTTAATTTGAAATGTTTCAAGCTGTTCCAAATTTTTTTTTTTTTTCTACTTCCTATGTTTTTGTATGGGGCACCAAGGTGGTTTTATTTGGGTGCAATCGGTTTAGTTTCCTATACTCATCATTAACATGTAAAACGATGCTTATTTTACGGATTTCTTATAGCATAGGTCTACTATATGTTCTAGATATATGTATGTGCTATATTATATAATTATTGTGCAAAAGCTTGTAACAGGCATAAAGAAGCATCTGCGACCACATAAAGTATATACATATATTATTGGTCACTATCCACCGCCGAGTCGATCCATCAATGCCCGTCCGTTTGTCGGTCCGTCTGTATGAACTCGCGGATCTCAGAGACTACAAGAGCTAGAGGCTTCAAATTTGGAATATAGGTTCTTGTAATGCCGAGTCAGTATAAGTTCAATTCTTTTTTTGATATCTGGTCCATTTTAAAAGTTATCGATCAATTTTGATTGCAGACCAACGTTTTTTGGGCAGAACTCTAAAGTTATGAGTGCTAGAAACATCAAATTTGATATGTATATTCTCGTGTAACATACAAAGTTAAAGAGTATTTGACTTTTTGAGTAGCACTCCCTGATGCCCCAAAAATCAGCAAACATGATTGCGCTTTGGCATACTAACACATTTAAGTGTCATCTTTATGTTCTTCAAATTGCATAACAATCGTACAATAAACAAATAAGTAATTTAAGATGGTATGGGGAAGAAGTTTGCAGCGTGTGTGTGAGTTTGTTTGTTTGTATATGTGTGTGAGGGTATCTGCTAGTCGGGCACTCTCGACTGGAGCACTCTTGTTATATGTATGTACATATATATATTTAATGACCATTCGATTAACTTTTGTCTATCCCAAACAGATTTCGGTTTCATGTTTGAATCCTCGCCGGGCGGCAACATTGGCTTCGAGCCGGATATGAAGCTGACCGACGAGATGGTCATGATAATGGGCGGTAAAATGGAGGCGCCCACCTTTAAGTGGTTCAGTGAGCTGTGCGTTCAGGCATTTTTGGCAGTGCGACCGTATCAGGATGCGATAGTTACCCTGGTCTCCCTCATGCTGGACACGGGACTGCCCTGTTTTCGGGGCCAGACGATTAATCTGCTGAAGCAGCGATTTGTGGCCACCAAGAATAACAAGGAGGCGGCTGCCCATATGTTGGCCGTTATACGTAATTCGTATCAGAATTTCCGAACGCGTACTTATGATATGATCCAGTACTATCAGAACCAGATACCCTACTAGATTGAGTACTATCGGACCCAGATACCCTACAAGCTAGACTATATATCTCTGGGGTGTGTAGTTTTTTTCGGTTTTGGGTTCGTTGTTAGCCAAAATTATTGTATTATTATGCTTATTATTTTCAATTTTCATTTATTATTGTTTGTGAGTGTTTTTTTTTATAAATGTATTTTTTTTTTGTTTCTGTATTTAATAGCTGTTAAATTGTGCGAAGATTTTACGATAAATACTAAATCAATTATAGGGCAATATGTTGTACAATGTATTTGTTACCTACATATATACGTATACAAAACTATACATAACACTTATTTAAACGATACAAAAATAACCGGCAACAAATAATTCCATATTTAAAAAGAACAGAAGCATAAAATACTTAATTTATCTACTTGTAATCATATCCAACTGTATAATTGTATATATGCTTCTTCTCGTTTCCGACAAAAACCAATGTTGAAATATATATACATGTTAATTAGCAAAAATGAAGAAAACCAAGAGTTCAAATTTCTATTTAATTTGAAGTGCTGCTGTTATGTAACAGAATTGCTCCGCGACTTAACAGAATGACTCCACATGCAGTAGGGCTGTCATTGGAAGCTGTTAGCGCGCAGTGTTGGTAAGCGCCGATCGATAAGTTGTAAGAAGAAGCAGACGGCAAGAATATAGCAGCAAAGCAAGCTGAAAAGTACGCCTATAATATCGAATAATTATCGTGCAATGTTCTTTACATTATCATTCGTTTGCTTTGGCACTTCATTCGTTGTCGCTTAGTTGCTTCTCATACACGAACGAACGTGAACGTGGAACGCGCGGCGCATATTATTTTTTCGTTTAGTGAAAGTGTAAGTAGTGTTGTTGTTGTTGTTGCAGCAGCAGCCGCAGAAGTAGCGACGTTTTGTGCACAAAATACGCACGGCCGCCATATTAAAAATGGCAAAAAAAGGTAGTCGATAAAACAAAAAAAAAAGCATATTTGTACAACTACAACAAATAACGCGAAACATGTGTGTGTTAGTGTGTGTGTGTGTGTGTGTGAGAAGAGCGAAAGTAATTAGAACGAAAACGAAGCAAAACGCTAAATTAAATTGTACGAAAATTGAAGTCAAAAACCAAATAGCATTAAAAAGCAGCACCAGCGAGAAGTGTTGCGCGTAAAAAAGAAGAAGAAGAAGAAGCATCGCATAGGTAGAGAGCGTGAATGAAGCGTACATATAAAAAAAAATAGAAACTTAATAAAAACTGTGCAAAAAGCTAAAAAAGCAACAAAACGAAGCAATTCTGTGTTGAAAAGTGCTAAAAAAAAATCTTGTCAAAATTTCAATTCTTTTTTTTTTTCTGCTCACCAACTTATAAAAAGTATATACGGAAGCAAGGTGTATAGCAAAAGACGAAAAAAAAAAAAGGCAGCGGGTCGCGCTCTCTGTGTATGTGTGTGCGTGTGTATGTATGTGTGCGTGTCGCTACGTGTGTAGCTGTGTGCGTGTGCCTGAAAGAAAGCACCGAAGAAATATATATGTGAAAAAGAAATGAAAGAAATGATAGCAGCAAAAAAAACGAAAGAAAATTTATACATACATTTATATACTTTTACACAAATACATATACATACACATGCATAAATGAAAAGCAATTCTATTTTTTCGCTCTCTTTTTTTTACTCTCTTTTTTTTTGTGGTTAGTGAGCAGCGCGCTGAGTTAAAACATTCAAATTAGTACAAGCACACACACACACACACACACACATACATATACATGTGTCTGCTAATGCAAAAGAAGAAATTGCGTTACACAAGCGCCCCTTTTACCGTTGCGCCGCCACCGCCTCTGTGTGCTGTGAGAACAAGTGCCTTAATCAGCGTGTCTGTGTGTGAGAGAGTGTGCATTAGTATGCGTTTGTGCTATTTAATAAACTCTATATATTTATTATTTATTCTTCTATTTATTGTTGTTTTCTGTTTGTTTGTTTGTGTGCCCTAATTGCAAAGCTTTAATTGTATTATGAACTTAAATATTGTATAAACATTCGATTTGGAGTTAACGCGCTGTACTCTCTTTCTCTCAGCAATGTGTTGCCCCCTCCCTTTTTTTTCTTTTTCCCTACCGCGCCCCTTTTACCGTTGCGCCGCCACCGCCTCTGTGTGCTGTGAGAACAAGTGCCTTAATCAGCGTGTCTGTGTGTGAGAGAGTGTGCATTAGTATGCGTTTGTGCTATTTAATAAACTCTATATATTTATTATTTATTCTTCTATTTATTGTTGTTTTCTGTTTGTTTGTTTGTGTGCCCTAATTGCAAAGCTTTAATTGTATTATGAACTTAAATATTGTATAAACATTCGATTTGGAGTTAACGCGCTGTACTCTCTTTCTCTCAGCAATGTTGTTGCCCCACTGCGCACAGTGGTGTCATATTGTTTGTTGTTGTTGTGAATTGTGAAACCATTTGAATTTGAAATTGAAATTGCATTTGTAAATGCAATTGAAATGCAAATGGAATGCAATTGAATGTAGATGGGAAAAAATATATTATAAATATATATATATATATCATTATATTATTATGCAGTCATCAGAATTTTTTGTTGTTTGTCTCTTGTTTTATTTGTTGTATATTTATCTGTATTGCTCATCAAAATAATAAATATATTACAATACAATATTTTAATAGTTTCAATTGTTTATTACTAAACCAACAAATAATATTACAAAAATAATGAAAATATTTGAAATTATCAAAATGTGAAGTTTCTAGTAGTGGGTATATATTGCTCCAAAAAGTTTGTTAATCCAAAGTGTATATATATTCGTTTGCCGGTTGACTCATTCCATGGCGTGGCTCAAGGTTACTCGAATAAGATTCCATGACTGCTGCAAATTTTGTGTTTGGTCTTGAACCACTGTGCAGCAATTCTGCGCACACGCTGCTTAACGGCTGAATGGCCGGTCAAAGGAATTTCAATTGAATGAAACGAAATTTGTGCAAATTTGTCGCTGTCACGATGTCATCGTTGCAAAGTGCAGCGGCAAACAACCACACGACACACACACACACACTTACACACACATACACATGTGCACGCTCACAATATAAACTACCCAAAAGCACTTAATGCGGCATGCATGTTTTGCAACTGGAAAAAAAAATATATATATATATCAAATCAAGTCTTTAATTCGCTTTTGTACAGGAACTTAATCGAATAAGGGCTTTTTTTATGAGGCTGGGGTTGTTGTAATTGAACTTCGTGTCACGTCACGCTTGAGCATCGGCATAACGGTATGACACATGCGGCATTTGCTTCCGTATTTGCCGCGCCGGAAAGTCAATTCGCATGTTTGCTTTCAAAAGCTGTCATTTTCCATGGCATGTCAAAAATAAGTATTGCTCAATTTCGAATGCAATTAAATATTATGCTGATTGTTATTGAATTCTTCGAACGAATAATCTTTGTTGCTAAACTGTTAATATTTTCCATGTATTTTCTTATATTTTTATTTCGATGAACAATAAAACTTTTTTTTTTGTTGATTGTAGCTATAAGCTTTCGGTAATTTCTTGTTCGCCACCAGGATGTTGTCTTCTTCTTGCTGTTGTACCCATTTGCAATTGAATAACAAAAATAAAAATAATACTTAAAACTAATGTATGCAATTAATTAAAATTTGTGTTTGATTTCGAAACGTAGGCTTTAGTATAATTCAGAAATATCATGTGTTCGTTTTTTGCTGCGGTCAAAGTTCAAGTCATGAACAAAATCAGATTATAGCAGCGACAGTTTCATGCATGTCTAACGGAATCCAGATGTGTTTACATTTTTGGCATTTAGAAAATTGTGTTTACATGATATTTGCCATGAAAATGCATCTATATTTCTTGGATGCACACATTCCCTAAAGTTCAACGGGGCTGTCAGCTTGCGCTAGCACGTGTTAGCATGGGCAAGAGCGAGAGAGAGAGAGACAGAGAGAGAGAGAGAGAGCGCACTAGCGGCAGAGAGAGAGAGAGAGAGAAGAAATGTGGCCACTCTGCTGCTTAGCAACGGCGTCGCTCTGTAAATTTTTAAACACTTTTGCTAGCTTCTTCTTCTTCTCCTTTTTGCCACCAGCTGTTTCCATGCACGTTTGCTCTGCGTGCTCCTGCCTAGTGTGTGTGTGTGTTAGTGCCTGTGTGTAGGCTGGCAACACTTTAACGCCTGCGTTGTCCTTCGCCTGCGCGTGACATTCCGATACTTGTTTCATTCTACACTTTTTGCACGCCGCAAACTTTTATCGATTATTCAACACACAGGAGTAGTGTCAGTCTCTCTCTCTCTCTCTCTCTTTCGCTCAGTTGCTGCTTAGTTTAAGTTTGCAAATCGATTGAACACAGCCCGTCTAGTGTTGTAAAGCATCACTAGTTGCGCCCATTGCAGCACTGACAGCCAGCCGGCCAACCAACTAACCAACCAACCAACTATGCAGACAAACTGTCATTCAATAACAGCGGCGACGACACCAGCAGCAGCAGCAGCAGCAACAGCAGCAGAAGCAGGCGAATGTAAAAATTGTGAAGCTTTCTCGTTCAGTCAACGATGACGCCGCCTTGACGCTGGCGTCCTGTGCAACGCGTGCTCTTCATATTGAGAACGTCACTTGATTTACTAAAACTGTGCATGTAAATGTGTTTGTGAATCTGTGTGCTGTGTGAAATTTTAGCAGGTTCTTTTTTTTTTTTTTGTCGATGTGCAGTTTTTTTGTTGTTGTCATTGTCGGTCAATCAGCAAAGTTCGTTAGTTGGCTGGTTAGTCAGCTGCGGCTGCTTACATAATTGCTGCATTTTGTGTCTGTGTGTGTGTGTGTGTTTGCGGTAACTGCTAGCGGCTGTTAAAGACACACACACACACACACATGCGCACACAAATGCAATAAAACCCCGCACACAAATAGCTAACTATATTTTTTTTTTTATTTTTCAATTCTTGTTTGTATACCCTTCTTTCGGCAAGTGTATTTTACTGTTGGTCACTAAATGTGTAAATATAGCAATTCTGAATGTCGCTTTTTTTTCTATGCAACTCACTTTACTTAGTTTTAAAACTGTATTGATGGTAATTTTGTGGAATGGAAAGTACTTCTCTGATATACTATTATATATGTAGCTAGCCTGTATTCAAAATATGTTTGTTGTAGATATCTTGCCCAGACTCTCTAGTTGTGTTATTTTCAGTTGAAATATGATTTTTTTTTTTGTAGGTAACAACTCTTTTTGTTGTTCAAGATATGCCGGAATACCGGTCACCGGTTACAATAGTTATTATGCTGCTTACATTTAATACCAAAATATACATAAATATTTTGTAGAATATTCCATCGAAAAATGATTGCATGGATCAATAACTTTGTTTTATGGAATATATTGCGTGTTTTTATTTAAGTGAGAAATCATTTGAATTTACAAAAGCAAAATCAGTCGTAAACCAAGTCAAGAATCAGTAATATATATAGTTCTAGGGGCATTAAATCTTAGACAACACTGTTATTTCTTATTTAGTTTTGTTTTTGTAGGCGCTGAGCTTTGAACTGCGTTGTTATTATGTAAAAACAAATGAACGTTACGCATAATTGACATTTCTTGTTGCTGCTTCTGTGTGTTAACTTGCGTGTGTGTGTGTGTGTGTGATCAGAGCACATAACCTTAACAGCAGCACAAAGTGTAGGTGTGAACACGGCATAGCTTTTAGCGAGAGCGAGCGAGCGAGAGAGAGAGAGAGAAGCTGACGGCTGCTCTTTGGTTTGCTGATCACCAATACATGCTCAAATGCACTACGCTCTCCCTGTGTGGGTGCACTGTTTTGCAATGTTAACGGTACCGATCAGCTGTTTGCAAGTGTAAGAAATGCGACAAACGAAAAACGAAATAACTAAGTCGCCATTGATTTTAATATGTGCGCCCCCTTGCTTATCAATAAGAACTTGCTTGATATCTGCTGATAGAAAACAACAACAACACACACACAACAACAAAAGGAAAAAGAGCAAACGCCTAGATTTAAATTTAAAACCTTGTCACGCTAAATGAACCGAACACTCGCAATATTCGTTATTCTTTGTTGGGGCAGCGATAAGATTATGCTATCCACTTACTTACTTACTTACTTGTTCTTTGTGGTTTTTAACATGTCTGTATGTGTGTCTTACATAGCACTCATTGTTCACGTACTACAAAAAGACCAACCAAAGTTTTCTACCAAGTTGCCCAGTTTAAAGAGTAAAAGCTATCTTCCTCTTATAATTACAGCACACAGTGCTGGTTAGCGCATTAGAAACGTATTTTTCATCATGTATCGATAATTGTTATCAAACCTAAAAATCTCGATTAATATATATAAATTATTACTAAACTCTGCGTTCATTTTGACATTTATTTGCTGTCATCACAGACACACACACACACACACACACACACACACACCAATGCATACATTAAAATGATCACGCAATTGGCATTATTCATAGTCTGCTTTTCGGCGCACAGCACCAGATGTTTTAAGCTCTCCCCAGGAATGTCCATTTTGGTTAAATGGCACGCAAAAAACGTTTTTCGTTTCGCGCGTGTGTCAATAAATAAAAGCGACTAAAAATACGTGCAAAGAGCGTCGGCGACGAAGTAGCAGAAGACGAGGAAGAGGAAGATGAAGATGAAGATGGCCAACAAATTGAAAATATGACATGCTTGCGGGGGCGTTACCCCAGCCAACCACCCACCGCGCGCTCTCCCTCTCTCGCTCTCTCCCTCTCCCTCTTAGTGCCTCTCTCAGGCTACCCAAAAAAAAAAAAATAGCCGAAAAAAAACGTAAGTGGCGACAAAATGGGCCACAAAATACACTCGTAGCGGGAGGGCTTGTTAATTGGTAAAGGGGCAGCCCTTGTATGTGTATATGTGTGTGTGTGTGTGTGTGTGTGTTTGTTTATGTATTTGCTGCGTTTCAAATTGAATTAAGCAACTACAACAAATCGAACTGCCAAAATTGAATGGCTATCGAATATGCACAGTCTGTTTTTGCTCTCTTATACTCGCTCGCTCTTTCTTTCTTTCACTCTCTGCTATTATCGCACTGTTTGTCTTACAGTTGACGCTGCCAAAATGTTTGCCATGTCGCTTTTAACCTTGATGGATTTGCTGCTGCTGCTGAATAAGCTGAAGAGTGGGAGAGCGTGGGATGGCGACGGGGGCCGGGGGGGGGGGGGGGAAGGTAGGAAGACAGGCTGGAAGGCAGAGACCGATTGGTTTGGTTGCGCCTGCAAATATTCATTGGCAAATGTCGTAGCATACATTTCTGGAGTGTGCCGTTGCAGATGTTGTGACAGAGTCACACCCCCCCCTCTCCCCCTCCCCCTCCTCTTCAGTTAAGACAGTTATCGGCGTGTCTCTGCTGTTGGTTTTTGTTTTTAGCTTTTGTCGCCTTGGTTGCGTATTGATTCTATTTTGGCGCCAGGCAGAGTTGCCAGGCCAATCGATCTAATAATCAATATTACAATTTTGGAAACTTTTCTTAATACCATAGCAAATCTGACAATATTATAATGAAAACTGTTTATAATCGATATTATTGTTTATTAATCGTTGGTGAAAGCATTTCCTTTTTTTTTATTTTTCTGGCAACAATTCGAATGCTGTGCGGAATGAGCTCATGACAGCGGCAGCGCACTGATAACTTTATTGTTGACATACAACAATACACACACACACACACACACACACACACACACACACACACACACACACACACACACACATGCATTTGCTGCGGCTTTTTCCGTTTTCTTGTGGGTCAAACGGCTACCGCATTACGTCGACGGCGACGTCGACTGCGACGTTGGCGTTGGCGTCTTCTCTTTTTCTAAGAACGCATCGTCATCATTCTTCAGGCTGACAGTTGCTGCTGCGCTTAAAGAAAGAGCCGCCCCTAACCCCGCCCCTTGCTATTTATTTGCAATTCTCTTTGTTTTATGTATTTTTGATCAAATATATTGCAAGCGATATGTCTTCTGTGTGTGTGTGTATGTGTGTTTGCTTGTGTGTGTGTGTGAGTGAGGCAGCTTGCGTGGCCGTAGGTCATAAATTTGTTTCGGTGTCATCCCTCTCGCTCGCACACACACACACACACACACACACTGTTGCTGACTGCTTTATTGGTGTTCTAGTTAATTTAAAATGGTGTCATTGTCAGGCAAGCTTTTGCTCACCGCTATCTCCTGTCTCTGTCTCCCTCTCTCTCTCTCTCTCTCTCTCTGCTCTGACGCTTTGTCATGCTGTGTGCTTTGGGTTTGTAATGCATTCTAATGCAGTTTTGCGGTAGTCACTCAATTACTCAATGCAATCGACAGACACTGCATTTTGTGCACAAATTCAATTTATCTGTACAGTGTACACTGTTCTCGGCATATTGTTCATAGCATACGCACAGGCGCAGGGCTTTTAGAGACCTGCCGGCGTCAGCTGTCAGCGGCTTTTTGTCCACTACGAAATTGGGGTCAATTAGTGTGGCTATTCGGGACACATAGCCACGCCCTAGACAGGCCACCCCAATAATGCAAGCGAACTGACCCAAGGACACCACGCCCCCCCCCCCCCCTTCTCCCATACCTAACGGTTGCCACATGTGGTACAATGCAACCGAAATGGGTACTTGTTTTTTTTTTAGTATATTGAATTAGCTTGATTTTTTTTATTATTTGGTAAACTTTGTAATATGCTTAGAAGTTTTTATTATTTGCATTTTATGTTTATTAAAATTAAATAAAATAACTACAGTTATATAACATGAAAATAAGACATATTTTATGTAATTGTTTTATTTAACTTAATACAAATTACATATATATAGTACTTATGGCAAATTGGTACATTTTTATTAAAATTTTAAAAGCCACAAAAGCTTTCTGCAAGTGTATATGTATGTACATATGTGAGTGTGAGTAATTGCTAGCAATTTATTTTCGTGACAGCTAGCAACAGCAAAAGCAACTAAAACCACATTGACTGTCCTCCTTACTTATTTACTCGTTTGCCCCTTTTGCCCGGTTTCTTTTGTTTCGTTGGCTCGCAATGCATTTGCAGGAAATTTGAAGCGCTGCCAATAATAAGAAACAATCAAAGAATAGAAAACAACAACATTAACAGCAGCAAGAGATGCGGTCTAACTGCACTTTATACACTCTGTGAATGCATGTGTATGCGTATGTGTGTGTGTAGGTTATGGTTGAGTGTTGTGCAATTTGATAAAGGTAGTCGTCCACTAGGCTACAACAATAAACAACGTGCGAATCGTGGCATTGAAACATGAGCGAAGTAGAACACCATAAAGAACAAGCGCCGCTCTGTGTGTGTGAGTTTGCTTGTTTGTGTGTATGTACGTGAGAGCTTAACAGCAGCGACGAGAATATCTAACAGCAACTATAACAGCCAGCTAACAGCAGGCAGGAATAGCGCAAGCCAGCAGTGAGAGAAGTGAGAGAGAGTGTCAGAGAGATTTAAGAACTGCCGCGCGGAAGCTGCAAAAACACGTGACGCGATTTCGATTACTTTGTTGCCTTTTTTTTGTGTTGTTTTTATTTTATATATATATATATATATATGTGTGTGTGTGTGTGTGTGTCTATATGTATATATGTATGTGCTTGGCACTATTAATTAAATTTCTCAATTCTTTATCGATTGCTTGCAGCCGTTTGACAGTTACAAATTTGAACATATTGACGAGTGTTGTGTCTGTGTGTGTTACCAACAAAAAGCTTGTCCAGCCACATCCACCATCGCAGTGAAGGAAAGCAGCATAAACAAATAGAGCAAAAAACATTACAAACAGAAAATATTTAAAAAAAAAACAACAAAAAAAAACAGTTATCAAAACAATCAAACAATCAATCAATCACAATAATATTAACAATATAATAATCATAATATAAACACAACAAATACAAGAAAGCAGCTGTAAAGAAAAACGACGTGTGTGTGTTGTATATTATTTTTTTTCAAAAAAACAATTTCTGCGACACGGCGTCCTCTGTGTTGTTGGGACAAAGGACAACTTAATCAAGGATTGCCTGCAAAAAAAAAATAAAAAAAATTATAAAAAAACAACAACAAATTGTAATACAAATCAAGCGATCACAACAACAAGCACAAAAACAAATACAAACTGAGCGAGCCAGGGAGTGAACGCACGTGCGAGTGAGAGAGAGAGAGAGTGAGAGCGAGAGAGGGAGCAGAAGTCACGTCACGATGAGCGGTCGTCCAAGAACCTCCTCCTTCGCCGAGGGCAACAAACAGTCACCGAGTCTGGTGCTAGGCGGCGTCAAAACCTGCAGTGAGTACTCTATTTGTTATTGTATACATATGTATGTTATATGATCCCAAACCATCACTTTATTGTAAACAAACACATTTTTTAAATAATCAGCTTGGATTACCATCCATGCCACACACTCCCCGATATTGACTCTCTGTTTACTGGCACCAAAGCAATTGCTGATCAAATCGTTGTTAATTGCACTTTGTTTGTTTTCTTACTGTCTGTTTGTGATTTCAACTTTGGGGAATCCCCAATTATGTCATGCAGCTTTGTGTATTTAATGCTGTTCATATGTACATAGATACATTGTATATAGATACAAATTTAATATATAATTGGATTCGATTGGACAAATGTTTTCATATCAAATGCAAAAGTTAAAAAAAACAAATAAAACATTTTAAATAATATCAAAGATCTTCAAGATCGTCTGCTCTGGTAGTACTATATTCCACTATTCCACCCCCTCAATTTATAGTTTGTTTTTGCCCATTTGTCTAGTTCTTAAAATAATTAAAAA
Organism: Drosophila maculinotata; assembly: GCA_035045305.1. NCBI lineage: Eukaryota > Metazoa > Arthropoda > Insecta > Diptera > Drosophilidae > Drosophila > Drosophila maculinotata. The sequence continues at coordinate 9,836,928 of JAWNPD010000679.1, read as the reverse complement.
TCGGGCTTAGCAGTTTCTTAATAGATTTAAAAAACCCGCTTTTGGCTAGATTTGCTGGCTTGTAAATTCAAACCGGTTTTGGATATCCTACTAAAACTATCGTTGGCCAAATATTAAACCGGTTCTGAGTTGTTGTTAATATTATAAATTCTATTACCGCATCGCAAAAAAAAAAAAACACTAAGAAGATGAGCGCAACTGCATTTTATTAGCCTTATAAAGAAGTCGAATGATTAAGGATAAAAACCAATCCTAACCTATCGGTATGCCAAAGATTGTTATACGATTGTTTTCTGAACTGTGTTCAATGTGAAATTAAATTTATAACTGCATAGGGATATTTATCACATTAAATATAAAAAAATAGTAATTGAATAATTTTAACAAGTTTCTCGTTTGCTTCGCCCCTTGTATATGTGTGTGTGTGTATTATGAGAGAGAGAGAAAGAGAGCGGAGCTTTGGAATATGAGGCAGCTTGGTTAACCGTTATCAGCAGCTTGTAGCTTTTGTCCGTTATCAGCTGCTTAGAGCGGATTTTGCAACAACAGCTGACTGGGACGGAATGCCGTGATTGCACCTTGCCAGAGAGCGAGAGCCAGTGAGTGAGCGAGATAGCTAGTGTCTGTCACCTGGAAAACATAACCCCCGATGATTCCGTCATTCGCCTCTCTCTATCGGTTTCTTGCTCTCTTTTTGCTGCATGATCGCTGATGCGATTATACAGTTAGACGGTGCTTGCTAGAGCTTTTAGGATAGAGAATGAGGGAGAAATAAAGATAAAGAGGGAGAGAGAGCGGGCGGGAGAGAGTCACGCGCTGATCCGTTAGCTGCGTGTTTTATTGTTGCTATTTTTTTTTTGCTGTCTTCTTTTGCGTTGTTGCATTTCTTTTGCACACGCCCACACACACACACACACACACACACACACATATTTTTGCACACTCAGTTTGAAGTTTGATTTTGCGATAAGTCGTGAATTTGTGTTACGGGGATTGCACAGTTCATTGCTTAGTATTGACTAATGTCATAAAAAAAGCTTTCTACTTGGCCAACATTTTGTTATACTTACATTTTTAATATTTTCATTGGGATATACATTTTATATACAAATTTGTATAAATGTTTAGCAACATTCACTAAAGTATTTATATATTTAAGTTAAATTTTTTTTTTTTTTATTACAAATGGTTTAGAACTTAAAGAGCAACCCTCGAGTTTGCTATTTGATATTAAAAGCCACAGTAAATGGGCAAATTATCAGTGTGCATGCCTCATCGTCAACGTCATCGACAGCGTCAACTTCAACGCCCAAGTCGACGTCGCCGTCGACGTCATCGTGAACGAGAGCATCGGGAGCAGTGTGTCGCCCCGTTGACAATGCAAAAGCCGCCTTCTCTGGCAATTCTTGAATCTAGATAGCCAGCCCAGCCGTCCCTCTGGGCCCCTTGAACCCCCAGCAGCTGTCAGAAAATTCAGTTTTGCAGCGCCAGCGAGTTTAATCGATTTCACACTCACACTCACTCGCACACACAGCACACAGCACACACACATACAGTTACAAAACCATCGCTTACTCACCACAGGCGCGCTCTTTATACATTTATCTGGCACGCTTGCTCTCTTGCTCTGCCATTTGCGAAAATTCGCTTTGCGTGTGGCACAGTGGTGCAATGCAATGGCCGCGCCGGTCACGTAAGCGACCGCGACCCCACTGTGCACAAAGGTGATGGCGCTGCGGCTGCGACGGCGACGTCGACGTCGAGTGCCGCTGTTTTGTCTGTTGCGCACCGAAAAATAAAAATTAAATTGTATTCCAACACACACACACACATATTCGAAAAACAACATAAATACACATACACACACACACATACAGGTACGAAGCGAAGTTCGCTCAAAGTAGCCGCCACCGCCAAATCCACAGCATGGAGTGTATGACGTGCATGCCAGCACAGCGAATTCGCACACAGATATACACACACACTCGAACAGTTTCACCTCACACGACCTTCCGCCTCGCTCTCTCTCTCTGTCTCTATCTCTCTCCTTTTTGTCTCTCAACCCGCCCGTTGGTCTGTCGGTGTGTGTGTGTGTGTGTGTATGTGTTTTATGCTCTCACAGAGCGAAATGTCGACATCATCGAGTACTCGTGTTGTTGGTATGTTTTTGTGTATGTATGTGTGTTTTTTTTTTCGCCGCAACATTCGCCGCTGACGCTACACTGCATACAGTTGTGTGTTGATGAGTTGAATTGCTGCTCGTTGCTCGCTGCTCGTGTTATTTTTCGCTCTGGCTTTTTAGTAGCACGAAATTCGTCGAAGTAACGCTGAGAAATAACGCAGGAACAACGCGCGCGTTCTAACTTCACTTTACTTTTCCACGGTTGTTCGCTGTTGTTTTTTTTTTTTACACTTTACTTCTCGCTTTTTGTTTAATTTTGTTGTGTGCCTATGTGTGTGTGCTCTTGTGTATGTATTTAACGGTGCTGCTGAAGCAAACACACGAAAAATGTAAAGAATTAAATATATTTGAACTGAATGTGAAAGAAAAGCGCAGTCAGAACGTGAAAAGTGCCAGCGCCCAGCGATTGCAATACTTTTTAGTTTCCCTCTCGCTCTCTGTCTCATCACTGCATTCTATAACGGCCCTCAACAATCGACGCTGCTGTGTCTCCCCACACCCTCTGTGTGTGTGTGCGTGTGTGAGTGTGTGTGCGCTGTCAGCAGCGACGTCGACGGCGAAGGCGAAATTTTGCTGCCGGTCGCCCCCTACCACCTACCCCCCCTGCAAAGAAAGTTCTTAAGCAGCACAACAACAAGAAGAGCACTCGAGTAAGAAGGTCAACATTCAAAACGCTCTCTCGCCGCGTGCTCTCTAAAAAACAACAGCAACAACAACAACATCCAGAATAAAAGCGCAGCAGTGGCGGCGCTGCACAGCGTTTTTCTCTTTTTTCGCTTCTACTGCTGGCTGCTGAAGGTGACGAGCATGTTGATCAACCGCGGCTCACTGCTTGAAGGTAAAACACAAAACAAAAATAAGAAAAAAATACAAAAAAAATGCAATACTAGTTAAAATGCTGTAAAAATAATTACTTTTTAATTGTATCTCACACACACACACACACACACACACAGAGAGAGTCTGTAGAAATTGATGTTCTTACTTCTTCTCTCTTTTATATACAGTTGTCTCTGGCAACATGTGTTTGAGTGTGTGCACAGTTTCATCTCTCTTTCTCGCTCTTTCGCGCGCGCAAATTCGTTAACCTGTCGCGGTCGTTTGATGATCGCCTGCGTAAGAGAGGGAGAGAGAGAGCGAGAGAGTGAGATTTTGCGCGGGCAAAAAACTAAGTTCAATTAATACTTATTATGAATTTGGAATGTGCATGTGAACGGTTGAATGCGTGCGTGTGTGTTTGTGTGTGTGTGTGTGTGTGTTTGTGTGTGTGTGAACAGGTGAACATCTTAATTAAATGTACACGCAAAAGATGGCGCTCATCATAATTGGGGAAAAGGAGGTGTCAAAGGACACAGGGTGGTCATGGTTGAAACGGTGAAATATTATAATACATACATCATTATTTTAGTTATACGAGTATTATGAGAACTTATGCAAGTTTTGCTAACTTAAGAATATAATAGAGTGGAATATAAAGTACAAATTATGATAACACTGTTAATATAATTTGTATTATCTTTGCTAACTCCACCAGAATAAAGGGAAATTTAGATATATAATTTATATACAACAAATAGGTGAGAGTTCTAGTTTCAAGTCTCCTCTCTGCAAATTAAATATTTTCTTATGCAATTAATCAAGAACAAATATAAGGTATTCAAATAGTAAAAAAATTTTTACTATATATGTAACGTCAACTTTCATTTTAAATAACGTTAAACCGATCGTAAACTATTCTAAAATTGAATCAACTCTGTAAACAATGTCAAATCACATATATATTCATAACGAACGTAAACTCTTCTAAAATCAACAAAACTTAACGAAACTTAAAAACACGTGCAACTTTAAAACGTACAAAGCGTTTGCCAGGACAATTATAAACTCAATACCTGAACAGTCGGTCCTGATTTTGACACTGGGGAAACATTGAAACAAATAATATCCATCGTCAGTAAATCGTCATGAAGAGCATTAAAGCCGCATCGACTATACAGAGTCTTGGTAAATATTTACATATTATTAAAAACGTTATAGTTTTCCTAAATCTATTATATTTGGTACTTGTACAAATATATTTATATATATATATATAGTTTCATATATAGTTTCAGTTTGAATATTAAAGCATCGATTGCTGAAAAACAAAATTTGTTTAAAAACAATAGAACCGCAATAATATGAGCCACAATAGTAATAACAATTTTAAACTTTCTTCATCTCTGTTGCAAACAAATTTCTTTTTGGCATTTTCCCTTCCTCTTTCATATTACAACTTTCTTTTTGGAGAGCAAAAATGAAACATTCACTTTGTTAATAATAATACCAAATTATATTTTTATTAACATTATTTTCTTATCTTCCTTGTAATTTAAAGTTGATTATTAGCTATTCACCCTTATAGGGAAATAAAATTTACAGTGTTGCCCAATTGCAATTTTGTATAGTGGACAATGTACTCTTTTTCACATATGGCAACGTCAATCAAAATTTAATGAATATTATTTGAGCTATAGTTTGGAATAGTAGAGCAGCTCATTTGGCATCACCTGCAAACATTATGTAAGCTGAACATTATTTACGCTCCTTTCACAATTTACGTACAAATTACAATTGGCGCAAACTTTTCAATACACTTAATTTTGACATTTCTAAAATCTGGCAACTTTGTAAAGCCGGCGGCAACTTTGTAAGTCGGCCTGCCATCTGTTTTTTGCCAGTCCTGCCAACTCTTCTATTAACCGCGTTGCCAGATTTGTAGACAATAGTTATCATGAGCACGAGAAAACGACACTGATTATAACATGCTTATAAGCTTATCATCATTATAACTATACTATAAAACGGCACTTAGTATAACAGAGCTAATAGATGTATTAAGCATTCCAATATCAATAGTTTTATGAAACTTTATTTAATTGGTTTTTTATTGCCAATCTTTTCTTTAATATTTTGAGTCGTGTCGTGTCACGTACGCAAACACGATGCTCTCCCAATGCTCTCTTATACTCTTTATTTTTCTAATGTAAATCAAATGCAGAAGGTGCTAATTTTGGGATAGACCCTCCCCCCCCCCCACTCGTTGTCACTTCAGTAATTTCTTGTAAAGTTGTGTTACAAATTATGTTTGTATATATGCATGCAATTGACATGTGATTTTTACTCTCCTACGCTTCTGCACAGAGAGAGCGAAAGAGAGAGCGCGCATAACAGTCGTTTGACTGCTAAGCTCTCTCTCTCGCTCTCTCTCTCTCTCTCAGTTTTTAGTGCTCTGTCCTCGCTCTGCTTCGGTTCGGTTTGTTCGATTGATCGTGCGTTGCCATTGCTGCTGCCGCTGCTGCTGCTGCGACGTTGCGTCGCTGCTAACGCTGGCGTCTTTTGGCGTAAACAAGATAATGACCCACATACATAGACAGACGGGCGGACAGACAGACAGACGGACGGACGGACGGACGGGGGCGCATACTGAACGTTCAGGCAAGCGGCACAATGCAACGCGAGAATGTTGTTAGTAATTTGATACCCTGTACCCACAACGTAAAACGAGTATATGGGTTAAACTTTCTGAATGCAATATATATGTTGCAGTTTTCAATTCACTGGGTTTGCGTCACAGTTTTAGAGTTTTAGTTTTTTTTTGCAATTGCCTTACACTGTTTCATAATACGCGGCAGAGTATTGCTCAGTCTGCTACATTCTTCTATGATTTGTAGCTGCTCTTTGTTCTTTGCCTTGCTGGCCGACTCTTTCATAAATATTTAATTTCTACTTATTTATGTATTTTATATTCGTTTGCTGCCTCCCCAAACGGAAAAAAGAAAATGCCTCCGTCTGCTCCAATTGTGATATTCGCTTGTTCAATTGGCCGCTAGCCAGATTTGTGCCCTAAATTATGTGTCTTGTTTTTTGCAATTTATGAAATTGCACAAAGAGATTTGAATTTGCATCAAATGTGAATATCCTGCGATCATTTGCGAACGCATATAAAGTACACAAAAACAAGCGTCATTTCCCCCAAACGGAGGCCGTCGGCCCGATTCATATATATATATATAATATGTATATACACCATATAATATTCGGTTCGTAGAGACACAAAGCCAATTGCATCTATGGTGTACAGTGTACACTGTACAGAAACAAAAACGTATTCAAGTTTAAATTATATTCTAATATCTGAACAATTGGTTTCAATTTGTTTCTAAACGGTTACAATTACTTATCTTATTGATGATGAGTAGAAAGGAAATTTGTACTATCGTAAAGATTTGCACATATTGTTATTTAACCGGGCCCAACTCACATTGCATGTGAGCTTTCTCTCGAATTTCGCCTCGAATTTAATATATTTTTTTTTTACTCTCTTGTTATTGATGTGCTGATTAGCACAATGATCATGCAATGATTGCAATCTGATCATATTTGTCGGCATGAAATATGGATAGCAGATATTTGTATATACATCAGCTGGCATAGAAAATAAATAGTGATACATAGTACAATCTAAAATGCCACACAAAAGCTATTAAAAATGGTTTAGAAAAATGTTATCTGGGGTCAGTTCAAAATTACTAACTACCATAACTCTGCCAAAACGGAACCTATTTTCAAGTCGAAGGATATTTTGTTAATGGTTTGTCATCTTGAATATCTCAATATTTTCGGCTATCATGACAACATTTTCGACATACCAAGTTCCCCAGTCCCTTGGTAAACCTTTCCTAGACTTCAAGCTGCCATAACTGAACCGATTTTCAATCTGTAGGCAACTTTGATCACGGTTTGGCATCTTTAATATTTCTACATTCAGCAATCTGATAACCCAAATTTTTTCGGGCCATAATTTTGGTAAGACCTTACCGATTCTTAAAAGCTTTGTCTTTTTGGTGACGTTTCAACTTATTTATTACTACTTTACTTAAAACTATTTAATTTAATTAAACTATTCAATTTAATAATACTTTTCAAAGTGTAACTATTATTTTGGCCATATGTGTATGTATAGGATTACTCGGATTGTTTTGATTGAAGAAGCTTGGATTACAAGTCCCGAGAATTTGCTTTAGATTTAAGCTTGATTTAGAAGTATGCCAACATTTTCTTGTCAAAATTTTCTATTGAATTTTATATTTATGTTGCCCCCATAGAAGAAATTTAATATCTAACCAACCAGTACAATTGTCTTGGGGGCGCTTTCGTGGTAAAATTACCATTAACAATTTCGGAATACGGTTTGAAAAACAGTCAACAAAATAGCGTCACCAGTTAAATCAAGCAAATCGGCCACCAATCGGCCGATGCGGCTGAAAGGCGATGCTCGCGAGGGTGGCATCACCAAGTTCGGCAAAGAAACGACTTCAAAGCAATCGGGCTCCACCAGCCGTTTCAATCCAGCTAAGGGCTTCGACAAGCATTTTGTGCAATCCACGCCTGGTTAGTCGATAGCTGCCTTCCTATATTTGCATATAGTATATCTAGCTAATTAACTAATATAATTAAATATATCGATCGCATAACATTCTGAAATGTCAAACTAATCCCATTGTTTCCTTCTCTCTATTTCTTTTCAGGTAAGTTTCACAAGCAATAATCGTTTCTATCGATAAATACTAAATACTGATTTTTAAGTGTGGGTAAGCGAGCAAACATTTTCTATATACACACATAAATACACATACATGCATACATACATCAGTTTTAAAGCTTAAAGCTTAAGACAATCCAAGGCGAGTGTGACATACAAGTAACGGCACATAAAGCTCTTACGATATAAATAGCTTTATTTATGCAACTACTACTGAAAGTTGCTTATATTTATAATTCTAACTGACCACTAAATCAGTGTTACAAAGTGGTTACCAGTTTATGGTTTTATAAGTAAAAAAAAAAAATCAATATTTTAAGTGTCACATACTTTTAGGCGACGCATGAAAATTTCCCCTATCAACCAGCTTGGCAAATAATTCGTGCAATACAAGCAAAAAGTCCTTGATGTTGTTCTGTTTGAATTCAATCATAATACAGTTACGCCATCCCCCCTCTTCAGTGTTACTCAATGATTATTGCATATGATTTGTACATCGACGTCATCTAATCGAAAGCTGCACGAGTTATAGCAAGTCAAGCAGCAACAGCAGTCACACACACACACACACACCCCCCGCAACCCCACCCTAAACACTGCTAACAAGAATTTGTGGCGCTCTCTATACCACGCGCTCTTTTTAGCTTGCGCTCTCTCTCTCTCTCTCTCTCTCTGCCTCTGCCTCGGTCTCCCTCTCTTCTGCGCACGCTTGCTCTCTTTTCTTGCGTGGATCAACTTGCGGTTCTTCGCAAACGTTCAATGCTCCAGGGCGCAAAAAATGAAAAACCCCCACAACAACAAAATGTGAATTGAAATACACGCACACACGCACATATGTGTGTTGTGTGATGTGGTGACGCTGGCGTCGCTGCCGCCGCTGCTGTCGGCGTCGTAGCTGCGTTTTGACGTCGTCGCCGCCGCCGCCTGGGCTCCAAAGTGGCAAAGTTTTTTTTAGTTTACTCGCGTTGAATCTACCGAACAGGCGTATACGTATTTTTCGTCTCGTCTCGTGTCTCGTGTCTCTTCATCGTTTTCGTCTTCGTCTTCGTCTTTGCGCATTTCGCTTAGTTACGTCTACGTTTTCACCCGCCCCACCCCTCGACCTATTCGTAGGCAACAAAGCGCGCAAATCGTAAAAAGCAAATAAAACACAGTGAGAAAAGAAAAAATAAAACGAAATAATTATACCTAAAGTGAAACAGCAACGTTTTTTTTTGCTTTTCCTTTTTTTATTCAATTCGCGTAAATTATTTATTTATATGTACATATATAAATGTATATATAGACTTATTTTATTTACTATTTTTTTTGGTTGTTTGTGGTAATTGATTATTGTGTAGTGCAGTGTAATTAATTTATAACATAATCAAATTTCATTAAACTCAATTTTTTTGGAATTGTTGCTTTGATTTCACATTTGATTGTTGTTGTCCGCTTCGGCTAAAAATATAACACAAAAAACGTTGATAGATAAAAAAAAATGTGAAAAAAATGGAAGCAAAGTTTTGCGATTTTTTGTAAATGGCTGAGTTGAAATGTTTGTCTGCAAAACTTTTTTTAATTGTATCTTTGATATATTTTATGCAGATCGATTTTATGTTTTTATTTTCGATTATCGATTAGCGATTATCGCTGCGAAAGTTCTAGAAAGCTTTGCTAATGTTTATATATGTGTGGGAGTGGGAGTGGGAGAGAGCATAGTCAGTCAATGGAGCAGCATGGCGCCACTTGTACCCCCTCGGCCTCCCCCTTGTGCCGCTCATTGTAGCGCTGTAGCAAAAAAATTCATCAATGGAAAAGTTTGCAATATCTTGCATCTCGCTCGCACGCCACGCAACAAGTGAGCAGAAATGAAAAAGAAAAAAAAAACGGCGCCTCTTGCTGTTTTCGCCGTCTCTTCGTCTTCGTCTTCGCTTGGCATCCAGCAGCATCTCAGCAGCGGCAGCGTCAGCGAAGCGCGTCTTCAAACCAGTTTCGTTTCACAGTGTTGTTGTTGCTGTTATACTTGTACTTGTAACTGTTGCTGTTGTTGTTGTTGTTGCTGCTGCTGCGGCTGCGCGCTAATTGGGTGGATTTTGCTAGCGTTTAAATTGTACCTTACTCTCTCTCGCTCTCTCTCTCTCTCTCTGTCTAATGTGATATTCTTTTTTCTACTGCTGCTGCGCCGTCGCAACTCTGCATTTGTTTATGGGCAAAAGTTCTTCCAGACGCTTTTGATGAGGTTTGTGGTAGAGAGGCGGTGTGGTGTGGTGGGTTATTGGTTTGAAGGCAAGTACGTGCATGCAATTTCTTATTGGCGACAATGTTGAAATAAGCACACACACCTACAAACACGTACACACACAAACACACACATGCAGACAAGCGCATGCCTTGGGCCAAAAGTGAATTATTCATGTTGTTGTTGTTGCTGCTGCTGCCGTCGTTGCCAGTGGAAAATTCCCAAAAAAAGTTCGCATGAACTGGGGCCCCCATCCTTGTGCCGGCGTTGGCCCCCCACTCCGCACCCCGCTCGCAGCGCAAAGCAGAAGTCAAGTCAGTCAACGTCTTTCTTTTTTTTATTTTTGCTGCCTTTGCGCGCTCTTTCGCTTCACTTTTTGTATTATTTATTTTGTATGTTTTTTTTTTTTTATAAAAATAGCACAGACGAAGAAATGTTTGCACACAACAGCAACAACAACAACAGCAACGTCTGCTGCTCATTTTCATGTCTTTACTTTTTGTGTGTTGCTCTTTTTATGTGCTTCTAATACACAAACAATTTTGCATTACGTTGGCAATATCTCTCTCCATTTCCCTCTCTCTCTTTCTCGTGGATTACTTTGCAATCTCTTGGCGCGCACACACCCACGCATTAAATATGTCATTGGTTCAAGGCAACAAACAGTCGATCAGTAAGAAAATCAAAAGCTTGCAAACAAAAAAAAAAAGAAGTGTTTTTGTGATGCGCTGACTGAGCTTTCAGCTGCGCACGCTCTCTTTCCAATTCATTGCTAACTTTTGTGGAAGGCGATTTTTTCTCTTTTAGTGCGCAAATGCAAATTGTCTGCACAGTGTTGCCATCAACGAAAAGAAATGCCAGAAAATGCTAGAAAAATCGCATGCGCTATTAAGTATTTTATTTGCGAAAGAAGTTGTTTATTTTGAGCTTAAAAAAAGCTAGAACTAGCTAAAAAAAAAAGAAGCTCTCACTGATTTGTACTTTTTTGTTGCGTTTCCCACGCGTACCGCCAATGCGCATCTTGTTTGAATGCCCTTTTTGTTCCTTTTGCCGCAAGCTGTTTATAAATATTTTCACGTACATATATGTGTACATAATATATGTATATGCGTATATAGTATTTATTTAGTATTTATTCAGGCATGTGTGTCTTGTTGTTGTTTTTATATGGCATAATGACGCTAATGATGACGCCCATAAGCGAACCGATTTCAAGTTGCTGCGATTTCTCACGCCCATTTTTGGAGCTGCGCACTTTGCACAAAACCAGAAACGTTCGTGTCCCCACAACAACAACAAAAACAACAACAAAGTGCGTTCGTGGCAGACAAAAACAAGTGTAACAGCGCCAGCAACAACAAAAAACAAAAAACACAAACTGAAACAACAAAAAAAAATAAAATAATAATAATAATAAACACACACGTTTCAATTTGACATGCACAACGGGAATTTGTCTCTTTAAGTGATATTTTCCGGCGTACAGATGTCGACGTCTTCTTCGTCATCTTCTTATTATTCTTCTTCTTTACTCCTTGCATTGTGTTTTTGTTTCGATTAACAATAAAGCACAAAGGGAAGGGCAATAAACAGCAGACGACACTGGCGAGCACGCGCTGTTCCATTCCATGCGTTCCCACTGAATGCTAAATGCCACACATTATGACAGTATGACTTGCATTTCATTCTTTGTTGTTACCACCTGTCCGTTAACGTTTGTTTACGATATTCAATCAACTTATATCAGAAAATATAAAGGGTATTCTAATTTGGTTTAATTCAGTTGTGTATCATTCCAATTGGAAACGAAACAAGCGAAATACCATAATGGAATTTATGGCCAATTGGCGTTTAACTGGTTTTACTGCACAATCTATAGATGGGCATTTTGCATAGGTGCATGAGTTGCCAATAAATTACAAACTGTAACTTGATGTAGCGTGTTCCATTCCATTTGTTATCCGTCTACTTTGTGTTGTATGTATTATTGATTGGAATTAATTATCGCATGGGTGAAAATAATTAAACGTCAACTAGAAATGTCACCCGATGGGTTGCTTGGTGAGCGGAAGTTGAGCTAGGGGGGGTGCAGTGGTGGATGCAGGGGGGGGGGGGCGGTACATACGTTTCTACGTTGTTTAGTTAATGCGAGAATGTGGAAAGTGCTTTTGAACTTTTGGCAAGAATGCGTGAAAGGCGTTTTTCTCCATTTTCCGCCAGTTGCCATAATAACTATATAGACAAATTAATTGCGCATATTTATGTTGTTTGTTGCGGGCTAATTAAGCACACAATATTTGTATTATTATCGTTAAATATACGCTATATACACAACTATGTACATACATACATACATATATACGCCTAAGCGAGACCCTCGAAATGATTTAGCTTTGGCTTTGACTGTTGTTGTTGTCGTTTTGTTGAGGCCAAATAGCTAACCCTAACTTCTTGCACTTCTAAACCGAACCCCTACCCCAACGCCCCCTCTCTTAACCAACTTCACAAGGCCGTTTATAGCGCACGATAAACATTTATAATATTTAGAAAGTTACGTGCTGTAGATATTGTTTTTCTGACTTTGCCTTTGATTGATTTGTGCGGCAAACGCAATTATACATTATATATCATGTATAAGCTACATACATATATAGCCCTCTGCCTGCCCCCCAAACTTTGTGCACCTGTCAGCTACAGTTACGGGTTAATGGCTTACTGCAAACTTTTGTACTGATTTTTCGGCCTTGGACTTAGCCGGATTTGTCCGGATTTGCAGGTGTTATGTGTCTGGCTAATCTTGGCGTGTCCAAATCTAATGGATCAACACATTGATTTAACAATTGAGCCGAAAATAGATTTTTGGATCCATTTTTAGGTGTAAACCTTTCGCACGCAATTATCGCCTGTGTCTGGTCTATTTTTATTTTAAAATGCAATTTTTGTTGTTTTTTTTTTCTTTGCCCGAATTAAATTTAATGTGCGACGCGTGTAGCGGTTTTTTGTCACATGATCGATCGATTTATCAGCTACAGCCTCAAACTTTCCAGATCAGTGGGAAGTGGAACAAAACGGAATACACGAAACGCGCAACAAAACGAGACGAAACGAGACGAGACGAGACGGTATTAACAATGGACTTGCGAACAACAAAAGACTTGCAAATATTTCTTTGCTGCTGGCATCGTTCATTCTCTAATTATGGCAATTAGCGAGCCGGTCTATCGGAATTAGCACATCTCTAATGTTGTTTGCTGTCCCTGTTCCTATACCCGTCCCTGTCCCCGTCCCCGGCCTCGCCGGCGTGCAAACTAAATTAGCACGTCACGAAAGAGAACCCAAAACAGAGCCAGCGAACGGGAAAGAGTCGAAATTAACATAATAATAATTTGTTGTAAGCAGGCTGTAATGATATGAATGGAATTGGAACACTGTGTTCGCTTCCCCACCTCAATGAACCTATGTCATTTTCATTTTCCTGGTCTATAGAAATGATTAATTAGCAGGCATTTTTAAAAAGGATACGTTTCCACTGTTTGCTGCGTTTATAATATATTTATTTGTTTTTGATTGCCTTGCAGCCCAATTAGCACTTTGTTATTTATATGTGAAAAATAAATTAATGCGATTTTCTGAACTTGGTATGGGGCGGAATGCCTAGCAAGGCGGTTCAATGCAGTTCAACAGCAAATAACAAATACCAAATAATAAATAACAAATAACAAATAGTAAATAGTAAATTGTATAAAATATATATCAAGTTCGAGTTGCAATCAATTCATTTGTCCCCGCAATTAGCGGCTGGCAATTTACTCGCGACTCTCGCATTAATATTACTTGTAAATGCGTGTCACGTGCTCCAAAAAAGAGCCACCCACCCATGGGGGCGGGCTAGGAGGCGGATGTGTTGTATAACGGCGCAAGTGCAGTTACACTTGAGAAAGTGGATCTAGTAATCTTATCTTATGCAATCAGCCAATACGTATGAAACTCGAACAAAAAACACCCGAATTTGAACTAAAAATTATACATAATTTTAGCTAGTTTAGTTGGGAATGCAAATTGAAAAGCTTTTATTGCAAGTGCGGAAAGTTTGTGAAGCTTTGCCTGCAGCGTTGGCTAACTTAATTGGGAACTGCAAACGGTAGTTTGTAAATTAATTAATTATTTCACATTTGTCAAATTCTCATTTTTATGGCTATGTACTTTATAATGTTTGTTTCAGTTTGCCCAATCACCAGAGTTTCACAAGTTTGTTAGATGGTCTATTTTTAGGTTAGAATTTTTGAAAAAAAGTGCAGTTAGCTGCTGGTTGCTTACTGATTAGGAATCTAGTGTGATAATAAATATAATTATCGATAATTATTTGTATAAATCTGAACAATCGTTCCATTTCTTTTAAATTGTGTACTTATTTTATGACAGCAAACCTTTGTGTTGTGGAATGTGTGTGGAATGCAAAGCACTTGACAAGAAATTTAACATTCATTTTCATCGTGACCTTATCAACGGCAAGCAGCAAGCAACACACACATACACACATACATATGTGTGTATATGTATATGTATATGTGTTACTCCCAGCAAACGCAACCAAGCGAGAGTCATAATCAAAGTTGCCTTCTTGCCAGCGTCGTCATAAAGTTTTCTTATCAGCAATGCGACTGCACTCTCCCTCCCTCCCTCCCGCTCGCTCTCTCTCTCTCTCTCTTTTTCTGTTTGCCTATGGCTTCGTTTCGTATGTGTGTGTGTCTGTGTGCGTGCTTTTGTGCGTGTATTGACCTTTGTAACAAGACTGGCGCTGGCTTCTCGTTGCTCAAAACTTTTCAAGAAACTTTAACTTTCAAAGTTGACGTCGTAGTCGGCGTCGCTGCTGGCGTTGCAGTCGACGTTTGCCGGCTGACGCAAAAGCTGCCACGCATTGCGTCATTTGGCTGGTGGAAGAGAGCGCCAAACAGTGACGAAGCAAAAAGGCGAGTGAGAGAGAGAGAGATAGACAGAGAGAGAGAGAGAGAGCGCTGCTTCAGTGGCGGCATTTTTGTGCGCTCGTTTCTATACACTTTGCAAAGGGTGTTATGATTCTGTCACGTACTATGTAACGCATTGGCCCCCTAAAATATATAAGTGTATTTGTGCCTGAATTATTATTTCATATATATTTATTTTTATTGAGTCGACAAAAAACCCTTGTATGTTACTCGATAAATTAATTTAATACTTTTAAAATGTTGCAAATGTATAATATTAAAATCAAATATTAATTGATAAACGTTGCTGCAACTTTCTTTTTTTTGTTGCATTTTTCCACCATAATAATTATGATCATAAATAATTTTTACTTCCGACTAGGGTATTAAATATTCACCAACCCGCTGATATCTGCTATCATGTTTTTTTTCTTCATTTGGCTTTTATGTTTTTGGGGCACGCTGATGACGCATGCCCCAGTCATTCACGCAGTCAGAGCAGAGACTAAATACTAAAGACTAAATACTGAAGACAAGCAGGGGCAAGAAGCAGGCCATGGCAAAGGGGGCTGGGCGGGAGTCGGAGTAGGCGCGCAAAACTATAAATAAATACAACAACAAAAATACATACAAATTGTGGTGGGTCGGGGCGGGGGTGTGAAATGAAAAGAAAATAAATTAAAATTGTTGTGCGTAAAGGAAAAATCAATTTTCGCCGCTACTGAATCGAAACGTTTCTTGTTGTGATGTGATCTCTCTCGCTCTCTCCCGCTCTCATGCATTAGACTTGCTCGATTGGTGCTGCTAAGATCGCCTCAATGCCGCACGCGACATTTATAAGCTGTTGGTACACTAACGGTACATATGTATATTTATATAGTACATATATATATATACGTATACTTATACTTATACTTATATTTATACTTATACTTATACTGATACTTATACTTATACTTATACTTATACTTATACTTATACTTATACTTATACTTATACTTATACTTATACTTATACTTATACGTATACTTATACTTATACTTATGTGTGCCTTCAAATTGGCTGATGCAATTAATAACTCAGCTTGCGAACGGCGCAAATTCATCAGAGCAACTTCAGCTCAAGAGGCGGGAAAGGCCATAACATAAATTTGTAGATGTTATTTAATTTTTTTTCTTTGCTTCTTGGTTTTTTTGTTGTCCCGTTCATAATGGCGAGGGAGGAGTGGGGGTTTTTTTTTTTTTGCCATTCACAAATCAGGTTCACAGAATTCGTTTCACATTCGTGGTTAAGATGAATCACGAGACTTGTCAAAATACAAATTTGGATATATTTAGAGGGGGGATTCTTGGTATTTGGTTGTTTTTAATAAAAAAAAAACACGCAACAACAATGAATAATACATTCACGTGGAACCGTAGATTAAATACACTGGCAGACATCTGGCAAGATATACGTATATAGTATTCTGGAACATTTTAGATGGTAACTTTATTAATTGTTGAGTTTGGTCAGGATATTTTCAAAATCAAAATCGGTTTCATGCAACTCAATATTTAAACGATTGCTATGAATAATGGCCCAAATCGTCCGACTTCGATATATACAGCATAAAAATTACTTCTACGCTCGCAGATACCCTGTATTATGTTTCTTGTTCTCCTCCTTGTAGAATTGATAAATAACTTATATATTTAGTGACCGATCGTCATACAGTTTTCAAATCCTAAAGTTAATATTAAAATGTTTGAATACACAAGAATTCAAGGTTATTAACTTTATAAAAATTATTACAATTATTGTAGATGGTAAAAATGTATACAAAAAAGTCAAATATATAGGTTCTGTGATTCAATTGTGATTTAATTGATTTGTTGGGCGTAATTTACATTAGACATTACTCGAACATTTTCACAAACTAGTCATCATACCCTTCTTAACCATTTCGAACAGCTAGAGGCTAAAACAGAAAATCGTGCGTTACCAACGAATGCACTTGGAATGACAATTGTTGAACAATTTGAACTAGTTTTTCAATTGAATGCTTACAAACTCTTTTGTGAAAGGCACTCTTCAATACACCATCCCGCCCCCGCCCCCGCCCCCGCCCCCCCCACTTTTGTGGGGTTTGCTTGCTGCTTGCTTTTGTTGTTGAGTCATGCAAAACCGTTTCCGATGCTTTTACACCTCACCTTCTTCCCCTGATGTTATGTAAATTGATTGTTTTTTGGTGTTGGTGGTGGGGGGAGGAAATGTGTCTCGACTGTCATTGATGAGTGGCTTGCCATAACTGCATATTGTACAATGTACATACAAATACATACAAATTCCTTATACATATTACCACACACAAATGGACGTCTATATTGTAATGACTGATAATTATAATCTGTGGTTGCTCTCTTGTTGTTTTCGATGTTGTTGTTGCTGTTGTTGTGGCTGTTGTTGTCCTCGTTGCTGTTGTTGCTGTTGTTGCTGTTATGGCTGTTTACAGCTGTTGTCGCTGTTGCTGTTTACGCCTTTCTGTCTTTTGCCAATCATGCAAAACAATAATCACATTAACAAGAAGCAGACGCAGAAGAACGACAACAACAACAACAACAACAACAAATCATGCTGTCTGTTGCAGTCAACAACAGGTGCGCATAACTGGAAAAAGCATTCTCTTGCTATCTCTCTTACTCCCATACAAATACCCTGTTCGCATTGGCTAAACTTGCCTATTAGCCGTCGAACTTTGCTAACTGTAACTTTCTTAATTCGTATTTCTTGTAACTGAAACCAAAATTTAGAGAACAAAATGTATATAATTTTGTCTCTACAACTCGAACTTCATATATTCTTTATTTTCATATTTTAAACTTCATTTGGAGTGTCGTTTAAAATTGAATTTATCATAATATATATATATATATTATTTTTCTTTATAATCGAATTTTGTATATAAGCATCAGGGAAAGTGTATAATTTTTTGAATTGAGTTGAATTTTTAAGTAGTTTTGATCAAAGTGATGTATTATCTAAAAGAGTATTAGACAGTAGATAGATTAGGCAACAGCAGCGCTCTAACATGTTTGTAGTTATCTGAAAAAAGCCTATATAATTGCTATATGACTGTCATATAGATAGACACGGATACAGGGTATGGGTTTCAGGTACTTGGGTGGGTGCATGTTTTAGTTGCCACAGTTTCCTGCAACACGGTAAAGTACTTAAGCCCAAGTGTGATAAATAAGCGCTGGTAATAAACGGTGGCTGGCCGCCCGAATATCATTATTATTATTATTAATATTATTTTTATTTTTATTTGATTAATTAAGCTATTTGGCATTTGCGTTTAGATAAGATTGTGAATTGGCTGGAAGCACAAAAGAAACCCTCAAAATTGATTGACCATGAGCATTATTGGGCATGTGAACGTTGATTTTGGGCAGAGCAGAGTAACAGAAGAGTGAATGAAATTGTTAATGCGAATCGCTGCACTTGCTACCAATAACAGATCAATCAATTTGGCTGGCACAGAACGCATTTAGCTACCAGAGTTAATTGCATTCGTTATCAAGTTAAGATCACTTCACTTCACTTCACTTCACTTCAATTGATTTCACATTGGTTCAATTAACGTTGTTTTGTTTACTACTTAATTTGTGATTTACTTGTGTGTTTTTGTTTTAACTGCATTCACTTTCATTTCACCAACCTTGAATTTCAATTTCATTCTCAGCACATATTTTCTTTCAATCATAATAAACATGAAAATAAATGTCAAGTATCGAGTGACAAACAAGTTGCATATTTTTTGATCATGTAGCGCTCCAATGTTCCAATGCCATTTCGTTTCACATTGTCATTCCTATTGTTGTGTTTCACCAATTCCCGCCGTTCCCCACTTCTGATAGTCGGGCACCAAAATCAAAGTCGAATCCAAAAGTGCATTCATATCACGTTATTATCAAATTGGGTTAAATAATTAGCATATATAATTACACTGTGCAGCATGTGACAAGTCTTGACTTTGTAATATATGCAAGCAAATATAAATATAAATATAGAATATAAATATTTATTGCTATTGCTATTGCCTATTGTACTATGTGCGACAATGAGTTTCAACTACAAATTATCGCATTTGGAATGTCTGAGACGCAGTTGCTGATTCTTCTATTTGTTGTTCCTGTTGCTATTTAGAACATGACAGTGTTATACTTGTACATACTGATTGACTGACTGACTGACTGACTGATTGACTGACTGGCAGACAAGTGTGTAGCCCACTAATCGCATGTTTGGCTTTTTAGACCAAACACCTCTGCCTGCCTCATTTGCAGTGGCCCCAAAAGCAGTCATCACCCACTTGAAGCACCATTTACACTGGAAGAAAAACGCTGTTATAAACTCAACTGCAATTGGTTTAACATTCCCATCGTTAAGTAACTAAACTTTAGTGCTAAGTACGTAATTTCTTGATACAAGCTGACTTTGTTTTATTTTTAGTTGATATCAGTGTTGATTATCATTAAAACTTCTAAGAATTATAGCTTCATGTAATCATTGTTTTGATTTAAGAAATAAGCTAACTGTTTCATCTGAGTTGATTTGTGATTTTACTTTATTTGTGTAGAAAATTCGCTCATTTATTTTTCTCAGTGTATACCTATGTAGTGCCAGCTTGTACACATGCACTTATGGATATATTCTAGAATCTAGATTCTAGAATATATGAACGGTAACATATTAATATATATGGTTGTATCCCAGTCTTATTCTTCGCGGCTCCTTTGCTAAGACGTCAGCAAGTCGGTCCGTCCGGCGCTAAATCTGAGTAAACAGCACACGTCAACAGGCCAACGTCGACGTCAACATCGACGTCGACGATAGCAGCGACGTCGACGTCTGGTATTCGTATCTGTGCATTTATTGTGGTTGCTTCTGACATCTTCTCTCGCTCGGTTTGACTTTGCTTTGCTTTGCTTTGTCGCATTATTGTCATCTCATTGTCTTTATCGATTTGCGTCCCACAAACATATACATACATATATGCATATATATAATTGTATATATGTATATTATGTGTTGGCTTGTCAACTGTTTGCATGCCACAACAAACTAACGGCACTGTCGGCCGCCTGCCCCCGCATCTGTTATACATATATATACTACATAGTTGCCTGATTATCAGAGTGTTGCCTTGTCAACTCTGGTTTATTCTAGTTAACTTGTGCTCAAACCAATTACTTAACGCCCAATCATCCGATATCCTCGGCGAGCTCATAAGCTTAGCACCGAATGACGCACGGCTCAGTTCCTTGGGCTCCTTCCGCGCAGTGTCCCCTTTTAGATTACTTAGTATTTTGCCTTCCAAGTAACTAGATTTGCCCTTCCTAGACTTCAAGCTGTCATAACTTTGTCAAAACAGATGCGATTTTAAATCCCGATGGCATTTTGGTAATTTCTCGTCCTCTTTACTAATTATACACCAAAAGTTGACAAACTAAATATGTCAATTAACATGTCAAAGATGTTGACATGCTTAGATAAATCCTTTGAAAAGCCTTTCCCAAACTTTTCGATTTTCGATCTGGAGGACATTTTGTTACTTTGTCGTCTTCTAATGATCATAATAATCATGACTTGCTAAGCTACCTGTGCCTCGATGCGCTGCTACTTTCCATCTGGTTACAGGGTATCAACTAGTCGATCTCACTTCACTAGATCACACTTGGTTTTAGGGTCTAGGACGCTTGGCAATCAACCAAATTGAGTGATTCCAATGATCGTGGATCGAACTAAAAATAAAGTTTAATGCATTTGCGGCTGCAGCAGAAAAATCGACCCGCCTAACGGTAAATTCGCAATTAGTTTCGGTCTGGTGTGGTCTGTCTTCGGGTCTGGGCACTACGATCAAAATAGATCGGCGCATTGACCGAGGCAACTTGCAACGCAGCACAGTGGCGCCATCTGTTGTGGCGAAATGAGAACAGTAGCAGCATAAAATCATGAAAGTAAAAGGTTGTTACCTTCTCCAAGCTATCAGGCAACATAAAAGTAACAATATACATATATATGTATTTTATATATATATATATATATATATATATATATATATATATATATTTGCATGTCATTTGTGTAACAACAAATGGAAGGCATGAGGGCGCCACAAGAGATTTTGGTCGTCTTTATGTTGGGGCTTTACGAGTATTTGCCAAAGACTCGAAGACAACAAAAACACAAAACCAAAGACAATGGACAATGGACAAAGCCGAAGCAAATGATGAGCTACACATGGAGGAATGACTGGAATTGGAAATGGGAATTAGCAGAGGAAGGGGGAGGAAGGGAGAGGGGCAGAAAATGGAAATAGGATTGTGGGGCGGGTAGAAATGTAAACTCTTGTTATCAGACATTCAGTTTCATATCGCCTAATGACCGCATAAAATAACAGTAAACAAAAACAGTAACAAGAGCAGCTAAAGCTGTCACAATATCAATAATTGCATTTTGGGGGGCGTTGGGCATTTAAAAGCAATTACCCCATTTGACAGAACGATCAGCGCTAGACCCATTCGGACCTCACCTAGACGCACCTGCTGTCCACCTAATTGGACTTTCTAAACCCCCGGTAGGTGGGGGGTTGGGGGGTGGGGGTTTGATTGTCAAGATAATAACCAACCAGACCAAACTGGTTGTCAAACCAGACAAAGCAGTTAAATAACTGCAACTAGAAGTGTAAAGCATTTTCGGAACAAAGGAATTGCGGTCAACAACAAAGAACCGTTATGTGTCTTCAATGTGTCGCAAAGTGTACAGAAGTGCCCTTAAAGAACTTTTAGATGACATTCAATTACTATAAGCTACATTTTTTAATCATTGTGTTTTTAAATGTCAAAATATTTGACATACATTTCAAAATATTAAGATAACTAATTTTTATGTTATATAATTTATATATTATATATTTTTTTTATATTTTATATTTTTTATATTTTATATTTTTTATATTATATATTTTTTATATTATATATTTTTTATATTATATATTTTTTATATTAAATAGTTGTCTGATGTTAAAAATATATTGTCCAAATATTCGTAACTAAAAAGCTTTTCATACAAAAAGAATAAAAAGCACTTGAAATTGTTATACCCTCTGCAAAGCTCGATTTCGGAAATGTGCTCGAACCACAGCTTATATAAAGTCAGGTCTTGACTAATTGTAGTATTTCTCAAGAATCGATATGAACAACAACAACAACAACAATAGCAGCAATAACCAGAACCCTGCTTTCAACCCTTGCCTGATTTCGATTCTATTTATACGTGACACCTTCCACCCGTACACCCCGCGAGATACAACAATGTTGTATGTACATATATTAACATGTAGTTTGCCGTGCACGTGTCGATGTGCCGTAGAATTATCGACATGCAAGTTCAAGTCCGACGGACGACAACAAAGAGTTTTAACCTAACCACAACAAAAGTGGCAAACGACTAAGCTCAACTCATTTGCCATGTAAATTGAGGTAGCCTTTAGAGAGGGGGCCCGCCCGCAGGCCCCCTAATAGCAGTGTATGTGTGTGTGTGTGTCTACTCCCTGCTCTGTGGACACGTTGCGGGAAAGAAAGAAAGAAAGTAAGAAAGCAAGGAAAGTTATTGCCAGCATGGTCGTTGCTGTCATTGTTGTTGACTTGATGTTAGCGCACAATTTATATTTAATAAATAAAAAGGCGCCACACAGGGTTGACTTCTGTTTGAGTGGGGAACACATACACACACACCTACCCCATACCCATTAATTGTGTAAGAGGAGGGTTCTATGGGTTCCTATGCACCTGCCCATGTACCTACCTACGCTCAATGTCATGTCGATAAAAAAACAAATATACACACACCCTAAAGTGCGCACTTGTTGTGGATAACGGTAGTGGACAGCTAAGACAGTGGAAATAGAACATACAAAATGTATACGTTGTTGAAGAAGGTAGTTCTTGGTATATCTAGTAATTAAGTCAAATGTCAAATGTCAAATGGTTAAGTTGTCAAGGTGAACAAATAATAACTGCACATATATCGATTGATTCCACTGACACATTTTATCCAACTACAAATTCCCATTATTTTTTATATTTTATGTTTTCTGCTTAATTGCAATCTCTACCAAGAAATGTACGAAAATACTCGGCTTTTAATAAGAAGTGCAATTTCCAATTCAATCAAAGTGGTTTTCTCAATAATATAGAAATTAGTTCACTATTATTGTATTGAAGTATGAAACTCAATAGAAAGCAATATAAGATTTGTTACTGTGTAGAGTAACCTATTCAACCTACAACCTGAAATCCGAAACCATTTGACATTATATTATATATGTGTGCATTATTACGTTCTAGGAATGGTAAGGGGGGAGAGGCACGTTGCGTCTTGGCTTGTTGTGTCACCCTGTTCGGTTCGGCTCGGTTCGGTTCCATTTCATTTCGTTACGACGACACTCCTCTCTAATTTGCGCTAATGCGCCATTGACCAACGACAGCAGCTAAAACGTGTGGCTTTCTTTATGGCCATATTGCCAGCGCTTTCCTTTCCTTTCCTTTCCTTTCCTTGCCTTGCCTTGCCTTGCCTTGCCTTTCCTGCCCACTTGTCGTGTCCACTTGCAGTCCTTTGTCAACAGTCTTTGCGTGTGCTTAGCCCCAAGTTCATTGCAAATGGACATAACCCAATGCGGCAACAACAACAACAACAACAACAGCAGGTAGCGCACGCGCCTTGAAGTTAACTTGAAAATTTTCCACTGTTTGCACTTGAGCAGCGAAGCAACTACTAACATTGTGCCTTATGCCTGTTGCCCTTGTTGTTGTTGTTAATTTTTTACTATATGTACATTATTAATAAGTTAAGAAAACCCCGCGGAACCCTTGCGTACCGTTACATTTAACCCGTTTGTCGTTTATTGCGGCCGTTTCTTTTCTCATGTTTTGATTCTGCTTAACTTGATTTAACACCTGCAATTGTAAATTCTACATTATCACTGTTTTAGGGGCATGAACGAGCGAACAAGTAACGGCCAGAAGAGAGCTTGACATTTTTTAATACACACTGAGAAAAAAAGAACAGCATTGTCAAACTTACAATTCACACTTTACAATATTTTTTATCAATACTTTAATTCAGGCTTTGATCAATTTTTAATTATCTTAATAAATTCCAAAGCCCTTCTTTTCAAGGGCTTACACTTAAAATCTATTACAAAAATATTCTGATAAAATATTCGAAATAAAAAACATGCTTTTAACTTGAGATTTCAATGAATGTTGACACATTTTTATTTGAAAATGAAGCAACTTTGCCCATCAAGCACAACATTTTAATTAATTTAAAGTGCGCGCATGGCAATAATTAATTAATAGTATGATTATCATTTTGTAATCAGAGTTAGTCACATTAAATTGTAATATGACATAAATCAAAGATGATCATATTATATTTGAATTGTTCTGTGTGTACTGATGATTACCTCAGAGTTTTGGCTTGTGACGTGATAAGATTACACAGAAAACGAGCAAGAGAGAGAGAAGAGAAGAGAAGAGAAGGGAGAGAAGGGGAACACCAGAATAATGTATGATTGTGATGAATTTCCCACTGTTGCGCCCCATTTGTTGGCTGCAGCAGCAAAAGAATGATAGAAGCCCGCATTAAGTAAGCACAGTGTTTCATTCCACGTTCCGCTGGCCATTTAAACAACGCACGCTGCCTGCTGCCTGCTGCCAGCCGCTCAACAGCGCAGAAACTTAATGACTTTCGCTTTTGCTACGTATGTGTGCTTTTTCTCTCTCTCACTCTCTCTCATGTCTCTGTTCCATTGCCAGTTCGTTGCGTTGCTGCTGCGTTCTTGTGTGCGTTTGATGTGCGTCAAGCGGCGTCAGTGTCGGCAGCGACGCGACGCGACGCTTCTGCTGCTGCTGTCGCTGTCGCTGTCGGTCGTCGCTGTTGATAATTTGGAAATTCAATTTCAGTTTCTGTTTCAGTTTCAGTTCAATCGCGACCTCAAGAGCGCCCGCACATGTATTTGATGAGAACAACATTCTTCGCAAATACTTTATTGCAATCCCAATAAACACAGCAGCGAATTTGTAGCGCAAAAAAAAAAACCCACACACTGAAAAGTATTTGTTTATTTTTAAACAAATTCAGTTTTGGGGGAAACAGTTTGGTTTTCTTCAAGTGTATGTGTGTGTTGTTTTCTTCTACTTTTTTTTTGGTATTTTTTTGTTATATTTGATGTGTTTTGTTTTTATTGCGTGGCGCAGGCGAACGAAAGTCGCCTAAAAGAAAATATTTCGTGTATTTTCTATTTCTAAATTTTCACCAAAAACACATTTTTTTTTTTTGGTTTTTTCAAATGTATTTTTGTTGTTTGCATGTGGCTAAAAATAGTGGCAAACGAAAAATGATAATTACAAGCAAATAATTGGGGGGAAAAATGCGAAAAAATAGCGACAACAATCAGAAAAGCATAAAAACAAAGCAACAATTAAAAGAAAAATAGAAAAGAAAATACAAATACAAATACAAATAATTGTATGCAATGCAATTTTATTGAGCAGGCAATGTGACTCTGAAGCAACAAAATTTGTCAGCACCAGCAAAAGAAAGTGAATGAAAGCAAAAAACAAAAACAACAGAGAACTACAAGGACAAGAAAATATATAAAGAACAAACAAAAAAAAAAACAAAAAAAACCAGCCAGCAAATAATCAGCAAAAAATATAAATTGTCGACACTTGAAACACCTGATGGCAACAACAGCAACAAAAGCCGCAGCAGCAGTGCCGTCCGCCCGAGCGGCGTCAGCCAACAGCAGCAGCAGCAACAACAGCAACAGTAAGAACAACAACAACAGTAACAACAGCATTATTAGTGCACCAATTAAGATACCATTGAGCGAACGCTTCTCGACACAAACATCAACGGGGTCAGCGGACAGCGGCTGCATCGTGACGAGCAGCGCCTCACAGAAGCAGCTGCAACAGCTGCCGGTGCGCAGCAGCAGCGGCTCACTCAGTCTCCACGGACCGTTGCCCAAATGGCAACGACAACAGCAACAGCAGCAGCAGCAGCAGCAACAGCAGCTACAACAACAACAGCTGCTGCTCAGTCAGGATAGCGGCATTGAGCAGCGCGTCGGCGAAGGTGCCTCCGTTGGCGCCGGCGGCGGTCAATCAAACAGCAGCAGCGAATCCCTGGGCAGCAGCAGCGGCAATGAACAGCTGCAGGTGGCTGCTGGCAACAGAGGCGGACGGACACGTGCCGCCTCAGCGCTGGAGCTGAGCAGCGTTGGCGTCAACGTTGGCAGCGGCAATCCATTGCGTCGCATTAAGTATAAAAGCACAAACAGCACCGGCACCCAAGGATTCGATGTGGAGGATCGCATTGACGAGGTGGACATTAATGATGATCCAGAGGAGCAGCTAGACGAGGAGCAGGCAGAGGAGGAGGAGGATGATGAGGAGGATGATGGTGTTGCTGTCGATGTCGATGTGGATGTGGATGTCGATGAGGATGACACACAGTCGGGCATCGTCATCAACATTGCCGCCCGTGTGGATGAGGAGCAGCAGCGTCTGCAGGCCGCTCTGGCAGCCAAAGTCAAAGCCGAGGAGGAGCTGCCGCTGGAGCTGGCACCACTGACGGTTGCCGCCGCCGCGGCCAAGCGGCGGGATGTGCGCAATTTGGCCACCGATGGCCGCATCTATTTTCCGCTGCTGAAAATCAACGAGGATCCGCACATTGATGCCAAGCTGATCAATCGCAAGGATGGCCTGCAGGATACCATGTACTATCTGGACGAGTTTGGCAGCCCCAAGCTGCGAGAGAAGTTCGCACGCAAGCAGAAACAGCGACAGGCCAAACAGCAGAAGGCGATGATGAAGCGGGAGAGGGAGGAGCAGCGCAAGAAGCGCAACACAACGGTGGCATCCAATTTGGGGGCCAGCGGTGTGGACACCAAAGAGCAAACACACAACCACTGTGATACAAATCGTTTAACGATCAACAAACAACTATCGGATCCGCATCCCGAACATGATCCAACCGATGACGATGATCCCGATGCATTCGGGGTCAAGATGCGCGTTCGCAGTCACAGTCATGATAATCACTATGATACGAATGTGAAGTCATTTGCCCGCCGTCACTCCGATGATCGCAACGGCATGGCTGCCGATGATCCTGGCTATGTGGATGATGATGATGATGAGATTGAGATTGAGACGGGTGCCGAGGCGGAGGCGGCGCTGCATGGCGCCTCGGATGATGACCACGATCGTCTCGAGAGTGTAAAGACTGCGAAATTGGCTAGAACACAATCCTGCGTTAGTTGGACCAAAGTGGTGCAAAAGTTTAAGCACATTTTAGGTAATTCATAATCAATAATAATCACAATTTATCGATTAACGATTAATGTGTTATCGTTATCGTTATAACCGTTTATATATTGTATGTGTGTATATTGCCAAATGTTTGCTTACATTTATACTTAGAATACTTCCCCTCAATTATTCACACAATTTATGCTAATTGCCTTTTCTTCTTTCTCCTTTCTCTTCTCTTTCTAGGTAAGTTTCTATATTTACCCAAATTCCGCATAAAGCTCAGGCTTATAGTTTAACATACGACTAACGGGTAAGCTGCACACACACACACACACTTCCGCAGGACTTTGTGAAGTAATATATATTACAGTTCGTCGAAACAAGTGGCATTGGAACACGAGTTGTCCACAACAAAACATATGTATATAGTCGATAATCCTGTGTACAATCTCTACTCAATATGCGCAGTTATATAAAACACTGTTGGGCGGAACAAGTGGCATTGGAACACCACTAATTGTTCACATTAAAAACAATAATAATAACGCGATATTCCGCATTATATCAATTAGTATAATAATGTGAGCTTTTTGTGTAGATTTCTTCGCTCTTGTCCATTATCTGCAGCTGCTTAATCTATAATTCCTATACATATGTATGTATGTGTGTATGTGTGTATGAAACAAGTAACAAGTAACAGAAACAAATGGAAATGAGACTGTAGATTAAATGCTTTATGTATTTTATGTAGTTGTTTTCCAACTTCTTCAGTCGCGTCTGCTGAACTTTGCACTTGCAATAGTATTCTGATAAATGATAAATAAATGAATAAAACGGACACATTATATGTACATATGTGGTACTGTTCGATTCCAATCGTTCCGCTGTTAACTGTTAAATCATTGTGCACTGTGTTCTTTGTTGTTGCGGGGCGACTGATAAGTGAAAGCAAGCGCCGCCACCTTAGCCAATGTGCCACGCCCCATTTGGCGAACAGGCCACACACTGTTGCTATCGTTGGTCAGACGAACTGACGGACTGACTGATTTCCAGACTGCCGGACTGACCGATTGATAAGGCGACGACAAGAACAACAACGTTTGATTTATGCCAGCTGATGATTTTCTCTTTTTCTTATTTTTTTTTTTTGAATAGTCATCGCTTTTAAAACGAAGAAATTCTACGTTCTGCTGTTTAACAATCTGTAGAGTAGGGTACACAATATGAAAACTACGTTCCATAAAGCTGCACAGGCTTTTGTCTTCAAGCCTTGTGATGTAATGTGGAATGAAATGGAATGCAACGTTGCAAAGTTGTATAAAATGACACGTAAATATATGACAGTATATCCTGTTATTAAAGAATAGCAGCAGATTAGTAGTTAGTGTCAAAAACTATGAGATTAGATTTCAAACTGGCATATACATATATAAGAGTTTAAATTTTACTAAGTCTTGTTTGTGAAACGAAATGGAATGGGAACACATCATATAGTCAATGAAGTTGAATTAAATGATACAAATGAATTTTTCATTATAAGTATAAGTTCTAATGAAATGTGGAACGCAATGAAATGGAACATTATGTGATTATGAAAAATAATGGTATCAAGTAAAGTGCAAGACAGGTTATGATAATATAATTTGCGCATATATAAATATCATAATATTCTATATATTTTACATAAGTAAAATTTGATCAAGATCAAAATCCTAAAAAGTATTTTTAGTGCCATTAATCTTACGAGTCCAACTTTCAAGTCAACCAAATTCCTATACAGTTTAGGTCGTTGTCACAGATCCAATAGATCAAGAGGCGAAATATACGATGCCAGAAAACAGTTACTTGCGATACTATATAGGGTATATATATAATGTATGACAGTATATATTAGTATGCACTTGTACAGGTTTACCTATATATTTATAATAACTGTATGCATACATGTGTATTTAAACGTGTTTTGGGCTACAGTTCAGCTAGCAAGTTGTTGTTCTTCTTGTTGTTGTTCTTGTTGTTGTTGGTGTTGTTTGCCTCTCTCAGATTTTGAGTGATAACAAGATGACACGACTGTTGCATGTTCAGGTTATCAGTTTAGCAGGGCGTCAAGTCGTGAAAGATGTTGATTATTATTATTATATGGCCGCCATATACTTATACACTTTATAGATGTTTCTCAGCTTTTCGTTGTCGTTGTCGTTGTCATTGCCGCTGTCGTTGTGGTCGTTGTTGTCAGCGTCGTCGTCGTCGTCGTCGTCGTCTGTTGTTGTCTTAATATAATCATGCGCTCTGCTCATAAAACAAAAACTTTTTCCAAAAATAATGCAAACAACACCCTAAGTTCATATAGATGCTATATATACATATATATATATATATATATATATATAGGTGTATATAGTATGTACAAATATATAGCAAAAGTGGAGGCGTGTCTCTGCTTGCGCCTCTCTTGACAGCTGTTGCTGCTCTGCTTTTGACTTAGCCTCATTTACGCCTCTTCCCCCCCCCCCCATCTCCCGCCTCTTTGAAATATTTGACAACTTGTTTTGCTGTCTTTATTTTGTTGTTGATTTGATTTCAAATTTGCTGGCAGGGGGGCTTGACAACAACAGCGATGATAACTGCTGTTGCCCACTGAAACAGTAGCGATTAAGGAGATGGCGATGGGGCGAAGGGGCGTGGCAGTTGTTTTGCGACCTTTGGCACAGCCACGAGAGCCCATCTTAACTCACAGCCTCAACCACCAACACGAGGATTAAAAGTCTCGCACGAGAGCTGTGCTAAATGCTAAAGTTTGTCTGCAAATCATTTTGGGCAAATATTTGCCATCATGAGCATAAAACTCATTAGCTAGAATATCTAATAATAATGAGCTCAATATTTATTTGACCAATTTATTTGCACTACTTGACATTTGCTTCATTTACTTTGAAGATTACACTTAAATACACTGTTATAAATACTGCTTGATTTTTGGTGAAATGAATTTTGAATGGTCATAACTTTGACCAAACTGGACCGATTTGTAAAAGCAATGTATTTTTGGTCATAATATTGTTTTTTACATAATACTATATTTTAAGCTAGAAAACAAATAGAAATCAAACTACCAAACTATCAAAATTTATAAAATGCTGCTAAAAATGTAAAAATATTAGTTGTAGTATTGAAATGAATAACAAAATCGAAATGTGTCTGCACAGGGAGGGTATGCAAACTTCAGCTTGCCAAAAGAGGAAAGTTTTTGCTTGTTATTCGTCGGGTTTACTTTCTTGTCGACATTTTCCTCCTTGCGAACAACTCTATTTGAGCAGCTGTGCCAGAAACGGACTGAATGCTCACTATCTCGCTCACTCTCTCTCTCTCTCTCTCTTTGCTATCGAGAAGTGGCTTCCAATCGCATTTGCTTGCGCATTCGCATTCGTCTTTGCTTTTGCCTTCGTTTATGCAATCGCTTTGTGTCGCCAAATACTTGTGTGGCTTCATTGGCGCGTAATTTATGCAGCGCACCTAAAAGTATGCAGTGCATTGAAAACGCAAGAGAGAGAGAGAGAGAGAGAGAAGGAAGCAAGCAAAGTGGGTGGTTGGGTGATTGGGTTGATTGGGTCGAACGGTTGCTGGGAGCGTGCTGGGGATGCCTGCCAAGTGCCTCTTTGCCTGCTGCGGTCGAGGCATCTCGTGATCTGACCGCGTGCCGTCACTATGCCCCCACTGACACCCTCTCATACCCAATCCTACCCCTACCCACACCCACACCCTCACCCTCACACATGCATAGCACCCCGCAAGCCCTGATGTCTTATCACAGTTGCCAAAATTGTTTCTTTTTTTAACCACATTCAGCTGTCATTCAGCTGACAACGGATTGAAAGACGCTGCTACCAAAGGTGCACATATCCGAGAGTAAAGCGTATCGAGATAGAGATCGAGAGAGAGAGAGAGAGAGAGAGAGAGAGAGAGAGAGAGAGAGAGATCCGTTTGCATAAGTGTCATATAGTGTCTTGAAGCTAAGAAAAACAATCTCTAGACGGCTGTCGCTTGCTTGATTATATTGTTCTGATACCTGAATCGCAAAGCGAAAACCTTTTGCCTTTAAACAAACTTCGTACAAACAATGCACATGCGTTGTTCGAGTTATTCGATCAAGTTGCTAAATTGAATAGATTTTTGTAATATTAATCATCAAATTAATCACACTCACTGACTGACTGATGACTAATTTGTAGGCAAAACGACTAATACTAGTAGATAACAGTAGTGGTCTTTAATGCTGAAACTGATCACTAAGAAAGAATTTTGAGAAATTCGATCCCCAAGCTAGGAAATTGCGCAAGTCACGTTGTATGCAACCTTATGATTTTTCATCCGATCAGCTTCAAACTTATTTACAAAGATACAATTCATTTAAAATTGTGTACCAATTTGTATAACTTGAACGCATTTTGCAAAAGTATGTAACAAGCATAAGGAAGCTTCTCCGATCACTATCAACAGCCGAGTCGATCTAGCCATATCCGACTGTTCGTCCGTCCGTCCGTCCGTCCGTCCGTCTGTCCGTCTGTCCGTCTGTCTGTCTGTGTGAGCACGCGTTTCTCAGAGACTACAAGAGCTATGGACTTCATATTTGGAATATAAGTTTTAATATTGCCGTGTCAGTACAAGTTTATTCAATTTTATCGATATCTCGTCTCGTTCAAAAGTTATCGATCAATTTCGATTCCCGACCAGCTGTTTTTGGCATAGCCTAAAATTTATAAGAGCTTGAGGCTCTAAATGTGTTATGTCTATTCTCGTATAGCATACAGAAGTAAAGAATATTCGACTTTTTGGAAACGACCTCCCCCGATCCCCTAGAAATCGAAAAATATGTATTTTTGGAGGTATGACTTTCCGATTTGGCATACTCTCACATTGATATGCCATCTTCATGTCCTACAAATTTCATGACGATTGGACCCCAAACATAGGGGGCCAGAAACACATGTATGAGTGTGCTTGTGTTTCTGTATATGTGTTTCTATGTATAAATGCAGGATTGATAGATATAAGGGCTGGGTGCAGGGTATCTCCTAGTTGGGCACTCCCGACTAGAGTACTCTTACTTGTGGGCGAAAGTTTATTTTTGATGCGATAGATTTACTAGTTAATCAAGCTTTTCCGTGTGAAGCCGGAAAATTACTTCTTATGTTGTATAAACACAACCAAGGATTGTTATACAACACATTTCATATCAATTGATTTCGATAAATCAATTATATAATTGCTGGAAATTTAGGACTGTAGTAGTAGATTATAATCATTTACTTGGTATAATTCAGATTATCGTGAAGCAAGAATTTAGTTTCAGGTGGACGAAAAGAGTTTTAATGTTGGTTTAGCTAAATCTGCATAAATGTGAAAAGTTGAACATATTGTAGTTACACACAAAACTTACATTTTACCAACTAATTTGAACAGTATTTGAATTTATACGCGCAATTTTCATTTTACCAACTACTTTAACAGTATTTGAATTTCTAGGCGCTTCGTTTGGCTCTAAATTCAAGGTTTATTTACGGGTAACAACAAAACTATTCCATTCTGCACCCATATCCGATACCGAACGCTCTCCTTGGTCTGGCGGTGCAATGTGTTTATTCCAACTGTAAATCGAGGCGCTTTTACAGTTATGCGTTTTGGGCATCTGACACGTTATTAGCAACATATATGTGTGTGTGTGTGTGTGTGTGTGTGTTCGTTCGTTCGTTTGAGTGCTCTTCTCACCTTTCCTGCCACATTCCCTTCCCCTGCTCTGCTCTGCCCTGCCCTGCCCTGCCCCTTCACATAGCTCATGCTCTCAAGTGGTTTCTCCGCTTTCTGCTGCGTCATGTCGCTGCATTGCATTGCATTGCACATGCAACACCCCCACCTTGATAATCGACACGCCCCCCCACCAAACCTCGCCCCTTTCTATTGGGTCACGCGAGCGAAGTTCTGGTTGCCAACTGTGTTTTGTATATCGATCGATTGGTTGTCGTCGTCGAAAAAAAATAAAATAGAAGACTTGAAACGAAAAAAAATAAAATTACTTGTCTATTTTGACAACGCCCAAAGCCACCATTTCCACCATTCCCACCGACGCCGCCCCCTCTGCCACCAGCCACCCCTGGCTGCGTGTTAATTTACAATGTTTACAGCGGAGGAGCGCATGAAAATTGATGTGCTACATATACGTTGATAATTTGATTAATTTTCCACATAAACAAAATCTGGCGCACAGCTATGCAGTTGGCCAAAAACAAGCAAATCAATTTATAATTGATTCAATTATGTACAACAACAACAACATCATCAGCATCATCATCATCAATTTGTTAGGGGTTGATTTAACATATGCTTAAATTAGTATCCTAAACTACAGCAGGAGCAGCAACTAATTTATAACAATTGAAAGTGTTTAAAATTCAAATTTAAGTTAATCCAATTTCGCTGGCTCTATTGTCTCTGTAGATACATATATTATATATAGGTATATACGTCGTATATATATATATACACATATTTGTGTGTATTTGTATGCCAATTTGTAATGTGGTTTGGTGGCGCCCCGTATCGAAAACAATTCCAATGCCATGTATGCCACATTTTTCTTGGCCTCCTTTTTATAGCCATACCCATTGCAATTAACTAAAAGGCTATTATAGCATTATGTATGCACATCTGCACATGTTCCCAGGACTGTAAATTGTACTGCAGCGAATTTGAATCTCTGGCAATGGAAATTTTTGCACAAATAAAGAGCTACATTTCCTATGGAGCCTCAAGTTTGATTTCGTTTTTAAATCAACAGCCAGCAATTTTTAATTGTTTATATTAGTGATCAATACTTAGGATCTGATTGCACGGTATCTTTTTGTCGAGCACATACTTTTGTTGGTCTACAATTTGTGTAGCCGATTTTTTAATTTTATACGCTATTTCCGATTGCCAAAAAGAGCATATTTGGCTTGTTGAATTTCAAGCTAAAAACTTTAAATTTGAAATAAATCAAATAATTATAGAAGTTGTTACTAAATTTCTTATATATTATTGATGATTGCTTTCTTTCGCATCAAATCATTATT